>JAEOAD010000001.1:110177500-110777500 GCA_036365145.1 Orientallactaga sibirica | reverse complement strand
ACTTGAAAATAATAAACACAATACCTTGCAGTTTAGGCCATCTTAAGTTTAAAAAAAAGCTCATTCACATCTATCATATTGTTCTCTCAAAATCAGTTCTGTAAAGGGAGAAAAGCATCAATCACATCAATCAACTGTCTGGCTTGCCAACTCAGGCTTAGTCCTATGAAAGCCTTATGTAATAGTGCAAAGGACTTAGAATTTCTCTGGGAAGTCATGAATGGAAATAAGGGCAATAAAGGAGGTAGTATGTGTCTCATTATTGAGAAGGAGACTGGGGATGAACAGAGCAGTCTATGACCTCATAACTGAATGGTTATGAGGTCATAAAATCTCAAGGGTTTGAAGTTGGGACCTGGTCTCCCTGGCAGCCAGGTAGCACTTCAGACTTGTCATCTGCCCAGTGGGTGCTTCTGCCATGGACCCCGCCATCACAACTTGGGTGGCAGACTCACTGGATGCCTGGTTTTACTCGGCTTAGGGAAGGTAAATGAAGGCACACAGATTGATGGTGGCGGAGGTAGAGCGGGTACCAGGTCTTCTGATGCCAGCTCAGTGCCTCCAGTCCAGTTAGTTTTGGAGTCTGGTAATCTGCTTCTTTGACCTTGGGATCTGGACGAAGGAGGTTGTTTTTAGTCAGTTGACAGACTCCTCTCTTCAAAAAAAAAAAAAAAAAAAAAAAGGAAAAGAAAAGATGGAGGGCTGGAGGAATAGGAATGGCTTAGCGGTTAAGGCATTTGCCTGCAAAGCCTAAGGATTCCGGTTCGATTTCCCAGAACCCACGTAAGCCAGATGCACAAGGGGGAACATGCATCTGGAGTTCGATTGCAGTGGCTGGAGTCTCTGGCGCCCATTCTCTATCTGCCTCTCTTTCAAATAAATAAATAAATAAAAATAATTAAGATGGAGAAGAAGCTGGAAAATGTTTCCTATCACCCAAGAGGGCCGATTCGCTCGCCTCGCCCCCATTTACGGAAAGGGCGTCCACAGCACCGCAAGGACAGGTTCCCTGTGTTCCACGTGGAAACCGGGTCCCTCCCGCGTTCAGACGGTCTGCGGGGGCGACGGGGACTGCTCGGAACCATCACCCCTCCGCCAGGCTCTCCAGGGTCCCCGGGCCTGGTTAGGCCGCCCAGCTCCATCATCCACTGCGAGCGTGGGACCCGATAGCCCCCGAGCGCTGCGAGCTGCGCGGGCCGCGTCGCCACGGCAACCAGGGAGGCGCTGACCCCTGACCCCGCAGGCCCCGCCCCTCGCGTAACCGAGCCCAACATGGAGCCGGCCAACCCGGAAGTGCCGCGGCCGGCGCCCCCGCCGCCGCCCCCTCCCACCCGGCGCTAGGAGTCCCGCGCGCCCACCGCCCGGCGGCTCGCGTCCCCTTCTCCGCGTGCCGTGGGCCGCCGCCGGGGGTTGGGGGGGGTGAGGACGCGTCCCCACGCCCGGGGTTCCGCACCGTCTTCGGGTGACCCGCCCGGGAGGAGGAGCCGCCGAGGCGAAGGGAGCGGGAGGAGGAGGGAGAGGTTGGCGACAGGGAGCGAGGCCGCGCGAGCCGCCGCCGCCGCCGCCGCGGGCGGTTCGTATTACCGGGGTCGGAGGAGGAGCCGGGCCGGGCCCGAGGACCCAGCGGGGCGGGCGGAGGCTCGAGGAAGGCGGGAGGCCGGGCGTGGAGAGGCGGGCGGGTGGGGCCGTCCTCCGCTGCCCGCGCCGGGGCCGGCTACCCGGGCCTCCCGTGCACCCGGCGCCCGCAGGCCGGGCCCGGCTCGTCCCCGCGGCCGGGGAGCAACGGGCGCCGCGGCGGGACGGCGGACACTCGAGGCGCCCGGGGGGCGGGGGTCCGCGCGGAGGCCTGGACGGCGCGGCCAGGTGATGTGGGCCCCGGTGCTGCTGCTCCCCAGGAGAGGGTCCCCCGGAGCGGCCGTGTCCCTGGCTTGTCCCCCGTGAGCATTCGGATGTCGCCGAGGGGAAGTGGGGGCAGCTCGGCGTCGGGCCTGGCTTGGTGGTGACACGTCCCTTAGGATGCAGTGATTTAAGGGACTTGGGCTCTCCCCGAGGGAGGGTGCGCTGCCTGCCTTGGTGAACTGGGTGCAGAAAAACAACAACAACAACAAAAAAAAAACCAAACCAAACAAAAACAACAACAAAAAGGACAGGATGATGCTGTCCGAGCAAGCCCAAAAGTGGTTTCCAACCCACGTGCAGGTCACAGTGCTCCAAGCCAAAGATCTGAAGCCCAAAGGCAAAAGTGGCACCAATGACACATACACCATAATTCAGCTGGGCAAGGAAAAGTACTCCACCTCTGTAGCCGAGAAAACCCTCGAGCCAGTCTGGAAGGAAGAGGCCTCCTTTGAGTTGCCTGGGCTGCTCATGCAGGGGAACCCCGAGAAATACATTCTTTTCCTCATAGTTATGCACAGGTCCCTGGTGGGGCTGGATAAATTTTTAGGGCAGGTGGCAATCAACCTCAATGACATCTTTGAGGACAAACAAAGAAGGAAAACAGAGTAAGTTACATAATTTTATTTTGAATTTTGCGCTTGAAAATTGTATCCTTGAGGCGTTGGTGTTTGAATTGAAATATGACCCAGTTTTAAGCACTCTTCTGAAGTAAAAATAGCCCTTGCGATGAAACATTTTGGTGATTGGACTGATTGAGGTTTCATTATTTTCTCATTTCAGTTTGAGGTAAACATCTGTTAATAATGGGATATTTTGCATTGGGTTTTAAGAAAATTAAAACTTTTTATAAGAGGTCTGGAGTCCAGTGATGATTATCTAAAACCAGTATAGGTATAAATTATTGTCTTCCTCTAACATGATAATTTTCTATGAAATGGAAAATCAGAAGGTGAAATTTGCCAACATAATGTTTCTGTTTATGTTGAACTCTGTGGCTGTCAAAACATAAATTTCCAAATTTAAAACTCAGTGTTTCAGCATTATAAACACAATTGGTCTTTATTTTGGTTCCACCATTTTTCAGGGTCAGTACATCTTGATAGAGTAGAAAGCTGTTTAAAGAAGGAAAAAAAAGTTTTGAAGGTATGCACCAACATCTTGAGTCTTGAACCCACTAACATTTTCCTTTGAATTTGCAATAGAGTGGAGCTATTGTTTACCAAAGAATTAGTTCTGCAGAGTTAGTATGTTTAGACTATATTAACTGCTGTAAGATTGGAAACACTGATTAAATTCTTGTGATGAAGTGATTTAACGACTTCCTTCAATGAAAACATGGCTTTTTAGTATGACTTTCAAGCTTGAGTTGTATTTAATTTAAGAGCTCATAATGCAAATTAACACTAGGATGTTATGTCCTTATTTGAAAAAAAAAATTAGCACGGTTTCAAGGTAGATTTACTCACCCTGTTCTTTAACTTTCATTTTTCCCGTTCTTTGACAACATTAAGATCACTGGAATTTATGGGAGAAGAATGGGGTAAACCTTGTAAGAGGACTTGTTTCCCAAATAGCTGTGGTGACTCTTACAGTTTTAACTGAAATTTATTTACCCTTTAGAAGAATGTTTTTTTACAGGGATAATTTAAATGCATGTTAATTTCTTATACACCAGTCTCTTGCTTTTATTCTGTACGTAT
The DNA here is from genome assembly GCA_036365145.1 of Orientallactaga sibirica. Lineage (NCBI taxonomy): Eukaryota > Metazoa > Chordata > Mammalia > Rodentia > Dipodidae > Orientallactaga > Orientallactaga sibirica. The sequence continues at coordinate 110,773,901 of JAEOAD010000001.1, read as the reverse complement.
ATGCCAGCAGACTTCTCTGAATACGAGGGTTTTTTTTTTTTTTTTGGAATCATCTTAAGATTTAGTATATGTAGAGTAAAAGGATAGAGCTAAGAAATAGTATGATTACAAGAAGAAAAAATGGTAAATATTTAAACTAACTGAGGTGATCAAAATATTTTAAAATAGGAGAACCCCCCTTTTAAAGTAGGTGCACATTTAACAGTGAATTTTAAAAATAAAATGCCTAGTACACGAGAGATGGTACTCACTTGCTCTAAAGTGTTCCTCATAAAACTTAACATGAAAAAATGAATGATAATCAAATAATTTTGTTCCACACTGTCAGTTTGGGGAAACTTCATCTGTGTTATGTAAAGTCTTGGATATACACTTTTAATTAAATTGCAACTTCAGATTTCTTACTGTGCTTTAAATGGTACTCTTACTAGTTATGCTGATATGCTGCAGGTCTCTGAGACATCAATTTTCTAAATTTAAGTAGGCCCAAGTGTGAGCCCAAAAATTCTGAGGCAGAAATACCCTTTTAAAGTTTCCCGTCTTTGGCAGTGTCACAGTTGCAATGAATTTGGCCATTAACAATAGTCTAATATCACAGTCTTTATATAAAATTGATTAGAACTTTTGGAGGGGAAATGCTTTGAAATTTTATCGACGGGGCTTGTGATGTTATTGCATACAAAGGGATTTTCATATGTTATTAAACCCTTCACATTTTCTTTTTGTGACTAAGTGGGGACTACACATTTGATGAGGTATCTTTATTGGTAATATTTCTAGATTTTTAATATATTTAATAGCTTCCTTTTCCAGCACAGCTGTCCATGTGGCACAGTAAGAGACTTTGAGCCACCAGTGCAGTAAAGAAAGGTATTTAATATTCTGCACATTGCTAAACCTTGTCAGCATATTCCCAAGTGCCTTTCAGTAGACTGGAATGAGTGATGAAGGCTAACAGCTGACTTAAGATGTCCCACGAAACTGCTGGGTGTGATGCTTTTTACTTTCTGACACTGAAAATGACACATATTTACATCTTCCAGTTTTGTAATAGAAGGCAAAAAAGTGTCATACTTAAAATAATTTTTCTGCTTTGAAATTTCTTTTCTTTTTTTTAAGAAGGGGTAAAGAATATAAGCCAGACCCTTTGAGTAGAAAGAGAACTTCTATATGTCCCCCACTTTAATAGATGTCTGGGTTGGTTCTGGCATGAGATTTAAGGAAATTATACAATGTTTAATAATAGAATGGGAAAAATCATTGATACTGTTATGTAATATCCACTGATAATTTTTTTTTACAACTTAAGTAGGTAATGTTGATTTTTTTTCAATGCTCATGAAAAGTAATAACAATCAGGGTCCCTAGATTAGAAATGACTCACATGAATGCAGATCAGGACTTTTTGTGGATGTCTCTGCAGTGTACCTGCCTCCTGGCCTCTGGCCCTCTTACTGCCAGTCTTGTACCATTTCTGACCACACAGCACCCTGGAATTGAATTGCTTGGGAATCGTTCCCACATGTGTGGTGGTTTTTGAACATGGACCTGTGCCCACTGAAAATTGAACAGAGGCCATAGACTGTTTAAATCCAGCACTCCAGAGGTGAAAAAGAATCAGCATTAATCCAGTAAGCCCTAAATGCTGCGTCTTCACTTTATCTCTTTGAAGCCTGGGAAAACAAACCCTATTTCAGGAAGGATTCTTCAAGGTCTCATTAAGACTTCCCTCTTTTCTGTCAGTTTCAAAACAAAGCAGCTAAAGTTACTTGTAAGCACCACCTTTAAATTAGTGCGTTTGTTAGAGTTCTTTGCAGTTTTCTTTTGGCGGGGGAGGGGATGGCAGGGAGCAAGATGGAAAATCTACTGTATTTACAATCTTATGTTCATATGCATTGCTTATTCTTTAAAGCTTGCCTAGGTATTAGAATTCCCAACTAAAAACAAAATGATACAAAACACACATGCACAGAGTCGTGGCTTGGTCAGGTTAAGAACATGGTTCTAGAAATGAAAAACGAGTGGTCACTTATTTAGTGCAAGGCATACTGCCTTCAAGGAGTGTCTGCTCCAGCATTATAAAGTCCCCGCTTTGGCTGGCCTGTTTCCTGATGAAATACATACAGCATTGTGTAACGATGGCCGCCATGTGGGTAACCTTATTAACACATGGGCGCCATCAAATGAGGAGAACCATGTATTTTCCTGTGGATGTTACTTATCAGCCCTAGATATTTTCCTGATAACTTCAGTCTGACACTGGGAAATGTGCTGCTGTTCTCTGTGCCTCCGTTTCCTCATCTCTGAAGTCAGAATGTTAAAACGGACAATTTTATTTGCTTGTTTCTGAAATTCTTTAATTTTGACATCATCCGTGTCATTTTGGAGGGTGATTGCTATATGTTCTTAGGTTTGCCTTGACTTGTTATGCACATTGAAATCCCACATGTGAGTTTTTGTTTGTTTAGGGGTAGATTACTTGCAAGGGGTAGTCACCTGTTTTCTGTATCAGCAGAAGTGGAGAGTATCTCTGCGGTATCAAAAATATTTATCTCCCTCCTCATTGAAAATGGCTCTGCTTTCCAGAACTGTGACTTTATGGTTGGGGGTCTGGCCATGCTTCTTTTCCAGGCATTCTGAGAGGTCACATTTGTGTTGGTCAAGGTTCTCTAGTCTACACTTCATTGCTGTTGTGTCTTACTCATACTGTTTCCTCAGTTTTCACCATTTACTTATGTAAAAGATTTTTTACATTAGGGTCTCAGATTAATGCTTTCTGTTATAAAATATTTTGTGCTAAGGAACTACTTGTCCCCTGGTACCTGCACTGACTCAGTTCATTGAATCATGCCAGTTTAGTTGAGAAAGCAGTCCCCTTGAATTCTCATATCCTTCCTCCACACACACCATATATATATATATATACACACACACACACACATTATATACACATATATATTGTGCCAGTCCTCTGTCCTTTCTGTGTGCCAGACTTCTACTTGATGTGGAATAAGTTTAGTCATCTCTTGGCATATCTTGTTGGTAACAATGAGAACTAATTGTACCAGAGATTGCTTTGTAGTAAAAGAATTTGTTGCACTCTGTTTGAGCTCTATTTAAATGATAGCTTTCCTTCAGGAATAGAGATCATGCTTCATTGCTAAGTAATGTGAAAACATCGAAGAAACTCTTTTCCAAAGTTGATTTTGCAGTGTTTTGGCTGTTCGCCCAGTAGAATGGCCACTTATGACCAACGACGGGAGAATTTCTTATGGATAAAAAATATTGTAAACAAAGTCCAAATAAACCTCACTTTTCCTGAGCATCACTTAAAATTGGTGTTTTGATGCAGTGAAGTGACTTGGCTTCATTTATGAAGCACTTGTTACTCATTGTCACCATGGTAGCCATAGTGAATGAAGCAAAGACTCAAACTGAAAGCATTTTGAACTTAATTTCTTTGAAAACGTCACAGAATAGTTTGTCACTTCTTAACATTTTACATATTCAGAAAAAGGCTTAGATTCTTTTTATTAGTGATATTAAATGACATTTGCAGTTTTAATGATTATCAAACTATGTAGTGGTCTCCATTGTTAACAGAATTTTTTACATACTTTCATATAAGTAATATTTTGTGGTCACCATTATTAGACATGGTATCATGGTTAGGTACCAAGGTGAAACCGTAAAATATTGATCACCATTATTAGTCATTTTAGGGTACTCTGAAATAATTTTTAAAATGATGAATTCTTTCAAAGTTTTTGCCCCAGTATTTTTGAATGTTAAAAAAATGTTCTCAGGCCATTACTAACAGTTATCCAATTATGGAAACACATTAGCTACTGCTTTTTAGAAGTTTTGATGATGAATGATTTTCAAGTTACAAGTTATTTAAAATATTTTCCCTACTCTCCAATGATCTATTCCTCCTGCAGAGGTCACATCACAGAAACTGACTAGTTTTTTAGACAGTGAGTGAAACCAGAGAGATTCTCCTTAGGTGCTTAGCTTGCTTGTCTTCATGTGTGGTGGCTTTACATTAAAAGCTGTTTGTTTGCAACAGAACTTTCCAACTTCATTGTGTGTTACACCATGTTTTTCTTCTCTTTAAGGTGGTTTAGATTAGAATCCAAACAAGGAAAAAGAGTCAAAAACAGAGGTGAGATCAAGGTCAGTATCCAATTTATGAGGAACAACATGACCGCAAGCATGTTTGACTTATCCATGAAGGACAAAGCGCGATCTCCTTTTGCCAAGTTCAAAGATAAGATGAAAGGTAGAAAAAACGACGGGACCTTTTCGGATACATCTTCTGCAATCATTCCAAGTACTCATGTGCCCGATGCCAATATTGAATTTTCAAGTGGTGAGATGCAGATGAAGTCCAAACCAAAAAAGCCTTTTCTTTTGGGTCCTCAGCGACTTTCCTCTGCGCATTCGATGTCTGACTTGACTGGGCCGCACATATCTTCTGAGAAACTGAAGTCTGGGGCCATTGGTCAGACACATCTTCTCAGTCGCCAGGTAGATCCCTTTGGAGCTGTTCCTGAAAGTGGTAAGTGGTACCTCTTTTCCAGCTTGTCTTCAGTTGCCTTAGTGGCCCTCTTAGTTTGTATAGATTATCTTCTAAGTCAGAAAGAATCTTTTTATTAAATATGACTGAATGCCTACTAAACCCCAGATAGAGACACTGATTGTAGGCAGTCTGCCTGTTTTTACATCACTGGTGGTGGTGAAGTGAACCACTCTCCTTTTCATGGCCTGCCTTCTAAAGAACTTCACTGTCATCCTCCTGTCTTAGAAGCCCGGAGCACAAGTGAATGTTCCCTTATAGTATCCCTAGAAAAAAGCTTGGTGTTCAGAACAAAGTAAGTTTAATTCTAACAGTGGAAAATCTTTGAATCCCCACATTATCATGCCAGCAGATGCTTTTGTTTTGGCGTTGTGCTGTTTTATGTGGTGGTTTCTGAGCCGGGTCATTTACTCATCATCTTACAGTACACTGGTTTATTTTTAGTCCTCGTGCTTCAGAGTGCTGTACCTTACTGCTAGAAGGCTGTTTTCCTTGCCTGCTTGGAAGGTTAATACCCTTAGCTAATTGCTGTCATTCTACAAACAGCAGAATGGACACAGAATGTGTCAAATAGGGGGATGGCATGTGTCACCAATCACATAGTAATGATAAAATTGTTTGTAGGAAGTCTCAAGTCTCCACACAGAAGAACATTAAGCTTTGATACTTCCAAAATGAACCAGCCTGACAGCATTGTGGATGAAGGTGAACCCTCTTTTGGAAGACAGAATGACCCTTTTGCAAATGTGACTGCTTCATTACCCCAAAAATTTGCAACACTGCCAAGGAAAAAAAATCCATTTGAAGAAAGCAGTGAATCATGGGACAGCAGCATGAATTTATTTTCAAAGTCAATTGAAGTAAGAAAAGATAATAAAAGAGAGAAAAGGGAAAAAGTGAGCCTATTTGAAAGAGTGACTGGAAAGAATAGCAGAAGATCTGACAGACTTAACAATGGGGGATCTGATAGCCCCAGTGACTTGAAATCACCTAATGCATTTAGTGAAAACCGTCAGGACTATTTTGATTATGAGTCAACCAATCCGTTTACAACTAAATTCAGGGCTCCAACTATAATGCCATCTTCAAGGTAAGCTTTCTGTGGAGACACTTGTGCCATTTGGGAAAAACTTGTTCTTGAAAATATCTAATATTCCTTTTAAATGCACAAATATTTTAAATTCCATTTTTATAGAGCCAAGCAATGTTACATACATCGTTGGAACTGAAAATTTTACCTTGGAAGGACAAAAGGTTCTCTGTTTTCTACCCTGGTCTATTCCCATTTGTGGGAGCCAGAAACTCATCACAGCTTTTGGGGACAGCAGCAAGGTTTTGATGAGACCTGAATAGAATGCATAACCCATGGGAATGATTCAAGCCAGAAATGTTTTTCTAGGTGTTTTCAGGGATTAATTCACAAGCTATCTGGATAGCATTAGTACCAGGAACAGCCATATGTTATTTAGCAAATACTGGCTGAAGTATTAATGGTTTCATAAAAGATGTTAACTGTCCTTATTAAATGGCTGAATAGAAATAGTTTTTATTTTTGAATGTTTACTCTAATTCATTGACCCTTGTGAGCACTGTATACCAAAGGGACTTTTATGATGACTTATAGGAATAATATTATGGTAATAATTAGACATTTTATAACTGATTTCTTCAGTTATGGGTGTTCTGGTACTTATCCCTTAGTCAAAGTTGGATCTGTATGCATCTTAATACAGTTGTGGATTTTAACAGAACTAACTGGTGGAGGAGCTGATTAAGGAGCCTCAAGCAAAGACTCGGGTGTACCTCATGAAATTTTAACTAATGATGGAGGATCGTGGTAGAATGTTTGTCATGTGATGGAAGTGTTTCCTCCTGCCATAGTATATAGTGAAAATAGTGAATAGGAATCGATCCTGATAATGATGTGATCTCTACAAACCCCAGCATCTATGTATTTGAAGCAAAGGAGATTGTTACCTACTTGGAGGATTTGGTGAGGATCAGTAATACATGAGGACATAGATATAGCCTGGCCCCGAGTAGGGAATTGTAAATGGTGTCTGCTATAGGTTGAACATCCTTAATCAGAAATCTGATACTTTTCCATAAGAATACTAGCTTAAGTATTAATGTTTTCATTTCAGATGTAATTTTTTTGAGTTTCAGATTTTGGAACTTTTCAAAATTTAGATTTTTGGATTAGAAATACCTAGCATGTAAGGTCTATGCAAATTGTATTTTGAAATCCGAAAAACTGAAATCTGAGGCAGTTTGGGTCTCAAGCTTTTGGGTATAAGTTAGATGACTGCTGCTCTGATTGATGTATTGTGTTTCATTTTATTCCCAGTCAGTACTTTGTTTGGGGCCACCATAAGCAGCACATGTAACATCAGCACCAGGTTTGTAGGCTTTGCTTTCCCACCTCTTGTATGCTTGTCGTCAATGATGGGCTAAGAAACATGTGCTCAACATTTGTGATGGGAAGTGCTCATTTCTTTTACTTTTTAAAATCATTAAATAGGTATTTGCTATTATTAAAAAAATCGTTGACAAAATTCATATATGTATGTAATGTGCTTTGTTCATAATCCCCTCCTGTTATCTTCTCTTATCTGCCTCTCCCATCCCCTTCCACTGAATCCCTTCTTCTTTCCAACTAGTCCCTCTTCTACTTTTATGTCTTTTATGTCTTTTGTTCTTTTTTGTTTGTTTGTTTTTGACTCTCCTCCATGGTTCATGATGGAATGTTGATGGGCCCAGTATTATGCAGGAAATGACAGTCACTGTGAGGTCATGAATACAGTGACCACTTCATATCCAGAAGACAACATTCAGAGCCCTTCTCCCCATCCTCTGCCTCTTTGATTTTTTTCCATCACCTCTTCTCCATTGTTCCCTGAATCTTGAGGGGATGATAGAGATGTCTGTTTTGCACTGAATACTTCTATAGCACTTTGACAAACTTGCGTCTCCTCAGTAGTCACCATCAACTACAAAAAGAATCTTCTTTGACCAAAGGTGAGAGCAGTGTTAGTCCGTGGGCAACATACACATTTAGTGAAGCAATAGTAGTAGCTTCTCTTCTAGGACCTGTGACCTTCCCAGGCATAGAGGATTAAGTAGATATTTTCTGTGATTTTAGGCAATGCTATTCAGCTTTTTAACAGACTTCAGAGAAAGGAATTTTTGTTATTATGTGGTATCAGTATTTCGTTGCTGAGTCCCTAGTCTTGATCTGCCGAGCTAAACTGTATTGGTGTTCATCCAGTGTGCTGCACACATCGCATCAAACCCTAAGCTGCTAGTGTAGAGAGGAATGTATTTGCCCTCTCCCTCTTTACTTTTTCTTTTGGCAGATGATTGTTGAAAACAACTATCTAAAATAACTTAGAGACTGAGGAATTTATGTAATTTCATAGTTAAAAAATAGGCCAGAAAAATGGGAAATGGTGGGAAAACAATGTTTTGAGATTGTCAGTATATGAAAAAAAATAAGGATTCTTCAGTCTTTAGTTGCCCTGTAATTGGGCAGTGTACATGCACTGTCATGGATTTTCATGGAATGTGGGCTTTGGGTAGAGGGACGTTTGTTTTGGGCTATTTTAATATTCATGTCACTTTTATCAAAATTAGAGCTGCATTATGTATGATATGATTGTGAGTGTATGAAAATAGTTTTGGAGACTTTTTCTTTGTATTTATGAGGTACCAGGTGTTAGGGAAGACCATGTCCATTCCTGGAAAGCTGCTCTCTTGTGTCATAGGCCATCTTTGTGGTCAATGTGAAAATTATTTGCAGTCAAGGGAGCTCTCCTTAATCGTGTAAAAGAAATCTGAATATAAATAGACATATGAAAGAGTTTGTGTTTTCAGCCAGCAGTTTCTCTCAGGTGGGCTTGGGAGTGTGCTGCTAAGACAGTGTTGTTTTTACACAAGTGTCTGGTATTCTTGTCCTCCACCCCCAAATTCACCCCTCAGTTGTGTAGGGCATTTACAAGAGCTCATATTAGCACCAGGCGATGCTTTTGAAGCTGTGGACTGTCATCACTAAGAAGTGGGGTAGGAATTACTTTTCCAATATGTTAAATAAAGCTATTTTATAGATCGCTGTGAGCAGTGTTTGTGAGAATACTTAAGTCTGGAGCCGTGAGCTACATCTTGTTTGGATGAGGGCTGGTGCAACTGTGATTGCAGGAACTCGGGAAGTACTTTTTTATTACTCTAGTCCAAGGGAATAAGGTATGCCATTAAAACATCCTGGACAATTTTCTTTATGTCTGTCCCTCATCTTAAATGTATTAAGGAACACTGTTTTTTTAGAAGTTGGAATATTTTGTTTTTGGGTATGTAACATATGCCTGAAGAAACCACATTAGAAATCACGACGTACTTCATCTTCCTCCTATTCTTGGAATTGCTCCTATATCTGTGGAAACCAGCAGAGAACAGTTGTGAGGCTTGTGTTGGGGTGGCTTCAACAGAGCAGGCACTTTGAACTCTTTCCTGAGGTAACTCCTTCCCTGTCCTTCCTCCTAGTGTGCCCTGCTTTGAAGCCTTTCCTCACTCTGCTATGGAAAAGTAGCAATTTCCTGAGCTGCAACATTTTCTGACATGGTTTTAACATCCTATGGGAACATCCTATTGTTCTCTAGTAGCTTAAATATGTGAGGGTGGAGCCTGCATTGCATTCATTCTTTTGCCTTTAATCTCCAGCAGGAGGCTTGTAGGCAGTACATGTTAGATAGTACATGTTGGACGTTTTGAACAAATGAACACGGATCAGTCTCCTAAAACGTTACTTTCATTCTGTCTGTCTCTTGCTTCTAGCCCACTGTGGACTGTGCAGACCTTTCTCCTGGAAGATAGATGTGTGTACTTTCCATGAATATTGTTTAAACTCTGTAAGAGTGATCAGGTGTGGTGGTGCACACCTGTAAGAAGGTTGAAGATTGAAAGTTCATGGCCAGCCTGTGCATCTTATTAGGAGCCTGTGTCAAAATTGAAAAGAAAATTTTTTTTTTACCGAGTGTGGACTGTAGCTCAATGGTTGAACACCTGCCTAATGTGTGCAAAGCCCTGAGTTAATTACTCAGTACTGAAAATTAATGAGGTTTTAAAAGATCATTAAAATTTAATATTTCTAACATTAAAGAAACATTTCTGGTGCAAGAGGTGGACTAGGGTAGGTTATGACTGTAATAAACGCCAGGTCTCAGAAGGTACTTCATGGAGGTGGGGAGGTGAAGAGTGGGTGCTGTGCTTCCTGCAGTCACACAGCTCCATAGTCTCAGGAGGCAGGCTTGTGACATGGTTAGTGCCACCACTTGTTCCTTGACCTCCCAGATCCTGGCAGAAGAGAGGTGACAGCCACAGGTGGTATGTTTTTATGTGCCAGGCCTGGAGTAGTGAGATAGGTCCCCTTGGCCAGAGTAGTCATGTCCCACCCCCACTATAACCAGTTAAGCAGTTGGGTTTAGCTGTCTCCAGAAGGAAATGGAATTGAGTTAGTATATAGCATTGTGTTGCCCTGACTACTATCACAGCTTTCATCTGAGAACCCAGGTGTCACCTAACACTGGCATGTGCAGGTCTCCCCTGCTCATAAGCATGGAAGTAAAGCTGGAATTCTTGTTTTGAAGAAAATGTTAGCTTATTTTTGGTATTGTGTTTTAGCTGCTACTCTTGCTTTTCATTATTAAAATCACAGGTGGCTGGTACCATCAGTATTAAAACTTAGGATTTGTCAGCGGACTTCCCCCACTCATTTGTTGTATGGTTTTGCCCATAGTTTGGGAAGTGGTTCTCTCTCTCTCTTTTTTTTTAATCAGAAAATCATTTTTCTAAAAACAAATTTGCCTGTACATTTTAATAACATTTTAAAAGAATTTATTTTTATTTACAACCAGTGTTTTTTAACAAATTATAAATAATGTGAAAAGTAGAAATGGATAGATGTGTTTGCCAAGTCAGTATTATTTTAAAGATAGGGTCTCACTATGGATTCTAGGATGGGCTGATTTGAGCCTCAGCCTCCCAAGTGCTGAAATTTTGCCTGACATCACTACCCCGGCTGGTTTTTGTTCTTTTTCTTCTGCAGTAGGACATAGTTTAGTGCCACAGACATGTCTAACTAATGGCCCAGGATAGCTGTGAATGTGCCAAACACAAAATCATGAACTTACTTAAAAGTTTATGAAAGAGTGTTTTTTCTTTTCTTTCATTTCTTTTCCACTTTCATTTTTGTAACTCGCTTGTGTGGGTCTCAAGTGTGAACTGTGCAGGTGATGATGTTGTGTTGCAGTGTGCAAAGACAGCTTGGTAGCACTTCCAGAGGGATCCTTTTATGCAGTGATCTCCTTCGCCCACATGGCCTCCTCTTTTACACCTGGACTGGGGATGGCTCTTGGGCCACATCTGGCTAGCTGCCTCTCTGTCAATGAAGTTTGGTAGGAGCACAGCCACCCTCAGCTGTGTGTGGCAGTTTGTGCTGTGGAGTTAAAGAGTGTGTCAGAGAACATGTGACCTGTGGAGGCAGTGTCTTGCTTATATACCCAGACTGGCCACACACAATGAAGAGAAACCTTGTGGTATATGTTTTTCTAAGGTGTTACATAGTCTCCCTGAAAACTTCAGACCTCCATCTAGTTAACTCATATGGCGAAAATTGCTCATGGGAGACCAGCCCATTGCTCTTCTCACTTTTGATTTTGAAAAAGAGTCTCACTAAGTTGCTGACACTGGCCTTGAACATACTGTGTAGACCAGGCTAGCCTTTAGCTTGTGATCCTCCTGCCTTAGCCTCTTATTTAGCTGGGATTAGAGACCTGTGTCACTAGGCCTGGGGCTCAGAACTTTAACAACCATCAACAATATAAGCTTTTGTGTGATGAGCTAGTGCAGTAGAGAGAAAGAGCTAATGGGGCACTTGGGTTTTGTCTAGTGACCATGGGTCTGTGTGACTTGGGCCATGAGCAGAACATGCCTTTGTTCACACTTCCCAGCTCACTGGAGCTGAGAGGACAGCAGTGTGTACCGCCTTGCTCTGGAGTGACTTACCATGAACCTACCATCAGTGTTCTCGGAAGTTTTGATTTTTTTAGCACTTATATTTTTTATTGTATTTGTCATCCTAGAGCCTTATCCTTCTTAGCTGATGAAATTAGGCCAAGTATTTTGTAGGAAAGTATGGAAATTGTATCTAAAATGTAGAAGTTATATTTGTCCCTAAGACTTTCTGATTTTGCATGACAGTACAAGTTTTTTGGTGCTGCTGTTGTTTGTTTTTGAGGTAGGGTGTGGAATTCACTTTGTAGTCACAGGCTGGCCTCAAACTCCAGCGATTCTCCTACCTCTGCTTCTGGAGTGGTGGGTTTAAAAGTGTGTGCAACACCACTCGACAAAAGTACACCTTTTGCTTTAGAGATCAGGTTTATTCCCGTCCCTCCTTATTTTCCCCCTCTTTAACTGTTCATTTTCTTCTGCAATTGTGCCATCCTTTCTTAGAAACCACAAAAAATTAGTTACTCAGTATGTATTTAAGTAAGTTTTAAATTTTCATAAAGTAAAAAAAAAAATCACTGTAGGCTTATTAACATGCAGCCATTATTACTGTGAAGTTGTATAATATGTCCATAAGAATGGACTTGTTAATCTAGGGTTACATTTTTATTTGAAAACAGTAAAGTAAACAAATGATCTGAAGAAAAAGACCCTATTCATAGTTAAAGCCTCACTTATGTTCCATACTGACATTTTTTCCTGAATGAGTTTAAAGCTAAGTTCTTGACAACATAAATCTTACCATGAGTGAGGTTTATTTTAATAACAGTATTTACTTTTTTTGTTCATATGTGTCTGAAGATAACTTGCCTGTTACTCGTGGTAGGCCATAAATCTCCTAGAGCTGAAAACTTGCAGTCTCATTTCTGAGATGAAAACACAAACTTTTGAGGTGATTTTTAGAGCCGTGAATCCATTAGCATCCAGGTATTCATTGGTAGGACGTTTCCAGTGTAACGGTGACTGGGAATGGGGAAGATGCGAGGTGATTAGTTCCCACAGCACTAACTAGAACTTCTGTGTGTGACTCCTCAGAGACTACTTGAAACTTTTTTACCCTTTGTCACCCTAATACTCATTATAATAGGTCTCATTAATTGGCACATCTCCCATTGGGTTAATTTGCAGATACATCCATGCTGTCCTTTGGCTAACTCACTAATGCAAAGTTATATTTATAGTCTTCAAAATTGAAAACAGAAGAAGCTCTGTAACAAAAGAGACAAACTTCGCTAAGTTTTCTTTTTCTTTGAGGCAAGAGATTGAAATAAAGAGATTATATGAGAGAGAAGGAAGAAAACAACCCCAAAAGCCCACAGAACTACTGTAGGCTAATAAACTGATGTGAAAATTTCTCAATTTACAGCACTTGACAGGTGCTAAAAGAAAAGCATCTTTAATTTTAATGTGTTGTTAGGACCTCTTTAGAGAGACTGTACAAGTTATTAACAAGGTCCTCTGAGACAGGAGACGGGTAATTAACAAGACCTATGGAGATATAGTTTAGGTAATTAACGAGCTCTTAGGCACTGGACACAGGATAACACATAGCAAGTCTGATAGTTAAAGAGAACAGGTTGGTATGAGATGATCAAATGCAAGATAGAGTGTGTAAGTCCTCTGGAGGGCTCTGATAGGAAGGTATTAAGATTATATTCCAGTGACCCCAGCATGTTAATTTTTATAAGTCAATATGTAAGCTTTTTGGTTTATGGTTTTAAGAATTCAAGAGAATTCTTCCTTTGTAAACTAAGAATCTGAGAAGCTTCTAGATGTGCTTGAGTGATCTTTGTCAATGGCCATTAACAAACTGTATTTTGAGGAAAATACATTGGAAGCATAAAAATTGTATGATTCCCAGTCATTTTAAATATTGGTTGTTGAGTGTGTTTTTTGCTGATGGCCTGTTGCCTAAAATTGAGTGTTCTAGATTAACCAAGGTTTCACTTAGCAAAGAGACTTCCCTGGGGTCTATTTGGTTTTGACATGCTAGCTTGAGTTCCTCCAGTCAATTCTCTGTACCTTCAAGTTTGAGAATCTATATTCCCAATTGCAAATGTGTGGTCTAGTTTATTTCCTGTGTGTAACTTTAACATTGCTATCTTTAGTTTTGGTTTAGAAAACTCCCACCTTCAGCAAGCATTTATTATGAACATGTCTTACTCTAAAGGAAAAGGAATGAAGAGTCTCCACCTCCTTGAGCATTTCTCACTCCTTACATGGTCTCTTGTCTCCATGTGGCTTCTCCAGGCCATCAGGGAAAGAGATGTTTTTGGCATTGTAATTCTGATAATCAAATGATATTTTCATTGTTTTTCTCTAACACTTACCATCTTCAGTGAAATCAGATTACATATAATCCTTCCTTTTTTTTTTTTTTTTTTTTTTTTTTTTTTTGAGAGAGACAGAGAGAGAGGAAGACAGATAGAGATGGGCGCCAGCAGCCACTCAGCTGCTGCACACAAAATCCAGATGCGTGTGCCCCCTTGTGGTCAAGTGCAGCATTGCGCCCTTGCATCACTTTGCATCTGGCTAAATGTGGGACCTGAAGATTGGAACCGCTGGAGATTGGAACCAGCATTCTTAGGCTTAGGAGGCAGGCGCCTTACCACTAAGCCATCTTTCCAGCCCATAATCCTTCCTTTTGAGCTTACAGGAAAGGGTATGTAAATATTAGGTCCATGCTAATATTAGGTCAAGTTAAGGTCTAGGCATTTTATGGGTGCTGGGGAATCCCAAGCAGTTGTGTTTAAGTTGGATTGTGATTACATTAAATTACTTAGCCTGGGGCGGGCTTGGAGTACCTGTGGATACAGGATGGGGACGGAGGATAAGGAAATGAGTCAGGGAAACTTGGGAGGGTTGCACTTGTTGAGGACTCTCATTTGGCAGTGAGGGAGCCACTCAGAAATGCTTCTGCCATTATTACGCTTTTAGGTGGGTGGGACAGTGGTGGGTAAATGCAAAAGGAAAAGAAATGCAACTGTTAAATGATGGGTCCTAAATCTGACAGAAATAGAGCATCTTGAAAAACTGTTTTATTTATAGAAGAGTGTGAGGTCTCAGTCTGAGTCTGACTTAGGGCCTCCTTCTTGTTCAGGGATTTCAGGTTTTTGTTTTTATGTTTCTCATGAGGTGTTACCTTGTCTGTTTCGGTTTTTTGTTTAGAGAATAGGAATTAGGTATTTAGAGTTGAGACTAGCAAGTTGTTATAAACACAGTAACAATTCTTAGAAATTTGTTGTCTAACACTGCAATAAGCCTTGGCTTCTTTAAACACAAGAATGCAAATTTTAGCAACTTTGAAAGTGTCTTCACGTTAACACTGTGCTACAAATCAGAGGTTTTGGCTTTTCCACATCTTGCCACTCTTAGGCTCCTGTTCGATTGCTGCTGGGTATGGGTAACCCTAACCTCTTACAGCCTTGGCCCTAATCTCAGCACAGCCTCTCTTCTAGACCCTGCTCTTCCAGGTCCTGCTTCTGTACTTCGGACACTGCCAGCTGGGCCCCTGAGACCATATCACCTGGAATTACATTTATGACAATAGTATTTTGCCTTTTGAATACAGGTAGTGTTTCTGTGTATTTAATCTATGGTAGTTACATTATAGCCAGTGTGTTTTAGATAGCTGCTGGTGACTAAAATAGATCTGTTAACTTGATAACGAAGCAGTTTTCCTTATAATCATTTAATCTGTTTGTAACTAGGATCCAGGAATTTGACATGTGTCTTTAAATGTTTTTAATTTTTTAATTATTTTTTATTTATTTTTGGAGAGAGAGACAGAGAGAGATAGAGAGGGAGAGGGAGACAGAAATGGGCGCGTCAGCAGTCTCTCAGCTGCTGTGAACGAAATCCAGATGCATGCGCCCCTTGTGGGCAAGTGCGACATTGCGCCCTTGCCTCACTTTGCATCTGGCTAAACGTGGGACCTGGAGATTGGAACCGCTGGACATTGGAACCAGCATTCTTAGGCTTAGCAGGCTGGTGCCTTAGCCACTAAGCCATCTCTCCAGCCCTCTTTAAATGTTTTAAGGATGAATTCTTCCTCCTTGAATTACTGTATTGAGTATATAATATTATATAATTATAAATACATTATGTGTAAAATTGTGTACTATGTACTTATGTTTAGAACTCTTCCTGATAAAAGGACTAATACCCCTTAAATAGCAGTTACTTGAATCAGCTTGGTCTTCTTAAAAAGTTCAAGCTGCCACTTTTTCTCTGGTTTAACAAGCATGTGTAAAGCTCACTGAGGCTGAGAGTGGAGGTTTGAAAGGATGATAACAGTGCTAGTTGTAGCCCCTCAGCTATGGAAGGGACACGTAAGAAATGACCCATCAGCAGTGCAGATTAAAGCATGCTCAGCAGAAGTCTGTGGAGTTTGCTGTGGAAAGGTAGAGGAGAAAGCAGTTCATTGTTCTGAAAACTGGGAAATGTTTTTAATGGAGAGGCCTTTGGGCTTGATCTTGGGCACTGAACATGGACTCTATAAACTGGGAAATGAGCTGTTAAGACTCCTCTATTTTAGTAAGTAGCAAGAAAACTTATATAAAAAGTGGTTAGCGAGCCATGCGTTGGGTACACACCTGTAATCCCAGCACTCTAGAGACTGAGGCAGGAAACCCATGAGTTTGGGGCCAGCCTGTGCTAGATAGGGAGAGCCTCCTGTCTTGGAAAAATGAGTGGGTGGGTACATTTTGAAGGGTTAGTTTATAAATTGTGGCTATATGCTATTATATCATTGTGTCTTTATTAACAACTGAGTAATTTCACCATTTCTTTTCTTGCTAGAGTTAGGTAGCTGTATTCTATGTCTGTCATTCCCTGCCCTCTAGGTTCCTGAGGAAGTATGTTTGCTGCTGTAGGCTACCAAGGAGCCAATTAACGAGTGCCCTGCAGCAGCTTGCATTAAGTATAATGAACTCTTTGTTATGGAGTCTGGTATTGGGATAGGGTGTTCAAGTACATCACATATTTTGTTTGTCACAGGCATAGGATGTGTTTGTTTCATACAAATTTTTCATCTTCAAAGAAGTCAGTTGTCCAAAATTATTAAAAATGAAAATCATACTGAACGTGATTTAAGTTTTGATTCAGAATTTTGTTTGATTTATGTCTTCAATGCAGGATTTCCCCATGTAATGTGAAAATCTGAATGTACTAATTGAGTATTTTGAAGGAACATAGGAGAGGTATGAAGAGTTCATGTAAGGAGTTAGACTATGGTTAGAGTCTGGAGGACCTTGCTCATTGGCTTTTCAGAGCCTCATCCTTTCTCTATAATGTGGGGATGACTGCCTGGTAGAGAAGGGAAGAAATAATGAGTGACACCCGAAGTGCAGGGAGTAATACTGGACTCGGCATACCTGGAGACAACGGTGCTGGCTGTGACTTCACTGTATGGCGTCTGGGTAACACTGGACCATCGGGTCAGTAGATTGGGTGGAATGCTCTAAGAATTAGATGTCCTCAACTTGAAAAATACCTTCAGTGAGTTTATTCAAGAAGGCAGTTCAGACCATCATAGTAGGAAAGATGCGCTGTGTGTTGATAATTGGGATCATTTCAGAGTCCCTTTGGGAAAGACCCTGTGTTAGCCGTAGGAATTCCACAGCAGTATAGCAGACCTCACCAGGGTCTGAGGGTGGTCTCTCTCCCTTCTTACAAAGTGCCATGTCTTCTTGGTTTTCCACTGAGTATCAGACACTGATAGTAGTTTCAGGACTTAAGGTTCTTTGATATGCGTAAAGTAACATTTATTGTGTTTCAGTGTTCTGCCATTTTGTACTTTTAGAAAATATTTGTGACTTAACAGAAAAAAAATGTGTAGCCAGAATTTGAGTATAAATATGCTTGGATATTCAACAAGTTATTTTATGGAATTATATCTTTTTCATTTGTACAAATGAGTAGGATCTTAAAATGTCATTTTCTTTGGCCTGCTGGCTTTGTCTACTAGATGGTATATAGGGGTGGCATTCTTTTTTCAGACTTGATAGAGGAGGGAAACTTTGCCTTTTCTTGGTTATATGTTGCTCTCCTTCCCTGGATGCATGAGATCAAGTCTGGCTCTCAGTACACAGACAAGTGCGTACAAAGTACCCAAGTCATTGCCCCATTACATGGTGCAGTTGATAGGTGCTGCTGGAGACAAAAGTAGCAGGAGGTTAGGCCAGGCATGGCATGGTGGTGGACACGTGTAATTTCAGCTTTCAGGATGAAGAAGTAGGAGATCATGAGTTCAAGGCCAGCTTGAGCTTACATGCCTGAGACCCTGTGTCAGACAATAGCAACAACAAAACTTCAGGTCATACAGGTGGGGTTAGGCAGTCTGGGCATCATGGAGAGGTAGAATTAATAGTCTTAAAGAGCAAGTATGTAAAAAAAGAGGAAAGAGGTTTTGTGGATGGGAAAAATGAATTCTTTAAAGGGCTTTTAGGGACCCAGCATGTCTAAGAATGTTAAGGTTGGAGGTAGGTAGAGGTTTGGACAACTTTCCAGAAACTTGATGTGCAAAATAATGAACTCATGCCTGGTCCCCCAGTGGATATGAGGAGTTCACCACGTATGAGGGGTGTGGTGAAGTACAATGACGGGAGAGCTCAGAAGACTGGTATTACTCCCTTGTGCACAACATGGGCTGAATAGGAAGAGACATGATCTCAAAGTTGTCAGTGAGGTTGCCTTCCTAGTGAGATTTTAGTCAAGACAGAAACGCCCTACAGAATCATGTAGTTTTGATCCAAAACTTACAAGGCAGGGAAATGGGACAACTATTATGACATAAGAAACTTTGTAAAAGAAGAAACATCAAAGTTTCTACAATCTTGAAGTTAGTAGGGTTGGAGACACAGAAGAGTTATTTTCATCCAGAGAGGAATGCTCTAGCCTGCGGAAGCAAGCTCAGGATCACTGCACGTGCTTGAGGCTGTATTTCTTGGCTCAGAGCAGAGGGAGATGGGGAGCTCTGGGTTGCCCCTTGTTGCTCTCCTGCAAAGACTTGAGAAGTCACCCAAGGATGGGGCTCTGAGAACTCTGGTTGCTTTGAATATCCATTCTAGAAGGCTCTGCAAAGATGGCTAGAGTAGGGATAACATTATTGCAGGCTATTCCTGAACATCTGAGGCCTTTCTGGGGACCAGAGGCTACCATGGCTTCTCTCCCAGATGTGAATGTGTTTCTGTCACAGCCAGCCAGCCAAGGTACCTTGGCCCTGGGTGGTGTGGACCCTCTGGCCCTTTTTACCTGCTTCAGGGGATCTTGAGATGCTGATGCCTCTCCCTTCCCTTCAGGGAAGAGTCACTTCTGCCCACATTGTCCTCAAACTTCCTCACAAGGACACATAGGTTAAGGTAGTTGGGTTGGTCTTGATCTCATAGCCAGATGGTGATAGTATGGTTACTCAGCAAGAGGGCTTGGCACTTTGTCTTCATCATGCCTTGTAGATGCTGACTCAGCAAAGGGTCTGGTACCTTGTTCTCATCACTCCATCCCAAATCGCTCTTTTGCTTCTAAAGTAAAAAGGATTTACCCCCTGTCCCTACCCCAATAAGTCCACTACAGCTGGTAATGACCTATGGCAGAATGGTAGGCAGGCCATGGTCTCAGAGCATAAGGGTGAACACCTCATAGCTTCCCTAAGTGACAAAAGATTCTTTTTACATCAAGAGGGATAGTTTTATGGAGTAGAATGCAAAACTTCACCATACTTTTCAAGTTCAAGGTGTCAGGGAAGTTTCATGCTTGTTGGTATGTGTTACCCTTCTCATGTATTGGGGTACTTAAAAAAGGTTGAGGAGAGCCTTAGTTTTAAAGCAGTGGAATTTGTGACCCAGGAGGCATTGATGTTTGGACACCTGTGAGTTGTTTGACTGTCTTTCAAATGTTGCTGTTACTTTTCTTCAGCAGAAGAAAATAGTAAGTTAAACTTGATTATTACAGTCTATGAAATGTGCCTTCATGGCATCAATGGTCTTAAAGCCCCAAGTTCTAGAATTTTCTCCAGCATTCTGCTATTATGACAGAAAGCTGTCAGGTCTGAATTTGCTGTCCATGATCTTTGGTGTCATTGACGGTGATTTTTAATTGTCTTGCCTCTGAGGGCTCATAAAAGATGTCCTATGAGAATATTAATAAGTAAATTGCTGTTAATCCCCACAGACACTTAAGTATGAGTTCTGTTTTGTCGTGAGAGTTTAGTGTGCATGCCAAGTCCCAGGAGAGAGAGTGATGTTTGACTGTGCTGTTGTTAATTTGACTTGGTTCTGTGTTCTTTGCTTTTTATTTTTCTATATAGAAAAAAAAAAAAAAACTCTAAGTTTCATCCGTCTCCTCAGCCCAATTTACATGTGTAATAAACATAACAGAAATGTGCTGAACATGGTGTTTACTGGTTAAATCTCTTTGGCTGTTATATTTGTTTGTTTTTAGAGCTTTGGGAAAGGGATTATAAAAGAACTTTTTTTTGAAACTTAATATGTAACCCTTATTGACTATCAAAAAGAACTATAATTTCTTTTTAGGATTTATCAGAAGAATCTAAACTTCATCTTAATAGTGATCAGACAGAAGCAAAGCAGTCTGGCTCCGTGCTGACTTGGCTTGAGTAGTTGGGATGATTTTAGTAGAAGTCCACCAATTTGCAGTTTAAAAACCTGGTTTTGATCTTATTGGCATTTGTAAATATTGGAATAGCCCTTTCCATTTTTAAAAGAACTGAAGCTATTCTGCTAATGCACTCTCAGATCTAAATATAAGTAATTTTTGTTATTTAGTAAGATGGTTTCCTCTGTTCTTTGGGACTTGCTATCTTATTGATAAAATTGTATTAACGTACAGGTTTTACTCAGTTAACTATTGTTTACAACTATTTAAAGTTAGGTCCTGGGTATTGAGTAACTCAGCAGCCATATTTTCTACATCTGCTGTTCCCTACATGGTGTATCAGTTAGTAGGACTGAAAAGGTTAATGAGAATAGGGTGCTTTCAAATGGCTTCCAGCAGAAAGGCCTGAGAAGCCCTGGGTGAGGTTAGGTTCAGAGAAGGCTACTACTGAACCAACCTTGTCAAAACATCTTCGTACTCATTCTTTTTAACCCTTTTAATTCTTTGAAATTAAGAATATGCAGTTGGAGCAGCTAAGCAGATTGTATGTGGGCACTGAGTAGTGGACAGCCAGTCTGTAAAGATAAATTAAGTAAAATGCAATGGGATTTGACAGCTAGGCTAAGAGGTTTGGGGCCAGACATTTTTGACAGCTGAATTTGGGCTTAGACTTGGTGCTTGAGGATGCTTTAGTCAGTGGGGCCTGGCTAGATTAGACAAAGTGGGAGGAGCCCCTGTTATGTGGGTCGCCTTGGCTATGACGGGTATTTGCCCTGCTGACCAGCAAAGGGAGCAGCATGACCAGTGTCAAGAAGAGAGCCAGTCTGCAGTGAACTGGGGATGGGTTTTTGGGACGTGGAAACTGGAGACAGGGCTGAGAGTCACATCTGGGGTTTCTCTCGGGGTGCCTAGGCGGCTGGGTACCAGGGGAGGATAACACAGCTGGTCTGAAAAGCAAAACAGCAATTGGCTCAGGACATAGACACAGGTAGGATTCCCAGTCTGAGGCTCTCAACAGACATTTGTACATACCGTGTTCTAGAGGGTAAAGGAGGCTGTGGTTGGAGAGAAAAAGAATTTATAGTCATTCATCTGTGGCAGTGGTAGTTGAAGTGGTGGGAGAACTAGAGTAGAGAAAGGACCAAAACCAGCCTCAGGAATAGGCAGTGTTTCCCTGAGAAAGAAAACATGGCAGGGAAAAGAAGTAATCGGGAGCTTAGGAGGAAATTGAGGCCGCCACACAGCACAGGAAACTTCAAAAAGAAGGGATAGCGAGAGGATGAAATGGAGGGGAGAGGCTGGAAGAAGGTGATTGCCCTAGTAAAAGGAATTTGATACTGACAAGCCGTGAGTCCTGAGATGGGGAGCAGCACAGATGTGACCTCTTGCTGTCGGGACGGGTGCCATCCGTCGGTCTGTACTTCTTTGCAACGAAGTTCAATACTCTTAAGACCAATCCAATGTGAACATTTGCAAGTAATCACTATTAAAAGTTCTTTTGAGTCCGGGCGTGGTGGTGCACGCCTTTAATCCCAGCACTTGGGAGGCAGAGATAGGAGGATCTCCATGAGTTCAAGGCCACCCTGAGATTACATAGTGAATTCCAGGTCAGCCTGGACTAAATGAGACCCTACCTCGAAAAACAAAAAAAACAAACAAACAAAAACAACTTTTGATGGAAGGGTTCCTCTTGTTTCCTCTTCACAGTGAGGAGTTAGTCCTCTAATCCTTTCCACTCTCCCTCCCTGCCAGTTGGCATGCCTCTGGAGCCTGCATATAATTTGGATCATATTAATTAAAATGGCCACGTTGTAGCCCAGGTGGACTTTGCTCCATCATTTCAGCAGTGCTGGTATTGGGAAGAGATGCAAAAGGTATAGTGGCACTTAATAGACTTGACGTTCAGCACATCTTTAAGAGCCCGAAGTGAAGTCTCCTCACTGGAAGACTTACAGTGCCTGCATGGGCTCCATTGTTTTGGACCTCTGTGCTTACATGGTTTACTGTCTGTACAAGCACATCATACCGTCCATTCTGAATAATTCTTTCTCTTTAGGGCTTCTTGCTCCAAAGGAATTTGTTTGTTTAAAAAAGAGAAAAACAACACACTTGGAACACTGCCCAGAGTTCCTGGTCAGTGCTGTAGTGACCATTCCATCATTTCAAAATAACTGCTTTGTTTCTTACACATGGAAAGACTCGTCTGTAGCACACATTTGAATTTCTCACCAACTTGCTTCTTTACTCATTATTTCTCCCAGCTATAAGTTAATAAATAATAGCATAGAAGAGCTAATAATCATTGCTAGAAGTATAATATTTTAAAATATAAGAATTTGATATTTCACATTTTAGAATTAGAGTTTATTTGGGAAAATTTTCAAGTATGCCAAAGTAAAATATTAAAAGCTTTTGCCAAAAAACTTTAGTATATTAAGGTTGACATTTTATCAGTTTAAAGTGTTTTTAAACATACTAACTTGAAACCTTTGGGGGGGGGGTTGAAGTAGGGTCTCAATCTATCCCAGGCTGACCTGGAATTCACTATGTAGTCTCAGGGTGGCCTTGAACTTACAGTGATCCTCCTACCTCTGCCTCCCAAGTGCTGGGATTAAAGGCATGCGCCACCATGCCTGCTTTGAAATCTTTTTTTATCCTTTTAAAAGTTACTTTAAAATCCTGTACCTCCTCCAAATATCTTCAGTTTTGATTTCTAGAATTAAGTTTCTTAAATTCTATAGTTTCTGCTTATACAGCCTTCCTTTTCAGCATAAGCATGGCCAAGTTTACTTTATACCTGATTAAAAACACTATTTTCCTTAACCTGTCAGCAGCTCAGTTGAGCAGTCAAATGGCATTATTCGATATCTTGTCTGACATGAGGACAGCAATCCAAAGAGAAAGATATCACAAATTGGTGCCACACTTCAATAAATAGAGACATTTTATTTTGCACCAAACTAATTCAATCCAGTTCAGTTAACTCTTTTTTTTCCCCTGGAAGGACAGATCAAAAAAGGCAGCCATGAATGACTGAGCTGGTCATGTGTGTGACACATCACTGTGTACACACAAAGCCTAACCACAAGGAAGAAGGGCTCGGCTTTGGATTTCCAACAATAGCCAGTGTGAGCGCCTCGCTGGGAGCACGCTGTGCTGAGCTGGGGTCCAAGCTCACTTGTGCACACAGGTACTGTTGGAGGAGCTGTGGCCTGTGATCTTGATTTTTCACAAGAATCTTTAGACCCTTTCCAGGTGGTTATTGAGCTTCTTCATAGCTTCATGAGAAAATGTTTTCCTTAAAATTCTATCACAGCCAATATAATAGCCATACTCAAACTTCAATAACATCTTCTTGAGACAGATACTGAAATACATACAGTGATAATATTATTCTCAGGGATGTACTGGGGTGAGTTTATGTCCCTAAACATGATGTACTTAAATTTTAATGTGAGAGGAGGTCGTCATTAAAAAAAAAAAATACCTGTCGCTCTTTGGGTCAGGTCTAAAGTCCTTATGTTTGGGATGAGAACCCTCCAGGAGCTCCTTGTCCCTACTGCTTGTGTTCCAGTGTCCTGTGGTAATGACACTGACTAGCAGCCAATATCCATGCCCTATGTGTGTAGAGCCCTCCTCTAAACCAGCCAAACTAGCTGCCCTTCCCCAGAGTCTCAAATCCTGCCTCTGCTATGAAGTGGGTTCTCCTTGCTGCATGCTGTGAGAGGACATGGTTTTTCCCAATTTGCTCTAAGAATTACCACGTGTGCTCTCCCTGCCTCTGGTGAATGAGGCTGTACCTCAGGATAACTTGATGTTGCCTTCTTAATAGATAAGACCCTTCATGGGACTTACCATAGTGCAGCCAGCTCCCTCTGGGTCACAGTTAGGGTAGGATTCTAGAACCAGGCAGTGCTACCACTTACCAGTGCAATGACCACACACAAGTCACCTTACCTCTCTAAGACTCACTCCCTTATTTTTAAGATGATTTATGGATGATATGATAATATAAGACCATATGACCAATCACCTTAGCTGAAAAAACAGTGTTTGTCATAGTGCTACGTAATCTTTATGAAATATTTTGTGGGACATCTTGTATTTCCTAGTCACTGTTTTGTTTTACATGTAAGTTCAGCAATCTTCTGTGGGAGATACTTTCGTCAACCTTGGTATATAGGTTTGAATGGGAGGATACACTCAAAGTTCAGTAACCTGCTTAAGGTTGTACACCAGCAAGTACAGAACAGATACACAGTTTGAATTCATACTACCGGCTCTGGGGCCCTCAGCCACTTCTCTGCTTGTGAGCACCCTGGTGCGCTGTCACCCCTGAGTGTAAAATCATTTGTCATTGAGACTGTCGGTCATATGGAGAGTGATGTAGCACAGTGTATTCTTGAGCCATCAGAAAACATGGCATAGGGGTAACAGGACAGGGAGTGGTACATCCCACTAGTCCCCACATTGGGTTGAAATGGGAGGTGGTGGAAGTCACCCATCAGTTGCTGCTTCCATGGCACAGGGCACTGTGGGATGAGGTCTTTTTGTACTTTGTCAGGCTTTCGAAGCTTTGCTGGTGCAGGGACGTGACTAGTAATCTAGGACTGGACAGAACACCATAAATACGGTGACATACAGGGATGGGAACATGTGGCAGCCACATACGATTTCAGTGGTACACAGTTGTGTTTACTGTATGTTCCATGCTTGCCTGCAGGTCACTAGCTCACTGACATGCTAAACTTTTCTATAGTAGTTGTACTTGAAGAAAGCAGGCAGTTCTTGGTTCCCTAACTGTGTAAATTTTAGTCATAACAAGTGAACCTTTGACTGCATGAGAAATCCTCTTGCACATGTACATATGCTTGGTAGGGTTTGCAGCTTAGATACGATATGTACCTCCAATAACAGCTCTGTCCCAGACAGGCTTCCCAGTGTCCATACTTCCTGTCACACAGTCAAGAGATTTAAAAGTGAATTTCTTAAATCTCTAAAGGATTCCAATAATTTTGCTGATACTGTGCAGATAATGAAAAACGGTACATCTCACAGTTGTCTTTTTTTGTTAATGTTTGTGGAATAAAAAGGGTCCAAGGACAGTAATATGCTTTGTAGTGATTCTGAGGCTGATACTCTTAAGGCTGGGTGAAAATGAAGCTTGAAGAGTACCGATGAAATATTTACTTATCGGGTGGCTTTGAAGTTGAGCTTCTCTGGGGTTGTGGTCCCCTTCCTAATGGACATGTTTCAAAGGAGAAAGTGGTTATGGCATTCCACTGTGACGTTTTCTTATTCTCTGCATGGAAGAAATCTGCTTAGGTTTAGTCTGTTTCAGACTTTAAGTTTTGGAAGCTAAACTACTTAGAAATCATACAATGACAGCAATGGTTTTTCCCACTCTGAATTCATTCTCATGTTAGGGTAATATGTGGAATTTAATTTTTCTAATAAATCTAGCATTTAAACAAAGAGTGCCTTTACTCTTCAGTTCTATCAGCTCTGAACCCAAATTTACTTATTCCTCCATAGTTTTGTTTCAAAAAGACCGAGGGTGTGTGTGTGTTTATGTAAAATGAGTAATATATTATAAAACTGGTTTTACAAAGTACCTAGTTGAGGGAAGTCGTGCTTAAATATATTAGACACTACTTATTGAACATGTATGGTTCTTCATTTCTAATGATAACTGAAAAGTTTTCTTTCAGGGTGTAAAACTTTAAGAAAGTTGAGTAAATATTTTTTTATTCTATATCTTGGAATAAATTTCACTCATCTAATGTGGCTTAAGAATTTTCTACTATTGTGTTTCCTATGATATGGCCTATGACACAATTTGAACATTTATTTTCTGTTTTATTATTTAGCTTTCATATGAATCCAACATGCCATGAAGACCTCAGGAAAATCCCGGTAAGTTGCAGTGAAGTTAGAGAATTACCAGAGAACAAGTCTGGCTTTTCTCTAGAACACCTTCCTAAAACTGTCTCGTTGACTGCCTCCACGGCAGAAATGCTGTAGATCAATGTGATGATTTGGGGAAGAAATAAAAAAGGAAGGTGAGATTCAGACTGGTTTTATTCACGAGAGAGTGTGGTGTCTATACGATCAGCTAGAGTACATGCAAACATAGCTAGATTTGAAGGCTTTCCAGGATATATGTATTTTGTTTACAGACTTCTCTGAAATTAATATGAAAACTATATGTCAAAGTCAGTGTCATAGTTTTGAAATAAGACCCCAGTGTGTTTTGTTGTTGAAACAAGAATGGAGAGACAACTTTAAAGCTGTTAACGT
Organism: Orientallactaga sibirica; assembly: GCA_036365145.1. Lineage (NCBI taxonomy): Eukaryota > Metazoa > Chordata > Mammalia > Rodentia > Dipodidae > Orientallactaga > Orientallactaga sibirica. The sequence goes on along the minus strand of JAEOAD010000001.1, from coordinate 110,747,350 downwards.
ACCACACTGGGCAACAAAGTTAACCAGGGCAGTGTTGGGAAAAACAAATACCTCAGAGCACTTGTCTTCCAAGTCAGAACATTAAATATATCCACAGGATTGGCAGTGACCCCACTAAATGGACTCGTGAAATTTTCAAGTGTCTACAGACTGTGTATTACTGTTATCTGAAGTCCAAGTTGCATGGCAATTCACTGCATCTGCCATCAACTCTTGAATGCTCACCTAGAAACTAAGTCACTCTACGATGGCATGACAAGTGTTTGTGCCTTCTCAGTGGATAACAGAAATAGACCTTTACTTCAAGATGCTGGTAGTTACGGTTTCACCCATCTGTCCTTAATGTGTGTGATCCAGATGTATAGTAAGAATTGTTTTCAGTGATCACATGTCACAACTCTCTAGGATATGATATGCCTAAAAGAAGTCAAGGTAGGGTTAGAGTTTATTTTATAAACCATTTTAAAGGCAGTTGTCTGTCTTTAAAATTGTAAGAAGCATTACAGAAGCACAGGACTTGGTGATGTTTTTACTGTTTTCTGTAAATGATTTGTAAGTTTTGATGTTTCATAAATACTCAAGTCTTTACTGTATGGCAGTCTGGCAAGAAACGTCAGGATGTATGCAGTCAGCCTTTGATCAGATAGTGAAATGAATTCTATCAGGCCGTTACTTCATCTCAAACGAAAGGCAACATCAAAAAAATTGATTTAATGTGTAGCTATTGTTTATTAAGTAACCTTAATTACAATTTCTATGTGCCTGTAAATGTACTTTTCCAAATCTTGTAATTTATTGCTGTAAAAGCATCCTTAGAATTCTTTAAAGAAATAAAATGTGAAAATTGTTTTAGTTAAAGGATTTAAAGGTGATAAAAGAATCCTTGATGTGTGATTATTTTCCCCTGGAATACTAACTTTTCTAAATGACAGTTAAAGGATTACTAGGTGTTGTTAATTTACTGCGAGATACAATTAAGAGAAGAAAACTCATCCTCACACAGATTGTTTGTGAGCAAAAGTATTTGAACAATTTTTATGTTGAAGATTAGAAGATGTTTGAAGTAATTTACATGAAGTTCTCCAGTAATAGCCATGCGCCAAGTTATTTTCTCCCCTTCTGGATGTAGTATTGTGTAATTAAGTTTGTATGTCGTCTATGCGGGTGCCAACACCTGTCTGTGGAGGCGCGGTGTTTAAGCAGGAGCAGTAGCCAGTTGAAAGGGCAGTGTGAGCTCTTTAAGGCCTAATTAAGAACTGAAAGGGAGATGAAGGGAGGAGGACAAAAGATGTGAAAGTAGCTGAGATGATATTCCCAGAGCAAAGTTCCTCATTAGAACAATAATGAGATGATCAGAGAATGCCAAGCCTTCATCTTCTCCCTCTCTTGCTCCTTGGATGTCAGCTTGTACCCCACCAATATTTGGTTACCAGGACAACCTTTCTTTAAATCTTCAGTTATTTTGAATCCTGATAACTTGCCTTTGTGTAAATTTAAATATTGAAAAAAAGTATATTTCCCAGTTTAAAAAGCTAGAATATGTGTACAGTAAAAATAGATCACTAATAATTCTCAGTTTTATGTACTCTTAAATTTAAAATTCTGATTAAAAAAAAACTTTATGTAATCAATCGATTATGCTCTCACCTGACCTCCATTTTTATATATCTGCACATGGACATTTTTGTAAAGAGGTGGGATATGAGCAGGAAAGGATTGGTTGTGAAAGAAAAGAAGAAATTTTTACATTAAATTCAAAATAGGAAGACATCTTAAAAACATATGTGCTGTCTTTATGGAGTACTATAGGAAAAAATACTGCATACTTAGGAATCCCATCCTACACTGCCAGTTTGGTCTTTACCAGTTTTGAGGTTGAACTTCCCATTTTTCCCAAATAGTACTAAATGTGTCTTTTGAAACAACAATTTTCCTATTTTCCTGCAAGTTTTTTCTTTCAGCAAACTAGTTTTTGTAACCAGAAAACATTTTAACTTTCTGTTGTTTTATTACTAATATTAATTTTTCCTTTGACATTATGAACAGAAGGATATATATATATATATAGAGAGAGAGAGAGAGACAGAGACAGAGACAGAGACAGAGACAGAGTAATCTGTCATTATAAAATTTCATATGCCTAAAATTAGAAGGTTTACGTGGTTCGCAAATACTGAGTAAAATCTGGAACTAGGCTGAAACTGTTTTTAATTATTTTATATTCTGTTCTAAAGTATAGTTTATAATACATGTGCTTCTAAGATGTTTTCCTTTCCAGAAACTTTGTGCAGAAATTTGGGATAAATTTTTCACCTAAAAGGACAAAAGGAAGCTTTACTGAAGAAAACAGAAATAAATTTTGGGGGAATCACTGCACACATTAGTGGGGGAAGGGAAAACAAATATTTTGGCTGTATATTATTCCTTATGGCTATAAAGTGTCAAATAATGTTCTGAAATATTAGATTATTTTGATATTCAGTTCATTTCTTTATGGAATTAATTAAATTTTTTTGACATGCCTTTCATCTTCAGTGTCTTGTGAGGAATGTTAAAACTTAACTACACTAGCCAGCGTTACCGATACACTATTAAATGTAACTGTGCAAATGATTTTTAAATGTATGTCATCACTTAGTTTGAAGCAATCAGCTGGTTTTTATATAATTTCATTAATATTAGTCAAATAGATATTATTATGCTAAATTCAGAAGAAAAATGTAAAACAGCCATCCAGTCGGTAAGAGCCCATTTAGTTTTATTTCTTGAATCACTGCAATTCTCACATGAACTCTTTCAGTAAATATTTTATTAGAAAAGTGAAATCACATTAGTTGGACTTTATTACTTTTAAGAATATAGTTCAAAAAAATCACTCTGTGGGTCACAAGATTCTAGATTTGAAAGGGGCTAGGGGAGATGGTCTCATTTATCAGTGGAGAGAGAGAGAGACCCAGTTTGATTTCTCCTTCAAATTTATCTAAATTTATCTAACATACATACTTTAGCTTATACTTGACACATTTTAAAAACGTGTGTGTGTTTGTGTTTATATATGATCTATCTCATGACTTTACTTTAGAAAAGTGCTTAAGGTAATGAATGCTTTATGAAGATACAACTAATAAATTTAATATAATAAATTTATGTTTCAAGCTACTTATAGCCAGTTAATACTACCTTTGTGTATAGAATTAATCTGAGAGATAAGAATCAAAATTAAGCCAACTCTATTTTCTAGAATTTTCTGTGGGTGGGTTGAGAAACAATATTTGAAATGGTTCTAGTACAGAGGTAATATTATTAATTCATAACATTACATCTTTTCCAGTTGCCAATACAAAGTCAAGTGCATTGTTTCAAACTACATTGTAGAATTTAAACTCACTTTCCTGTAATATTCTGCTCATTCCTATTAAGTCATGTCTGCAGCAGCTCTGCTATCCTCTCCTGAATGACCTGTCCCACTCGTGCCATTTTAATTTTCCAAGAGCATAGCTTTAATGCTCAGTTAGTTCTGTGTGGAGGCCTCCGTGGGGAAAATGTGTAAAAGTCCTCCTTGATGGTGCTCTGCGTGCCTGGTGGTGCAGTAGGAGCTTCGTGTCAGCCTCTCAGCTTTCTGTTTGTCCTTCTGGTGCTGGACTTGGAGACTTGCTTGCTAATTGTCCAGGCTAACTCTCTGCCTGCAGAATATGGGGGTAACTTTGTCTCCCCACAAAGCCTAGGGTCTAGGGAATGGAAAAGGGATTTTTTTCCTAAGTGATCCAAATGAAACTAAGGTTCCCTCTCTGGGCTGCCTTGGGGTAGCAGCAGTGATAAAGAGCTTGATGGTGAAGTTCTGGACACAGTGCACGTTCAAAGTAAATTCTGAAAATGGGAAAGGCATGTGACTTCTGTGTGAAGAAAAGTCTTTCTGCATTCACCAGTCCCTATTCCCCTCCACTGAATGGAGTTTTTTAGTCCTGTCTTCGAGAAGAAAATGAATTTCCTCAGTATTTTAGTCGATTTTTCCTAAAACCAAATGGAAATCTTTTGAACAAAAATGATGACTATTTTGAGTGTGGGTTTTAGTGCTCAAACTGTGTTCAAGGGCACACGAACTTATATTTATATCTGGGCACTTTGCATAATGAAAATCGAAATTCTGCATGGGAGGACTTGGGGACAATGTGGCAGTGTCCGTCCTCATGGGAAGTATTTTTCTTTAGCTTTTGACATCACACTGCTATTAGAACCTTTGATAATCAGAAGGGTAAAGCAAAAGCCGTTGTGGTTATATCTATGCTTTGTTTCAAAAGAATTTTGACCAATAGAATAAGGCTCACTGAAGAAGTAAAATGACAGAAAATGTTGCTGTCTTAACCATAAACGTGAACATGGTTGTAGTTGAACTCTTACATTTCCTGACAACTGAGGCAAAAAGAGAAATAACATACACTGAGTGGGTTGTGGGAGCAGGAAATGGATCTGTCATGTCACGCAGGAGAAAAAGCTCTTGCTTGCCTCTATGCTAAGACAGAAGCTTCTGTGACAGGAGCTCTCTATAAGGATGCTCTCTGGATTCATTCCAAATGCTTTGACCTTTCTTAGCGAATTAGAGAAAGATTAATGTTGCTGCGTCTCATATCTGTCTTCAGCAAAAAGTCAAGACCTAAGTGTCAATCTCTGCTCAGTGAAAGCAGCTCCATGAGGACAGTGTACAGTTCTTGGTAGCTTACAAGTTCCTCCAAGTTCAGTCTGCAGATGCTTCATTTTAACCCATCTTAGTTATATTAGCTAACTTGTAGCTCTAGATGACAGAACACTCCCTACCCCCATGCTGGCCTTCTGCATGCCAGGCAAGTGCTCTGCCACTGCCTTCATGTCATAGTTTAGTCCTAAAGGCTGTAGTCAGTCTTGGCACTAGGAAGTAGTTGACAGTGTAAAAATGAAAATGCATTTTGGACAGAGTTCTAATCAGGGCTTTGGTTTATCTGTCCTTGTTCTGGCCTGGGGTTGGCTGGCCATTCTGGGAAGTAGTTCTAACTGAGACAGGAGGGGGAAACTTCATCTGCCTCAGGAAAATGATAAGGTTGAAGTTCTGAACATTAGTTAGTGTGTATGCCTGATACCCCACTTGCTAAAGTGACCTGCATCCTGTTCCAGGACAGCAATCCTTTTGACGCCACGGCTGGGTACCGGAGTCTGACCTATGAAGAGGTGCTGCAGGAGCTGGCGAAGCACAAAGAACTCCTCCGGAGGAAGGACACCCACATCCGGGAGCTCGAGGACTATATCGACAATCTCCTGGTCAGGGTGATGGAGGAGACACCCAGCATCCTCCGAGTGCCCTATGAGCCATCCAGGAAAGCTGGCAAGTTTTCCAATGCTCAGTAGAGCCAAGGGCACTCTGGGCTTGTAATTGGGGAGAAAAAGTGTGAGAGAAAGAGGGAAGGAAGGGAAATGTGTTACTGGAAGAGACTGTACTCGCGGGCTTTATTTCATTCTCTCCTCCTTCATTATGAAACATCGTCTTACTTGTAAATACTAGCAGGGACTATCAAGAGTGACCTTTGAAGTGAGCAAAAGACTCTAAACTGTCACAGTGAAACAGGCCATAGTCTTAGTGTCAGCGAGTGACCAGTTCTGTGGGCTCACTTGGATGCTGGTGCTGGACCTCCACTCTGCCATGGACCCAGAAATCTCTTCAGAAGTCCACAAGTAATTCCTCAGGAATAGGTTTTTCCATAAAGCAGAATTGACACTGTGGCTGGATTCCCAGAAGTCAGTCTGTGCTTTTAGCTTCAGGAATGCCGGTCACTGCAAACACTACTAATGACAGCTTATATCTGCATCCGTACGTGTGTACATGTGTGCCATGTGTCTGTATGTAAAGTATATGCATATACCTCATATACACATGTGTGCTTAGAACATTTAAATTAGCTGGATAGGATACCAGTCTGTTAGTGTAAAACGTCTTTTGCAGTATTGACACAAAGCTGGTCATCACTATGACTGGTCCAGCGCTGTAGAGAAGCTGCTTTAAATCACTCTGGACTTTGTGAAGCCTGATTTCAAGTGAGCTGCAGCATCTAACTGTAGCATCAAACTTTAGCTTCCCCCACCCTAAAAAAGTGATGATCTAAGGTCTTTTTTTTTTTTTTTTTTTTTAAGAATTAAAAAAAAAATTTTAGGAAACCAGTCCACTGCAGCATGAATTTCTTTTAGTTAACCTTGACCTAACATTTGGGTTTTATTTCAGCAGAAGATAAGCTAATGCAATTTTTTTTTGTCGAAGTGCTGCATGCCTTTACATCATTAGCAAAGAAAATATTACAGACTTCTATGGGAAAATCCTTTGGGACAGAGCGGGTGATCTCCTCGTGCCTGATAACCCAGAGCAGCAGACACATTCCAGGGGTGAAGAAGTAGGCTGGGCTTTAAGTCTGCTAAACAATAGACCAGATGGCTGTCTTCTCTGAGTCTCCAACCACAATACGACACGACACGAATGTTCAAGCCTATCCTTATGAGTGTGACATCACACACTGCTCCACACCCACCGGAAGAGTTGATTTCTACACCAGGTCTGGGCTCTTTTCAAGTCCATGTCCCAGATTAGTGTTGGGAAATGTACAGTAAAAGACAACACAAAGAGAGAGTGTGTGGTATAACGTCACTAGTCATCAGCCTTTACAGTCTAAGTTCCTACCGAGCAGATTTCTGTCAAGCCATGTGCACATGGAGCCCTCAATTCCCCAGTCCTCTAATGACTTACATTTTTCTATTATTTCTCTCTAATAAGATTTATTGAAAGTTAAACAAAAAAAGCAAATATAATAGTTCTGCTTGTTTTCATGTTTTGAATCAAAGTCCTTGGCTAAGCGTGCACTCATAAACTAAAACTCCTTGTTGCCTATATTACATGAGTTTTTTAGTTTTCCTGTAAAAACAAGAATTTTGAAATTGCAAAAACTTTCCTTAAATGCAAAAACTTAAGTTCTTTTCTACAATTTAAAAATGGAAGGAAAAATAGGTTTCATCAATTTTTCTCTCTGCTTATAATGAAAGTTATTCTATAATAAAGCTTTAGAGTCTAGTATAGGATTTTCTTTTCCTCTTTGAGGTCTTAGTAGTTATTTTTTAATGGTACTATTTTAAATATTTACTAAATTTTACAAAATTGCTAACATTTTTCTCATGGCATTGAGAATCTTCATAAACCTTTTAAAGCACCAAAATCCATGTGTTTTCATATTATGACAGATATGTGCAGATATTGTAATACACATTAACCAAATTTGGTCTTTCTAGAATGAACCTGAGATGTCAGTTTTATACTGGGAATGCATTTTTCCATAAAGCTCATTGAAAAGAATGGTTCTAACACTGCTGCTCTTGTTTATGGTCAGTTTGTTTTTAAGAAACAGTTCTTTGCCTCTGTAAGAATTACTTAGACTTATTCCTTCGCAAGTTTTTGGCTGTAACTGAGTCAGTATTTTTATCTTCAGAGTCTGAGGCAAAGCTCTGTGCAGCCGGAGTCCTGTGGCCGGGGAGGGTTTTCAAGGTATGGCTTGCAGTCAGCTCAGAACAAAATCTGAAACCTGTATTGTGCTTACTTACATCACATTTACCACACCATGAAACATCCTGTTCCAGTGTTTATGATAACTTCTCACTCATGACTCAGAGTAAACTTACTACACACTTTTCATAGTCAGTCCGGGTAACAAAACCAAGAAGGAAAGCAGGGTTGCAGGTGAACACAGCAGTATTTCTGTGCATGGGCAGACATGCACACTGCACAGGCTTAGTTGTGGACATCATAGGGAAAAGACCAGAAAAGTGACATTGTTTATGTAACTAAATATTCTAATGATTTATTTTTCTAGTCGCTTAAAATTGGAAATAAACATCTGTGAATTCATTAAATAATGCACGGTGCAATAGACTTATAAGCTGGTTTTACTGCTGCTTGTATGCCTATGAATACATGCTCAAAACTTTTCTACAACAAGAGGATTTTTAAAAATGCAGAATTGATATTTATCAAAAGTCCATTATAGGCTAACACACTCTGTTACATAATGAAACTATTTCTCTTTGTTCAAAAGCAGTATTGTTTTACCGCCAGTCTCCTCCCAGCTGTAAAGTGTGGCTTTGACAGTATTGCCCACCCCGTCCTGCCACTGGGGCTCCAGGGTTCATTTATTGAGCACCGCAGTCATTACTGAGAATTGTACATAAAGTACTGTGTAGCCCATTCATGAAAAGTGTCGTAAGTGCTGCCTTTTGCTTCTGTCTCCTGCGTTGAGCCTGGCTTCGCCCTCCTCCCGTGAATGTAGTATTCTTCATAGATTACACATAACCACATCTCTTGCTTTTGGCAGTAAATCAAGATTTAGTTGTAATTTCCAGCTGTGAAAATGTTGCCTCATATTTGAAAGGGTTTCATGAACGGAAACCCAAGTAAAACTAAGTCATTAGTGACAGACCTATTTTCTTGTCCTTCCTTCACCATCACCATCACCCCAACCTCACCAACTCTTGCCTCCCACACCACCAGGGGACTTTATTGAACAATACAGGAATCAAGAATAAGAAAAACAGTCTCCACACTCACAGTTAAACTAAAGCTTTTCTTTTCCTCTGTAGCAGTATTTTTAAAAATATATAAATGCACCCTACCTAAGATTTGTACAGCAAGCTGAAACTTTGAAGTCCATGTACCCATCTGTCCTGTAGGTGTGGTAGGTGTTGCGTGTGTGCCAGTGAAGTGGAGAGCATGCCCATTCGTTCCATCTTTGTGCAGTCGAGGAAAAGGATCGCACTGCCGGCTTGTGGTAGTCGATGAGAGGGTCTGTCAGCACGTATTGAAAGCCCCTGTTTTCACAGATTTAGAACTTTAATAATCCAAATGCCATCGTTGGAAGTATTTAATATGCAATAGGTAGCGCCTTAACTAATTAATCTTCATATGAAGGTTTCTGATATATTTAATAAGAATGCAGAAGCTCTTCAAGCACTATAGTTGATGTTTTATTTCATTTATTTCCTCTGTCAAAAAAAAAAAAAAATCTGCTCTTATAGTGGAGTTATAGTCTGTTACCTAATGACTCATTTGGGCCTATTAATCTCCAAAGCTTCCAGGTGGTTTATATTGTGAGGTACAAAAAAATGCTGCAGATCTAGAAATGTATATACTTTGCAAGTATTTGAATGATGTAAGCATTATTTATAATTGAAGAGTATTACACTTACCTTCTTAAGTAAATGCTTAGTAACTTGTATACATTTTTGTAGGTACAAACTCAAAAGTATGTAAACATTGTATAATGTGACAGTTGTATAATTTATGTAATCTGATGCATGAATCAGAATTTTTATATATGATTATTGATTTGTTATAGTTGATTAAAGTGTTTGAACTTAACCCAGTTATCAGGTTTCTTATTGCAGATGGAACTATTCCCATCATGCATCTCTACACGAGTCTTGACTGTCTTTTAGGGAACACCTAGAAAGCCCCTTGTGTGGAGCATTGCAGCAGGTTTGCTGTACTACCTAGAGAATGTGAATGTGGTTCTGAAGAGTCATGTGGAGGAGAAGCTTCTGAGCACTTTGCAGTGAGCTTTCTCTAGCACATGTGGGGAAGAATGCCCTTCGAGTGTGTTCCATGTCCTCAGATGGGAAGAGTTTGAGATTTGGTAGAAACTGGCTTTCAAGTCTGACATTCAGGCTAAGGCCCATGCCAAGAGCTTTCTTTTTTTGTGTTCTTTCATTCATTCCTCCCAACAACCTTCTAAGGTAAAGGATGGACAAGGTTTTGGAGGGCGGTTCTGCTCCCTATCATATGCAGATCTTTCTCCTCAGTCTACAGAAAAGGCATTTGAGGCAGTTGAGTAAAAAGCTATTATTGTTACACTAACGTGGCCATCTTTCATGTTCATGTCTTCCTTTCAGTACCTGCCCCATGAATGTTTCTGTTCAAATGTATTTGTCATCCAAATACTCCTTATTTTATATTTTTCCTCAAATAATTTTACATAACACAATTTCATACTTCCATATTTTAGGGTTATAGAGTTAATACCAAAAGCCGTTCTCATATACCTACAGTTACATAAACTAAATTTGTACCCCTTATTATTCTCATACTCTAAAATTTGATGTTTAAATGTTCAATGGTTTTATCACTTATTAGGCTGACCAAAAGGCCAGAATTCATGCCAAGGAGCAAGACAGCAAATTTCTTACTCAGTGGTTTCCATCTCTGGTATGTTGTGGTTAAATACAAAGTCAGGCTGGGGAAATGGCTTAGTGGATAAAGTGCTTTTTGTGCAATCATGACTACCTGAGTTTGGATTTGCAGAACTCATGTAAAGCAGATACTGTGGACTAGAATATATAATCAGAGTACACCTAGGGGGAGAAGGGAGAGGAAGGCAGGAGAGTCCCCTGGAAGATCATGGGCCAGCTAGCTTGGAGGATAGAGTGGTGAGCAATAAGAGACCTTGCCTCAAACAAGCTGCAAGGTGAGGACCAGCACCTGAAGTTGTCCTCTGTCATCCACACGTGCTGTGGTGCATGCACGCACACGCACACACAGATCTGTTTTGTAACTGATACTAGCACTAAAGTTTGTGGATAACAGAAAAGCATATGTGACTGCAGGCTCCATACACACCCAGAAAATATTCTCATTGGCACTATGCAGTAGTGCAAGGACTGCACCCCCCTCCCCACACACACACACCAAGCCGCACAGGTATGGTGCGTGACAGTGCACAGCAGATGTAAGAGACTAGCGATCATGAGGACAATGATAATCTAGGACTTCTCGTCCCCACTGTGAAAGAACCAAGCTGTTCAGCTGGAGCACATTGTGGCTGTTTGGGAATGCATGCCAGGCCAGGGCTGCTAAACTCCACCTCGAGAAACTGAAAAGACGGATTCCTAAGTGAGATAGAATTTCCAAATACAGGCAGCTACTTTTTAAATTTTTCTTTTTTTCTCTCTAAAAACACATTTATTATTAAACAATTATAAACTAACGAACAAGAACATGAGCCTATAATTTACATTCAAGATATATATGTCAACTCGCGTAATAATAATAATACATGTGGTGTTTTAAAAACGGTCTATTTCTAAAACATCAGTAAGCCAGGCTGTTGGGATTTCCACAGGAGAAAGTTGCCATTCTCTGTTTGGGTGAAGACAAGGTCTGCTTGAAGAACATTACTTTCATGAGAGAATTGGCACACCAGGGTCTCCAGCCACTACGTTCGAAATCCAGATGCACGCCCCACCTTGTGTGTATGTGTGACCTTGCACACTTGTATCACCTTGGCTTACGTGGGACATAGAGAGTCAAACATGGGTCCTTAGGCTTCACAGGCAAGCACCTTAACTGCTACATCATCTCTCCAGCCTGTGCTATTTTTTTAAATTTTTTTAATTTTTATTTATTTTATTTGAGAGTGAAAGGCAGACAGAAAAAGAGGCAGAGAGAGAGAGAGAGAGAATGGGCACACCAGGGCCTCCAGCCACTGCAAATGAACTCCAGATGCATGTGCCACCTTGTACATCTGGCTTACGTGGGTCCGGGGAATCAAGCCTCAAACTAGGGTCCTTAGGCTTCACAGGCAAGCACTTAACTGCTAAACCATCTCTCCAGGCCCCTGTGCTATTTTTTAAAATTTTTTATTTATGTTTTTTATTATTTATTTGAGAGAGGGAAAGAGGCAGAGAGAGAATGGGCATGCCAAGGCTTCCAGCCACTGCAAATGAACTCCAGATGCATGCACCACCTTGTACATCTGGTTTATGTGGGTACTGGGGAATCAAATTGAGGTCCTTCGGCTTTGCAGGCAAGTGCCTTAACCGCTAAGCCATCTCTCCAGTCACCCCCCCCCTTTTTAAATTAACCTGTACTATTTTTTTTTTAACAGAACATCTGAGAGTGGCTAGTGTGTACTTTCCTGTGTAGTAAATCAGAATTTCTGATTGTCCATCAGTCATCATCATTTCTTGGTGGTAGCAACAGTCCAGAGAACAGTAACAGTCCACCACAAATAATTCTGTGTCTAATAAAAACTGGGTTGGCAGAGGGGCACATGAGTGCATGTGATGTAATATCAGATGGGTTATGGTGGGGCAAGGGGAGCAAAAGGAGAGACTGAACAGGCGTGCAAACAACTGCAGTTACACAAGATGAAGGTCCAGAAAGCCTTAAGTTGACAGTACTATGCACTGCACAATGTGTGAAAAAGTTGCTGGGTATGGTGGCTCACACCTGTTAATCTCAGCACTTGAGAGTCAGAAGAAAGGTCTCTGCAAGTTCAAGATCAGCCTGTTCTAAATGGTGACTTCCAGATCAGCCAGTTCTACATATTGAAACAAAACAAAAGCACTGGTAAAGATGTAGATTTCATGTTAGAGGATTTCTTTTTGTCTCATGTATCCTAGACTTGCCTCAAACTTGCTATGTAGTTGAGAATAATTTTGAACTTATTCTCTGGCCACTATCTCCTGAATGTTGGTATTACAGGCATGCACTGCCATGCCCAGTTTTTTGTTTGTTTGTTTGGTTTTGAGGTAGGGTCTCACTGTAGCCCATGCTGACCCGGAACCCCATTCTGTACTTCCAGGCTGGTCTTGAACTCACAGGGATCCTCCTACCTCGGCTTTCCTGCTGGGACTAAAGGTGTGTGGCACCACGCCCTGCACAGAGATCATGTGCCTGGCAGGATAGAATGGACTGATGGGAGGTTTCATCATACTACTCAGAATAGCATGCAATTTAAAACTTATGAATGGGTTTTTCTCGAATCTGGTATTCTTGAAGCCTGTGGTCCTAGCCAGACCAGGAAAGATACAAGGCACTTGTTAGCATGAATCCTCAGGTCGGCCCCAGCCTCCAAAAGGTCTTCACTGAGGTAGAAGATGCCAGCATGGAAAAAGTGATGGTAGGTGCTATCCGTGTGCAGCATGGTAGGATAAAGTGTGGATACATGCCTACAACTGTAATGGACAACTGCTGGGCCCTAAGAGGCCCGGGCGCGAGGCCCAGTGGAACTTCCTGAGCCGGGCTAGAGTTTGGCGACTTGTCTTTGGCCTATTACTACCGCTTAGCAGTGACTCAGCAAGACCTAAGCCAAAACTGCCTCCGCCCAGCTACTGCTGATGTGGTGAAATACTATTGGCCCCTACACCTTTATCCCATCCTGAGACCCACCCTCTTTCTCAAAGCTATATAAACACCTTCCTACTACAATAAAACGAGTTCCTGCTTCGACAAGACTCCCGACCCAGCGTGTTTTTCTCTCCAGTGTCTTAGAGGAGGGGGTCTGGGTCGCCGACACTCATCATCCCACTTAGCCCCAAGAGGAGCTGGCTAGACTGGCTCTTTCTTCAGCCCCACCTGCCAGGAGGAACCGGCAGGAAACAGAAAAGCTGGTGACTTTTGATGGAAGTTTTGTTTAATGGGCATTGTTTTAGAAAGATATTTTATTGATATATATATATATATATGGGTTGTACTCTTGCTGGGTGTAGTGGCACACACCTTTAAAACATTTTTTTAATTATTTTATTTATTTTTGGAGAGAGACAGAGACAGACAGAGAGGGAGAGGGAGACAGATAGAGATGGGCACACCAGCAGTCTCAGCTGCTGTGAACGAAATCCAGATGCGTCCGCCCCCTTGTGATCAAGTGCAGCATTGCGCCCTTGCATCACTTTGCATCTGGCTAAACATGGGACCTGGAGATTGGAACCGGGTTCTTAGGCTTAGCAGGCAGGCGCCTTAACCACTAAGCCATCTCTCCAGCCCAGCACACGCCTTTAATCCCAGCATTCGGGAGGCAGAGGTAGGAGGATCACTGGAGTTTGAGGCTACCCTGAGACTACATAGTGAATTCCAGGTCAGCTTGAGCTAGAGTGAGACCCTGCCTTGGGAGGGGGGGGAAGGTTGTACTCTGATATCCTCACTCACAGGCCCCATTTTACTGAGGGTCCTCCTCATTGGAGTTATTGGTATTCATTACAGGGTCCTGAAGGCCTCAGTCAGTCTATGTGGGGAGTAAGGAGGGGAAAATGGTGCCTCAGGCTATTCCCACCATCCTGAGACTCTTATACTTTTTTCACCCTTGCTTTTTTAATGTTCTCATGGGCATTTTCCAACACTGACCTGGTCATGATTCTTCTATCACTTGTTTGTAGCAAGCAGCACTCTTCCCTCTTTTCTGTAGAAGTCTCATTTCTACAGAAAATATAATGATGTTTAAGTATCAGATCTTGCATCAAATATCAAGTCAGTCAGTAATTAAGAATATGTCATTCTTGGGCTGGAGAGATGGCTTAGCGGTAAAAGCACTTGCCTGCAAAGCCTAAGGACTCAGGTTCTATTCCCCAGAACCCACATAAGCCAGATGCACACGGTGGTGTATGCATCGGGAGTTCATTTGCAGTGGCTGGAAGCCCTGGTGCACCCATTCTTTCCCTCTTCCTCACCCCTCTCTGTCTCATCTCTCAAAGAAATAAATAAAAATATTTTTAAATGTCATTCTGCATTGGCTTAAATAACTTTTTTGCTTGTGTAATATTTGTGTTGTGATACATGGTACATAGATGTATGTGCACATACATGAGAAGATAACCATCTTCCAATTGTGCTCATCTGCATGTTGCCTTGAAACTGCATCTCACTGAACTGGAGCTGCTGTTTTTGGTCAGACTGGTTGACCAGCAAGTTCCAATGACTCTCTAGTCTTTTCTCCCTACAGGACTGGGACTATAGGTGTTTGTGCTGGGGGATTGAACTCAGGCCCTCTTGAATGCACAAGTGTTCTTACCCACTGAGCCACCTCCCTAGCCCCAGGTTAAATAATAAAGGTGATAGGAATAATAATAATCATAAGGATGGTAGGAAATAGCATCCAGTGGGAGAGAGCCTTCATAGTTTTTATTTATCACTAGAATAATGTCAGCACCTTTAACAATGTGCAATAAACTCTGAACTCTGGCAAAAGTTGCTTAATTAATTGGGTTCTGTGTCTCCTGTGCTTGTTTATTTTAGTCAGGCAAACCCCCAGTGAAAACTGCAGTGCTGTGTATTAGAGTGATCTATTGTGGGAACCTAATATTAGGGACCTCTAGAGCAGTTCATTCAAAGCCTTCCATTTAAAAAACTTTGCTTAAGATAAGAGTTACAAAATTGGCTTGTGGATTTTGTTTCCTTTCCTGATTGTGAAGGACGCACAAGTGTGTGTGTGTGTGTGTATGTGTGTGTGTGTGATGGAGGGGTGGGAATGGCAGAGAAAGCCCCGGAAATTGGGTGGAGAACAATAGGTCCAACTCTCTGGAAAACTGGTTGTTGGCCTTGGATTAATTAGGGTTACATTCTGTGAGACCCTTCAGAACAGAGACCTCTTAAAGAGATCATTTCTTATAGACAGTTGACTAATCCAATGGTGTAATTTAATGTCTTATGTTTAATTTATCTTTTATTAATGTGCTATTATTGAACATCTTTCTTGATTTATAAGCTGCAAAATATTTTAATCCTCAACTCATTTGTTTACCAAGCTATTCATTCAATGCTGTGTGATGCGTAGCACTTAAGACCATCTGCTAGGGATATTTGAATAATATGCACACTGTGAAGATCTATACATCAAAGCACAGAACATGAAATATTGAGGAGTGTTTGTGATGAACGCAATCCATGGGTTTTAACTTTGAAAAAAATGTGGTCTGAAACCCAGCAGGGAGTCTTTCCAAACATGACCCTATCTTCTTGTGGTGGTTTGAAAGTCAAATACCCCCTACAGGCTCATGTGTTTTGAGTACTGAGCCCTGCTGGTAGCACTGCTCAGGAAGGTTGTGAAACCTTCAGATGATGGAGCCTTGCTAGAGGAAGTGTGTCACTGGAGGTGACTGGAGGCAACGAACACCGTGAGGTTTTGCAGCCCAGTCTTAATTGCTTCTCTCTTGACTTCCTCCCTACTGATACAATAATGTGCTGCCAGCTTCCTGCCCCTGCCCTGTTTTCCTTGGCACAACGGAGTCCTCTCCATGCTGGGAGCTGAAGTAAACAACCCTTTGCTTCCATAAGCTACTTCTGGCTGGGTATTTTGTTTCAGCTGTGAGGAAGTAGCTGATAAATTTATTCCAATCAAGTGTCTCATTTTACCTCAGTCCATTTGAAGAAAAAAAAAATTAGAATCGGGCTGGAGAGATGGCTTAGCGGTTAAGGCGCCTGCCTGCTAAGCCTAAGAACGTCAGTTCCAATCTCCAGGTCCCACGTTTAGCGATGCAAGGGCGCAATGCTGCACTTGCCCACAAGGGGGCGCACACATCTGAAGTTCGTTCACAGTGGCTGAGAGGCTGCTGGCATGCCCGTTCTCTATCTGTTTTCCTCTCCCTCTCTCTCTCTGTCTCTGTTCAAAAAAAAAAAAAAAAAATAGAATCAATGTGAATTAGAATTGTGTTTATGTTAGCTCATCATTAAGTGGAGAAATTGTTTACCAGATAACCAATAGTTATATGAAGACCAGGAAAAGTCACTGTCCATGAAGCAGAGAGCTTGGAGGCTGTGATGAGGAGATGACTTGGGAATCTTGGGTCACCACTGGAAGCAGGTGTTTGGGGGAAGCACTGGTTGTCCTTTGTGGTCTTGACTGTGTGCCTGCTCCATACCATGCAGCCTGGAAAGGAGACTCTGCTCACCTTTGCCTCGTAACTGCTCATAGACCGCATGCCACGTTCCAGGTCCTCAGTAAACACATGCTTGAAAAGGAAGACGAGGGAAGAGTGCAGGGGCTGGTCTTTGAACACCATGGATGGGACATCTGACTTGTTTGTTGGATCTGATTTGGATGGCAGCATGCTGAGATTTTAATTATTGCACCTTAAAATATTTCAACCATGATTATTATAATACACACGGCATTGTCCTTGCTGAAGGGAGGAGCTCCCATTCTAATTTGACTTATATTTGTAATTAAGGAGAAAGAAAGAAATCTCCAATGCTCCCTAAATGAAAAAAGGGAGAGCACAGATCCACTTTTGTTGAGCAATCTCATAGAAACTCTGGACACAAAAGGTTTCTTTTATTAAAGCATGGTGCACAATAAACACATCATTTTGATGGGAACTCCGCACAAACTCGACTTTTGTAACTAAAGCCCTTTATTTAATATATTTGTCTTTTATTAGCTAGCCAGAAAGAACATGCTCTAATAAAAGCAGTGGCCAGGTCAACAGGTTACATCTTGCGTGTTAATGATCAAACAACAATAGCTACTATGCTGCAGAAGACAACGAAGCTTCAATTGGCTCTCCATCCATGCATGCATGCATCCATCCATCCATCCCTCCATCTTTCCCTCCACTTAACCAATGTATATTGAAAACTTGCTGTGGGTAAGGCGTTGTTGGTAACGCTAGCCATGCAGAATTGAAAGAGATGGGCAAAAAGAAACAGTGTTGTGAGGCTAACGAAATATACATGAAGTATCAGCTGCCTCCCTCACCCACATTGTATGTGTTCATGTGTGTGTATGTGTGTTGGTGGGACACATGTGAGTGGAGGCCAGAGGACCTCAGATGCTCTTCCTGAGGCACTGTCCACCTTTTTTTTTTTTTCTGAGATAGGGTCTCTCAGTTGCCTAGAACTTGCCAATTAGACTAGACTGGGTGACTACTAAGCCCCAGGGATCTGTGTGTTTCTTCCTCTCCAGCACTGGGTTTACAAACCCACCATGCCTGGCAATCTTTTAACATGGGCTCTGGGGATCAAACTTAAGTCTTCATGCTTGCAAGGCAAGTAGTTTACTAACAGTTATCTCCCCAGCCTCCCCTACATTTTTTTTAACTTTTTTATTTTTTTATTATTTTTTGGAGAGAGAGAGAGAGGCAAAGAGAGAGAGAGAGACAGAGAGAGAGATAGAGAGAGTGAGAGGAAGACAGAGATGGGCATGCCAGCAGTGTCTCAGCTGCTGCAAACGAAATCCAGATGTGTGCGCCTCCCTTGTGGTCAAGTGTGGCATTGCGCCCTTGCGTCACTTTGCATCTGGCTAAACGTGGGACCTGGAGATTGGAACCGCTGGAGATTGGAACCAGTGTTCTTAGGCTTAGGAGGCAGGCGCCTTAACCCCTAAGCCATCTCTCCAGCCCGTCATCCACAGCTTTTTGAATCCAGAGGCTGGGGTTGCATGTCTTATCTCCAAAGCTGACCCGAGACCCTGGGATCGTGATAGACCCACCACAGCAGAAAGAGCTGGGTACTGTGATGAGCTCACCTGCAACTTTTGCATGACTTAATTAACTCATGTCTTTAAGTTTGAAGAAAGTATCACTGACCCTGGAAGATGATTCTAAGCAAGACAGGGGAAACATGGAGTGATCTCCACCTGGGGACACTTGAATCATTCAGTCACAATGTCAGTCGGCTTGAGATCCTTCCTCTGTGTGGCAGAGAGGTCACTCTACTGCTCCCCTAGGACCCCTTAGAAATGAAAGATGAATGAAAGATTTAAGAAAAGTACGTCCACATTTATGACACATGGGTTTTCTGGTTGGACCAAGAATGATTACAAATCACTTAGAGGACTAAGAGTTGTAATACAAAAGTGATTTTTTTTTAAAGTGGTAGCTTTCAAATTAACACTAACTGAACAGTTTTCATAAACAGGAACTAATGATGCTTGACTGCCTTTTCATTGAACCCAGTTACCTTTGGCAAATGAAAAACAAACACCAAATAAGCGGGAAAAGATAAAGTGACCAAATGTCAATCTGGGAAACATACATCCCCACCTCAGCCCTTATTCTATATGGATTCTAATTTTAAACAAAACAGTATCAGATAAAACATGGGACTTTTTGTTCTATTTTGTCTCTTAATAAACTTAGAGCAGAGAAGACCTGTTTATTCAAGTCAAGTCACAAAACTTACATTTTATAAGAGAAAGTAGATATTCAACTATATAAATATTTAAAATATTTATTTATTTATTTATTTATTTATTTATTTATTTATTTACAAGGGAAGAGAGAGAATGAGAATGGGTGCCCCAGGGCCTCTAGCCACTGTAAATGATTTGCCACTTTATGCATCTGGCTTTACCTGGGGGCACTGGGGAATCAAACCTGAATCATCAGGCTTTGCAGGCAAACACCTTAACTGCTGAGCCATCTCTTCAGCCCCTAAAATATTTTTGTTTATGAAAGGGAGAAGCGAGAGAGAAAGAATAGGTATGTCAGGGCTTCTTGCTGATGCAACTGAACTCCAGACACATATGCCACTTGGTACATCCCATCTTTAATAGGATAGCTGGCTTTGCATGAGTACTAGGGAACTGAACGTGGGCTGTCAGACTTTGCAAGCAAGCATCCTTAACCACTGAGCTATCTCCCCAGACCCAACAATACAATCTTTAAACGTTGAACATAATTCTATAAACAAAGTCAACAAGTAAATGACAAAATGGTAAAAGATTGCCACATATATTAGACGAAGCCTAATTTTCATTTTACATTAAGTGCCCTCAATATCTATGACAAAGAGAAAAATCACTGGGAAATTATTCAGAAAACAAGCCCAAGAAGAAACATTCCAAATTGCCTTATGAATATTTGTTAAAAGGAAAGCATTCAGCCAACCATGCAATTATACATCCTTATTGGGCATAGGGGGAAGAGAACATGCCTTCTTATTTGATAAATAAGTAGATTGAAATAAACTCTTTAGAGGGCAGTTTCTCAGAGTCTATTAATGTCTTAAGTGCTCACCCTTTTTGACCCAATAATTCTAGGAATTTCTCTTACAAATATCCCAGAATAGGTACACACACACAAAAAAAATTGATAACTTGTTGATAATAAAATCCTGGGGAAAAAAAACTAGTCAGTTGTTCTCTGATTCATTATCATGCAGTCAGTAAAAAGCATGAGATGTGTATAGAAGCTAAAATAACCAAACACCTGGTATGTTGCTAAATTGGGGTGAGGGGAAGGGGCAACAAAGAAGTATATTAAGTTTACATCAAAATATGTAAGTGTGTGGATGTATTTGCTGGAATATTCCTGGAAGAATAGACAGGACCAGTGGAGGTTATTTCTGAAGAATGAGGCTGGCTGTTTGCATGGGAAACAACAACTTTTCAAAACCCCTTTTGGGCGCTCTCTGATCAGAGCATAGAACACCCGGTGGTGGCTCATCACAGAGACAGCACGCTGATGTTCCCTCCGTGGAGAGCCACCAAGCAGAGAGCTGCTCCTCATGCTCCTCGGGGCACGCTGACCAACTCTCCACACCAGGATTTTCTTTGCAGTTTTTTTTTTTCCTATGTGAGTATGACTTGGACAGCAGCATTCTAGAATTCAGCTTCTTTTCCTGATGTTTTCTTTGCCTGGACCCATAGCATCAGTCTATGCCCTGTAGTGACTGGGTGGTCACTGACTATTTCAATGATCTGGTTGTAACCAAAATAGCTTGCAGATCTTTGGGAGGAGAAGCCAAGGGATCAATATAAATTGTAAAAAAAAAAAAAAAAAAAAATTAAAAAAATTAAAAACATGAATGGGCTTCGTGGTACTGAAGTGAAAACTTTCCATTAGGTAAGCTGTATGCAAATTCTGGACAGCTGGGGAATGTTGCCAAAGATCTCTTAAAAAAATTTTTTTTAATTTACTGATTTATTTATTTGCAAGCAGAGAGAAAGAGAGAGAGGGAGAGGGAGAAGGAGAGAATGGGTGTGTCAGGGCCTCTAGCTGCTGCAAATGAACTCCAGGTACATGCACCACTTTGTGTTTCTGGCTATGTGGTTACTACGGGATCTTTAATTTAATGTAATCATGAAAAAAATAGGCAAAACTAAAATGTGGTAGCAGACATTTGTCTTTAAGAACTTTAGCATTATGGACAACAATGAAGTATTCCAGATTAAGCAGATTAAAATAGACGAAAGAGACATTAAGTAAATACATCACACAAATATCACAATTCTGGATATTTTTTTAAAAAATAAATGTGTTGAACTGATAAAAATTCAATATGAATTACTTATTAAATAAAATGAATGTTAATATCCGTAGGTATGTAGCTATTTATGCACTGTAATGGCCCTATTCTTAAAAATGACACATTAAAAAGCCAGGCGTGGTGGCTCACGCCTTTAATCTCAGCACTCGGGAGGCAGAGATAGGAGGATTGCCATGAGTTAGGCCACCCTAAGACTACATAGTGAATTCCAGGTCAGCCTGAGCTAGAGTGAGACCCTACCTTGAAAAAACAAAAACAAACAAACAAACAAAAGACACATTAAAGTATTTAGCAGTGAAAAGCATTTTGATGTTTTCAATTTACATTCAAATGGCTTAAAACATAGTGCAGAGCCAGAACACAACAGCAAATGGAGGAAAATGGTTACAATGTTACTGTGGTGCAGGGTTCAAGGCTGTAAGTGTAAAGTTTTCAAAATGAAGGACTGAGAAAAAGGGAAATGTGATATGGCTTTCACAAAAGCACACTGTTAGTAAACAGGCACTCTTAACACAAACATGAACTTGATAAAGTAAATTTACAACCAAATAAAAAGAGAAGGACTTCTTAGATTAGGCTCCTGCTTGGGGCACCATCTCTTCCAACTTGGCATTTGCCTCTTATTGTACCCTGCGGGCACTCTCAGGCTCCTGCTCCTCCAGAGATGGGGATTTTCCAGGCCATGAGACCTCTTTCAGCAGCGGCAGCAGACCCTCCTCCCCTCCCTCCATGCATCCCTCCAGCTTCCACTTCCACCCTCCCCTCTGTGAGAAAGAACCCTGACCTGCCTCCCTGCCCTGCTTCTTCACAAGTGCTCAGGCGGAGTGTTTCCATCAGGGGTCCCAGGTGACTTGCTTGGTTCAACCTTTGCCCCTGCTGACTCTTTCGCTCCCCAGGTGTCTGCTCTCGGGCCTCACACCTCCCTCCCCTGCTAATTAAACCCAAGTGGTGCCACCTGGCCAGCCCTCCTTCCTGGGCCTCTTCAGGCCTGTTTCTTCCCCCTTTTTTTGCCCCTGGGGCTGTCAAAGGTTTCTTGTCAGCCTCTTTGCCCTTGCCTGCCCTCCCTCCCTTGAAGGTGCCTATAGGTCCCCAGGTGTCCAGTCCTCAGCTGTCACCGGAACGGCTGATGGCTTTTCAGACATCAGGAAGGCTTGCGCCGAGGTGGCCTTAGCTGTCCAAATGTGGATCCACATGTGGGTGCCCTTGGGGCCAGCCGTCCTCTGCATCTGCTCTGTCTAGCGAGGGGCCGCTGTCTGGCCAGCGCTCAGTCCCATCCTCCTTCACGGCCTGCAAGCCAAGTGGGATCTCCTACCCTCCTGTCTTTACTTTGATTCTTCACAATTTCAATTGATGTCTTGACTGCTTGTTACGTCTCCAGAATCCTAGGACCCAGCAACCAGACCACAGGCTGTAGAGGCCAGTGTAAGGATTCATGTCCTGGTGTTAGCTTAAGTGGAGAGGCCAAAATACAGGGATCAATACTTGCCTGAGCATTCCAGATCAAAAATGTGACCTGCTGAACAGGGTTGGATTAACAGTGTGGTGTCTGTGGTACACAGTACGTAGAGAAGAGAGACTGCTTTAGGTGCAGGGAACTGTCAGGCTAGTCTGGCTGTGGTCTACCACGTGGTATAGTTGTCCCTCAGGGTCTCTGGAAAATTGATCCCAGGACTTCTTCTGTATAACAAAATATGCATTTGCTCCAGTCTCTTACATCCAAGGCATTTGTATGTATCTATACACATCCCCATGCTATGCTAAATCACCCTCAGGTGACTCTGTCCCTCAGTGAGTCAGCACCTTCCAGGAAATGTGGGTGACCAAACCAGGAAACACCCACAGGGTCTTCTGCCCTTGATGCTTGCTTGTTCTCTGAATTGCTGGTGTTAAGAAGCAGAGATTAATAAAGATAGATGATCACGCGTGGAAGTCTGTTCCAATTACTAAACTCGTTTGCTTGTACTTGTTCATTTGATAGAATCAAGAAGTACGTTGGAGACCATGTTTACCTTTGGTTAGTTCTGACATCTCCCCCAGCCTAAAATGCTGTGACCGTCGAATGAAACAGTGTGGACTTTTACATTATCATTATCCTTTTGTATTTTCAGAGGGCACCTTTTCTATCACGGAGAGTGGGCGCTCCCAAGTTTCACAGTGCTAGCTCAGCTTTCAGCAGTGGAACCTGATCCAAACCCAGTAAAATCAAAAGAACTGTATGGAAATCAAAGCACTACGGCTGGGGAGCCACCTGCAGTACATCAGCACCCAGGGATGTCCTCATTGATCCCCTCTCCAAGGATCCCCGTGCTGAAGGCCCAGGATGCGCTCCCTGCTGCCTGCCTCCTGCACTCCAAAGCCTTGTGAGTTTCATCACCTCTGCTAAGTGTTTGATGACGGTACCTTTGATCTGAGTCCGGATTGCCAAATCAAAGTGATCGCTTATTTAATATTTGTCACACATCCGGAAATGCTGGAGCCAACGCAGAAGAGAAGACACCACAGGGAGGGCCTTGGAGGGTTTCTCATTTTAGCCAATTAAGGTCATGAAAGAACTTTCCCAATTTAAATAGTTGCCCAGGTGTAGAACGATGGCCGTGTCCTTAACAAGAGGTTATCGAGGTTTACCCGATTGTGGTGAGGAGAAGGGAAATGCAAATGATTTCTTAAAAGTATGATCAAGTAATTAGTTTGACAAGGATGGTTTAAACAAGTCAGAATTAAGACTGGATCTAAGAAGTCCTGAAATGAATACTGAAGATAACCCACACCTTCACTTTGGTTACCACACCAGAAAGAAATTCTAAGCTGGGTGTGGTGGCACACACCTTTAATCCCAGCACTTGGGAGGCAGAGGTAGGAGGATCACCATGAGTTCAAGGCCACCCTGAGATTACATAGTGAATAACAAGTCAGCCTGGGCTAGAGTGAGACCCTACCTCAAAAAAACCAAAGGGGGAAAAATTTCTAGAATGCTAGCCCCGATTAGGCTCACATTAAACAAAACAAAACAAAACAAAACAAAACGTGATTTTGAAACCACACACCCCATTTCACTTCCATGCATATTTGTGGGAGGGAGGCACAAAGTCCTGCCCTGGGGACAATTCCAGCTCTTCCCTGCCCCTCCGAGAAGGAGCAGGGCTCACTTGATTGGCAGGTTGGGACTCATCAGTGAAGCAGCCGGTCCTTTGGGGGCCTGCATTCTGAAGTGGAGATGCAGGTGATGGTGGGGACCAGTTTTATCAGACTCATGATAGGGACTTAAGAAGCCCACAGCCTGTGCACAAAGCAGTCCCATCCTGTCATTTAGTTTTACTTTTAAGACGGCACTTTTTTTTTTTCTTCAGTTGTCTGATCCTACCTGTCTTCCAGGGTGGGAACAGGGAAGAGTGAGGTATTCTCCATTTTGGCCACTTAAATCCATAATAAGTCAATCAACATTTACCTCCAGCGAGCCCAGTTCATTCCATTTATTTTTTTTTAAAAAAAGATATTTATTTCTTTATGAGAGAGAAAGAGGCAGAGAGAGAAAGAGCGAATGAGCACGCCAGGGCCTCCAGGCACTGCAAATGAACTCCAGACACATGCACCCCCTTGTGCATCTGGTTTACGTGGGTCCTGGGGAATCAAACCAGGGTCTCTAGGCTTCGCAGGCAAATGCCTTAACCGCTAAGCCATTTCCACAGGCCAGATTCCATTCTTTTGCAGGCAGCCTTCTTGTAGAGAAGGGGAAGACTGGATCTCTGTCTCAGGAATCTGCAGACTAGGGCTCAGTGGTTATGAGTTTTAATTGTGCCCAGAGTGCCATGAGGTCTCCTTTGATCTCTTTTAGTATTATCATTCTGCCTTACAAATAAATAACATCACCTCTCTGCGATGAAGGTTGGGAGAGTTAGCCCTCTGTGTATTACTGTCCGGGTTTGCGGTTTAGCAACTCACACAGAACACATTTGATTGTGTTTCTATTTAAACCTCCTTAACAATAGAAACCAGGGATTAGAATCAATAAAAACAGGAGCAGCATTCTGAATGTGTTTGAACAAGTTTTCTCTGCTGATAAAGAGAAACATCGAGTATCATTTTCAACTATGCTGACCGAAAACAAAACAAAACAAAAAAATAGTCATGGGTTCCCCTAAAGAATTTTCAAGGCTCAAGGCAAGTTGCAGCTGGATCCCATTAAAGAAATCAATCTTTTCTAGCAAATGACTCATAAGGCCAGTTACATCTATGACGCTTTTTCAGTAAATTTATTCAATTAAAAGGTGTTTTCAGTGCTTCAGCAAATATTAGATTACACAGAATATGCTCGTAATGTCAGAAGGGAAAATAGAAGATGACACTCACCCAGGCAGGGCTGCAGGGTGGCAGCGTGTCCTTCCTGCCCCAGGCCGGCTCCATGTTGATGGCTGGGAGCTGCTTGCTGTGCTAATGCTGACAAATTTACTTATCATTCATGATCATCACTCCCGTTGCTTCAGGGAGAAAATTTTTTAAGTACCTAAGTATTGGAGGATTAATTATCCCAAAAGAAGAAAAGAACTTCAAGAATGACAAGGCAACATTTGTCAAGACTTATTAAATTAGATTAACTTCTCCGTGTGCAGAGCACTCTCATCGCAAAATGGGATTGTGCGATGTTTTGGCTCAGTGGATAAAGGGCTTGCCAGGCAAGACTGAGGACTGGAGTTCAGATTCCTGGAACCCACATAAATGTGGAGTGGGCATGGCGGTCTACCTGTAACTCCAGAGCTCAGGAGGTAGCCAAATGGATCTCCAGAATAAGCCAATTTGGAGCTCTGAGTTTAGCTGAGAGAGCGTGCCTCAGTAAAATAAAGTGGAGAGCGATTGAGGAAGATGCCTTATGTCAGTCTCTGGCCTCCACATGTGTGCACTCCCACACATACATATGCAAACCAAAAAAAAAAAAAAAAAAGAGTTGGGCTGGAGAGATGGCTTAGTGGTTAAAGTGCTTGCCTGCAAAGCCTAAGGACCCATGTTCGACTCTCCAGATCTCATGTAAGCCAGATGCACAAAGGTGAGGCAAACGCAAGGTCACAGATGCCCACTAGGTGGTGCAAACATCTGCAATTGGATTTCAGTAGCTGAGGCCCTGGCATGCCAATTCTCTCCCTCTCTCTCTCTCACTCTCTCTATAAAAAAGTCATTTAGAAAGTTTCATTCTATAAATTATGTTTAGATTTCTATTTTTGAATTTAACAAACTCCCCTACTAGAATGTGTGTGTGTGTGTGTGTGTGTGCAGGCACTGGTGGAGGTCAGACAACAACTTCAGGTGCCATCCTCAGGGATTCTATCTACCTCTTCTGAGAGAGTGTCTCACTGACTGGGAGCGTGCCAGTAAGAAGACTAGACTGGCTGGCCAGTGAGTTTCAAGGCTCCTCCTGTCTCTGTGTTGCATGCTGGCCATCTGTCAGTTACAGCATTTACATGGGTACTGGAGATTGAACTCAGGTCCTCATACTTACAATGAGTTCTCTCCACAGCCGCAAATTAGGCATTCTTACTCCCATTTAAGAACTGTATTCCAGGGCTGGAGAGATGGCTTAGTGGTTAAGGCGCTTGCCTGTGAAGCCTAAGAACTCATGTTCAAATCTCCAGGTCACACGTAAGCCAAACACACAGTGACACAAGCATGCAATGTTGCACATGCGCATAAGGAGGCACATGTGTCTGGATTTTGTTCACAGGGGTGGAAGGCCCTGGTGTGCCCATTCTTTCTCTCTATCTCTCTGCCTCTTTCCCTCTCTCTCTCTCTCTCTCTTTCTTTCTCTCTCTCAAAGAAAGAAGTGTATTCTAGAGTTTTGAATAGTGAAGTAAGAAGAAAGGTAGCTCTTCCCCCGCCCCACACATAGGTATATGAGAGTCACAGAATTTAAAAATATCTCCAAGCATTCACTCTCCAGAGGGAAGGAGCAGGTCTTGGCCCTGCTTTTCCATGGCCAGAAAGTCAACTTGCAATTGAGAGAATCACCTGTCTTGAAGGTCTGAGGATAAGCATACTGCATTTTTTAAAAAACTTTTTATTTCATCTTATTTTTTTTTGGAGAGAGACACACACACAGAGGGAGAGAGAGAGAGAGGGAGAGGGAGAGGGAGAGGGAGGAAGACAGAGATGGGCGCAGGAGCAGTGTCTCAGCTGCTGCGAAAAAAATCCAGATGTGCGCGCCCCCTTGTGGCCAAGTGTGGCATTGCACCCTTGTGTCACTTTGCATCTGGCTAAACGTGGGACCTGGAGATTGGAACCACTGGAGATTGGAACCAGTGTTCTTAGGGTTAGGAGGCAGGCGCCTTATCCCCTAAGCCATCTCTCCAGCCCAAGCATACTGCATTTTAAAAGTCCTCTGACCTTTCTGAGAAAAAAAAAATGATTATGACAATCCTAGAAATAAGGGTTCATAAAGCAATGAAACCCATTTCTCATTAGGATAGAAAGTTAGACAAAGCTTGGTATCATTGGAGCTTAGGAGTAGACGCTAGAGAGTTGGGACCGGCAGGACCATGTGCAATGAGCGTGGGTAGCATATCTCAGGGCTCTGAAACTCTGCCTTTCAAAATGTCCCAGTGCAAGGATGTTCACTGCGGCAGTGTTGTTCATAGTAGAAGCAACCAGAGAGAGTTGGCAGGTAGAGCACAGTGTAGGTGTGCTACAGATGCCTTGCTGCAGTTGAAAGTCATAGGGTGACACATGCAGCCAGATGGACCGATGAGAGAGCACAGTGTGCGCAAGAGGAGAGCAACAGCAATATAGTGGTGCCGCCTAGGAAATGAGCAGCTGTATCCTGCAAAACCACAGTATGCATTTTCCAAGAACACTTATAAACAGAACAGCTAACGGGCCGGAGCCTGTATGTGATGGAAGTGAGAGAGGGGAGAAAAAGATGAGGATAGCAGGGAATAAATAAACAGTTTGAAACCATGAAGGGAGGGGGCCTTGAATGGGACAATAAGGGGGCCATGAGTGTGGCACGAACTGGATGTGGTGAACTAAAATCTCTGTATGTTAATTAAAAACTCTCTCCCAAAGTACACACACACACACACACACACACACACACACACACACACACGGAGAAAGAAAGAGAGAGAGAGAGAGAGAGAGACTTGTAAACCTTTTCCCCCAAAGCTTTGGGTGGGGTTTAGGGAGATACATGATATGTAAAGGATACTCATGAAGGAGCTATTTGAAGAGGAGGAGGTGACACCCCAAAATTTCTGTTTCATGGATGAGGTAGATGCACAGACACCTTCCAAATAAATGATATGGATGAAATGGGACCCCTCTCCCCACACAAGGATGCAAGATGGCAGTGGATATCAACATTTGTGATTTTGTTTGGTTTGGTCTTCATCCTAAATGGATTTACCTGAGCAATCCCGCCATGGAGAGGGGACGAAGTGAAGGGAGTGGTCTTGTTGACTTTGTCCTCACACCTTCTTAGGGTGTACACCCCCTGTGAAAGTTTACTTCTAGACGGATAGACTCTTTCACCATATGGCTGTTTGTCAGTGAATCAAAATAACCCACAAGTCTCCCCAAAAGCAATGAAGATAGAAGTTTAATGGTGTCCAGCCCCAAGGCAAGGTCAGCTGGGCACTATGGCATCATGTCATACAAGGACCTCTTCCTTCTGGGAAACTTCTGGAGCATTCTTTCCTAGAGATGAGTGGTGGTGAATACATGTTGGTTACCTCCACTTCCCCTGCATGGCTTCAGCAACTCCATCTCAAGGCTCCAGAAATAACTGACATCCATCAGAGAACGGTCAGGGTGATGTTTCCAAAATGAATTTTAAACCTCCACCATCCCTGCCTCCAGGAAGGCTATCTGGCCAGGATTTGAGTGAGTTTTCTTTCTGTTTCCTTGGTGGATATGCAAACATGCCCCATGGAAAACTGAGGGCACCGGACACCCGTGCTCATCAACTTTTACAACCAGCAAGCAAGTCAGATCCTGAAACAAAATTTACCTGAATAACATCTCTGTGGCTGAGCCTCCTGCCTTCTGACCTCCCCTTTGGGTATGACAGCTTCATGTATGAGGACCACCTAGTGGCTTTTATCTCACTTGTCCTTTGACCTTTCACACTGGCCTTTGCTTTCCCCAAGCATCTGTGTAGTCTTTTCTGACCCTGGGGTTGAAGCTTCTTTCCTGACATCCCTCCCATCGGATCAGATCCCTCTGTCTCGAGCTTGTTGGGCTTTAGTTTACTTTTTTCCCCTTGAACTGCTCACCTGCTCCTCCCGTCTCTGGGGTTTCTGGAGCTCTCTGTTTCTCTCTCTCCCCCCCCCACCCCATATTTCTTCCTGTTTGCCTTTCTCCTGTGGTTTTATCATTTGGAAAGGTGTCAAAGTAGTGTTACTGTTGCTCAACACCTAGTCTCTTCAATGCACCATCCTCTGAATTTAGCCACATTAAGGTCTAATTACTGAGCTAAAAGGATTATGAGTACATGTTACCACTTTGGTCTGTAAAGTGTCTTTTCAGTAAGGTGAAAACGCCCACGTTACCTAGGAAGTTCTTTATTCTGTCTTTTTTTTTTTTAATAGAAGAGGCTAACTTAATTCTAGCTGAAATAACATTTGTTCATTGAATATTTACTGACCTCCTACCATATGCTAGGTATTTGTTGATCTGTTACTATATGAAAATGATTGAGTATATGTTGATGACTAAACATGAAGTTTCATGTGAGGACATAGATATTAGACAAGTAAACACGCCCACGTGTACTTTTAAACTGTGGAGAGTGAACATAGAGTGATGGGATGTTCAGAAGGGTTGTGAGACTGATCAAATGAAAACACAACATGCCCTATTGACTGGGAAATGCACGTGAGTGGTGTCTGTGTACTAGAAATTGTGTTCATTATTTTCTGTATTGAACAGATTATGCAATTTTTGAATACTATACTTGTAGCAGACAGCTTCAGGTTTGCTGAGATGAACTTCCAGACCAGGCACAGTTATGGAGGAAGGGATATTTATTGAAGCTTACAGATCCAGGGGAAGTTCCATAATGGCAGAAGAAGCTGGCCTGTCTTTACAGGACTAGGCAAGAGAGCAAAGCCCCCAGTCACACAGCACACAGAGCAAAGCTACAGCCAAGCCACAGCAAGCTTCAGGAACTCCTATTAGACACACTTTGCATATCTTTACAATGGAATCTCAAACCCACCATCACACCTTAAGAACCACCCAGTGACATTGCCTCTCGCAAGGTGACTGCAGATGCAAAGTATAAACTAATAAAATACTGAATATATTGGGGGACATATATTCAAACTACCACATTCTGCCCCTGGCCCCCAATAGATTTATAACTATCACACATTGTAAATTGTACTCAGTCCAATTTCAAAGGTTCTCACAGTCTTGACCAACTTAAGATAGTGAGTCCTGTAAAATCAAACAAGTTAAATACTTTCAACATGTTAAGGCACAGAGTAAACATTTTTAACTGGTATAAGGCATAGCAAGGAGAGACTAGAGTAATGCAAACTCAGCCACCATCAGCAGTCATCAAACTTCTGCAGTTCAAGTTCAATATAACCTGAGACTGACAGTCTCCAGGTTTTCCAATTCCACCCCTCCAGCTGGGCAGAGTAGCCAGGGAAAACTTTCATCCCATGCCAACACTGCACTCCATGGTAGCCCTTTTTCACAGTCCTGGTATATCCAAAACATTTTCAGGTCTCCATGCAAACCACGGTCCATCTTCCAAAGGCTCTTCCAGCCTATTCCTGAGGGTCTTCATGCCCTGCCTCATGCCGCATCTTAGCAACGGCTCCTAGAACCGTGTGCAATTAATGACCACTCCATGCATTTTTCACGTTTCCAAAACTAATACCAGTGTGTAGGACACAGCCATATTCTTAATCCAGGGATAAAATAAATCATAGTCTTGAAAAGCAGGTTCCTTCTCCAGTCAACTCTTTCCAAGAGTTTGCATTTCTAATAGTCTTTCCTCAGGCATCCTCTCCATTGTTTTAATGTAAAGCAGTCAGGCCACCTTCCTTCCACCTTCCTTAAGATTGCTAATGTGTTGGCAATAGCAGCTCCAGTAACCTAAAACAAGTCTCAGTGCCTCTAATTTTAGCTTGCTTGAGGTTTTTCAAATTAAAATCTTAAATCTTTCAGTCCAATATCTTTAGCCAAGCACATCAATCCATTACAAATTTAACTTTGATCAAACACTCTGGGACTCAGCAGCAGAACGCAGCCACCCCTAATGCCAGTAGCCTAGTTCCAACAAAGTCCTCTACAGTCTTTCCTTCCCCTTAGAAAGCTCACAAGTCAAGCCTCGAAGTTCAATACAATCTGCACTTAGCATTCTCAAACTCTCGTCAGAATAGTCCATAAAACTTGGTTTACCACTCCAGAAGGCTTCTTCAGTTGCAAGCACCAAGTCCATGATCATTCCTCCAAAACAAAGGTTCCAAAAGACGAATATCCACACGGTCAGGTTCATCTCACCCCACACTCCTCGGTACCACTTTACTGTAGCAGACAGCTTCAGGTTCGCTGAGATGAACTTCCAGACCAGGCACAGTTATGGAGGAAGGGATATTATTTATTGAAGCTTACAGATCCAGGGGAAGTTCCATAGTGGCAGAAGAAGCTGGCCTGTCTTCACAGGACTAGGCAAGTGAGCAAAGCCCCCAGTCACACAGCACATAGAGCAAAGCTGCAGCCAAAAGCCATAGCACACTTCAGGAACTCCTATTAGGCACACTTTGCATATCTTTACAATGGAATCTCAAACCCACCATCACACCTTAAGAACCACCCAGTGACATTGCCTCTAGCAAGGTGACTGCAGATGCAAACTATAAACTAATAAAATACTGAATATATTGGGGTACATATATTCAAACTACCACAATACTAAAAGTGAGAAAGAAAATCAAATCAATGATAAGAGCCAGAGGAGTTGTTTATGTAAGTTGGATGTTCAATGAGATTTTTGTATCTTGGAATAGTTCATTGTTCACTCTTGAATCCAGACAGAACCTTAAGGACAGGTGGCACCCTTAGTTGGCATCTCTCCTAAGCTGATGGGTGCTGGGTTAGTCAGAATCAGCAAGGTTATGCTGTAGTAACTGCTGTGCCCCAAATCTCAGAGCTTAGAATAACAAAATTTGTCCCTCACACTACCTGTCCTTCACATGTAGGTGGGGTGGGGGGCTCTTCTCTGAGATGTCTGTAGTGCCCTAGGCAATAGAACTGACACCTTTGAATCTTGTGAGCTGTGAAAGAAGAGATCTGTCTAAAGCACCTGGCTAAATCCCCCAACCTAGAAATGACACATTAGCACTTTTCACAATTCATTCAGTGTGAGTGGTAAAACTGCTCTGCTCCAACTGCAGGAGGGTTAGAAATGCAACGTTACCATGTTCTCGAAAAGAGAGAGCTAGAGATGTTTGGTGGTCAGAACTTAGAACTACAACTTTGACCTCTGTAGACATCCTTTGTCCCTGATGTTTTGGCGACACAAGTCTGCTTTTGGTTTGACTTATAATTCATGAACATTAATTGACTCAGTTAGGTTATAGCCATTAATAAGGACCAGGGAGGCCTTTTGTATTTGTTAGATGACATGGCATGGCTCTGTTCTGATTCATCATTACACATATGATGATGTAATCGTCCAAATTCTTGAAGCATGAGAATGTTGTTGGTTAGGTCATTCAGCCCTGTACTTGTCTAAAACTATGCTGGCAGATTTTCTACCAGCACCCTCTCTCCTTGAAATGGTTGAAAAGTAGTTATTCCTCCAATGTGATTGTGTGAGCTTGACCAGTGGCCTTCAAATAATTTTGCTCACACTCCAAAGAAGAATTGTGAAAAATTATTCACTCTCCCATAAAATTATAGCTACTTGACCACAATAAGAAGTTACTGATGTTATTATCTGATAGGATTGTGGCCTGCAATTCAAAGACATTGAGGGGAGTAGTGTTGGTATAGCAACATAGAAAGCAAGTGAGACCCTGTCAGGAAAGGCAGGGATTCCATTACCTGCCCATCAGAATGGCTCAAGGCGAACAGTTTATCGATCATCTTGTCCCACATATGTGTCATCAAGTTGTGTGTTGGGGGGTAGATGCCGAGTCTCAGTTCAGGCATGTGCAATCACCTGGGAGAGAAACACTGGGATAGACACATTATTTTTCCCCATCTAGAAGCATTAGGTTACAGATGTGTTCTACTGCTTCTGCCTTTCCATGGGTTCTGGATCCAAACTCAGGTTGTCACACTTACACAGCAGGAATTTTATCCACTGAGTCATCTCCCCAGCCTCTATTTCTGTCAATTCTTTTAGATTTTTCTGTTACTTTAGTATAAATTTTGGGGGTGTATGTGTAGTGTGTGCTGTGTGTGTGTGTGTGTGTGTGTGTGTGTGTGTGTGTGTGTGTGAGATGTATGCACCTGTATACAAATTGTGAGCCCATGTACATGTGTATGGAGGCCACCGGAGGATTTCAAGTGTCCTCTTCTGTCAATCTCCTGCCTAATTTCCCTGAGACAGTCTCACAACTTGCAGCTCCTAGATTTCGGGTTAGACTGGCTGACCAGAAAACTCCTGTAACCCTATGGTCTCTGGTCCCCTCAGCGCTGGAGTTACAGCTGGCTCTTTCACATGGGTGCTGGGGACTATGTTTGTTCACAAGTG
The DNA here is from genome assembly GCA_036365145.1 of Orientallactaga sibirica. Classification (NCBI taxonomy): domain Eukaryota; kingdom Metazoa; phylum Chordata; class Mammalia; order Rodentia; family Dipodidae; genus Orientallactaga; species Orientallactaga sibirica. Next base: position 110,713,619 of record JAEOAD010000001.1, on the reverse strand, counting down.
GTCTTCCTGCAGAGCCATCCCATCTTGTAAATTTTCCATGCAGGCAATCTGTGACCCTGGACACACTTGCAAGTTTCGGGGGATAGCTGACAGAAAAAAAAAAGCATGCTCAAAATTTCCAAATAGGGGCTGAAGAGATAGCTCAGTGCTTAAGGCGCTTGCCTCCAAAGCCTAAGGACCTGCATTTGATTCCCCAGACCCCTCCATAAAGCCTGATGCACAAGGTGGCGCAAGAGTCTGGAGTTCATTTGCAATGGCTAGAGGCCCTGGCACTCTCTCAGATAAATAAATAATTTTTTTTAAAAAAATCAAAGAGCAAGATGTAATCTTGTGTAGTCCTTTAGGGAAGTGAAATGATGCTTTCAATCAAAAACCTAGGAGGGCCAGTACCTGAGGAGCAGAGAGGGGACCAGATGTTACTACACCAGGGCTCTACCCTGTTGTAGTTCAGTCTCTGAATTCAGTGAAATGCCTCTGGGCTTTTCTGACATAGGACAGGCGCTGCTGAAAGATACTGTCTGAACCTTTCTCGGTTCCTTTATACATGCTATTGATTACAAAGAAGAAGAAAAAACTGGCAGACTTGCAGAGACAGATGAATATAACGAATAGGAGGAATACAAAGAGAGAAAAGAAATAGAAATTCACTTTCCCTGACTAGGGAGACAGCTCGGTTGGTAAATTGCTTGCCATGTAAGTATGAAGGCCTGAGTTTGACCCCTAGAACCCACACAAAAACTACCCGGGCATGGTGGCATGGATTTTTAATCCTAGAGCAGGGGAGCTGGAGGCAGGCAGAGCCCTGGAGCTCGCTGGCCAGCCAAGCTAGCGTATGTAGTGAGCTCTAGGTGAGCGAGAGAACCTGTCTCAAAAAGAAGTGGACAGCGCCTGAGGAACATCTTAAATGTCCTGTCTTACACAGGAGTGCACAGACGTGTGTGCACAAACGCACATGTACACACAAGAAAGAAATAGACTTGGGTCATTTAATCTTTAGACTTTCTAGGTAAGGATCCTAAGAGTAAGTGATTCACAGACAATAAAAGAGAAACTAGAAAACTTGAAGCTGCATGTGAATCAATGAATAGATAAAAATAGATAATTAATATATAAAAATAAACAGGCAATTCTACATATATATATGTATTTATATACACAAAGCTAATAGAGACAGTACTCTTGCAATGAATGTAGTGAAAAGCATAAATTTACTGAAAGAAGTAAGATGGTTTTGCTGAGTAGAGAGAGGTCCTGTATGAAAGTATATATTGCATAATCCGATTTATGTAGCTTCATGAAGCAGGCAAAACTCTTCTATGGAAGAGACAGAATTCGTATAGTGCTTTTCGTGGGAATGTTAGAGGGAGACTGATTTGAAAGCATTAGAGGGAATGTCCTGGATTGTGCAGGTATGTAATTTGTCACCTAATCCTCGCTTTAAGATTCATTCATGTCACTGTATACACATCTGATCTTCAAACACGAACTATGAGAAAGTGTTGAGCTGCAGTAATCTTGCACATCCTGAAGTGATAAGGGTGAAGTGAGTTGGCATAGTTCTTGGTTTCTAGAAGCAATACAGACTTTTGTTTTTGGTATGTGGTGTGTGTGTATATGTGCATGTGTGTTCACATATGTGTAGTTACATGTGTATGTGCGTGCATATGGAGGCCACATGTCTATGTCAGGTGTCTTCCTCGGTTGCTCTCCACCTTACATTTTGTTTGTTTGTTTGGTTTTGGGTTTTCGAGGTAAGGTCTCACTCTAGCTCAGGCAGACCTGGAATTCACTCTGTAGTCTCATGATGGTCTTGAACTCATGGTAACCCTCCTACCTCTGCCTCCCGCGTGCTGGGATTAAAGGCGTGCGCCACCATGCCAGGCTGCTCTCCACCTTACGCTTTGGGACAGGGTTTCCTCACTGAACTTGGAGCTCACCTATTTGGCTAAACTAGCTAGCCAGCAAGTTCCAGGGATCCCCCTGCCTCTCCAGCCCAGTGCAGGAATTGCATGTGTGCGCCAATGTCTTGGCTTTTGTGTGGGTGTGGGGATCCAAACACAGGTCCTTATGCTTGCACAGCAAGCACTTTATTGACCAAACCATCTGCCCAGCCCCACTTGCCTTCATATATATATATATATATATGTATATATCACTGAGCTTGGGAGAATGTGTTTTTAAACACCTGTGCTCTGTCATCTTGCTGGGAGCCTAGAGTTAATATCTTAAGAAATTAATAATGTATTCATCTTTTATTTATAATGCATTTATTGAGCACTTTTTGCATATTGGCCCTGGGTTTATCCCTACACAAAGATGAACCAGATGATGATGGCCTCTTCCTGACGCAGCCCGCAAACCAGCAGGTGTTTTGCGTCCTTCTCCTTGCACCTGGCAGACATGGATGGGGTCCTTGGTGATGAAGCTATTGCTACTGATCATCTTCCCACATTGGTCGAATTATATTCAGGGCCCCATGAGCTCAGGACCCCACTCCGTACCCCCTAGATCCACTGTCTAAAGCAGAGCACAGACTCTTCAGTGATTTCAGCACATCTGGGCATCTAACTTCACTTCTCCCAAGGTTGACTGAATTGCCAAGTACAGTATACTCACAAGTGCCAGAAAATGGGCTGGAAAGATGGCTTAGAGGTTAAGGCGCTTACCTGAAAAGCCTAAGGATCCAGGTTCAATTCCTCAGCACCCACATAAAGCCAGATGCATAAGATAGTGCATATTTCGGGAGTTCATTTGTAGTGGCTAGAGGCCCTGGTGTGCCCATTCTCTCTCTCTGCCTCTTTATCTCTCTCATAAATTATTATTATTATTTTTTTACAAAAGAGAAAGTAGTGGGCTGGAGAAATAGCCTAGTGGTTAAGGCACTTGCTTGCAAAGCCAGGGTTTGATTCCCTGGTGCTTGTGTAAAGACAGATGCACAAAGTGGTGCATGCATCTGGAGTTTGTTTGCAGTGGCTAGAGGCCCTGGTGTACCCTTTCTCTCTCTCTTCTTGCAAATAAATAAAAGTTAAAAATAAATAAATAGGGGGCTGGAGAGATGGCTTAGCAGTTAAGGCGCATGCCTGCAAAGCCTAAGGACCCCAGTTCTATTGTCCAGTTCCCACGTAAGCCAGATGCACATGGTGGCTCACGCGTCCATTTGCAGTGGCTAGAAGCCCTGGTGTGCCCATTCTGACTCTCTCACTCTCCCTCTCTCTGTCTCAAATAAATAAATAAAAAGGAAGGGCCAGTTCTACCTGCTTTCAGTCCTGAAGTGGCAGTTCCATGAATCTGTCACCGTGAAGGTTACTCTAAGTGGGCATGGGGATGAAAGAGACTCTGCCTGGGACGCATGTCCATGACATCACTACAATGACACAGAGGGGAAACAATATCACTGAGGAGCTGGGCTTGGGGCACGCAGAGCAGCCGCTTCGTGGACACTTCTATGGTTGAGCTCTTGAGTTCCACTTGGGAATTGTGTCACAGGTGGAGCACTTGCTGACTGTCATTGAACCTCAGCCCATTTCTATAACAAACTTGGAGGAAAATTACCTGCCCAAAAATATTGAATTTTACCCACATAATTCTTCTAGGAGCTCTTTGAGCTTGCCTTGTGCTTTTCATGCTTCTTAATTTCACGAAGCCAGGATTGGGGCCCAAGTAGGTGATGTTTCTGGAAGAAACAGACCACTTATTGGTCCCAGGTGGCACCCCAGCTTTTGATCTTAATGCAGTCATTTTTTAAGCAATACCCGGGACTTGTAAAATTGCTCATTTTATTAGAGAAATACATTATACTTTCGGTTAGAAAATACTTTCATTGAGAGCTGCTACCTGATTGGCTGACGATATAGTCAGGCTTTGCAGTCACTTTTTGGCCAAATAATGTGAGATGTTAGAAATATTTTTTGTCTATGTATTTTAGGGAGAGAAAGCCATTCTCTCCATGTAGTAAGATACATGTTAGCACTTGGACAGGAAAACTATTAAACCGTGACACAGGTTACATTACATGATAATGGGATAGAAATCTTCCAGTTCATGAATGACAACTGACTCCAGAGCCTAGCACAGGTCATGGATTTATTCTCTCACTGTCATCTTAGATCTTCCTAGCAGCCATGTGGGACAGGGAGGTCCTGAGTCATCAGGCTGGCCTGCTGGTCAAATGAGGATAATCATGGAACAGATATGCCAAGGTTCCTTTGGCTAGAGACAAAACTGGGTCCACAATGTTGACTTTCTGCACCATTTGTTCTGGTCTTTTCCAACAAGCTATACCTTTGAGAGTCCCTAGAGAAGAGTCACATGGTATGAGCGTTGAACTGATCCCTTCTGGGATAGGATACAAGGTGTCGGGTTTGGAATTTAAGTAAGAAAGAGGCACAGTGAAAAAAAACGAGAAGATTCTGCCATTTATTTTCTTTGCTTTGCTGTCTGAAGAGAAAGCAGTGAGGCTCGAGGACCAGCTGAAGCACGCTGTCTCCTCTGTTATCTGCTTATACAGGACCAACACTTTTTAGTGAGCCAACGCGCTCGGTGCCCATCTTTTCCAGTGGAAATAGTTCTGCTCAGAGCCATCCTCCTCTACGCATGCACCTTTATGGAACAGACCAGAGGGAAAAGTAATTGAATTTAATAAAGCCTGTTCCCAATATGAAGCCACAGGGAAATACATTGGACTTCAAAGCCGACATGTATGGTTCCTAAGTGTAATTAGTTGCCTGGCTGTTTCTTGCATCAAATTTCCATTTGACAGTGAAAAAAGTGAATTCTTTGGCATTTAAAAATTTTTTTACAGTGACATGGATTCTCCATTGGTGGTGATGGCTAGATTCATGAAAGTCATTCTCAGAAATGCTATTTATTTGACATGTGTGCATAGCATGTGTGGTGTAGAATGCGTGTGTGTGTTGTATATATATATACCCATGTCTATGTGCAGATGCATACATCCCATGTCATACATGTGGAGCCAGAGGAGAATGCCGCTGTCCTCCTCTATCATCAATCACTCATCTGTCTGTTTCCTTGAGATGGATTCTGGCACTGAATCCAGAGCTGCTATTTCTTTTTCTTGTTGTGTTTCTTTTTATTTATTTGTTCATTCATTTATTTATTTTATATTTATTTTTTATTTCTAATTTAATTTTTTATTATTTCAGAGAGACAGAGACAAAGACAGAGAGGAAGAGGCAGAGAGAGAGAGAGAGAATGGGTGCACCAGAGCCTTTCAGCCACTGTGAACAAACTCCAGACATGTGCGCCCCCTTATGGCCATGTACGGCATTGCACCCTTGTGTCATTTATGTGTCTGGCTAAACACGGGACGTGGAGATTGAACGGGCGTTCTTAGGCTTGGCAGGCAGGTGTCTTAACCACTAAGCCATCTCTCCAGCCCTATTTATTTATTTTTAATGTCAGTCTGGCTGACCAGGTATCCCAGGTGATTCTCTAGTCTCCACTCTTGGCAGGACTGGGGTTACAGGCATGCATAGCAACACCCAGCTTTGTGTGTGTGTGTGTGTGTGTGTGTGTGTGTGTGTGTGTGTGTGTGTGTGGTTGCTAAGAATTGAACTTAGGGTATGTTAGATCCTCATGCTTGTGTGGTAAGTACTCTTATCCACTGAACCTTAGCTCCAGAAATATCATTTGTGACATTGGTCCAAGTTGTCATGGCTAGAACTTCGCAACCCATCTGCTTAGGAGAGCTAGGGATTGTCCTAGGTGACCCTTAACGGACTTGTCAAAGGTGAACCAGAGCTTTCAGCCTCTTAACCGACTCCCTACCTCCCTCCTCCTTTAAAACTTTCCTTTAACGGAATGGAACTCCTTGAAGAGAAGGCCTCTGGTTTTGACACCCTTGCTGGCACACGCTAAGGGTTATCTAAATGAAAATTCAGAAGTTCTGAGATTTAAATTTTGCTTCTCTTTGATCCCACATGAGGGATGTCTCGATGTCTCTGGCACAGCAAAATTAAAGAAAATGTGCATGTTGTTTGTCTCTGGTCTGAGGGTTTGGGCTCCCCCCAAACTGGCATGCTGAAAGCCTAACCCTACAGGCGATGTGTTAGGAAGCTGGGCCTTTGGGAAGTGCCGAGGGCAGAACCTGCATGAATAACATATGTGATGCTAGAAATGGGCCTTGTGAGCGTTCCTGTCCCTTAAACTGTGAGGTTACAGTGAGAAGGTGCCATCTAGGAGCCATAAAGAGGGCCCTCACCACACCTGGCATGTTAATCTTCAAACATCTTGAACAGAAATTTCTGTTGCTTATAAACCAACCAGTCCATGGCATTTTGTTATAGCTGCTCCAACGTATCAGAGATTCCAGGTGACATAAGGCTTACTGAAAGGACTTCAGGTCTGGGCCCTTTCCAGGTGATAGGCCATTGTTATCTAAGGACAGCCCTTTCCTGCTTGCTCTCCCAAGGCCACAGTGTCATCTTTTCCTTCTGTGTAAGAAGAGGTGGTTAGGAGAGGGAGTGTGTGTTGCAAGAACTGAACCTGGGGGCTGGAGGGATGGATTAGTAGTTAAGGCATTTGCCTGTAAAACCAAAGTACCCAGGTTCAACTCCCCCAGGACCCACATAAACCAGATGCACAAGATGGTACATGTATCTGGAGTTCATCTACAGTGGCTGGAGGCCCTGGTGCTCCCATTCTCCCTATAAAATAAATTAATTAGGGCTGGAGAGATGGCTTAGCGGTTAAGGCACCTGCCTGGTAAGCCTAAGAATGCCGGTTCCAATCTCCAGGTCCCACATTTAGCCAGATGCAAAGGGGCACAATGCCACACTTGCTCACAAGGGGGCACACACACCTGGATTTCATTCACAGCAGCTGAGAAGACTGCTGGCATGCCCATTCTCTGTCTCCCTCTCCCTCTCTCTCTGTCTGTCTCTCTCTCCAAAAAATAAAAATAAATAAAATAAATTAATTAAAATTATATATATATATATATATATTGGTTTTTCCGAGGTAAGGTCTCACTCTGGCTGAGGCTGACCTGGAATTCACTAGTCTCAGGGTGGCCTCGAACTCACAGCAATCCTCCTACCCCTGCCTCCCAAGTGCTGGAATTAAAGGTGTGTGCCACCACTCCCGGCCCTAAAATAATTTTTAAAAAGAACTGAACCTGGTTAGGACCATGAGGGTCTTCCCACAGCTCAGATGAGCTAAAGGCGAAGTTTGCTTATTCAGCACCACAAGTCACCAGAAAGGACAGTTTGTCACCAACAAGGAACTTCATATAAAATTTCCTTCATTAGTAGCATTAAGACTTGACTGGATTTCGTGTACCCATGGAAACACACCTCTGGGTGTGTCCTTGTAGGTGTTCCCAGACAGGTTTAATTGAACCTGAAAGACACCCTGAGAATAGGGCAGCACCTTTCCATATTTGTGTGCTTCCTGACTGTGGGTGTCAGGATGCAATGTGAGTCACCGCTTCAAACACCCCATGCCCTGCCTTCTGAAGCTGCCACGATGGACTGAATTCCATCGGACTGGAAGCCAAAATCAGCCTTCCACTCTGTGAGTTGCTTCTTGTCAGATATTTTGCTCATGACAAAGGGAAAAAGCAAAGAATATGATGACTAATATCACACTTCTGAGAAAATGGGAAAGAAAATGTGATATGCATGAATATATCAATCACATTTTTTTCTATAGAATAATAAAATCCTAAAATCACATGAACGACCTGAAGAAAAGTTCTGTTTAAATTACAATACATTTGGTCTGGTAGCACAATGATATCATGGTTAAAATATTGACTATATGGGCTGGGAAAGATATGGAAATGGGTTTATGATATAATCTAAAATTTAAAACATGAATATGTGCAGATATGACTAGAGCTATGTAAAATCACTTAAGGGGCAAAAAGACTAGAAGGAACTAGATACAGAAAAAGCAATGTTTATGTTGGCACAGTAAAGTGACAGGTGGTTTAGAAGTTTCTCCTAGATTTTATTTCATGACATGATTTTATGTGTCTATAAAATGCAATGATATATCAGAAAATTAAACTGCTGTTAAGGGTTTATTAGCCTCTCCTCATCAGAAGCTTCCAGCTAGAGGTTCAAGTCATCCACAGATGCCTCTTGGAATTTAGCCACAGCCCAGATACCAGGAAGGTCTGGGTGTGTATAACTGGAAAAGTATTACTTTCGGCCCCCTGTCATCAGCCCCAGACAGAGGATATGTCCCTGTGTTCACAGCACGCTGTTCTTGGAATTATCCAGCCCTCAGCTGGCCAGATGCATGTGAAGTCAGTCTGGGCCTCTGTTGGGTTTTATGCAGAGTGAGACCTTCTGAACAGCCCCAGACTTCTGCCCACTCTACTTCCTCGGGGGTTTATGGGAACGTGAGGAGCTGAGGTTCCACTCACCAGTGTAATTGGCCGTTTGAATTGCTTTCCCTGAACACAAGCTCCCCAACTTACATTTCTACATCAATACAGGGAACCCTCAGAGTGGGGGACTCCCCAGACTAATCGTGCTCCGCAGGAGGTTGTTGCCATCCAACAGGGAGTCAGCAGGCTCTGGAGCACCTGCTTTCTACAGTAGTTCCCGGGGCTGGGCCTGCCCGTGTGTCCATTCTGAGTCTGTGTAGAGAGCTGGTCCTTGGATGGGAGCCATGCCTCCTGCGAGGACGAGAGGAGTCTGTCCTGGTCTTTAGACCAGGAAAGCAGATCTTGAACTCTCAGGAAGGGAAACCATAATCCTGGTACCTGGTCATGCTGGTCTTACCAGCTTACCCAACATGTCAGATGCTTTCTACCTCTTCCATGTCTGATTCTGGAAGATTCTGTCACCCACTTTCTCTTCTCCATGCCTGATCCTTTCCAGTCTTCCTTACTTAAAACCAGTTATGGGCTGGAGAGATGGCTTAACAGTTAAGGCACCTGCCTGCCAAGCCTAAGAATCCCTGTTTGATTCTCCAAGTCCCACGTTTAGCCAGATGCAAGTGATGCAAATGTGCAATGCTGCACTTGCCCACAAGGGGGCGCATGCATCTGGAGTTTGTTCATAGCAGCTGAAATGGCCCTGGTGTGCCCATTCTCTCTCTCTCTCTCTCTGTTTCTCTCTGCCTCTCAAAAAAACAAAAAAGAAAAGCCAAAACCAAACAACAACAACAAAAAAAAACAGTTATGGATGGATGCTCTCTACCATCCTACTTAAAATGAGGGTTCTGGTTTTCACTCATGGGTACGTTATTCTGAAAAATTATTGCACAAAAGTTTAGTTAATCATTTCTGTGTTGGAATATCTGGTTGCTTCTTTTTTTCTCCTATGAATAGCATTGCTGTGAGCATCCTTATGTGTATATCTGTATATGTATTTGTTCTCTAAGAATTGGACATCATGGGGAAACAAAAATTAATGCATTTTGTTATCCAGTATAATGTGTACATGAGAATATATTACATGTCTGCATGGATTAAAGGACAAGTATGAATTTAACACTTGGGAACCCATCACCCAACTCAAGAATGTATGTTTTCAACTCAGGAAGTGCTCCCTTCTTCTTTTGCCCTGTCTATCGACTCCAGCCTCACTCTGCAGGCATAATCACTATTCTGGATTTTGTGGCTGGCTTCCCTTTACTTGCATTTTAATTACTCATTTATACAGTCCCTAAAGTATGCATAGAAATGTATTTTTATTTTTGGATGTTTTGGCCTGTACATAAATGGGACCATGACCTATGTATTCTTCTGTAAGTGTGCTTGCATTCATTGTGTCTTAATGTGTCTCTGATTTATAAATATAGACACATGATACTGATTTTCATTGGTACCTCGTACTCCTTTGAATATCTGCACCGCAGAGGATCAGTTTTTCTGTTGAGATTTCCATTATTTCTAGTTTTCTTCACCAAATGACGCAACCATAAACGTTTTGTCTGTGCTCCTGATACCCACATGCCACCTTCTCTGAGATTTTCTTTTCTAGAAGTGAAAGTGGGTTATGCTCCTTCCATTCACATCCAAATGTCATAGATTATTTAAACTCATGTAGGTTTCTATTTGTTTTTTATTTTTTTGAGGTAGGGTCTCACTCTAGCTCAGGCTGACCTGGAATTCACTATGTAGTCTCAAGGTGGCTCTTGAGTGCAGGAATTAAAAGCATGTACCACCATACCTGGCTTGCTTTTTTAAAAAAGTATTTTATTTATTTATTATTTGAGAGAAAGAGGCAGATAGGGAGAAAGAGAGAGAAAATATGGGCATGCTAGGGCCTCTAGCCACTGCAAATGAACACCAGATACATGTGCCACTTTGTGCATCTGACTTTATGTGAGTACTGGGGAATTGAATCTGGGTCCTTTGGCTTTGTTGGCAAGTGCCTTAACCACTGAGCAATCTCTCCAGCCCCTAGTTCATGTAGTTTATAAGGGCAAGGAAGAGATTCAGGAGGGCCCTGACATCCATGTTGAGGTGAATGTTACAGTTGACACATGGATTTTCGTGAACCCCAATTCCTCCTCTGTGATATCAGCATCCTGCCCACTCATAGAGAGGAGTCCCTTCTGCCCCATGTAGGAGGCATGGAGAGTGTAGCATTTCCCCAGCTGAGGAGTGAGGCATGTCCTTCTTTAGCAACACAATACTGTGGCCAACCTTTGTTAGTGTGATGAAAAGAACATGTGCTGACTGCAAGATTCCAGTGCGATGGGCAAGAGGTCAGGTACCTTATGTGCAGTATGTAGAATGTCAGAGCCATCACAGGTGTCCTTAGATATAGATAATGTCTTCATTTTGCAGGTGGGCACACTGACACTCCTAGAAGCTATGAGCTTTGTTCAAGGTCACTGCCTGACCTTGGTGCTGAAGGTGGAATTCCACTCCAGCCTTTGCATTTCTTCTCTTAGGTAATCATGCCTGGGACCTGTTTGATGCTCCACAAACATGTGTGAATTAATGAAGAGAGGAAGGAAGACATGGAATGGTGCATCATCAGTTATTTCTTACTGGGAAAAAATACCCAACCTGAAGCAGCTGGTGGAAGGAAAGGGTTTATTTTGGCTTTCAGTTTCAAGGGGAAACTTTTTTTTTTAATTGACAACTTCTATACTTACAGACAATAAACCATGATATTCCCTCCCCTCCCCCCATTCCCCTTCAGAACTCCACTCTCCATCGTATCCCCTCCCTCTCTCCATTAGTCTCTCTTTTAATTTGATGTCATCATCTTTTTCGTTTATTATGAGGGTCTTGTGAAGGTGTTGCTAGGCACTGTGAGGTCATGGATATCAAGGCCAATTTCTGTCTGGACAGTTGCATTGGAAGGAGTCGTACCCTTCCTTTGGCTCTTATATTCTTTCCACCACCTCTTCTTCAATGGACCCTGAGCCTTGGAGGATGTGACAGAGATGTTTCAGTGATGGATACTCCTCTGTCCCTTCTTCTCTCCACTATGTTGCCTTTTGGGTCATCCCAGTGGTCATCGCCATCTGAAAAGAGAAGCTTCTCTAACCAGAAGCGAGAGTAGCATTAATATGTGAATATGAACATTAAGTGTACTGTTTTCAGTGCAGTTCGGTGGGAATAATATATACATTTAGCCAGACAAGAGCAGGCTTTATACCTCTAAGGCTAAAGACCTCTCCTGCCATAGTCTTTTGAATAGATTTTTCAGTACCAGGCATGTATTCCTCAAGGGGAAACTTGTATCATGGCAGGGAAAGCATGGCAAAAGCAGCCCATTGGTGTGCCCTCACCACATGAGCAGGGAGGGTGTGGGCAAGTGCGAGCTGAGTGTGGCAAGTGGGATTGGACTCTCACACCCCAAGTTCTGCTCCCAGTAACACACTTTCTCCAACACATCTCCCCTTCCCCAAAGCTCCATAATGTTCCCAAAACAACATCACCAGCTGGTGATTAAATATCCAAACACATGAGGCTATGGGGAACATTTTACATTCAAATGGTCATAAATCAGAAACTGTGTTTACCATCTAAACAAAACTGGAAAAGAAGAGGAAGAAGAAGGAGGAGGAGGAGGAGGAGGAGGAGGGAGGAGGAGGAGGAGGAGGAGGAGGAGGAGGAGGAGGAGGAGAAGAAGAAGAAGAAGAAGAAGAAGAAGAAGAAGAAGAAGAAGAAGAAGAAGAAGAAGACAACCCAAGCCTGGGGGCTAGGCAGATAGCACCGTGGATAAAATGCTTGCTGTGCAAGCATGAGGACCAGAATTTGGCTCCCTAGCACCTGTGTAAATGCCAGGTGAACGTGGTGGCCCACCTGGAATCCCAGCACATGGGAGGTAGAGGCAGGAAATCCCAAAGGCAGGCTGGAGAGCTTAGACCTAGCGGAGCTGCTGAGCTCTGGGCGCAAGTGAGAGACTCTTCCTCAGTAAATAAAAGGACGAGTGATCAAGAAAGACAGACATCAACCTCTGCCTTTCACTTGTGCACACACACACACGTGCACACACCTACACACGTTCACCCACATGCATATGAACACAGTTGCACACACATCACACACATATGCACACAAAAATAACAACAAAAACCATCCACCTCTGGTAGACTGCAGTGTCTGGCTGTAATTCATTAAGAGCAGTGGGGCTTGCCTGTGGAACACCACCCAGATCCCTTTAGCAGAGCTCAGGCCCAGGTTGGGAATGACCCCAGATGTCCCCACAGGGACTGGCCAGCACTTGCTCTGTACGGATGTGTGTCATCAGGGATTTATCATGTTTCCTGACCTTCAGAACAGCCCAGTGAAGCTCCCGCTGGCAGAGTAGCTGGGATATGGTCACCAAGGACAACCCCCAGCCATCCTGTACTTTCAGAAGCCTCCAGAGAGGAGGCTCACCCTCTTTTCTTGCTGCAAGATTTCAGATTCTTTTTTTAAATTTATTTATTTCAGAGAGAGAGAGAGAAATACATAAAAAGAGAGAGAATAGGTGTACCAGGGACTCTCTAGTCACTGCAAATGAACTCCAGATGCACACTCCACCTTGTGCATCTGGCTTATGTGGGTCCTGGGGAACTGAACCTGAGTCCTTTGGCTTTGCAGGCAAATGCCTTAATTGCTAAACCATCCCTCCAGCCTGATTTCAGATACTTAGAAAAGAGGAATTCCCAATCTGCCCAAACCCTGGAGCAGAGACTGTGTTATCTTTGGGTGGGGCTGAGGGGAAGAGGACAGAGTCACGGTGGAGGTGTCATTGAGCTGGGCAAGGGTAGCTAGAAGCCTGTCCTGAGCCCATTGGTGACCTCATCAAGCGTGAGAATGAAGTTCACCTGGGCTGCACATGTCCTAAGCCTTTTAATCACTGCCATCCTGTCTCTAAATGTCCCATGTCATTCCTCAGAGCTCAATGTGCTAATTTCCTAGCAATTAGAGAAATCAATGAAGCAAACTGACCAGGACCTTTGGGATGAAGTGCTGATGCTGGGACAGGAAGCAGGAGGATTCCATCTAGAAGAGTCCAGCTGATCTTAACAATGGGTCTGTGTGCAAGGCTTCCAAACCAGTCTTCCCTACCATTTGAAAGAGCAAGTATAGTTAATGATAATAAAGATGTGTGTGTGTGTGTGTGTGTATTATTTTTTACAATTCAAGGCCTTTATTAATTATTATTATTTATTATTTACTTATTTTTGAAATGGGATCTTGCTATGAAGCCCAGCCTGACCTCAAACTCATGGTCCTGCTGACTGAACCTCCTGAGTACTGGGTTTACAGGTATGTATCACCATACCCAACATCAAACCTTTATTAACATTTTTAACAAACAAACATTTTAAACATTTTTTTTATTAGTTATGTTAATAATGTGAATACAGTCATGTTGGTACCATCATTAGCCTCCTCTCTGTTCTCCCTCCTCTGAAGGGACCCTCTTCATTGGGGAATGTGGGTCATGCATTGTGGGGGTAGCCATCAGTTATGGGGAAGAGGCAATGTCTCTGTGCATAATGTCCCAACTTGTGTCTCTAACAATCTTTCTGCACCCTCTTCTGTGAATTTCCCTGAGCCATGTTGGGTTCGTTTTAAGTCTACTTCAGTGATGAGGTCTTGGGAGCCTCTGTGTCTCTAGATATCTGGTTTGGTAGGAGTTGAGTGTTCTCTGTGTCTATCTCCTTCACCCTTGTGTTGGTATCAGGTTCACCAAGAAAGCAGCACCCTTGCTCAACTCCCCAATTACTCTGTGGTTTCAGTTGGGGCCCTGGTGAGGTATAATGGCCTGACTTTCTCCTTAGGTTTGGTGTCCACCTGAAAAAGAGAAGCAAATTCTCCAACAGAGAGTGAATTCAGCACCAGAAAATAGGATAACCATTATTATTTTAGAGAAAATTTAATAGGTATAGGCCCTCTTCTAGCCCATGATTGCTTGGAGCTTGATATTGGAGAACAGGCTCATTTTTTGGATATGGTTCTGACTTGTTTCCAAATTCCAGCTTATAAGTTCCATTCCAATGAGCTGATCCATTAGCCAAATCAAGAGCAGTTGGTTACCCACCATGGCTGTGTGCCACTATTGCACTTGTGTGAGCATCATGTCAGATTGTTTGCTGCTGAATAGATTAGACCATGAGTTACTTGGACAGATGTTGCCATTTTCCCCCAGTCACTCATGTAGCACCTTCTGGCACTAGATGGGCTAACTGTCTGGGGACTGGCTCTCTTCCAGATTCCAGCCAGGTCACTCCATAAACTGTACCAACACCATATGGGGTCTTCGGCAGTAGGGTCTTACTATTAAACTTTGGTAGGTCATCAAGTACTCTGGTAGAAATCTGTCTTCTTTTGGGAAATCTTGTAGGTCTCTCTGATCAACAACTCATTGTGGATGTTAACTACATACTGGTACTGGATGTTACAAGCCAGTACCAAGGGAAAAGAAGGAAGAAAAAGATAGGTAATATAAAAGAGAATATAAGAGAGAAGAGAGAGAGAGAGAGAGAAAAAAAACCGGAGAAGATTAAGGTTAGTTTTCATCATACCTTTTCCAAGGCCCTGTGATTCAGGTGTTCCCTCTAAGGACCTGATGAAGGTTCAACCTTTTACTCTGTCCTTCAGGATATAGGATTTTATGGTACCATTTCCATTTGGGTCCAGTTTTGGGTCCCCCCCCCCCATTACCCTCTCCTCCCATCCCACCCTCCCTATTGTCCAGTTCTCAAGATGTTTATTAGGTATGTCAGCATCTCAGGCAGATTCAGGTTAGGAGCCACAGATGAGTGAGACCATGCAACGATTTTCTTTCTGTGATTGGGTGAGTTTGCTGAGAATGATCTGTTCCAATTTTGACCATTTTTCTTCAAATTTCATTGTGTCATTTTTCCTTACTGATGTGCAGAATTCCATAGTGTAGATATACCATATCTTGGTTATCCATTCATCTAATGATGGACATATGGATTGATGCCAGCTCTTAGCTATTATGAATTGAGCAGCTAAAAACATGCGAACCTTTATTCTTGACAGAGGTGAATTCCTATTGCTACCTGTGGCCCCTTGGGTTATGGTACATTGGTCTTGGTTATTATGCTAATGGTATTAATATATTGTCATATATTATATTTTATATAAGTTTATAACTCTATTAATTTGTATATAAATGTGCTATATACTTATATATAAATGACATAGTAATATTATACAATTTATTTAAGTGCACATCTAAATTAATACATTTTAAATATAATTTTAAACACAATGTTATAATTTTATATCTTTCAAGTCATTCAAATATATACTTCACAGACAAGTATAAATTAAATGTATAGTATGAATTATTTTGGGGGGGTCAATACTGAAGCAGATGCTATGGAAACAAAGCTGGCTATTGGAAAGTGGGGGGTGTGAACTTCCCCTCCTGCTACGCAGTCACACCAGATCCCCCTCAATCACAGGTATGGCCTTGGGGACCTTCACTGCGCATGCTGAGCTCCCAAGTCTTATAAAACTGCAGGCTTGTTAATCTAGATACAGATGGACTAACTGAAGCTTTAGTCATTATACTTAATTGGGCGAGTGGCCCTCTGAGCTGTCTATAAACTGTGTGTTCACAGTGAGGTAATTAATAACGCCATTTCCTTTCGAGAGACATATCATTAGCCATTATTTCTAGAAACATGACATTGATCTCTTTATTCAGAGAGGTAATTGCAGGTTTCTGAAAAGAGTGTATGGTTTACCCAACAATTCCCTACAAATGACATCATCTCTGAAAAGTAAAACCCACAAAATCTGTCATTTTGAATCCATAGATGCGATTTTGTTCTTTAGGTGGTAAAAGAAGGCTGAGGAAGAAAATGAACTATTTTGGTATGGAAATAAGAGGGAAAGATACGATTTATTTTTTTTTTGGTGTATTAATAATTTCTTTAGAAGCTGTTAAGAGGGGGTGAATATGTGCATGTTAGGACTATAGGAAGTAGTGAAACAAAGATGTGATTTAAAAAAAACTTTACAGTTATCTTCTGGTTATGGTTTTCTCACTGTGCTTCTACCAGGCTCTCAAATGAATTGGATTTCAACATTAACATGTGAAAACCCATGCGTTCCAAGATTTAACCTTCAAAAGAAGTAGAAAAATGCAGCCACTCAGGACTTGACATTTCCATTCCCTGAACTCCATACTGTTGAACAAGAATTAAGCGAGGGGGTCAGTCACTTCTGCTGGAGCCTCTAGCCGGCTTTCCGTCAGCGGGGCTGCCTCCCATGATATCCACTGTAAATTGAAAAGGTCCAATTGTTACATTTGAAAGGTAATGATGGGGTTGAAGAAAATAGAACCTTTATTCATTTGCTTTATGTTCTCCCTGTTTCGCAGGGGTTTTAGAACATTTAGCCCACTTGAGAATGGAGGGTTTAGCAAGTGGGGACAGAAGAAGACAGAAGGTTTGAGTCATCTGCTACACAACCTGCCTCTGAGAGCTTTTGTCAACATTACACTCTGAACCTTACATGTATGGATGAATTTTTTAATCATAATTTTCCAAAATAACTTTCTTGTTTGACATTGAGCTCCCAGCTTTGGGGGGTTAGAGTTATAAATGGAAATGATAGACAATCTCACCTTGCCAGGCTGGCCAAAAAACAGCATTATTCAAGTATGTTAGATGGGACACTAAAAATGCAAGATGCTGCAAATTAATTTGAAACATGGTACATATTCTATTCTCTTGGAAACTGTGTATGCTGACATATGCAAAGACCTGACACGTCCTGCAGTGCAGGACTCTGCTCAGCTTGGCTTATCTTTAGTTGGGTTCATTTGTTTAAAATTGTTTACTTTTTTCTGTATATTTCTTAACTCTCTATAATAATAGATTAAAGCCAACAATCTTACCTTTCCCTCTATAGTCTCTGTTAACATCCTATAGAGTTAGCACTTCTCAAAATGCCATAGGAAACAATGCCCCCAGTGACCCTCTTTCACCTTCTATTGAGTTTCTCTCCCTTTCAGATAAATAAGAGAACCATTTGAATATGGATTTATGGACAAATCTAACAAGGTTCAGCTTGGAAATGATGACACATCACAGGTGTGAATTCATGTCTCAAATATAAAATAATTTTCATTATTCGTCAAAGCTAGTAAAATGGGATTGCAAGACTGGATTTACACTCAGCCTGCAAAGAGGAGGAGAAAAACTATGTTTTTTTTTTTTTTTTTGCAAAATGGTTGAAACCAATGGTACATTTAAGCTCATCAAACTAAATTAAAAAATTTGAAGAGAAATGTGCTACAAGGAAATGGCTCATTTAAATTTTAGTTTCAAATAAATAATGATGGATTTTAAAGTGATGTTCACATGCCTAGATAATTAGCTGGAAGGCAATACTAAAATGTCATTTAATGTCTCAATACCAAATGGGTGGAGATATTAGATTGGATAATTTGGCATTTTAGGGTTTGGAGACTTAGAGATGGTATTTATGGCTTATGAGCTTTAAAACCATAATCTCATGATGAATTTGGTTAATATTATTAAAAACCACATCTTAAACATCTCTGCTTTGTTAAATATATTAACTTTATTAGCACAGTTGTCTATTAGATTTTTTATTTTGAACCTGGCAGGATCATATTCATTTTAATCTAAATTTGATCTAAATGTTCAAATTTATCTTCAAGTACTTATTAGTTAATTATGTAGGCATATTTTGTTAATGCAGAAAACTACTCAAGATAGACTTTTAATGGCTAATTATCAGAATGGAAAACCCTTTGATTAAAGAAATCACTTCCATTCAGAATCCAAAATTCCGTTTTCTTTTCTGTCCCAAATTTAGTCTCTGGTGTCCTTCCTTGTTCATTCACCAGTGGGGCTGTTTGGAGTTGGGGTGGGGCGGGGGGCTGCGGCTAGGAAAGTCCTGAGCTGCTGTGGAGGAGCAGGTATGGGGAAAGGTCTCTGAAGGGCAGACTCCTGGGGTTTATTACTTTTAGGAATATTAAAGGATATTGATGACTCTAATGCTTTCCTAATGTCTTGTATTATTCTATGTGTGGCAAATAAACAATGGAAGTCTTCTAAGGGCCCATGTAAGTTAAACAAATAAATTCTGGCTACATCAAGTTAGTGGATCAAGATGGTTTTTGTCTTTTCTTTCCTGCCTTGGTGGGTCAGATAAAATCAGAAACTTCTCAACCCTTTGGATTTTTAAGTAGGAAAGAAAGACCAGATTAAGGCCTGGATGCCTCTCCCTGGGCCCACTGAACCCGAACCAAGTGGCTGTGGGTCTCAGGAACAAGAGGCCCTTTGTGGTCTTCATGAATCAAACCCGCAAAGCCCCATGAATGGGAAGCATTTTTAAAAGTCAAATAATTCACTAGAATTTGGATGTGTTTCTCTTTAATTAGTTTGATGAGCCCCACGTCAGAGGACTTGTCAAACACCTGGTATTAACCCTGTGCTGCTGACCTGGGGGGTTGGGAGGGGGAGTCAGGGCCAAGCAAAGGAGAGATGGGGAATTATCTTTATGAGAGCCCCTTTCTGTGAGCCGGCATTCCTGATGAATCATTACCACGGTGATACGTCTAATTATACTGTCATTAGGATATGTCCTCGCTCTGCCATGGGACGGGGGTGGGGGGGCTTGCTTTTGGACAACATGATCCAGCATACAGGGGTAGCAGGGAGGCTTGGGAGGCAGTTAACCCTTTCAACAGACACAACCCAATGGAAGTGCTCCAGTTGGGCTCAAGCATCTGGAATGTGCTTTGTACCATTCTCCCCATATTTCACGTAAAAGGCATCAACATATGCAGTACGGATGCTGCTCTGGAAATCTGTTGTGGGACCTGCTTATCACCCGAAGTGGCCTTTGCAGCTTTCATGGTCAATGTTGGCTACAAATTCAGCCCATGGGCTGCTATTTCCTGCGAATATCATGTTAACCTCTTGCACGTCACCGGGGAACACAACCAGAATCACTACTCAAGCATCCCGTGAGCTCACAAAAGCAAACTCAGAATCCGAATCCGAGAGCAGCGTGGCTTAGTGATCAAGAGCATGGGTTTTGCAGTCTGATGGAGCTGGATTTTGAATCTCAGCCTTATCACTTGCTAGATCCACGTCTCTGGGAGAAGATTTCTAAGCCGAGGTTTCCTTATCTGAGAAATGGAAGGAACAAGAGGAACTGTCTCAGAGCTGTATTCACAGGGCTAAATGAAAGGCACACCTCGAGGTTTTGGAAAATGGTTATGAAGAAGTAGTTGCTAAGTAGTTAAGGTAAATGTCAATGTCTACCTTCCTAAACTACCATACTCTCAGAAGCAACTGCCTGTGTTGTGCACAGCTCTCTGACAGAGTCTTGTCTGGGGTTAGACGCTTTTCACTGTAGACTCAGTTACACTGTGTCTGAAGAGGGCTGGGTCCTCAACAACATTCTCCACGCTCCCTGTCTGCCTTTTTGCTTGAAGCCCAGTGTGCTCCTCAGAATGATTTTGGTAGAAATACCCAATAAGACATATTTTTCTAATAAAAGTGGTTTGTTCTGTGACATGTGAAGAGCGAGAATGATAATGGAAGAAAGAATCTCTGAATACTTTCAGGACTTTATTCTTCAGAACAATGAACCACGATGCCCCAAATGGGGTCATGGGTTTCAGCATGAGTAAATCCAATTCTGTTGACATTTTTTAAAAAACCGTATCTGCCCCAGATTTCAATTGTAACTAAGATTTCAAAAAAAAAAATTACTTCACATATTCTTCATACATATAAATGGATTTACATGTAGGATAAGAATCTGAACTATTTGGAAGAATAGTATTATTTATGTTTAAAGCATTCTTATACTTTATTGCTATTCTTTTATATGTCTATGGTGAACAATAGTCTAGAGAAACCACAAATTCAACTATTGCAAAATAAGCCAGTCTTGAATTTCACACTTAAAGGGTGTGGATTTTTCATGAAGCATAACAAAAAGCACATTTTGGGAGGATTTATTTTGCTGGCAAAAATGAATAAAAATCCATTGTGGCTATGGTCTGAGGTGAGTCCAAAGTAAGCATGGAGTGTTATCAAAGATTTTACACACCCCTCTTGACATTATTATGCACTACATACATGTTCACATATATAGGTGCATATATATAATCCTCTCACAACAGTGGTCTAGGTATGTAGATAGCCCCATTTTTTTCTGTGTGTATAATATGTGTGGTGTGATGTGTGTTTGTGGCATGTTGTATGTTATAGGTATCATGCATATGTGTGCAGATGCTCATGCCCCATGGACACACATGTAAGGGTTGGAGGTGAATGTGGGGTACCCCCTCTGTTGCAGTCAGGTTCACACTGCTGGCAGAAATCACCCGACCAAGAGCAGCTTGTGGGAAGAAAAGGTTTATTTTGGTTTACAGACTTGAGGGGAAGCTCCATGATGGCAGGGGAAAATGATAGCATGAGCAGAGGGTGGACATCACCTCCTGGCCAACATCAGGTGGACAACAACAACAGGAGGGTGTGCTAAATACTGGCAAGGGGAAACTGCTATAATACCCATAAGCCTGCCCCCAACAATACACCATGTCCAGGAGGTGTTAATTCCCTAGTCTCCATCAGCTAGGAACCTAGCATTCAGAACACCTAAGTTTATGGAGGACACCTGAATCAAACCACCACACCATGCCATCACTCATCTGAATGTTTCTATGAGATAGGGTCTTTCCTCTGAACATAGAGCTGCTGATGTCATGAGCCCCAGCAATTCTCTGGTCTCCAGTCCCCACAAGGTTAAAGGTGTGCATGGTCATGCCCACATATTTATTTGGGTGCTGAGATCTCGAATTCTGGCCTCTCCGGGCCCTCATGCTTGTGTCACAGGTGCTCTTCCTTGCTGAACCATCTTTCCGGCCCCCATGCCCCAATGATTGGTCATCAAAAAAAAGTTACGCCACTGTACAGTATTCCTAATGCAGAAAATGGATTTTTATAAGGCAAAACTGTTATTTTTATTTGGAAATCCTTCTTGTGATTATTTTGCAGCCCACATGTGTGTTGGGGAGGGTGCTACCATGCTAAAGTCACATCATTAACAACTCTGAAGGCAGCTAAATCCATGAGCTGGTTAATTTCTATGACCTTTGTAAAGATGACATTGTATTGCTATGAATTTTAATTAAAATTGCAGACTTTGTTTAATCCTTTTATTAAAAACGCTCCCTACAATGCAAGTGAAAAGTTTATGGAAGAAACGAGTTCATTTTTGAGATGTTTGAATATCATTCCTGTTCAAATCTCATCAACTTAGTTCTCTAGCCATCTATTTTTTTCCCCTTAGAAGGCAGTTTTACACCTATTTTGTATAAAAAAAGTAGAGCCTGAAATTTGCTTTAAGAATAATTAGGGCCTAAAATGTATGGTTGCTCTCTGAAAACCATCTCCGAGCTCTTTTGCAATACAAGTTAATTAACTGGATTTAGATATTTGCAAGATGATATATTTAATGGGATTACTGCTCATATAATGTTCTCAGTGACTGATTTGCAATCTAAGCTCACGGAACCGAGGGCTGGATTTCCAGCTCTTTGAGAGTTAATGTTGTGTTAAGGAAAAGTACAATCTGAACCTCATTGTTCATGAATAGGTGAGTTATTCCCGTGAAATGGAGCCGGCCCTACAAGGGCTGTGGCTCAGCAGATGCATGATCAGAAGGGCGCAGACCATCACATTCCAGCAACTGCCCCAGGTAGCTGGATCCCCACACCTGAACTCCCGACAAGTTCAAGGCAATTGTGTGTCTCGTCAAAATATAATGGCCCATTATTCACAGTCTGTCTCCCAAGTGGGATCAACCAGATGCTTCTCCTCCATAGACTCAAAAGATAAACACTCATGTTGTGGTTGGTTTCAGGGTTAAAATGAAAGCATACCACGCCAGCCTGCACTCTAGACCAGCCATTGTGAGAACTGGATGTCCTAAATCCATATTTCAATGCAGACATTCAAAATATTTGTGATCACTTTTAAACTGGGTGGAAAAGTAAGTAATAATTTGCTTGGAAGGAAGAAGGTCAGTGGACAAATGATAGCCTTCAAAGAGAGAGAGAAAGACAGAGAAAGAGAAAGAGAGAGCAAGTCCTTTGTATTCGTGTGTGCTTGTGTCTCATACACGCTTTTTCTGTTTGGCAAATATATTTGGGGCCATCAGTTGGAAGCACTCTAATGTTATGACTCCAGTCATCTCAAATATGACATCACTAATGAACATACTTTCAATATTTCTGATCAATTAGCGTTTTAATTGAAATGTTGAAAGTTGTGTTGAGTGTATAAACATTAGCTCAATCAAACAACTATTAAGAGAAAATTCAAATTCTCTAAGTTGGGAAGGCTAGATCATGGCACATCCAATTTTTCATTTTCATCGGAACTTTGTGAGTGCAATCATTCCTCCCCTTACTTAACAAGGTCATTTCCAGGGTACGCCTTGTACCTCACTTCCAGATCACCACGGCAGTCCATTAAGCATATGGATGGCTTTAAAGGAAACTTCTCTGAAACACAGATCCACAGTTCCCTCAGTCTTAGGTATTGACAAAATGAGCTTGGAGGCAGAAACAAAAGTGCAATTTGAAATACTGGAGCCAAACACTGAAGAGGAGAGACGAGAATCTCAAGCAAAGAGCTGAGACAGCTGTGTGGTCATTTTGTTTCAATCTCAGAAAACTGTTGCCCAAGACAGTGAAAGTCTGGGTCTCACCCAGTTTCTGAGGACCCTGGGTGGATGGCCATGCTGGGGAGGAGACAGCATGAGAGGGGATTGAAGGAAAGAGTCTCACTTCTTCCCATGGGATATGCAACAAAACCAGGAGGCCACAGGCTGCCTCTCATAGCCTCCCTTTTCCATGAAGAAATACCTGGACATGAAGAATCCTTCCTACCAAGTGCGGGGGGCTCAGAGGCACCCACCCTGGCAGCCATGCAGTGACTCCATCTAGACCTCACTTGGCCTACTGAGGTCTGCCCTGTGCTCTCTCTTCCCGTCCCGATGCCCTCTTCATTCACCCAGCCCCTTCCATTTTCCAAGCTCCTTTCGGTCAAAGCTCACCTTCAATGAGGACGTGCTAGCTTGTGCGTATCTTCATGTGTGTCCAGTTCTGAGGTTCATGGCAAGAACTATTTTCCTACCTTATTGAACTTTTCCTAAGTCAAGAGAATGGGATTTGACCTCCAGCCCTTTTCACCTCATTAACTTCCACCCTTCCTTCAGATCTCGGGTCTTTTCTAAGCCTTCCCTGACCTGTGGGAGTAGGTCAATCTCCGTATCACAGCTCTCCTAGCTCATGTGTCTCTCCCCGCGGCACTTAACAGAATTTAATTCATATGTATTCTTGTGCTATTTCTAGTACAATTTTTTTTATTTCGAAATCGTTAAGACTTACAAGAACATTAGTACTCAGAATTTTTTTAATGCATGTGTATATGTGTGTGCATTTGTATAAGTTTATGTTCATGTGTATGGATGTAAAAATATACACATGAATAAGTTAGCTTGTCGATGTCAGAGGACAAGCTTGGGTGTTGTTTCTGGGAAATGACTGTCCACCTTTTATTTTTTTTAATATATTTTATTTATTTATTTATTTGAGAGAGAGAGAAAGAGGTAGACAGAGATCGAGAAAGAGAAAGAATGGACACGCCAGGGCCTCCAGCCATTGCAAATGAACTCCAGATGCATGTGCCTCCTTGTGCATTTGGCTTATGTGGGTCCTGGGGAATTGAACTGGGGTCCTTTGGCTTTGCAGGCAAACGCCTTAACCACTAAGCCATCTCTCCAGCCCTGCCCACCTTTTTTAGAGACAGGCTCCCTCATTGGTCTAGACATCACAAAATGGGGTTAACTAGCTGGCCAGTAAGTGCTGGAAATTCGCCTGTCTCTCTCTCCCAGCACATGCCATGATGCCTGGCGACATTATGTGGGTTCTGGGGATGAAATCAGATCCTCATGCTTGCAAGGCAAGCACTTCCCAGCCCCAGTACTCAGAATTCCTTAATTTTTTCATCTTCTTTTTTTTTGTAATTTATTCTAATTTTACATTCATATTGGTGACTCCATTGTCCTCTGCCCTGTCCTCCCCCCCTCTGAAGGGACCATTCTCATTGGGAATGTGGGTCATGCATTGTGGGGGTAGTCAAGAGTTATGGGGGGTAGGCCAAGTCTCTGTGCATAATACCCCAACTTGTGGCTCTAACATTCTTTCCGCCCCCTCTTCCACAAATTTGGGATCATTTTAGTTCTACTTCAGTGATGAGGTTTCAGGAGCCTCTGTGTCTCTGGATATCTGGCTTAGTAGGAGTTGAATGTTCTCTGTGTTTATCTCCTTCAGCCCTTTTCTGGTGTCGTGATCACCAAGAAAGCTATACTGTTGCCCTTTTCCCGCATTACTCTATGGTTTCAGCTGGGGCCCTGGTGAGGTGTGATAGGCTGATCCTTCCTTCAGGTTCGTCGTTCATCTGAAAAAGATAAGCAAATTCTCCAATGGAGAGAAAAGTTAGTACTAGATAGATGGAATGGTGGTGTCTTGATCTTGGAGACTGGGCTCATTTTTTGTACGTGGTTTTGACTTATTTCCCAGTTCCAGCAATGAGTTCTAGTCCACTGAGTGGATCTATTAGCCAAATCAATAGCAGTTGGTTACCCACCATGGCTATGTGCCACTATTGCACTTGTTTGAGCATTACGTCAGGTTGTTTCCTGCTGGGTAGCTTAGACTGCGAGTTGTTTGGACAGATGTCGGTCATTTTCCCCTAGTCAGTCGTGCACCACCCTCTGGCACTAGACTAGCTAACTGTCTGGAGAATGACCCTCTTCCAGATTCCGACCAGGTCTCTCCATATTTCATTTCACCTGCATATGCTGTCTTTGGCAGTAGGGTCTTGCCATTGACCTTTGGTGAGTCATCAAGAACTCTGACAGAAATCTGTCTTTTTTGGGAAATCTTATAGGTCTCTCGGATCAACAGCTCATTGTGAAAGTTAACCCAGTGCTGGTACTGGGAGTCAGTGCCAAGGAAGGTTAAGGAAGAAAAAGATAGGGAATATAAAAGAGAAAGAGTGTAGAGAGAAGTGGGAGAGAGAAAGGAAGAGAGAGAGAGAGAGAGAGAGAGAGAGAGAGAGAGAGAACAGGAAAAGATTAAGGTTGATCTTCATGATGTTCTCTCCAGTTCCCTGTGGTTCAGGTGTTCCCTCTGCCGGCCTGCTGAAGGATCAATGTTTTAGCCTGTTGTTCAGAATATAGGTTTTATAGTACCATTTCCTTTTGGGCCCCTATTTGTGTCCCCCCACCTTTACCCTCCCCCCTTACCCTTCCCCCATCCCACCCTCCCTATTGTCTGGTCCTCAGGGTACTTATTAGGTATGGTAGCATCTCGGGTGGATTCAGGTTAGGAGCGACAGATAAATGAGACCATGCGACGATTATCTTTTTGTGATTGGGTGAGCTCACTGAGGATGATCTGTTCCATGTTCGACCATTTTTTTTTTTGAATTTCATTATTTCATCTCTCCTTACTGCTATGTAGAATTCCATAGTATAGATATACCACATATTTGTTATCTATTCATCTAATGATGGATATCTGGGTAATTTTTTAAAAAAATACTTCTATTTATTTGCGAGCAGAGAGCTAGAGACAAGAGAGGGAGAGAGCGAGAAACACAGCACTGCATCTGGCTGTATGTGGGCACTGGGGAATTGAACTGGGGTTGTTATGCCTTAACCTTACCTGCTAAGCCATCTCTCTAGCCCATTAGAATTGTTGTGTGTCCTCACTCAGTATCTTCCACTGGTCACACTGGACAGAATCACAGTTGTATTGTCAAAACATTGGCACAACACCATGAATTCAGGACGGAAAACAAACTCAGATTTTAACAGTTCTTTTTAAAATATAAAACGCTTGTGTGTATTTCATGAGAATTTAGATTTAGGTAACTGACATCACAAGTGGGTTACAACATTGTTCCTTCACAACCAGGAAGTTCGCTGAGTTAGCCCATCATAGTTCTGCCCTTCCTTGGCCCTAACCCCTAGCAACCGCTGGTCTGTTCTCCATCTACAATTCTGTGACATCAGGATTGCCATTATGGAACAATATTCTTTGCCAGTGGCTTTTACACTCAGCATAATTTCCTCAGGAGACATCCAGGCAGTTTTTGTGAATGAATCGTTTGTTCCCTTTCATGGCCCTCATGTTCTCTGGCTGGATCCTAAGCGCAGATCCATTCCCTGGTTAAAGGATATGTAGGTTCTTTCCAGCTAGGCTATTTCACAAATAAAAGTCCCATAAGCATTCACATACAGGTGTTATGTACACTTACAGTTTTATTCTTAAATATGGAGTACAAGTGATGGGTTATATCGTGTATCCTGATAAGAACCCTCCACTGTTTTGTACCATGTTACACCCCCCCCCCATCAGTAGCATCAGAGAGAGTCAGTTGCTTTACTCCTTCATCAGCTCTTGTCTTTGGCAACACAGTTACTTCCACAATTCTAAGAGTGGTGTGGGGTGGGGCTGGAAAGATGGCTTAGCAGTTAAGGCTCTCGTCTGCGAAGCCTAATGACCCAGGTTTGATTCCCAAGTACCCCCATAAGCCAGATGCACATATGGGCACATGTGTCTGGAGTTTGTTTGCAGTGGCCCCGATGCACCCATTCTTTCTCTATCTCAAATAATAAATAAATAAATAAAATTATTTTTTAAAAAGAGTGGGGCAGTATTGTATACCTTTAACTTGCATAACCTTGAAGCTGGACAGTGTTGACCAGTACTGCTATATACATACATTGTTCTAGCCTGAAGTTTTACATTTTTATCATCTTGATGGTGCTTTTGGAGGAACACGTTTTTGTATATTTTATTTTTAGTTATTTATTTGAGAGAGGGAAAGAGGTAGAGAGAAAGAGAGAAAGAGAGAGAATGGACATGCAGGGCTTCCAGCCACTGCAAACAAACTCCAGATGCATGCACCCCCTTGTGCATCTGGCTTACGTGGGTCCTAGGGAATCGAACCAAGGTCCTTTGGTTTTGCAGGCAAGTGCCTTAACCACTAAGCCATCTCTCCAGCCCTGGAGGAACATTTTTAATTTGGTTGAATTTCATTGTTTCCTTTATGGGTAATACACTTGCTAACATGTCTGAGAACACTGTACCCTATCCTAAACTCCAAGTACTTTCTTCTAAAACATTCATGGTTTTAAGCCTGTGATTCATTTTGAATTAATTTTTGTATAAAGTATGTTGAGATTGAGGGTCACGTCTTATGGCTTTTTTTTTTTTTTACCTAAAGATTTCCTTGCGAGAGCACCATTGGTTGAAACGATTAGTCGGCTTCCACTGAATTACATCTATGACTTTGTCAAACGCCCGTAGCCCTTCTTGTATGGGGCTGAGTGAGATTCTGAGGGATGTATTTCTCCTCCCATTGGGCACCATGAGAACAAGGACCTTCCTTGCCATTCATTTCTGTCCCTCTGTCAAGTGCCCAGTATCTACTGTAAGGAAAGTGTTTGTCTGTTTCTGAAGCATAGTTATGTGCTAAGGTATTTGTTGAAAGACTAACCATCTAAGCTAATAATAATTTATAAAGTGTTTGAAAACTGCCGAGAGCAGTATATATTCATTACTGTGACTGTTGCTATTTCTGAGTCGGTTGCTGTGCTAAAGAGAAAGGTGACATAGGACTGGATCAAATCATGTGCTCTCATGGTTCTCAGCACACACAATGATGGCTCAATCTAATCCATGTTAAAATTTTTTCTTTTTGGGGCTGGAGAGATGGCCTGGTGGTTAAGGCATTTGCCTGCAAAGCCAGAGGATCCCGGTTTGACTCTCCAGGACCCATGTAAGCCAGATGTACAAGGGGCACATGCATCTGGAGTTTGTTTGCAGTGGCTGGAGGCCCTGGTGTGCCCATTCTCTCTCTCCCCCTCCCTTGCTTTTCTCTCAAATAATAAATAGAATAAAAAGAAATTTTTAAAAATTTTCTTTTTTATATATTTCATTTTTTAATATATATTTTTTATTTATATTATCCTGATTTTACATTCATAGTATTGGTTCCATTGTCCTCCTCCCTGTCCTTCCACTTTCAAAGGGACCCTCATCAATGGGGAATGTGGGTCATGCATTGTGAGGTTATTTTATTTGAGAAAGAGAGAAGGAGAGAGAGAAAGAGGCAGATAGAGAGAGAATGGGCATACCAAGGTCTCTAGCCACTGCAAACGAACTCCAGATGCATGCGCCACCTTGTACATCTGGTTGACGTGGGTCCTGGGGAGTTGATTCTGGGTTCTTTGGCTTTGCAGGCAAATGCCTTAACCACTAAACCAACTCTCTAGCCCTATTTGTTTTTCTTTTTGAAATAAATGTAGAAAATTCTAAATTTAGAAACTTAGAGTTATTACATAACTGTGTCTTCTACTTTTGAAGTAGATCTTAGGGCTGGATTCATATATGAACCATTTTTAGTTCTCAACAGTCAGTTCAGTTGAATAATTTTTTAAAAATTAAATCAAATTTATAAACTACTTATGACTACAGTGTAGCATAGGCATTTTTAAAAAAAAAAACAATACATCCTTGAAGACTGGGTTTTAGTGTATATTAGCCACTTTTGCATCATTGTGACCAAAATGCCTGACAGAACCAAGGGAAGGAAACATTTATTTTGGTTCACAGTTTCAGCCCAGCCTGGAGGGGAAGCCAAGTACAGCAGCTCAGTTATGGCGGTGGGAATGTGTGACAGAGCTGATCCATCACTGTGGAACAGGAAGCAGAGAACACGGTGTAATTCTCAAAGCCCATCCCTAGTAGTCCACTTCTTCAAGCCAGGCCCCAACTCCGAAAGATTCCACATCCTTGTCAACTAGTAGCACCCTCTGGGAGCCAGGTAGTGAGAACATGAGCTCATGGGAAATACTCAAGATTCAAACCATAGCACAGGGAAACAGATTAAATTTTCAGTAGGAATATAGAGCAATTTAAAAAAAAAGATATTGCTAATAAAACACATCACAGTGTTATGTTTGCAGTCTGCTCATATATGCCCCATTGGATTAATGGAAATGCTAATTTCAGCTTCATTCTGGTCTCCCAAGTAAGAAAAACAGAAACTCACAAATCTTGTATTAAACATCAGACAAAGAAAGAAAGAGGGATGTTTTAGTGAAGAGCTTACTAAATTGAAACTGGTAGAAACACATTCCCATTTTCCTAGAATATTAGAATTTACACCAGGCCTTTATTTCTAGGTTAAAAGCTATTCATTCCTGTCACAATGAGTTAAACTAGATTAACAAGAACAACCAGTACAAATAATTCATGCTATCCCAACCCTTTGTGGAGAAGTTTATGTGACCATTGTTGAACCCAACATTTATTTCCAGAAAGTGACATAGTATGTAATAATTTGTAATCATTGCAGAGCCATTGTTAAATGCTATTATGAGAGTGTTTGAGTTTAAGTGGGATATACTGAGGTTTAGTACAATGCCTGGCTCACAGAAAATCTCCATGTCGTGGTGAATAAACACCGACTTCATTTGATTAAGTATGACAGCATGGCATTGTGAGCAGGCACTGGTATGGAGGGGGAAAGGAAGAACCATTAGAAGAGTCATGAGAGCGTCATGTCACATGCTAGGTGATTTCCATGCATCTTATTTATTTTGTATGTCAACTCTTAAGACAGGTGGTATCTATGCAGCTTATAAGTGACAGAGCCAAGGCTTAAGGAGGTTGAGGAACTTCCTTAGAGACAAGACTCAAGTCCGTGTGATATCAAACCTCACGATTCTTTTTCATGCCAGTGAATTGCTGTGAATCAGGGCTTTATCACTGATCAGCTGTGACTTTTCTCTCCCCTCCCCCTTTTTATTTTTATTTTATTTTATTTTTGGAGAGAGACAGAGAGAAACAGAGAGAGAGGGAGAGGAAGACAGATAGAGATGGGCGCGCCAGCAGTGTCTCAGCTGCTGCAAACGAAATCCAGATGCGTGCGCCCCCTTGTGGTCAAGTGTGGCATTGTGCCCTTGCGTCACTTTGCATGTGGCTAAACGTGGGACCTGGAGATTGGAACCTCTGGAGATTGGAACCAGCATTCTTAGGCTTAGCAGGCAGGTGCCTTAACCGCTAAGCCATCTCTCCAGCCCCCTTTTTTATTTTTGAATAAAGTTCAGTTGAAGATGGCTAAGGGTCAGGGTGAGGACTTCAGACTGTATTTTGAACAGTCCCAGGTGATTTTGATCTAATACAAGTATCAACCATTGAACTAGGCTAGGGTCTGGCAAAGGTGGCACCAAGTGTTCTTTAGTTCAATGTAACAAAGAAAAGAGTGTCTATCAAATGCAAAGTACTGTTGGGCTTCACCGACAACAGTCATCTTCTCTTTGATGAATGTGTGGTCACCGTGGTGACATTTCCAATGGCTGTATTGAGGGCAGGATGCTAGAAGAGCTATATGGACATGGTTGCTCATGGAAAGGTGACACTTGCCCAAAGAACTAGGAAGTCTCCAGGAATAGTTGTCCATGAGACCTCTGGCATGTACACTGAGGTTCAGGCTAAGTCAGGGCCATCAGATACAGAGGTTTTCTTATGTCATGGAATCAAGCAACTGCTGAAAGTGGAGGGAACCTTTCTGAATTTAGTTTATCAGAACAGAAGAACAGGAAGAAGGGAGGGAGGGGGTAAGGAAGGAATGAGAGAAGAGAAGGGTGGCAGAAAAAAAGTGAAGAAAGGAAGGAAGTAAGCCAGAGAGGGAAGAAAAGGGGGAGTAAGGGAGGCAAAGAAGGAAGGAAGAAGAGAGAAGGGGATGCAGAAAAACTAAGCAACAGGAAGGAAGAAAGGGAGAGAGGGAAGAAAGGAGTAAGCAAGAGAAGGAGGGAAGGAAGGAAAGAAGAAGGGGAGTCAGAAAGAAAAGAGAGAAGACAGGAAGGGAAGAAAAGAGGGAGGGAAAGAAGGAAGAAGGAGGGAGGGGTAGAGGGCAGAATTAATTGATCCCTTTGACTCCTGTATTTCCATAAACTCATGTGTTCTCCAACGTATTCCCAAGGCTGGAGATGACTTTCGTGAGAAGTATGTGATGACAGATCCTGTTATTTATGGAGTCAACAGAGCAGAGTCACCATTTTCTGAAGAGGCACCTGGCATGCCCACACACATCAGTGGTTAGATGTCCTGCACCCAGCTGTGCCCATCTCATGACTTCAAACAAGCTTCAAGTGAAATTTCATTTCATTTATTTACTCAAGAGAGAGAGAGAGAGAGAGAGAGAGAGAGAGACAGAGACAGAGACAGAGACAGAGACAGAGAAAGGGAGAAGATGAATATGGTTCAGGGTCTCTTGCAACTGTAAACAATTCCAGATGTATGCACCACATTGTGCATCTGGATTTATGTGGGTACTGAGAAATTGAACCCAGGCTGCCAGGCTGTGCATGCAAATGCCTTGAACCACTGAGCCATCTCTCCAGTCTGAAATCTCAAAGATCCTAATGTACTGATTTCCATATAATCTCAGCCCAGAGTCGTACCACTGAGCCTTCCAGGCTGTTAGGAGAGTGCTGTGTCTCCCCATCCTTGGACATGAAGACCGGGATCTTCCTTTGAAATGAGCTGCAGAGAAGAAGCCGCTCTGGGGTCTTTAGAAGCCAGCTGATGGGAAACAAAATAACCCATTAAAATTCAACACAATACCCTGAATTCTTGTTCGTCATTTTTGAAAAGAGAAACAGGCATTGGTTACACAAAGATAAGGCCAAGATGCTTAACAGCAGGTAATTGAGATGCTCAGGGGCCAGTGGAAGGAGGAAGTGGGTCTCTGTCAAGATGTCTTGGATTTGGCTGGGGGAAGCATGTAAGGTCCGTGCAGCATGCATTCTGGGTTGTCCTCCTGTCGCCACTGATTCAAACAAACTCTTTAGTGTCCTTGTGAATGTGCCTGGGGAGATGTTTGCAAAGAACAGTCCCTCAGTGTATTCCCGAGCGAGCGGCCAGGTCACCCCTGCAAGAGAATACTTCACAGAGTAATGCCACCAGGCTCTGTGGCTGCCCTGGAGCAGGCACGCGTTAACTCCTTCCAAGAAGGCCTGAAAAGCTTACATTCAGGGGACATTAATCTGAAAACAAGTGTACTTTTGTGTCTGGGGAGGATCCTTTTCATTGCCATCAATTTAGTACATCGATAGACTGAGATCCTAGCCTCACTATCAGGTTGCCCTCCGAGCGGAGACCCCTCTGCAGGCCATGCTACTTAATTGAGACTAATCTGAAATACAGTGAAACTGTGTACTCACCTGATGCTTCTCCTCTCTGCCATCTTGAGAGGCCCTCCCCTCAGCCACTCCTCTAAGTTTCCCGGGCTGAAAAAAAAAAAAAATAAATAAAATAAACAGCCTCGAAGGCAATATGAACTTAGCTCTGCCAATCGCATGATAGCAGAGGGCAGAAGAAACATGCACAAACACACATGGACATGTGAGCTTGTCCGTGCACACCAGGCGTATGCGCACACATACACAGGTGCACGTGCCTACAATGGATCAAAAACCATGCACACCCGGCTCTTAACCAGATAGGCTATGGCAGTTTTTGGCATTCTGGGAGTGACAAGTGAGCACTTGCCAACCATAACTATTTTCTTTCCTGTTGTGAGATTTTGGAAGAAACTCCACAGCTTTTAGCTGAATTCTACAGAAATCAGGGCAATATGAGTTTAAGTAGTGGCTGTTCTCTGAGTGTTCAACAACCTTGCATACAGCTGTGACTGAACTTGGCTTATGAAAGTGATTGGTTTAACTTTTGTATCTATCTTCTTAGTACTTAAAAAAAATGCCTTCCAAGGCTCAGGGACCGTTGAGGAAGAGGTGGTGGAAAGAATATAAGAGTCTAAGGAAGGGGAGGACTGCTTTGTAATACTGTCTTCTAGATCCAAAGTGACCATGGCCATCATCACTTCACAGTGGCTACACAAGACCTGCACGATAGGAGGGGAAATGATGACATCAAAATAGAAGAGAGACTGGTCAGAAAGAAGAAGGGACTCAGGGAAGTGGGTGGTGGGAGGGGATTATGATCATGGCATATGATCTCTGTGTATGGAGATTGTCAATAAAACGTTTAAAAAAGTAGAAAATGAGGGCTGGAGAGATAGCTTAGTGGTTAAGTGCTTGCCTGTGAAGACTAAGGACCCCAGTTCGAGGCTGGACTCCCCAGTACCCACTTAAGCCAGATGCACAACGTGGCGGATGCATCTGGAGTTCGTTTGCAGTGGCTAGAGGCCCTGGTGTGCCCATTCTTTCTTTCTCTCTGCCTCTTTCTCTGTCACTCTCAAATAAATCAATAAGTTAATTTTTTTTAAAGTAGAAAATGCATGTACCATAGAAATTTATTTTTTTTACGTGGGTGATATTTTATTTTATTTTTTATTTTTTTAAATTTATTTATTTGAGAGAGAGGGAGAGGCAGATAGAATTAGAAAAAAATGAGAGAATGGGTGGTCCAGGGCCTCCAGCCACTGAAAACGAATTCCAGATACATGCACTGCCTTGTGCATTTGGCTTATATGGGTCCTGGGGAATTGAACCATGGTCCTTTGACTTTGCAGGCAAGCACCTTAATCGCTAAGCCATTTCTACCAGCCCCACGTGGGTGACATTTTGAGAAACTCAAGTTTCTATTTCTTTATTGTTAATAACAGCACTAAACTCATAACATTCATGAGTTAATAACTGTTCAAGAGCTAGTGCTATGCACTTCACTTGCACCAACTCATGTCCACATGACATCCTGTCTCATCAATAAGGAGAAACAGGAAAGATCGATCACTCCTTCAAAGTGACACAGCAAGTCAAAGGCTAAAAGCACAGCTCCAAAGCCATGTCCCCTGCCCCCTGCATGACATCATGCAAAGGTAACTTGGAAAAACCTTCAACAAAGCTTCATTGTCCATTGGTAGTCTAGCACATGATTCAAATATGGGGAGCTAGAGTTATTTGCATTTTTTGTTTAAACAAAAAAAGACTAGAGGATTTGAAGGGCACTATGAAGATAGTTCTAAGTCTTTGTTTTAATTATTTGCTTCCAAAATTATTCGTAATTTCACATTCTAGTTCTGAAAACTCAGATTATCTAATCAAAGAAGAGATTACCAGCTTAAGATGTGGTGTGGCTTAAAATATTCCTCTTTATTTTTGGAACATAACAGTACCACAAATGGACAAAGTTGAAAGGGTTCTTCATTCTATCTAATCCAGGCGCTTTCACTTTTTCCAGACAGCAAGCTGAAGGTTCAAGCCTAATTTTTTTTTTTTTTTTTTTTGGTTTTCCGAGGTAGGGGTCTCACTCTGGTCCAGGCTGACCTGGAATTCACTATGTAGTCTCAGGGTGACCTTGGACTTAAGGTGATCCTCCTACTTCTTCCTCCCGAGTGCTGGGATTAAAGGCGTGTGCCACTGTGCATGGCTCAAGCCTGACTTTTTAAAAACTTTATTTTATTGTATTTTTTAGAGAAAGAGAGAGACAGAGACAGAGAGAGAATTGGTACACCAGGGCCTCAGCCACTGAAATCAAACTCCAGATGCTTGTGTCTCCTAGTGGGCATGTGCAACCTTGTGCTTGCCTCACCTTTGTGAGTCTGGCTTACGTGGCATCTAGAGAGTAGAATGTGGGTCCTTAGACTTCACAGGCAAGTGCTTTAACCACTAAGCCATCTCCCAGGCCCTGATTTTTGATTTTATAAAAACGATGAGTGAAAGAGAAGGACCAGTCATCTTTCCACAGCTGCATCTCTTTGTTCCAGCCCTGCACATTGTAGTTGTTAGGAGAGGGTCCCTTCTGATTGTTTTCCACAAAACCACCAAAACAAGGCGGCCTGGCCAGTTTCTCAGTTCCCACTGCTCAGCAGATTCACCCACACACCTATTACCTGGCTGGGAACACTTCCCCCTGTCTTCATCATTTTAGGCCACTGTCACTCACAGACACCATAGGCTGGGTGGCTTTCCAGCAATGCAAGCTTACTTCTCACTGTTCTGTATACAAGAAGCCCAAGATCAGGGTGTTAGCTGGTCAGTTATGGTCAGAGCTCTCTTCTGGG
The DNA here is from genome assembly GCA_036365145.1 of Orientallactaga sibirica. Classification (NCBI taxonomy): domain Eukaryota; kingdom Metazoa; phylum Chordata; class Mammalia; order Rodentia; family Dipodidae; genus Orientallactaga; species Orientallactaga sibirica. The sequence continues at coordinate 110,678,033 of JAEOAD010000001.1, read as the reverse complement.
TTGTAGACTGACATCACAACTGAAAAGGGGAGAGAGCTCTCTGGGACCCCTTGTATGAGGACATTCAGCCTATCCATGAGGGCTCCACCCTGTGATCTCATCACCTCCTCAGGATCCTTTGCTTTGGGTTTAAAATGAAACACAGAGTAAGAATGGAACTTCAAAATTCTCACCATTCAAATAGCCTTCTAGGGCTAGAGAGATGGCTTAGCAGCTAAGGTGCTGGCCTGCAAAGCCTAAGGACCCATGTTCTACTCTCCAGATCCCACATTAGGCAGATGCACAAAAGTTGGGCACATACCCACTAGGTGGTGCAAGCATCTGGAATTCGATTGCAGTAGTTGAGGCCTTGGCATGCCAATTCTCTATCTCCTCCCTCCTCTCTCTCTATCTCTAAACTAATGGGAATAAAACCTTCAGCTCTTCAGCTTCCTCTGAAGATCATGAGCTAGAAGGCTATTTAAAAAAAAATTTTATATTTATTTATTTATTTGAAAGAGACACACAGAAATAGATGGAGAGAGAGAGAAAGAGAGAGAGAGAGAGAGAGGGCATGCCAGGGCCCTCCAGCCATTGCAATCGAACTCCAGATGCATGTGCCCCCTTGTGTATCTGGCTTACGTGGGTCCTGGGTAGTCAAACCCAGGTCCTTGGGCTTTGCAGGCATGTGCCTTAACCGCTAAGCCATCTCTCCAGATCTAGAAGGCTATTTGAATGGTGAGAATTTTGAAGTTTTCAAAGTCACCTTTGATGCCAGCCCGCAGTGTGAAGGCCGCGGCTTGGAGCTGTGTCCAAGACCACTGATGAGCTGTGTCACTAAGAGCAGGCAGTGCCTCTTGCTTTCTTCCTTTTCTGACAAAGAAGGAGGTACTGGACAGAGGCAAAAGTAAGTGGCATGCTCATGAATATGACTATTTCAGCATTGCCCTCAGCAAGAGCAGATTTTACACAAGAGAAAGATGTCCAAACATAAGCCCATGAGAGCCAGGAGCTAGGCCTGTGGTTTCTCAGTCATGCTGAGAGAAAAAGGATTTAGCTGTCGTCTTTAATTAAGAGTGAGCAATCCAAATGACCCACTGGTCACGTCCTGACCATAGTAAAAGAACCTCCCAGGCTGTTCAACCTGCAAGCGGGCCTGCTAGTGGGCTCACCACACCTCATCACAAAAAGATGACAAGGGTACGATTATTCTAGACTCCCAAGCCCCTTTCCAATGGGCACTTAACACAGCGACTAATAAATACAAAGCGTGGTTCCACCTAATGTTTGTGGTAAACCTACTCATGGGTTTCCCGGCTGACTCACCAACATATCAATTAGGATAATATTAGGCCTGCTTTAATGTTAATTATGACCTCCTGAAAGGACGGCTAAGGGTTTGAGGTGTGACATGTGGTGCTACATGGCAGGGCCTGTGGAAGGTTGGCTTTCTTCTAGAGGCAGCCTGTATGATGACTGACTGTAAGTGTCACAGCAGGTCTAATTTGGGACGTATATTATACAGAGGGTGCACTCAAAAAAAAAAAAAAAAAAAAAAACCTTCCACTTCCATATAAAGGCTTAATCCTCTTCTCTAGTCAAAATGCAATTTAAGAACCAGTAAGGACTTCAATAAAGTTTGTATTAGACATCAACCTTTTTACTCTTATATGCACATGAGCTCTCAGAGCCAGAAAGATATCATGTTTTAGCCTCTTTTCCAATTTCATCATTCTGGGGGAAACAATGGGGATTAGCAATCCTACTTAGATCAACTTCTATTGGGAGTCAGCTCCATGCCCACGGCTGGTTTGGGATAGTGAGAAACCAAAGGAAGCGGCCTTGGGGTGACGCAGAGACAGGATCTGACAGTCAGGGGAAGCACCAGGAAAGGACAGTGTTCATCGGCCAATAAAAAGCTGTCATCTGTGTCTTTTTAAAAATATTTTATTTTTATTTATGTATTTATTTGAGAGAGAGAGAGAGGCAGAGAGAGATAGAGACAGAGAGAGGGAGACTGGGTGCCCCAGGGCCTATAGACACTGCAAACCAACTCCAGATGCATGTGCCAACTTGTGCATCTGGCTTAAGTGGGCACTGGGGAATTGAACTGAGGTCCTTTGGCTTTGCAGGCAAGTGCCTTAACCACTCAGCCATCTCTCCAGCCCCTCATTTATGTCTTTTTAATTAGTGAGGCAGTTTAGTTGCAGTGGTTATGTCGACATTAGACTCTGGAACTGGCTCACATTACTGTAATTCTGCTACTACCATCATATATACATATTAACACTTGTATAATATGTCATTATACATTACATTTTGTTCTATAACATTATATTATTATGACTGTGCTATGTGACTGGATGCCTTGTGTTATGCCAGCTTCCTAATTTTAAAAGTGGGCACAATAATCAGAGCAATGCCATATGACATCTGTTGTGAGTGACTTCATGGAAACATCTAGAGCACAGAAGAAGGTTCTCCCAGACTTTAGCAATGACTGCTGCTCTAATCAGAACCAGTGAACACATTGAAATCAAGATAAATCTCCCAAAGGATGAGATATGCATGTTTCCACTCCTGCTACCCTCTGATAACTACCACTGCTGTTTGGTGGCTTTACTTAGACTCATTCCTTAATTTTTTTAAAATGAATTGAGAACTTTACCTTATGAACATATTGCATATTGGTCACCTTCCCATCAGATTATACTTTTATGTCCTCTCTCTCCAACCCCCATTTCACTGAGGCCCTGCCTCCGTGAGGTCATCAGTATTCACTGTGGGGTCATGAACACTCCAGTCAGTGTATGTTGGGGGTACAATGCCTTCCCACTCTATGGCTCTTACATTCTTTCTGTCCCTTCTTCTGTAATGTTCCCTGAGCCGTGGAGGACATGTGATAAGCCTCCTTTAGTGTTGAGCTTTTGGCATCCTCTAATTTTCTGCTTTGATGAGAGTCACCTCAGCATGTGCCGCCATCTCCCTGGAGGACGTTGTCAGGCTAGCAGTGAGAGTAGCGCTCATGTTGAATCCACCACTTCCTCTGTCGTGTTTCCTGGGCCCTGGAAGATGTGATAGAGATGACCCGTCCTGTGCTACACAGTCAACTTTCTTTGTTGCACTGATGGGTCTCCCTAGTATCTGCCGCCATCTCTGGGTGACATACCCTACTCAGTGCCCTGTGCTGTGGAGTGACATAGCTACAGGGTCCCTACTATGGTGGCAGTGGTGGGGGTCAGAGGCTGGGAGGGGGGAAGTGGCTGTCAGGCCAAGAAGCTCATCCTTTATTGAAGATGAATATATCCAGAAATGTAATCTTTATATAAGTGGGTATAATAAACTTTCCTTCTCTAAATTAGCAAACTTTTAATTATTATTTAGATGACTTTTTTAATTATTACTTTCCTTACCCTTCTCCTGTCCCCCACCTACTCCTGCACTTGGGTTGTCTGATAATCTGGTGCAGACCCTTCTTTCGCCTTCTCCATAATCTTGTAATCTATGGAAACATGTGGAGCAGAACCCATGAGACTCATTCTTTTGCTAAGATGTAGGCTCATTTTTTCTCCCTTTCTCTACATATTAGTGTATAGGTTTTATTTCCCATATATTTAACAACAGCAGCCAGCCATCCCCCCAAATCAAGTTGTATTAGGTCTAATTCACTCTTCTTTGTAATTATCTGATATTTGATGCTTTTAATATTCAGTGAACCATCCTGCCATGACCAGTACTCTCTCTGTCTTCGTGTATAAAAACAGCCTCATTAAAAAAACCAAGTTATTTCTAGGAATAATTTCTTAGAGGTGGGATTGTGAGTTACTGTGTATATTTTTTTAATTTTTGGAGGTAGGTTTAGGGGCCATGGAAAATAGTCAAAGGCACAGATAAATCTACAGGAGGAATGAGCTTCTTCACGTAGCTTCTGAAATCTACAGACAAGACATAGGACAACATAAGAAAAGCTATGTATTTTGTATCTTCCACTCAATGAAGGATGGGCTTAAGATACTTGCTTCTTCCACATGGACAGACGAAGTGAAATCAGTCTTGAAGGGAGACCAGTATGAAGTAGCAAAAAAACAAACAAACATACAAACAAAAAAAGATAATTTAGATAATTTCAAGTAAGGCAGATGGCCTGAAGGAAGGCTGGGTGAGTACACACATACAAGATATAAAGAAAGGTGAACTTACTTTAAGGCATTTTTAGCAGGGGGTGCTAGCTGGTGTGGTCAGATGGGCAAGGGAGAAGGGCCATGTTTAAGAGTTTGATTTTATCAAAGTTCAGAATTCCAGCTGCTTTTCTCACATGAGGGCTGGGGGAGATCACTGTGGCGCAAACTTACCAGAGCGGTGACAGGTGCAAGTCAAGAGGACCAGGTAGGAAGCTGGTGATGAAGACGTCAGGACATGGGCAGGAAAAACCTCTGTGGACCACATGCTTGAGACACTGAGTAGCTTCAGCCCAAGGTCAGTTCTCAAGAAACAGTGAAAGAACAAACCTCCCAAGGGAAGCTAGTGATAGATGGGAAAGGTCAGGCATGGATATCGATGCTAAGTGGGTCATTGCCAAGTCGCTTGAGGTAATCATCCAAAGAAAGAGACCACAGTGGCTTTTGGACTCACCACTTTGGAAATGTGTCCCCATATTCTAAAAGGATTACCTTGATCTCACATTTATGAAGTAGGATCTGTTACATGGGGGAATATTTTTTTTTATATCCCCATGCTCTTGGCAATGAACAAACATCTCAGATTCCCAAGAAGAAAGCCATGATTCTATTATGAAATTAATTTTCCACTGACCCAGCTCCAGAAGGCTGTTTGAAAGATAAGTGTTGATTGATGTATGAAGATTTCCATCCAGCCTTCTAAAGTATGAGATCTGCAAATCTGCAAATAGAAATAGAGTTTTTTTTTTTTCTGGCCAAAATATTAATACTTCACTTTGGTGTTACCGGGTGATTGCTTTTCAACACCTGGGAGGACTTTTAAATGAACAATTCCTATTTATATCTTCCCTTCAAATAGCATGGAACTCCCAGGCATCTTATAAAATTTGGAACAGGCCTGTGTTGCTGAGGTCATAACTCGATTAATCATACAGAACGCACAAGCCCAGGCACATTACAATTACAGAGGGATCACATCGCAAATGATCCGGGCACCTGAAGCGAGTGAAGGTCTGAGTCTCAGGAGGGGTTCTGCAAACAAAAATGCAAGGAATGAATCCAGGGACCAGTACTGAAGTCTATGGCAGTGGGTGAGTTTGAGCAGGTACTGGGAAATGAAAGACGAAAGGAGGGATATGGAGGCGGGACCCCAAGGATGTGTTTCCATGGCAGCAGGCAAGCAGAAGGAGGGATTAGAGAGAACAGAGTCGTTAAGAGGAGAACAGAGCACAGGTTCAGGAGGAAGGGAAGTGAGGGAGGCCTTCTCCTGCCTCCTCATCTTACTGAGAAAACCCAGACGGGATCTAGGAAGTCAACCACAATCTGTTTTCATTTTCCCCAGGCCATGAATCCTGGGGCCCCTGGCCTGATTCTCTATATGCAAATGCATATGCCAGCAAGTGTCGTGTGCACTAGAGGTATTTGGATTTTGTTTTGTTTCTACCTTTCCTAAACATTGGAAGGCGACTAGAGGGCCTGGGGGGTGTGTGTGGCGGGGGGATGGGGGGGGATTATTGAAGCACAGACATGTATTCACGGGATGAACTAAACCTTTTGAGACCCGTGCAGGAATTAGGGGTAACCACTAAGACTAGCTGTGAGCATGGATAATCTCACTGTGATAGGCAAAATAATAGCCACACTGAAAAAAAAATCCACATCCTAATCCTCATAACCTGTGAATACATTATCTTTTTCAATATTTTATTTATTTATTTGAATATATATGGAGAGAGAGAGAGAATGGGCATACCAGGGCCTCTAGCCACTGCAAATGAACTCCAGACACATGTACCATCTTGTGCATCTGGTTTACATGGGTACTGGGGTTTCAAACCTGGGTCCTTAGGCTTCACAGGCAAGTGCATTTAACTTCTAAGCCTTTCCTCCAGCCCTGAATACATTATCTTATGTAACAAGGGAAACTTACTGGGGGACCAAGCTTTCCCAAGGCCTTTTGAACTGCAAGCCCTCATATGTCATATTAGTGGACACTGGATATTTTTGGAAGTGCCAGTTCAACAAAACCAAGCTTATGTGGTTTACAAGAGAATGACTCTTCTCAGAATAAATCCTTCAAGGGATCTGATAGTGTGATTTAAATCTTCCATTCCTCTTCCTATCTGTGTGTTCTTTATCTTGAACTTGGCTTTCTTATTTGTAATATGCTGATATTGATGGTCTGGAATGGAATGGAGTGGTGTGGAGTGGAATGGAATGGTCCTACCTTTGGCCTTAAGTACCAGGATGTAAAACTCATAACACTGGGCGTGGCCCTTATTGTGAACTCTAGAAACAGTAGCTACTGTGTTTGCCACAGAAGAACACACATTACTGAGAAGCACACAGTCCCCGAAGTCAGGATTCTTTATTGGAAAGGAGAATAAATGAAGATGAAGGACGTTGGCCAGTTGTGTGTTGGATAGACGTCTAGCCCTGTCTGGTAAATTTCAGCATAATGACTGAATTCCTCACTGGATAAAAATGATATCAAAAAGAGAGTAGGAGAACTTTGCCCTACGGAGGACTATGTTTCTTTTCTTTCTCACAAATGAGTTCTCCTGGGGCTGCCGAGATGTCTCAGTGGTAGCACTTGAGCAAGCGTGGATAACCGAGATCAGACCCTCAGAGCCCATGGAACGCTGATGCTGTGGTGCTAGCATCTGTAACGTCGGCCCGCACCGTGGTTAGAAGGTGAAGCAGAGACAAGACGATTGCCTGGAAGCTCGTGGGCCAACTAACCTGGGAAGCACAGCCCAGAGAACAAGACGCTGCTCAAACAAGGTGGAAGGTGAGCTGTCACAACTCAAGTTTTCCTCTTGGCTCCACACATGTGCTATGGCATGGGCGTGCCTATTCTCACACACATTAACACTCATGCATACACTCATACATCAATCTCCCTACTACCCCCCCTCCAAAAAAATGAATTCGCTTGGCCAAGGGTCAAATTCAGGTTCATCATCCCACCAGAGGCAGGCACCGTTGCCCTCTCCAATTCTGTTTTTTGTTGCCTTTATCATATCAGAAGGAGGATCTAGGTGTCTGAGCATTCCCACCAAGGAAACCACAGAGGGAAGAATGTTTCACTGACTATACATTCGTGGGGTACATGGTGGTGTTCAGGGACCAGAGGAAGATTTCGGGTGAGGGGGTTGGTGCACAGAACAGGGACTCAGCAGGTACCCATTTTCTCGATGGAGTTCTCTGTCGTCTCCTGCCCTAGCTCTAACTATAAGACCTTCTGCATTGCTGCCTTTGACTTATAGACTCAGCATATCCCAGGAGGGGCTGGAAACGTTGGAACAGAATACTTCCACATAGGCACTGCACTGGCCTGGGCCTGATCATGCTCCAGCAGCCGCACCTCGCAAATGCCTCTGGAATCACATCACTCTGTTATGAAATCACTCTTTTAAAAAATATTTTATTTTTATTTATTTATTTATTTGACAGAGAGAGGGGGAGGAGGAGAGAGAGAAGGAGGGAGGGAGGATGGGCATGCCAGAGTCTCCAGCCATTGCAAATGAACTCCAGATGCATGTGCCCCCTTGTGCATCTGGCTTACATGGGTCCTTTGGCTTTGCAGGTGAACTCCTTATCCACTAAGCAATCCCCCCAGCCCTGAAATCACGCTCTTAAAGGGCTGGAGTCAAGTGGCAAAGTCAGTGGCTTTCAACAGCCCCAGTCAAGACCTGAATGGGCATAGTTCACTAATGAAGCTGCTTTTTAACCTTCATTATTTATCAGACTGAGCAATCTAACTGAATTACCCAAGATCTCATTGCCCATAATTGGCAAAATTCAAAATCAAGTGAGTTTGGGGGCAAAACTTGTTTTGTTTCTTGTGCTGCACTAATCTTCCATTCAGCAAAGGGTGTGACATGAGAATTCTTGGGGAGGTAGTTCAGAGAACTGAAGGTGGGGTGAATATGGACCTGAGCCTGTTGGGGACAGAAAGAGGGAAGCAGGAGATGAAACATGAAAAATAAAGATGTAGCTAGAGAGGATATTTGGTGGCATGCTGGGACAGTTTGTAACCCTTCTGAAAGAGGTGACTGTAGGTGAAAGCGCGGTATGGAAGGCTGGTAGGGGTGGAGGCCTTCATTCCTGGGGAGCCCATGGCATAGCAGCTTGGGATGGGCTCCATGAAGAGGAGGGCCCAGATTCATTAGGGTGTTTGCCCATGGGGTCATTTCATCTGCCAGGACTCTGTTGGCTTTGTGTTCCTGTCTACCCTCCAGCTGGATTGCTGATCCCTGACAACATAAACTGCCTACATTTTTTTTTAATTCTCCACAAAATCTAGACCAAGGTTGAGCATGCAGCAGGAGCCCGATGGACACTTGTCAAAATCATGCATGTGTTAATTTTTCTTTCTTTAAAATGAAAGCTAAGCTGTTGTCCTACATGTGTTACATATAAATCCTGAGAGAAATGTTATAAATCTTTCTATGAAGACAATTGTCCCTCTCCATTTACCAATGTAAATCCTTTAGCAAATGTGTCCTAAAGATGCTTGGGAAACTTCCAAGTTCTCAAAAATATAAAATGAAATTTTCTGGAAAAAAAAAAAAAACCATGTTTTGCTTTTTGCCTTTTGCCTTTTGCTTTTCTTTTTCTTTTAAATTGTTGCATTTTTTTAGCTTAGTACTCTATGGACATCTACAGCAATTGACATCAAATTCAGTGTGATCTTTGGCCCTCAATCACAACTTTATTGTTTCACTCAAATATTATAACAAACACCCTAATGAAATGATGCATTACATGATCTAAAATCTCGTCACTGTGGCCGGTGGACCTACTTGCCTGAACCCAACACTCCTGTGCCTCAGCTTCCTCCAAGTTGGAGGTATTACTGATCTCCTGAGGGCCCTACCACATGTTTGGCTCTGGTTACATCTCAGACTATTGGCCTCCAGATCTAACTAGCACTCCATGATGTGACAGGTTACACAGGTGATGGTTAGACAACAGGATCCAACTTCCACACAACTTGACTGTCTCAAATGCTTATTTATTAATGAAATTAAACTTACCTATACACCAAATCATATTGTTGAGGAAAGTGTAGTAAGTTTATGGTAAATATGCATATGTATGCGTATATGGGAATTAAGTGTATTATAATGTAAAAGAAAGGAGTAACTTAATAATCACAATTTTAAAAGTCTGAATCTGAACCAGGAGGAGAAAAATTGAAATTAAACCTGAATTCAAGAAAAATTGAAAGCACATATCTGGTCCCTAATCTGAATCTATAAAATGGCAAACCTCAAGATAAACTCAAATGAATTATTGTTAGTCCTTACATTGTTTTCAAGGAGTGGTCAAACCTGTTTCACACTCTAACAGAATGCAAGACAGAGAACAAAATTACTCCAAGAGCTGCGACCACCATGTGCAATGCATGGGTCTCCTATTGTCCTCCTGTAGAAACAGCTTTGGCTTAGGTCTGGAGAATTTAAACATGGATTAAATGTTAGATAATATTAAGTAATTATCATCCATTTTGTTAAGTATCTTAGTGGTATATATGTCAGTAAACTCACAAGAGAGATTTACTTAAAGATGATAAGCAATAAAAAGTAAAGTAAAATAAGTAAATAAGACAGTGAAATATGGGGCTGGAGAGATGGCTCAGTGGCTAAAGGTGCTTGCCTGCAATGCTTAACTGCCAGGGTTCAATTCCCCAGTACCCACATAAAGCCAGATGCATAATGTGGCATATGCATCTGAAGTTCATTTGTAGTGGCAGGAGGCCACCACCTCTTTTTCTCTCTCTTCTCTCTACTTGCTTGAGAGACAGGTAGGCTCCCCATGAGTTTGAGATCTCCTGGAGACAACATAGTGAATTTCAGGTCAGCCTGGGCTAGAGTGAGACCCAACCTTGAAAAACCAAAAAAATAAAAAATAAAAAATAAAAATAAATTAAAATTTAAAAAAATGAAAAGAGTGAAATTTTATAATTTTATATCTTAATTATAGCTATATGAAAATTCATTATATTTTCATTTTCTTTCCATAACAAATATATTTCAGTTTTAAGATCAGAATGAGTTGAATGTTTTCTAGTTTGACCTCCTCTGCTTCTTCCACTTTCTCACCTCCTTCACCCTACCACCAGACTCAGACTCTCAATTATCATTTGGCTTCCATTATTGTACTAATTAATATTTCTAAAGTCAAGTAGAACTAGGAGACATGGCAAATTTTGAAGAAGAATAAGAATATTAGTGCCTCAAAAGAAAAGGATTTAACTAACACTTAGCTGTAACAGAATTTCTCCCAAGTAGTTCCATGTGGAGCAGAGTCAGCTTTGGTGAAAAGACAGCCTTCCATATGGGGACAAGTGAGGATCTAGTTTGAGTATAGGCTATGAACTGCACTGAGGGCCATATTTTCTATCAATATCCTTAGCAAGGGTCCTTAGGCAAGAACTCATCAAACACATCTTAGGAAAACATTCTATGTGGACCTGAAACAGGAAGATCTGGGGAGATAGCTTTTTCATGGTCTGTCTGGATCTAAAACCAAAACATGGACCACTGGAGATATCAGAAGGAAGGACAGAAGGACAGAAGGCATTTCTTCATGTTGTCCTCTTGTAAAAATACTATTCATTCCTACAACCAGTGAACGTAGTGTCATTCTGGAAACAAGGTTGTAGTAGGTGTAAGAGGAAGCTTATGATAGCTAATTTTATATGTCAACCTGTTTGAACTATGACATGCCCAGATATCTGCTTGAACATTATCTTTGTGGGTGTTGTAGCAGACAGCTTCAGGTTCACTGAGATGAACTTCCAGACCAGGCACAGTTATGGAGGAAGGGATATTATTTATTGAAGCTTACAGATCCAGGGGAAGTTCCATAATGTCAGAAGAAGCTGGCCTGCCTTCACAGGGCCAAGCAGAGAGAGAGAAAAACCAACCAGGTGCTCAGCACACAGAGCAAAGCTACAGCCAAAAACCACAGCACACTTCAGGAACTCGTGCTAGGCACACTTTGTGTATCTTTACAACGGAATCTCAAACCATCACCACACCTTAAGACCCGCCCCCAGTGACATTGCCTCCAGCAGGGTGGCTGCAGATGCTAACTATAAACTAATAAAACATTGAATATATTGGGGGCCATGTATTCAAACTACCACAGGTGTCTATAAGAATGTTTCTAGACGAAATTAGCACTTTAATGTGTAAACCAAGTAAAGCAACTGACACTCCTCAGTGGAAGGTGGGAAACCATTCAACTTACTGAGGGCTCACAGATAGCAAAAAGGCAGAGGGAGAAGGGTTAAACTCTCCCTCTTTGCCTGGTTGCTTGAGATGGGACATTACATTTATCCTGCCCTTGGATTAGGACTTATGGTAGTGTAAATGTATGTCCCCCATAGACTCAGGTGTTTTATTGAAGCTTGTAACTTAGACCTCCATCCACCAGGCTGGAAGAGGTATGTCACTTGGGGGCAGATCTGAATTCCAACCTAAAAGTATGCAGAGAGGTTTTGAGCTCTGGCTGTGCTTACTGGCTGCTTGGTGGTGTCTCCCTGCTTGGATTTATAAAGGGGAGCCAGCTGCTTCTGTCACTTGATGGAACTTCCCCTGGATCTGTAACCTTGAAATAAATCCCTTCCTCCCATAAACTGTCTGGTTTGAATGTTCAGCCCAGCAATGGGCAGCTGCCTACAGCAGGACTCACACCATCCATTCCCTGGATCTCAGGCCTTTAGATTCAGACTAGAACTTAAGGCCATGGCTCTCATGGATCTTTAGTTTGTTCCTAAAAGTTGGCTTCCATGATCACATGAGCCATTTTATTTATATTTATTTATTTTAATTGAGAGAGAGAGAATGGGCACACCAGGGCCTTTAGCCACTGTAAATGAACTCCAGATGCATGCACCACCTTGTGCACCTGGCTTATGTTGGTCTGGGGAATTGAACCTGGGTTTTTTGAATTTGTAGGCAAATGTCTTAACTGCTAAGCCATATCTCCAGCCCAATTGGTTTTTTTTGGTAATAAATCTCTCTCTCTCTCTCTCTCTCTCTGTGTGTGTGTGTCCTATCCCTTCAGTTTCTCTAGAGTGTCCTACTGATATAAGATAACACTGGATTACGGTGTTCCCAAGGTGATCACTAGGCCATGTAAGATGGCCATCTGGACATAGAGATACATACAGAGAAAGCTAGGAGAATGTTCGTCTCTGGGGCATAGACTGCAAACATACATGGAACAGTTTCTCCCTCAGAGCTTTGCAGAAGGAACCAATCTCACCAATACCATTTTTGGACATCTGATGTCCAGAACTGTGAGAGAATAAGTGTCTATCATTTAGCACCACCAAGTCTGTGGTCATTTGTTATGGCAGCCCTGGGGAACTAATGCATCCATCTAGATCAGCCTTGAGCAAGGTTGGATCGTAGATAGATCTTGTGTGCAGCCAGTTCCCAGCGGACACATTCTATGTGCATGCTTGGAGGGGAGCCCACTTCTGGTTGAAAGAGTAAGCCTGATGTGGGCTGAGGAAGGAAGGTGTCCTACTCATAGAATATTAATGAACAACCCTGCAGGCAGTTCGTACAGCAGAAACATGGAAAGCCGTAAAGAAAGCTTGTTGAATGAGAAGATCCGGGTGAGTAGGGGAAGCCTCTTCAAATGCCCTTGATCATTCACACATTTCAGCATCGCCTCCTGAGGCTGTCTCTGAAGAGGTGTGGGCTGGGACCCTAGAATCTGAAGGTTTCCAAAAGCACTAGATGATGCTGATGAAGGTGGCTGAAGGATGCTGCTTCTAACAACACAGAGCCAGGTGGATTGGTGGAGCTGGAAATATTTGTCCCAGAACAGATATGCTGGCATCACCTTTAAACAACACAACTCTCTACTATTGCTTTGCCTTTTTTTTTTTTTTTTTTTTTTTTTTTTTTTTTTTTGCCAGGAACAAACTGAGTGTAATGAAATGTATGAGATGAAAATGGCTCTAATTTAATTCTCAGCACACTGTGGAACTCATGCACTTTTATTTATTTATTTATTTTTGGGTAAAATTTCCCTAAGCACTGTAAAAACGTCAAGAACATGAGCAAAAGGATGCAGACAGGCACCAACGAGTTTCTTTTCTTTTCTTTCTTTTTCTTTTAGTTTTGTAATCTGTCAGTTAACAACAACATATGTATGGCTGACAGTTGGAGTAATCTTCGAGTTGGCAACATCAGATTGTTAGGAAGTTTAAATTTGTGTTTTATCATTGTTAGCGGTGTTTTAGCAAATTGTGCAAGGTACAATATGTCCATTCTGCTGTTTTGGAAGGGAGACATTGAAAGTCAGAAATATTTGACTATAAACATATTTTGCACTGAACCTTCTACACTGAGGAAAAACCAACGCTTACCTAAGAATGGTGAAAAACCCAGTTAATCACCACTATAGGATTGGGGGCGGGGACATGGTCTGCAGAAATAGTTTATGAAAGTTTTAATTAGACATACAATCATAAAGTGTTCAGTAATTGCTGCATATTGATTCCGGATTTTTTTTTCTGGAAATGCTAAAACTATTTCAATATACACAGAATCAATAAACATAATTAAAATATGAGCTCATCAAAACAGTAATTAAATGTACTTAACAGCTTTGGTGGCTTTTCTCCATATGGTTACTGTGGGAGTGTGAATCTGGCGTGCTAGATAAATGTAACAAAATAAAGTAAAAGCCTCAGGAAGATTACTGTCGTATCAGAATACAATAAAACCCACTCTGCCGCAAGTTGAGCTAAGTCAAAAGTTGACAAAAAGAGTAGTGCATGCAGTCAGTATATATTTGGGGGCTGTTTTCTATTTATATGAGATTAACACTCTCATACTCTGCATTCAAAGAGAATATTAATATCCTCCCACATGAAAGAAATTTGGGGAGAGTGCCCTGAATTGTGAATATGACAATTCCCCTTCTAAGATCTTGTTGGCGAAGAATATGATCCTTGACACATTTGTCTTTTGGGGACTGGCCACGTGATTGTAGAGCCCACAATCCTTGGACTTGTGATTTGTGAAGATGGTTGCGCCCTTCATTTCAGCAGCACTGGCTGTGGAAAGGTAGATTAAATATGTCCCTTGCTTTCAAGTCATCCACAGCCCACACCTCCTAGAAACACTGCTGAATGTGAAGTGAAGAACCTGAACTGTGTTTTAGAGTTGTCTTGTGGGTTGCTCAAAGGCAACCATGCCCACAAGTAGCTCGTATGGGATCTCACCCTAGGAAGCAGGGCCAGGGGTCAGGGAAGTGAGACAGAGAAAGTGAGACAGAGGAAGTGAGACAGAGGGGGGGGGAGATTCCTCGGGACTGTCTCAGCTAAGGAGCAAATGAGCTGGAGTTGGTACTCCAAGTCCCATCTTGCTTTGTCCGAAGACAATATGTCCTGATGCTGTGGCCTGGCCTGGTGACAGCTGAGAGACAGTATCCTTGTGGACACAGGGGCTATGGAGCCGCAAGTCTGGGGAGTGCACAGTTTCTAACAGAGGGTCTATGGTAGGCTGAATAACGCTCTGAGAAAGATATCACAGCCTAATTCCATGAATCTAGGAGTGCTGCCTTCCATGGCAAAAACACTACCGACATGATGGAGGATCTCAGAACAGTACCCTCTCCTGCACCCTATGGGTAACATCCGGATGTAACCACAGGTATCCTCACGGGTTCACATAGAAGAGGAAAAGGCATTGTGACCTGGGAGGCGGAGGGTGGTCACAAGCCCAAGAATGTTCAGAACCTAAGTTATGTGTGAGGGTTCCCTTCTTGGCTGCCCCATGCCAACCACAACCACAAGTAGTTTCTGTGGAAACTGAAGGAGACATGAACTCTTTTCTGGATCTTATGAGGGATGGTGGCCTGTGCCCCCCCCCCGCCAAAAAAAAATCTCATAACCACCAGTGATGTTAATTTCCATTGTATTTCTGGCCTGGAAAACCAAGAGAAAATACATTTCTATTGTTTTCAGTCACTATGTTTGCAGTAATTTGTTACAGAAGCTACAGGAAATGAACATGAGGCTCTAGGAAGGAAAGGTCCTTCCAAAAGGAAAGGTATGGCGGCAGGGGAAGAATAGTGTCAAGGAGCATGTGCACTGTCTCGCCTGAAATAGAAATCCATTTCAACATCATTACAATCTGATTGCTTCTTCTCCAATAACTGCTCTCAGCATGCTAACCCTATTGCACAGCTCTTCCTCAGCAGATCCATCTACACTTGATGGTTGCACTATGTTCCTTCTGTAGTGGAATTGTCTAGAATACAGCCACCCTTAGTTTCATCCATGATGGTTAGACTTGAGTACTCGTTTCTAGAATCTGTGGGGGCTTGTTATTTACACACTTGTATGTATTCTCTCCCATCCTGGAGCCCACCTGCAGTAGAATCCCACCTGGGTTATAACTGAGTGTGAGCACTCCACTTTGAACACATACGTGAGATCTCCCCCAGACTGTGTAGAGAAAATACTATCCACTGAGTTGCCTCCAAAGAGCCAGCAATTACATTTGGCTCTTAAAGGTGAAGGAATACTTCGTCTATGGAAATGAAAGAAGGCGAAGGAGGGGAAGTGTGGCAGAAAAACAGTCTCAAAACCCTCTTGATTATTTTGGACTGGGGACACAGATGGAAGTCCATCTTGTGCCAAAAAAAATCCACTGAGCAGCACCAGCTGTGGGGTAAAGAGAATCTGAAAGAATCACACATTGCCGTTCACGGGAGGAGCTGCATGGAGGAGGGAGGCAAAAAGTTTTGCAGATCAGTTCGTTTCTCAGTGCATCATGTGGCCAGATGAGAAGCCTGGGCTACATCTGCAGGTGGATTGTTCCAGCATTACTATTCAGGGAGAGCCTATCTGGAAAGCTGTCTTCTCTGCATGTTTAACAGTATGGCAGGTCTGCAGGAAAAACATTTCTTTTGTGTTAAAGATTTTGCATTGCATTATTTTGGAGCTTTATGGGGATGCGTTTGCAAAGAGTATCGGCAGTGAAAATATTAGGTTTGATGCAGGGGGTCATATGCCAGAATCACACAATGGGCCAGGCCAGAACTGACCAATCAGACCAGATGTGGCCTGGAGCCTCTGCTGGGTCAGCTGGTAACCTTCCACTGTACCACAGGGAGGTCTGAGGTGCTTAAAGGTGCTGGGGCTATTGAGAAGTTTGGGGAGGGTGGGGAAAAATCTTAGTATGGCCATACCAGTGTGCATCTCCACATGATATATAAAATCAGAAATTCGTTTATTTACTGCACATTGTTTGCATCTCCCCTATGCTGGGGAACATGTCAGCTAAGCTCTGGGGTTGGAAGGTGCTAAAAAGCAACTGGACACATGTCAATGGAATTGAGTTGTCCAAGAATTTGCCTTTGGGGCTTCTTTAGCTGCAAGTGATAGACAAAAAGAAAAAACCCAGTGTTGTCTGTCTGACTCAAAGCAGAAGAAAAGGAGAGGGGATTCATTGGCTCAGATGACAGAAGGTCAGGGATGCTTCTGTGGCTATGGGATCATACATGTGTGTGTATGCGTGTATGTATCTGTTATACACCTCTCCATCTTTTGGCTGACCCTCCTATTTGGATTCCTTTGACAACAGAGCCTTGACATGAACTTGGGTTCAAGAGTTTACTACTTGGGAGGGGCCCTCAGGAAGCAGACAGGGGGGCAGAGTAGTAAACCGGGTCATATGCAACACAGGATAACCCGAATACTGCTCAGGACACTGAGACTTAGCCTGGGGGGGCGGTGGACCCTCTGAGGAGCATTCAGGATCTTAAAGGAAATTTCCAGAATAAAAATTGGAAGAAACTTGGACATTATACCAAGATCCCTATCTCTTATTAGTTGAAGGTTGTTTGGTGCTATTATCTCTCATTCTTCAGGAATGTTCCTGGGTGGCCTGAAAAACACACTTGGCATAGGATCATGCAATAGGCATGTGAGTGCCCACTTTCATTGCCCCCAAAGCAGGTGGGCTGAGGAAAGATGGCACAATGCCCCCTGGACACCTGCTAAGCTGGGCTTCCTTCTCACTGGCATCCCCCAGAGTCCATTAGTATAGAATCTAAATTCTCAGCCCCTATGTAATGATTTCAGAATGTCACCCAGATGTTGAATTAGAGTCACCCCATCAGCCAAGTTCCAGATTGGTTTCACTCTATTTAAAATGTGGGCAAAATTCCACAGGGCTTCACTGATTGCCCACTGGGCGTCTTGAGAGCTACAAGGGTAAATCCCTTAAACTGTGCATATAGCATTTGTGGCTCAAGGAACAAATGATCAGAGTTTCTCTCTGTCGTCAGGTGGTTGGAGATCAGCTCTAACCTCTCCACTCTCTGACAAACACTCTGTTCTGCACTGTGTGCCCGTCCTATTGTGGTAGGTTTAAATGTCACCTTATGTTGAAATATTTGCTCTATACTGGAAAAGAATGATGTGAAAATTGCTGGAGTTTGCATCTCATCAGTTTCGTTTGTTAGTTGAGGTTACTTCCTGGCTCCTGGGCATAACAGTGATTCTTCCATGGCTGACGTAATTTTAATGTCAACCTTCACAGTGAAAGTCCCCATGGGGTCTCAGCCACCTCCACTTGGCTTTATCCAATCATTCAGCACACAATGCTTATAACCCCTGGACCCTGATTCCTTGATTCGAATTCCCTGATTTGTCCTAGAGTTTCCGGTGAGTTCAGATGTTATGAATAAATTATTCAAGGTCAAAATTTCTTTCTTTTTCTTTCCTTCATCCCTCCCTTCCTCCTCTCTCCCTTTCCCTCCCTCTTTCCCTTCTTCTCTTCCTCTTTTTTTGTTTTTTTGACAAAGTCTCCCATATCCCAGGCTGCCTTCAAACTTTCTATGTAGCTGAGCTTGTCTTTGAACTCCTGATCGTACTGCCTCTCCCTCATGAGTGCTGAGATTACAAGCATGTGCCACACCACGTTTATGCAGTGCTGGGAATCAAACCCAAGGCTTTGCACATGCCAGGCAAGCACTCTGCCACCTGAGCTACATATCCAGCCCCAGGTCAGTATTTCTTCCTCAGGCAAAGTTTCCCTTTGCGAGAGAGGCAGTTGTGTGGGGGTAGGGATGAAATGTTGGTCAGCACAGGGGGAGGAGTGTTGCCTTTGGCTTGATGAATCTTGGCAACCATTTCAACTCCTCGCTGCACTTGGTCTCTGTTGACAAAACCTGCTGATATTCTGAAGGCCTGTAAGGTCAACACAGTTGCTTTCTGCCTCTTCCCTTTGTGGACCTGATTGAATTTGAAAAATGGGTTTTCCAGATGGACTGGAAGCCGCAGAGCCTCGCCGTGTGGCGGTGTAAGGGACGCTTAAGCTGGGTTTACCTGCTGTCAGAAGCCAATAACGGCCCAGCTTTCCCCCTCCTTAGGGGTGGGGTGGTGGGGGGAGGTGGCAGGGCTCAAGTGCTTGTGGCTGGGGCATCACATTAGGGCATTTCTGAGACACATGTGGAGCCAGGCTCCTCTTTCATCCCACAGTCACTTGCTGTGGAGGGCACTTCCTCTGAAAACTGTTGAATTAATCTCTTGGTACCCATACCTTTTCAAATTTGTTTCTGGACTTTTATTAACTTTTACTTCAAACACAATAGTGGAAGGCTATGAAAGCCCACAAAGAGACTTGAGTGAACGCCTCCTGTGTCTTGGAGTGGCTGTAATTTACATCCTGTGAGGACTGGCGAGCTTGGAAATGCATATTCGCTTCCATTTCTGCCTGGGCTATGGGGCTGATCTAATTCTTTATCACCATTTAGCTTATGAAACACCTATTGGTGCAGCTGGCTCTGACCTTCTGCATTCCTGCCGACAGTTGAGAGATAGATAGGCACAAACTGGGAAACAGAAGTTTCCTTTTTGAAAACCAGTGGCTACTTAGCCCTTCTGAGGGTTAAGCAAACAACTCAAAGATATATAATCTTTCTTTTAAGCATTTTTCTCAAGCCCTAGTGTGATACTTATTGGCATTTTATGGAATCTAGTATTAGTAGTCAATGGAGCTGCTTAGCTTGGGTAACCTCTGTCTTGGCTCACTGTACAACGGTCATAAGGACTATGTCACAAGGAAATAATATTGATGACCACTTCATGCCACTCATTTATTCATGGCAGCAAACAGTTCACCCTCTGAAGTTACGCCATCTAGGTTTGAATCCTTGTGGCTTTATATACTATGTGGGTGACTACACTTGATCTTTGGCCAAGGGCTGAGAAGGGATACTGTACGTGTGCCTTCGAGCGTGTTGCTCTCTGTACCCTACTTTCCTAATCTGAAAAGAAATGGTAAGGTAGCTTGGGGGCATAACTCAATGACAGAGCACTCGCTTGTCATCGATAAGGTCCTTGTTTCAATCCCCAACACTGAAAACAAGTACCCATCCTGTAGTGCTGTTGTGATCAATAACAGCAGAACAGCTGGGCAGCGTCCAGCAAATAAGTACTGGACATATTGTTTCTAGTCATATGATTCGCAAAGTATTTTCAGTCTTGTTATAATTTTCTATAACGTGCTATTTGAGGCTGCAGGTATAAGACGGAAAGCAGGACACAAATTGAAGGGGCTTAGTCAATAACGAGGTGGCCTTGCAAGCAGGGCAACTTGAGTTTGATCCCCGTATCCACATAAAATGCCAGGTGTGGTGGAGCACACCTGTCATTCCCAGCACCTGGGGAGGCAGAGACAGGTAGATCCTTGGGGACTGCTGACCAGCGAGTCCAGCTTATTTATTGTGTTCTAGGCTGATGAGAAACCCGGTGGGTACTGAGGATTAAACTCAGGTCTGTTGTGGTCCCCCCTAAGGCCAGCCCAGGAGGGACAGCAGGGACTCTGCCGAGTTGGGGGTGAGCAGCACGGAATCATGACAGACTCTGGGAGTTGGGTGAAAACAGAAAGTGAGCTGCCACAAACTCATTTATTGAGGAAGTGCAGGGGGGTTTTAAGGGGCTTGACTAGCCAATCATTGTATGAGATTGTCCCCTTTTTGTGACCAATGACAGCCTGTCTCTGGACAGGTCATCTCGTAGGTTTCTCGTGAGCATGGGACTGTAGCTGTTGTCACGCCAGGCCTGCGCAGAACGCCATGTTCACAGAAGCCACTTCCTGGTTTCTTCTGCCATGTGGTCTGGCTAGGACCAGGCCTGTATTGTGCCATACACTGGTTCTCATGCTTGTGAGGCCAACACTTTACTGTCTGAGCTACATTTCCAGCCCCTTAAATTTATGTCTTACTCTCCAATGTACACCTGTAGCCTCAACTAGCACCCCCCACACATGTGTGTCCACATACATATGAACATATGTACACACACATGCAAAAGGACACAAACTTATTAATTAAAGGGTTTTAAGCCTTCTGTGGGACAAAGAGTCTTTCTTTATCTTGGAAATCAAGCAGGGTACATAAACAAATCACACACACACACACACACACACACACACACACATGACAAAGGAACTAGGAAGGATAGAGTGGAGAGTGGGCACAGGGTGAAAGATATGTGAACTGTGAACTTCTTTGATACAATGACTGCTATGACTTGTCCCCAAGGGTTCCTGTGTGTGGAGCTTGGTCCCCAGGGTGCTCTGGAACCTTCAGATATGGAGCCTAGCAAAGGTCCTCAGGCTGACCCTGGAAGGGAATTCTGGTCTCCTGGAGTGAGTTCTCCAGAAAGTTCTCCAGAAAGCTCAAGCTGAGCCTGCACCTCCTTCTAGCTTCCAACATGGACAAGTGACCATTTGTTCCACACATGCTCCACCATTGCCATCCACCATGATGTGACACAGCCAAGAGGACCTCACCCGAAGAAGCCTGTGCCAATACTGGGTCCTGGAACACCCAAACAGTGAGCTAATTAAAAACTCTTTTCTTCAAGGCAAGTAGAAAGCGTCATAATGCAGTGACATTTGAGTAGAGGGAGCCCTTTGGGATTTGGAGAAATTGTTCTAGGGACCAGGTCAAGGACAGTTCTGAATAGCAGGTAGACCTAGGTGTGGGGAGCACAGTGATAAGGAGAGGTGGCAGAAGACACACATAGGGAGACACTGGGCCAAGACCTGGAAGATCCTGTGATTATGGGGACCAGGAATTGACTGAGTGAGGTAAGAGCCTGGGACCAAGCAAGGAGCTGGGGCAGAAGAACTGCATAAGCTACCTCATACTTTTAAAGGGTCCCCCTTGGTGACCATGAGGAAAACCAGATCTGAGGGTGGAAGGTGGAAGAGTTATGAGGAACTCCAGGTAAGAGATGATGTCACCTTAGACTAGATGCGGCTTGAGCTGTGGGAAGAACATTCTCATACAGGACACATTGAAAAGCGGATCTGACGGATTTGCTGATGTTAGATGTGGAGCTTGTGTTCTAGGTCCATGTGACAGAGATTGACATGCAACACCACAAAACTACAAAAATAGTACGATAGGTGCTTGGCATGGTGGCACACGTTTTTTGTTGTTGTTGTTGTTGTTGTTTGTTTGTTTGTTTGTTTTTGTTTTTTGAGGTAGAGTCTCCTCTGGTCCAGGCTGACCTGGAATTCACTGTGTAGTCTCAGGGTGGCCTCAAACTCATGGTGATCCTCTTACCTCTGCCTCCCCAGTGCTGGGATTAAAGGCGTGTCCACCACCATTTTTAATCCGCCATTTTTAATCCCAGCACTGGGGAGGCAGAGGTAGGAGGCTCACCATGAGTTCGAGGCCACCCTGAGACTACACAGTGAATTCCAGGTCAGCCTGGACTAGAGTGAGACCCTACCTCAAAAACCCAAAAATAAACAAATAAATAAATAAAATAAAAAGTGTGATTAGTAATCTTTAGTGTCAACTTGACTGGACTTTCAATCAGCTAGGAGACACACTTTTGAGAATGTCTATGAGAGAATTTTCAGAGAGCTTTAACTGAGAAAGGGAAACTCAACTTGCATGTGGGTAGTATTATCCTATGGGCTGGGATCCTGGACTGAGTTAAAAAATAAGAAAGAAAAAAGCAAGCTGAGAACCAGTACTGATTTCTGCTTCCTGACCACATGTGTAATGTGACCAACTGCCCTCATGTTCCCACCACCATGCCTTCCTAACCATGGTAGACTGTATCCATTTGGCAGGGGCCAAAATAAACCTTTACACCCTTTGAATGGGACACAAGCATCATTGGAGAAGCTGAACTGTATAAAAGAGAAATGATACAAAGAAATAATATTGAGAAAGAAATCAGTGCAAAATCTGTACAAGCTATTAGAGTAATAATGTGATGCCAAAGAGATGAGAGCTGAATTATCTATGAAGGACCTCAGTGAGCTGATATGGTATTTAACGAAGGGCTCAGCATCTTCCACTATGCAGCTACGAGCAGATAACACAAGTTGGAACCTCAGGCAATACTTGTGAAATTGAGGAGTCTCTGGGATAGGGATAGCCCTAAGACACTATGGATTCTGTGACTCGGGTCCCCAATGGAAAGATGGAGATGAATTATTCTAAATATGCAGGACAGCATTATGCACTGTAATGCATACTAGTTTTGAATAGCTGGTATTTCTTAAGACTCAGAGAAACAAGGAGATGTCATGAGATACTGTGGGCGCAAAGATGTTCCACACCCACCATGCCAAAGAAAAAGTTAAAAGTAAACTCTGTATGTCTTCACTTCTTTTTTGAATCATTAATCTTATGCCACTAAATAGGGTACCAGGCTGGGTCAGTAAAACAGTGCACTGAGTGAGAAAATCCATTTGGGGGGACTGGGGACTAAAGTGCTTGCCTCATAAGCATGAAGAGTTTTTTAATCCCCAGAACTCACATCAGAGTGGTAGGAGTGGTGGGGTGCTCTTGTCATCCTAGTGGTAGGAAGCTTTGGAAACAGGCAGGTCCCTAGAGCTCACTGGCCAGCCAGTTTAGCCTAGTTGGCAAACACCAGGCCAATGAGAGACCTTGTCTTAAAGGAGGTGGGTGGCGTTCCTAAGGATGACTCCAAAGATTGACTTCCAGCTTCCACACACGTGTGCACACACACATCATGCACACCCCACCCCACATGCATCTGCGCACACACACACACACACACACACACACACACACAGACACATCCCTTTCAAAGAAAAAAAATCCAATTTGGGAAGGCTGTTAGATCCATCCATCAACTAGCAGACCAAGGTCATTTTGGTGCCTCAGTTTCCTAGCCTGTCCAACAGCAGTAGTCACATTATTAACTGAGCATGTAGGGCAGACTAGAAAAGGGAAGGGGGAGAGAAAGAATCAGTGATCTAGTGTGAAAAGCAGAAATGCACAAATGCAGAGACATGACACTAGCTCTATCCCGCCACGTTTAGGTAGCCAGGCTTTAGCTGAGGGTCTGCCATCTTTGCATTGTATTTAGAAGCTCTGGCAAGTGTCCTTGGCATCATCAACCTGCTGGGTGAAGTCAAGCTGTCCATTTCCTCCATGAAATTTCCACAGAGGCTCTTTATTACGTCCCATCACCCGTGATGGCCACGACGGCCATTTGTGCTCCCCAAACTCTCTTTGCCAGTCTGCCAGCAACTGGTTGTGCTAATAGTATATGTGTGATGTTCATTCATTGTTAAGTAGTAAGCCAACAAAGTTTTCATCCTGGCAAATTGCTCAATAAACTAGTGTGTGCAAAACACACATTAAGGGCTAGGAGAGGACTAAATATGTAAAATACATTGCCTTTGTACGTGTCCTAATGGGCTCGTTATGCCAAAGAAAGCCAAAACGCACCTTCTGGGTGATGCGTTATGGATGGCTTTGAAGGAAAGACGGTTCAACAGTCAGAGCCACAGACCCTGCACGACACAAAGAAAAGGTCTTGGCACAACATCAAAAGAGTGGCAAGTGAGTGAGCATCCATATGTTTTAAGTTAAAATTAAATCTTTAAGGTATGTATGTATCACATTTTATGATTCACTGCTTCAATTAACTTTTCCAGCGGACTCGCCGACTGCCAGTCTCAGCTTCATTGGGTGACAGTAAGACCAGGAGGTTGACTTCTCAGTTACTGTCAATGTAGCTATTGGGAGGCCACTATGAGATTGTTAAATGTGTAAAGAGAATAAAAACGTATGAGACCAGAGGTAAACACAAGCATTAACTTAATGGAACTCTTTTCCGCTCATTTCATCCATAAGTACACTTTGAAAAATAATACGATGGTGCCTCTAGCCAGGCTTGGTGACACACACCTGTAATACTGGCACTGATGAAGTACAGGCAGGAGGGTCAGGAGCTAAAGACCAGTTTTATTTTCATGAAGAGTTCAAGGCCAACCCGGGCTACATGACATCCTGTCTCAAAAATAAGATTAGAGTGACTTTTTGGCCTCTGAGATTTTCAGGTTAATGATAAGTATGTTTCATGCTAATATTCTTCGATAGCAATATTTTATCGGCTTCTTCTTAGAGTTTGGAATATTATGTGTAATTAAGATGATAATTTCTGTTAACCAACCAATACCAAATGTATATGAAAGAAAAAACACCAAGTCAACTTTTAGTCAGGGAACAACCATGTCAATTTTTGGTAAGTTCTATGATGGCGTTTCTCCTCATAAAGATAAAGGATAGATGGCCATGATGCATAATATTTTTAGAACACTTTTTACACTGGGATTTATTTTAGATTTACTGAAAAATTACAAATATAGCACACAATGTTCTCGTTTACTCTTCACCCAGATTCTGCTAATATTAATATCTATGTTGCCATGGTACATTTGCCATCGCTAAGAAACCCACACTGGTATATTACTATTGAGTAAAATCCAGATTTTACTAGATTTTTCCACTAATGTCATCTATACTTCCCCTGATCCATCCATCATCCACCTTACATTTAGCAAACTATTTTAAAATAGATGAATATCACTTGTTAACAGAATAAAAAGGATGTGAGTCAGCCTAGAGTGATTCTAAACCATAGAGAAATGTCCCTCTACCAGAAAAGAGATGGTTTCTTATATGATCACGGAGCATCTCCACACTGCAGAATACCTGGAATGAGAGATTTATTTTGGTCCACAGTTTAAGAGGATTTCAGCCCATCGTGGCAGCAGGAATGTGTGGTGACTTCTTCTCACAGTGGACCAGGAAGCAGAGAGCATCTGCAACCAGGGGCCCACACTAGTGACATACTCACACTGGCTAGGGTCCACCTTCTAAAGTTTCCACAGCTTCCCCAGATTGTGACATGCAGATGGTAGTTGGTAAGTGCTCAAAATAGAATGTCTAGAGGACATTTCAGACTCAAACCATCCCAGGCTACACTTTGGAATAAATAATATGAAAAATATTATAAAGTTAGTCACTATGTTATTTTTTAACATATAATTAATTTTTTTATTTTTATTTTTTGGAGAGAGACAGAGAGAGAGGGAGAGGAAGACAAAGATGAGCATGCCAGCAGCCTTTCAGCTGCTGTGAACGAAATCCATAGGCATGTGCCCCCTTGTGATCAAATGCGGCATTGTGCCCTTGCATCACTTTGCATCTGGCTAAATGTGGAACCTGGAGATTGGAACCACTGGAGATTGGAACCAGGGTTCTTAGGCTTAGGAGGCAGGCACCTTAACCACTAAGCCTTTTCTCCAGCCCTAATTAATTTTTTAATGTATTCCTATCAGCCTTCTTGAGTATTTTGCTTTCTCTGGTGATACTGCTTCAGTTTTCAGGTCTATAATGTGTATATTCTATTCTTCAAACTCTCACTTTTGATTTTAGCCCATGTTTATTTGGATTCATTATTTTCTCCAGTCTTTTACATTATAACTGATATAGCCCCAAGTCCTATATTTGACTCATCTCTTGACTGGCTGGCTCCCTCTTGGAAATTCTTTTAGAAATGGTTCATGAATGCTATCTCACTCATATTTTTCCATGTTTGATAATGTGTCTGTGACCTTTGTGGGCACACTCTGAAATGTCTTGGCATAACATTTTAGCCAGTCATTTTCTTTTCCCTCAGAACATTGTAAAACTGAGCCTCCTCTTCTCAAGTGAAATATGTCTTGGACCAGCCTCATAGCATCCTTTGTGGGTGACTGGTCTTTGCTCCCTGATTGTTTAAGGGATTCTCTATTTCTTAGTTGACCACATTCATCAGCTTCATGTAGACTCCTCTATCAGATTTTCCTGGAACATGGTATATCTTCTGTTTCAAAGATTTTTGTTCCTCACTATTATTTCTCAAAATAACCTGTTCTGTCTATTTGGAATATTATTCATGGCTACCACTTCTGTCTAGGTTGGATTTCTTTTTTGAAGGAAACCCAACAGACTGCCTTTTTTTATGCAAGAGTGAGAGAGTGAGAGGTAGAGCTACAGTGAAAGAGAGAGAGACAGAGACAGAGAGAGACAGAGAGAGAATTGGCATGTCAGGGCCTCTAGCCACTGCAATTGAACTCCAGACCCATGCACCCCCTTGTGAGCATGTGTGACCTTGTGTGCTTGTATCACTGTGCATTGGGCTTATGTGGGACCTGGGGAGTAAAATATGAGCCCTTAGGCTTTGCAGGCAAGCACCTTAACCACTAAGCCATCTCTCCAGCCCTAATTTCTTTTTCCTCTTTATTTGCAATGACTTAAAAGCTTCTTCATTCCTGCAATTTGCTTTTATTTAATTGAGAGAGAAAAGGAGAGAGAAGTAGATAGAGAGGATGGGAACACCAAGGCCTCCAGCCACTGCAAATGAACTCCAGATGCATGTACCATCTTGTGCATCTGGCTTACATTGGTCCTAGGGAATTGAACCTGGGTCCTTTGGCTTTGCAGGCAAGAAACTTAACCACTAAGCAATGTCTTCAGCCCCTCTCCCACAATTTAATTTTTATTTAATCTGTTCTTGTTCTTGCAAATTCTAGTTCATTGTAATATTGTTGATTTATTTCTTATTGTTTTAATAGATCCAATCTTATTTTCCCTCTCCATTCTGTTGTTTCATTTACTATTTATTTTTGAGATGTTTTATTTTTTGAGACAGATATCACTGTGTATTCCAGGCTGAACTAAAACTCCATAGCCATTGGTGGGCTCTAGGTTCAGTTAGAGATGCTATTTCAACAACAACAAAAAAAGGTGGACAGTGACTGAAGAAGACACCTGACATGAACTTCTGGCCAACACACACACATATAGACACAAACACACCACACACACATACACATACACACAGAGACATAAACACACACACACACCACACACATAGAAAGAATAGATATTTCTTTCTCACAGTTCTAGAGGCTGAAGAGTCCAGGGTCAAGGGTTGTGCATCTGGTGGCAAGGGCCTTCTAATTATGTCATCCTGTGGTGGAAGCTGAAAGACAGCACGCTTATCCTTTTAGTGGGAATCCAAGCTCTCAGCAATTAACTCACCCCCTTGGGAGAACAGCAATAACATCCATGAGAGAAAAACCCTTGTGACCTTATCTGTTCCTACATGTCACACTTCTGAGCATCACTGCATTAGGGATGGAGTTCCAGGAAACACTTTGGAGGATGCCTGCAAACCACAGCAACTTCCTCTCTTTTCCTCTCACCCTTCGTCCTATCAGTTTGGCGGGGTGGTGAAGAAGAGAAAGCTCTTGTCAAGGAAATCTCAGCACTGTCCTTTCTTCTGAGGTCCTCCTACTAGGTGTCCTATCCACTAACTTTTGTCCTAACTTACACACTGAGAATGACTTGGCTCTTGGCATCCCCTCCTCCCTCTGCTAATACCACTGAAAAGGGGATTAAACCTGCAGCATTTCTCCAGAGTGAATGAGACATCACAGGAGTTTGTGAACTCTCTTTCTTCAGTGATGTTTAGGACCAGCTTGGTCCTGATACCACAGCACTTTTCTTTTTTCTTTGGAGAGAGACACAGAGAGAGATAGAGAGGGAGAGGGAGACAGATAGAGAATGGGTGCACCAGCAGCCTCTCAGCCACTGTGAATGAACTCCAGACGTGTGCCCCCCATGTGGGCAAGTGCGGCATTGCGCCCTTACATCACTTTGCATCTGTAAATGTGGGATCTGGAGATTGGAACTGGTGTTCTTAGGCTTAGCAAGCAGGGCCTTAACCACTGAGCCATCTCTCCAGCCCCACTTTTTTTTTTGATTATTTATTTGGTTTTATTTTTAGTGGTTTATTTCCTTGGGGTATGTGTGTGTGTAAGTGTGAATGTGTGAGTGCTACAGAACACATGTGGAGGTTAGAGGACATCTTCAGGTATCAGGTATGAGGTATCGTTTGAGGCAGGGTCTCTGGTTCACTGCTTCCTTCTCCAGGCCGGCTGGTCTATGATCTTCTGGGTGATTCTCTGGTGCATGCTTCCCTTCTCACTGCAGGGCTGCTGGAATTATAGTTGTTCCCACTACCGCATCCAGCTTCAAGTGGGTGCTGGAGATCCAAACTCAGGTACCCTGGCAGAAAAAAACAACTTCTTTTTGCAGTTGATGCTAAGTACTGGCAAGATTCAAGACTTGTCAAAGTGCTGAGAGTAGGTGACTGCTGAGTGTTCATTGCCAAATGAGACACTGACATCACCTCCTCCACAGCTCAAGGAACATGGTGGGAAAAAAATGTAAGAGCCCGAGGATGGGGAGGAGTGCCGCGTGCTTTGGTGCACTGTCTTCTGGACATTCATGATTTCACAGTGACTGACCTACACAAGACCTACACAACATTGGGTCCATCAACATTCCATCATGAGTGGTGGACGGGGCCAAAAATAAAAAACAAAAAAGACATCAAAGTAGAAGATGGAGTAGTTGGAGAGAAGGGATTCAGTGGAAGGTGGCCAGGGTGAGGGACAAGAGAAGGTAATGGGAGGGAATTATGATCAAACTATATTATATACATGCATGAAAATTGTCAATAAAAAGGTTTTTTTGTTGTTGTTGTTTGTTTGTTTGTTTGTTTTTTTAATTGCCAGGTAGGAAATGTGGTAGGAATGCTGGGGAAGCAGATCCATTTCTAGCTTGTTAGCCAGGATTCAGGACCACAGTCACCAAGGAGGAAACACGAGGTGTCAAAAAAAAAATCACTATAAGTTTACAATATGTTAATTGGGTCTATAAAATGAGGTTGGCTATAATGCTATTCCCTCCCCCACCTTTTAAAATTCCCACTATCTGCTGTGCTTTCAGCGTCTGCTGCAACAACACAATAGTTTATTTTTACTCAGTTTTTCTCTCCCATAAAGAAAAAAGAAATCAACAACCTATTATCATGTTTCTTCAACACAACTGAGCTCATCTTATTAGGGAAAAGTGAAGAAGGATGTGTCATCTTATTAGAAATGACATGATGTATATACAGCCATATGCTTTCAAAGGGTTTTCTGCCAGTGTTAATCAAAACTCTTCCAAATTTATGAACCTACAGAGCAGCATGTCAACCATATGGGAAGTATCTCCCCTTCAATATTGAGAATTTGAATTAATAATAAACATTACTTAGTGAACCTAAATGAGAAAAACATATCAATGTTGAATCTAAGGAAAGTGGAAACATAAAAAAAAATTCCCGGTGTGTTGATGATTTTCAGCATGTATCTATCATGCTGCTTGATCTTTATTTTCACTCTGCTTGCTCAGTTACCTGATGTAGAGGCGGCTACGATCCACCATCTAAAGTGTCAATCACTGCATTACCTGCTTTCCTTTCGATTTTGTTGGCAAAATACTTGAAAGTGACTTGGATTGATAGGGAAGCAGAAAGGACTTTCCTGCCTTGCTTAATGCCTCATACCTGCCCCTAGCCTTCTCTCACGGCCTTCCTCCACTGATCTCCTTCATGCCCAGAAGTCTCTACCAGCCCTGTGCTTATCTTAGCAGATAATAATTTTGCAAGCTCTAGGTTATTTAACACAAATTTATTTCTAACCTCCACTGGATAGAGGGCGTGTGAGGGTCTCAGTGGACCAGCAAGTTCTCCTTAGTTGGAGAAACATCTTTGATTCTTGCACATGGATCTTAACCATGAACTTTCACAGGACTTTGGGGGGTGGTGGTCATAATTAGGAACAGGCTAAATATGAGCGAGAAATGTACAGCTGTTGACCATAAACCAATACAGTGGGAGGGAGGGAGGAACCAAGGCTAGAAAGGAAGGGCCAAGCCATCTTTGTAGCAGCACGACTTGATGAGGGTGAAGATGCTGATAGTGGTAGTCATGATGGTCTACACTTCAGCCATCCTGATATGAAAAGAATATACAAAAGTTATAAATATTAAGTATTTAAAAATATTATTTCAAAATAGATCCTGGTGCTGGTAAGATGGCTCTTCAAGTGAGAATGCTTGCCTCAGAGTCATGAAAACCTGAGTACTACCCCTAGCCCCTACATAAAAAGGCCATGCATGGCCCTGTAACCACTGTGCTGGAGAGGGTGTGGAGACAGGAGAATCCATGGTGATTACATGTTAGCCAGTCTGACCAAAAATTAGCAGCTCTGGTTTCAGTGAGAGACTCCATCTCGAGAAAAGAAAGTGGAAGAGTGGCAGAGGAAAGCGAAAACACTTGATGTTCTCCTCTGGCCCCTGCAGGCATGTGCACAGGGAACACACATCTGTACACATGCATAAACTATACATATACACAAGCCACATGTACATACCACATGACACACACACACACGTATGCTATTCAAAGATGCTAAATTTTTTGGTAAATTTGCTATGTACCAAAAAATAACTAGTACAAAGGACAACCATATCCCTGTAAAAACTAGAGGTTTGTGCCATGCATTTGGTAACGGATCTATAGAGAAAGAGGCATAATTATATTTTTTCAACTTATAAATATGGAAAGTGTCCCAAAACAATAAAATTATCACCAGTTATTTTTCAGCACTACAGATGACCAAGTGGAGAAGTGTTTTTACTATATTTGTTCTATCTTCTATCCACAGAAGGGGATCTAATCTCTTTGGCTTGGTCCCCAGGCCTCAGGAGGTTTCAAAGTTGCCCAGGAGTCTCTTAATGTGCAGACCTAGGTGGGCAGCCACTGTGTCCCTTCCTGGGAAGAAAGATCCCCCCTGCCCTTAGTCTCTTGGGAACAATAGTAGAACCTAGCTTCTGCAACTGAGTACCTTAAAAGTGGGCTTTAAAAGTGCCAGTGTCATTGCCCCACGTGACTGGGGTAAGAATGCTATGACCCATCTTGAAGTATTAACCAATGCAAAACAAGCTTGCAGGTAAAAGGAAACTGCCTAGAGAACTCTGATGCTATAGTTAGAGTTGGTGTGAATGATTTTTACCGTGCATCTTTCCTGTCCATTAAGAAAATGGACTTAAGTTATTAGCCAAAAATCTTTCCGTAGAAAATACATTGGGAAATATATCTGGGGATCTTCAATGGGCCTGCAGGATTTACAAAGAAGATCTTAACTGACTAGGTTATGGATCTTGGGACTAAATCATTGGGAAAATGGCTTGGAGGATCCATCCATTAAAGAAGAAATAACTGTCCACCTTAAGGGATTGTACCAGTCAGCATCAGACCAGTGATGCTGCAGTAACAAACATCCCCAACATTTCAGCAGAGTCATTCCTAGCTAATCCTTCCAAATCATCTTTGTTTTGTCTGGACAGTTGGGAGTCTTCCTGTGTCTTTCTTAGTCAAACTGGTAAGTGGAACCTCATTAATTCAGAGATTGACTAGGAGAAAGGTAAACCACATATTTGGTTCTTAAAGCCATTTGTAATAGGTGGTACCTAGGTCGAGTATAAATTTCAACCAACTCTTTTAATACTCATGAGATATTTGTCTCAGCATTTGTGGTGGTTTGAATGGATATCTCTCAATAGATTCAGGAGTTTTATTAAAGCTTCTTGGATCTCCAACCTCCTGGCTGGAGGAGGTGTCACTGTGGGTGGATCCTGGGGTCTTGCCCTAAGGTGTTTTGCTACTGGGTGCAGACCTGAATTCCAGCCTAAAATATGCAAAGTACCTGAGATCTTCCTGGGTTCGGAGTGTGCTTGTTTGTGATGCTGATGGGCCTGTGAAAGTGGACCAGCTTCTTCTGCTATTATGGAACTTCCCCTCTGTCTATAAGCATCAGTAAATCCCTTCCTCCCTTAAACTTGTGCCTTGTTTGGAAATAATTCCACAATATAAAGCTGACTACAACAGCATTATTAACACACTCATATGCTAACTTATCGAATGGCAGGAAATTATGCATGTTGCCTCCACTCATATGTTATTGACCGAGTGAATCATAGAAGTGTGGTTCCTACCCTGTACCAAGGAGGATATGTTTGTCAGTTTGTTTGATAGTTTATTGTAGCTATGACAAATACTTGTGAAAAACAGGTTAAAAGGAAGACAGTTGTAGTTTGGCTCCTAGTTTCAGAGGTTTCAATTGATAGTTACTTGGCCCCATGTTGAGATAGAGTCCATGGTACAAGAGCATAGTGGTGCAGTTACTCACCTCATGGTGGCTGGGAAGCAGGGTTAGAAACCAGAAGGGCCAGGGGACAAGATACCCTTTAAAGACACACCCTTCCAGCTGGCTGTGGTGGCGCCTTGAATCCCAGCACTTGGGAGGCAGAGGTAGGAGGATCGCTGTGAGTTTGAGGCCACCCTGAGACTACATAGTGAATTCCAGGTCAGCCTGAACTAGATCGAGTCCCTACCTCGAGAAACCAAAAAAGAAAAAAAAAAGAAAGAAAGAAAGAAAAGAAAAGAAAAAGACACCCCCTTTCCCTGGTTACCTAGTTCCTCCAAGCAGCCCCACCTCCTAAAGTTCCCACCACCTCCTTTCATAATACCACCAGCTACAAACAAAGCTTTCAACACACAAATCTGTGAAGAGGCACTTCACATTAAAACCATGCATGAGGGCTGGAGAGATGGCTTAGCTGTTAAGGCGCTTGCCTGCAAAGCCTAAGGGCCCAGGTTCGATTCTCCAGGTCCCGCATAAGCCAGATGTACATAGTGGTGCATGTTTATGGAGTTCGTTTGCAGTGGCTAGAGGCCCTGGTGTGCCCATTCTCTCTCTCTGTCTCTCTTTCTCTCCGTCTTTCTCTAATAAATAAATAATAAAATATTTTCAGATGTTTGGAAAACTGTATTGATATCCACTCCGAAAACTGAATCCAGGGTTTCCCTGAGGTTGTTGACTTCTGCAGGGCCACTACAATAGCACAAAGGGCTATGAACACAAAATAGCTAAGGGTGTCATCTAAGGACCCATAATTTTTTTTTCTTTCTTTCTTTTTTTTTTTTTTTTTTTTTTTTGGTTTTTCAAGGTAGGATTTCCTTCTAGTCTAGGCTAAGCTGGAATTCACTATGTAGTCTCAGGGTGGCCTTGAACTCACAGCAATCCTCTTACCTCTGCCTCCCAAGTGCTAGGATTAAAGGCATGCACCACCACGCCCGGCTCATAAATTTTTATATATTGGGCAAATGCAGTATTTTTAAATTTTGAACTATCTGTAAATGTGCTGAATTTCAAATTATTAGCAAACTCTCAGTAGTGTTTAGACTTGTTATTTCTTTTCAAACAACTTGAGTTAAAATCACAACTATACACCTGGTGGTATAGCTCAGGGCTCGAGTGTTGCCTGACACGCATGAACCCCTGGTTCAATCCCCAGAATCACCGCAAACTTTCCAATGATTATTTTATTGGAGAAGGGTGATGCAGTTTTAAAAGTGTCTCTCTGTTTGAGAAGGTTGGGAGCCACTGCCTTCATGTGGTGCCTGTCTCAGGGGCACTGGGTCTATCTCAAGCCATTGGGTCTGTCTCAGGCCATTGGGTCAACCAGGTTTCTTTCTTAGGTATTGTCCTTTACAGAGCATCATCCAAGTGGGTTAATCAGGTTAAGACAAATATCTCATGAATATTAAAGTGTAACGATGAAATTTACACTTGATTTTGGTGCCACATATGACTGGTGCTATCATATAAATGGTATATGATAGTCTCATTCATTAATTTCTCCCACACCTTCCACAATCTACCTGAATAGAGAGTTTCCTGTGAAACTACAATGGCAAGAGGGGCTGAAACTCCTTATGGCGAGGAGACATGGGACTTCTCCTTGCACGCTTTTACTGAAATAAGTTGTCATTGTGGATCTCATATCCTTACATGTCTGTGGCCAAGTCAGACAAATTAATTTGAATTAAGTTATTACTTTCTGAGTGTTCACCTGTACGTACGTCTCTGCTTGCAAGAATGGAGGGGGAGGATCTTTACTCTTAAATCTTTTGAGAAAACTATTCCATCATGTTATTTCCTTTCTGCCTTTGAATGCACCCTGCCTCCAGCTCCTTTCATGGGTGCTGGCTGAAAAGGTGTTGAATACAACCAGCATCTTTTGAGAGGACACTCCCCTTGCACCTGTTCTTTTCTTCTGGTAAAGATCAGCCACAAAGAAACCGAGTACGAGGAGGAGAATTCTCAGTGCTTCCCCCCCCCCACAATTGCCATTTCCTCAGTCTCTGGAATTTTCTTACACTATTGGTTATGCCATATGATCTCCCACAGAAGTCCTTCATCCCCGAGAATTTTCCTAGGCCTGGAACTCCATCTGCAACTGCCTCACGATTCAAAAACAGGCAGTAGCCTTTCCGGTAGCTATTTGCAGTTTTGAAAGAATTCTGCCTCGGATCTAGAAAGAGAGAACAGTCCCATGAAATTGGCATCTTTGAGTAATTCCTGCATCAGACGAAAGCGAAGAATTTTCCCAAATACAACTGGCCGAGCCGCAAAAGAGCAAAAATAAAGTGGAAAACAACTTAAGCCTCCGGCGCAGGTGTGTTGGCAAAACTTTCCATGCAACTTTCACGTGGCTCTCGGTGCTGAAAGCAAAAATGGTTTGTACTATGGGCTCTTGAGAGCTGACAAGAGGAATCTTCAAGAAGGCGCCCTATAATTCATTTTTATTGTCTAGCTCTTATGTTTCTGACTGTAAAAGTGATCTACAAGTTGTAAAAAGATTTGGAAAACATAGAAAATAATAAAAAGATAAAAGGCATGCCTCCCCCAAGTAATCACATCACCCAGAGAAAATCGTGAACATTTGGCTGTTCGTGTCCCATTACTTTGTCTATGCATAAAAGACAGACACTTAAATTAAACTGTGTTATTTTGAATGTTGTGTTTTAGGTGCAAGATTTAGGGGCCCTAGATACAATTTGACTTATATTATTCAAATACTTGATTTCTTAATTGATTTTTTAATGGACTTAATAGGACAAGGCCCAGAGTGTCATGTTAAAAGTATTTCTATCTCAAGATGAGTCTATCAATTTCTGGTTGATTTTAGCATTTAAAAATGATATATCTGATATGCATTTATTGTACATTCTTGCTCTAAGGACATCTTAAAGGTATTTTACAAACTATGAAGGTCTTAATGTTCTGGCTCTTGTCTATCAACTAAGGAATTTATTTGAAGAAAAACAAAACCAAGAAGCTGTATAAAATATTGTTAAATGTGCCCACCTTAGACTGATCTGTGTTGACTCATTTGATATTTTCTGTTTGAATTGTACATTCTCTGAGACTAATATTTTATCCTTGCTCTATTTTTATTTGTTGACGACATTTTGGCATTTACTGGTATTTTTCAACATGCTGCAGTTTGGGGGGTGGTATGGAGTATATGCCATAAAAGGAGGGAGTTGGGTTTTGTTTCATAACCAAACCAGATGCTTGTCCTTTTCCAGAGAAATTAATCAATTTACTTAGTGACTGGAGTCACATAATATGATATACCATCCTGCTTCGTTTTTTTTTTCTTCTATGAAGTTTCATTTTGTATTTTTGCTACGTAAACATTTCCCCCCCAGCTGATCATTTTTACTGTAGAAAAGGGACTTGTAATCTCATCTCTCAGAAAACTGAATATGAATATCCGAAGAGCCCCTGAAATTGTACACAATGGGGGGAGGGGGTTGTGAGTGTGTGCATAGGCCCATGTAAATGTTTGTGACCCAAAGTGAGCTTAGATTCTGTGAGAGGAGCCACACTTTTTGTTACTTTCTCCTCCCTGACTCCACCTGCCCCTCCTGAGAACAGAACAGCGAGCAAGAGAGGGTGCCCACCCTTGCCAGCTGCCTGGCCATTACCTCCTAGTCGGAAGGTCATGAAAGAGGAAGCAGCCTCTGCGGTGGTTCTCAGGGGAGCCAGGTCCCTGTCAGAGCCAGGGATGGAGAAGGAGGAGGAAGAGAAAGCAAGGCTGCTGAGGAAGGCTGAACTCCACTGTGGAGGTGGGGAAGTCTGGACGGGTGACATCAGTGGTAGATAAAAGACACCAAGAAGAGGTGGTGGGGGTGGGGGGTGAAGCGAAACCTGGGAGTCCATGCTTTGGGGTGAAGGAATAAATAGGTATTAAGGGCCAAGGTTCTAAGGCAGAAACAGGTGGGCAGGTGGGTACGCTGTGCTGGCCAGGAGGGGTGGGAGGTGGGAGAAGTGATCTGATGGTAGCTCCCTTTTCTCTTGCCAGCACAGGTGTGGAGGAGTCAAGGGAGGGCTGGCTTTCAAAGAAGTATCTTTCTAAGATTAAAACACAGCTGCCACAACACTACCATTTTAAGCGTGTTTATTTCTTGCTTTGATAAAATCTTTCACAGACAATTTGTCCGTTCAGGGTAGTTTGTTATTTTTCAACCCACTGAGCAAACTTAACGTGTCACTGAAGCACTGTTCCCATAGTCGCATGTAGTTTTCCAAATTGTCATTGCAGTGGGTCTATAAAGGGACTGTAATGTTTCCTAAGTTGCTTCCCTGCAGGCTGGGCACTGAGCTTGACTTACTACATGAAGCATGAGGAAATGGAGCTGCCCAACTCCCATAGGGCGCCTACCTTGGCAATGGGCATCAGGAAGTGACCCGGAGAAGCCTACCACCACCCTACTGCCCTAGGACTTGACCTGTCTCACTGACCAGCCTTTCTCCAGCAGCATGGACATGCATGGCGCCCTGCCTCCATTGCTAACCTACGTGAGCTGGAGAAGGCTAGAGCCAGTCTTCACCTATATGTGCACTAGAGATGGGGGTGGGGAACCAGCTGACTGGCATCTGCTTAGGGAAGTAGGTCCCAGGAAGCTAAAAATTTGCTGAACATGACAAGAATGTTCCCAATGGCTGCACTTTTAGTTCTTTCTTTTTAATTTTTATTTATTTATTTGCAAGCAGAGAGAAAGAAAGAGAGAGAGAGAGAAGAGAGGCAGACAGAGAGAGAATGGGCACGCCAGGGCGTCCGGCCACTGCAAACAAACGCCAGATGCATGTGCTCCCTTGTGCATCTGGCTTGCGTGGGTCCTGGAGAATCGAATCAGGATCCTTTGGCTTCGCAGGCAAACGCCTTAACCGCTAAGCCATTTCTCCAGCCCCCACTTTCAGTTTTGAATGAGCGACTCTCCCAGAGATTTACTAAGCTAATGTGCGAGAAGAAATGATGAGGAGCAGATAGAGAGAACAGCCCACCGAGCTGAGCTCTGAGTAACATCCAGCAGAAATGGCTGGAGTAGCCCTGCTGAAGATGGGCAAAAAAAAACAAAGCAGTAGATGAATAACAGAGCACCGGATCAGGCTCTCACAACATCCAGCAGAAAGGGCTGGAGCGGCCCTGTCAACAGCCAGCTAGAGGCACTGATTACTCAAGGGTGCTGGGCAGAACGTCTTCCCCTAGGGTGAGGTTTCCAATTAGCAGTTCCCACCCCAGGCATTTTTATATCATGGGATAAACAAGAAAGACCTGCGCTCAGGTATTAAGATTTGTAGAGGGGGCTCTGGACAGCCTGGGGAATGATTTATCTTCCAGCTGTTTCCAAGAGTACAGTGTTTTTATTCTTGGGATTTTTTTTTTTTTTCCTCCCTGTCTCAGGGCCATGGGGCCAGCTTTGCCCAGGACAAGGGGTTTCAGAAGACATTTTGAGATAAGCACACTTTATCTGAAATGGAGGTGGGGGGATGTTCCCCATTCCCAGAGTCAGCTCTTAGCAAGCTTACAATATGATTTATATTATAGGTACAGCCGGTAGTGAAGGGAGCACATTGCACACAGCACAGGTACAAGTTGGTCAGTATGTGGGCAACGTCATTGGGAAAAATTAAAAAGCCACCTTCATAGCTTTGAAGTGACCTATCACGATGAATTTGTTTTTACCTAAGCACGAGGCAGGGAAATGATGTCTCCCCTTTTCTTTTTTTTTTTAAATTTCTTTCAGATATCACTTGACCTCATATGAATTCATCTATGCTTTATCTTGGAACCCCTAGTGCCTAGCAAAATTCCCGCACATATCAGATGTTCAACGAGCCTTTGTTGGATGGATGGATTGATGTTCAAAGACATAGAGACAGCAGGACATGTCTTTGAACGTCAATCAACTTGCAGGCCGGACACAGACATTGAGGTTGATGAACCTCACCACGTACAAGTGCAGACTCTTCAGATCCACCTCTGCCCATCCCACCGTGTCCCCAAAGGCCTCCTGGACGATTGTCTCAGCCCATCTGCTCCCAGTCTCTTTTGTTCAACCCCCCTCTCTTCTAAGCCATACCACGTTTCCGTTCTAAAGTCCTCACTGGCTCTCCATCATATACACACAGTGCCCTTAGTTCATTGGTTTTCTTCATGAGTCTTTCAAACGCTTTCATTTCTCCTTCTTGGTCTCCACTTCTCAATCTTCGATCTTTACCCCCACCCCACACTCCAGACACACAGATAGTTCCACAGTGCCTGAGCATCTCTCACGGGCCACACCTGTTTTCATTACTTGTGTCTTCTTTGCTCACGGAACATTCCCACCTGCCACGTGTAGGTCTAGCAGCCTGCTAGATTTTCCTATTTCTCCTTCTTAACACCATCCGGGCCTCAATCCTTCATCCAAACACCCTACACTCAAGCTGGGGGCACACCCTATGTATGTGTGTTTGCCTCAGAACTCCCTGTGGGACGAGAGGGCACACAGTGCCTTCTTCCTCACCAGAGCCTGCTTCAGCACCTGGCTCAGCCAGCACTGCTCTCCCAGGTGCAGGTGACTTTCTAGAAGAGAATGTAATCTCTTGGGTTACAGTTTCACCTGTCGTCATATTCACAGCTCTTCTGTCCCCAATGCCTGTGTGCTCTTCCCCCAGATTAAGCTGCAAAGCAAATACACAGGTAAATCTTTCCCACCTAGAAGGCCCAGAATTTTACTTTCACCAAAAAAGAAAAAGAAAAAGAAAGAAAGAAAGAAAGAAAGAAAGAAAGAAAGAAAGAAAGAAAAAGAAAAGAAGACAGGATCTGTTTCCGAATGGCAGATGACATCTCAGCTAAAGGAAGGAAGTCAGGAAGGCTCAACGCAGCCTGAATGCCAACCAGGAGCCCCGTGTTCCCAATCACGCTTGTGATCCTCACACACAGGACACTGTGGGTTTGACCTCAGCAGAAATCAGGCCTGCTCTACATGGTGATGATATAGCAAACACATGGAATTGATTAAATGAATAAATAACCCTACTTAGTTTTGCATAAGAATATGTGGTACCCAGGTCAAAGATAATCCCTAATTTTTCTATGCATAATAGATTCCAAAGTGTAAACATCACCAGTAGTCTGAACCAAACTAGATGCTTTAAGTCAACAGTCAAAGGTGTGATTGTAAACTCGGAAATATCCACAGTGTTTGTGAATATCACGTCTCTGAATTAGGTGAGGGGTCCACAGCTGATGTGGGTGCCTAATTGATCTGATATCTCAGTGTCAGGCCTTGGCCAGTCTCAGACATTTGATCACAACTTTCTTCCTATAGCTCAACTTGAGGGGGGTGATTTCTCTAGATTTCATTTGCCCACTTCTAATTTATAAGGGTATCCCAATATCAAATATTCATCAGAAACTCTTCATTCCTTGCGAAAACTTCCAGAGTTACAGGTTGCCTTTGAAGCCGCAGGCATTAGACAAAATTTGTTAAGGTCTCAAGGTGGTTTCTGTTGATGGTAATTTTGTTGCCTCTTTCATCTCACAAGATTTCAAGTGTCACTCTCAGTGACTGTTGGCTTTGGGGTGTCAGTATGAGATTCCCTATCTTTACCCAGCTGGACCAGGGCATTGGCACGCAACACCAGGAGATCTGGACATTGGAGGCTGAGACACCCTAGACAGCAGGGCACATTTGTGAGGCCAGGCAAGAGGAAGTCAAATTAGGAGGCTGAGATCACCGGCCCAGGGGATGGCATTAGGGGTAGGTAGGAAAATTCAAGGAAGCTCCCTGTAGTGCAAAGAAACGCCACTCCTTGGCACCTGCGACAAGTCCAAGTCCTGACTCATTTGTGAATGTATCTTTGGAAAGAGGTTCTTGCAAGCGTGTCACTTAGAGAAGGAGTGAGAGATGGGCTCATCCTGGATTGGCAGGTCCTCTGTCCAGGGGCACTATGGACAAGGGGGAGGAAGAGATCAGGGCTTCAGAGATGCTAAAGACAGGCCACGTGAGGAGGAAGCTGAGCCTGGAGTGGTCTGTGCGCCAAACAGTATCAAGGGTTGATGGCAGCCACCTGACACTATAGAGGACAGGAAGTGGGACCCCTGAGCGATTCCACTCCACAAGGGGACATCCCTGCTAACATCTTGATTTTTGTCTTTTTTTTTTTTTTAATACTAGGAATCAAAAACAGGCCTATACATATGAGGTAAATGCTATACTGCTGTGCTACAGCGCTAGCCTGACACCTTGGTTTTGGGTCTCTGGATTCTAAGACTGAAAGAGAATAAAGTCACCAAGTTGCTGGTAGCTTGATGTGGCCTTCCTAAGGAAAGGGCCTATCCTTCCACACACATTCACAGGCTCACATCAGGGGATGTTCAGGAATTATGAGATGCGGCAGGGCTGGTGCTGAGCTTTGCTCACTCTGCTTCTCAGTGCCTAGCATCTGGGAGACCTTCAGTGAAGGCAGAGAACATCTTTCAATGCAGACTCTAAAATAGAGACACTTGGGCTTGATCATTTTGATTGAACAGAAGGTTGGTAAAGCTTTATTATTTAAAAAAAAACATATTTGCCATTTATTTATTTGAGAGAAAGAAAGAGAGAGAGAGAAAGAGGCAGATAGAGAAAAAGGATGGACACATCAGGGCCTCCAACTGCTGCAAACGAACGCCAGATGCATGTGCCACCTTGTGCATCTGGCTTACATGGGTCCTGGGGAACTAAACCTCTGTCCTCTGGCTTTGCGGGCAAGTGCCTTAACCACTGAGCCATGTGTAGGTAAACATATAAAGAAAGTAACATGATGGGCTGGAGAGATGGCTTAGCAGTTAAGGCGCCTGCCTCCTAAGCCTAAGAACACTGGTTCCAATCTCCAGGTCCCACGTTTAGCCAGATGCAAAATGACGCAATGGTGCAATGCCACACTTGACCACAAGGGGGCGCACACATCTGGATTTCGTTCTCAGCATCTGAGACACTGCTGGTGTGCCAATCTCTGTCTTTCTCTCTCTCTCTCTCTCTCTCTCTCTCTCTCTCTCTCTCTCTGTGTCTCTCTCCAAAAAAATAATAAAAAAAAATTTAAAAGAAAGTAACATGAGACATGAAAGTGGGAAAGGGGGCTACTGGGGAAGGAAAGGCACAGGTGGGTGGGGAGAGCAGGGAGCCATGGAAGAGTACGTATGTGTACTGGTCAAGGGTCTCTACAGTGACAGAACCAATAGAATGGAGATGTATTACAAGGGATTTGTTTTTTACAGGATACAGGATGGACAGTCCAGCAGTGGCTATCTGCAAACTGGAGGGTTGGGGAATCCGGAAGCTGCTCTGTCCATGAGGCTGGATGCCTCAGCAGTGCCCATCTGGCTGTGAAGGCCTTGAAGAT
Organism: Orientallactaga sibirica; assembly: GCA_036365145.1. Lineage (NCBI taxonomy): Eukaryota > Metazoa > Chordata > Mammalia > Rodentia > Dipodidae > Orientallactaga > Orientallactaga sibirica. The sequence goes on along the minus strand of JAEOAD010000001.1, from coordinate 110,636,026 downwards.
TCCTACAGAGCTGAGAGCTGCTCCAGTCCACACTGGAAAACTGATGAATCTGGATTCCAGTGTCCCGAAGGAAAAAAGCAGACTAGTTGCCTGCGCCAGCAAGCAGCATGGGCAGCCGGGCAAAAGGCTCTGTATTCTCTCAGAAACTCTCTCTGTCTAGTCCATCATCTGAAGGGCCACCAACCTGGGAGATCGTCCTTCTTCTCTCGTTAGTCTTTCTTGGAAACACCCTAACCCTAACCCTAACCCTAACCCTAACCCTAACCCTGCCCAAGAGGTTTGCCTCTTGCTTGATTCCCAACCTCATCAAGTTGACAAGAGAACTTAACTGTCACGGCATGGAAATGCCATCATGAAACCTGCTGTTTTGTATGATTGATAAATAAGTAAATAAATAAATAAGTAAATATGGGAGAAAGACAAGGAAGAGGATTCTGGTATGTTTCCAATCAGGTACAATATTGATATGATCGAGTCCGGGATTAGACATTCATTCCCTTTGTGTGACTGAGTGGCACTTCAGAGAGCAGAGGAGGCACATAGCTGTGAGGTTGATTCCAATTCATTGAAGGGCTGAAAGATATGTTTGAAATGGACCTGGGGTCCTTGAGGAGCTCCGGGACCTTGTGGCTTGAAGAATGATGTGATGAGGAGGAAATAGATGCCTGAGACCTATCAACTTTGTCAGACAGCACTGTACACAATCAGGAGAGAAGGCCAGGATGGCTTGCCAGGGAGCCAAATACTTCATGGACACATCTTTGTTGGAGATCTTCTGCTCACTAGAGGATGCTTTAAATTGTGCTGTGTTGGGCCCTAAGAGGCCCGGGTGTGAGGCCTAGTGGAACTTCCTGAGCCTGACTAGAGTTTGGCGACCTGTCTTTGGCCTACTCCCACTTAGGAGTGACTCAGCAAAGCCTAAGCCAAAACTACCTCCGCCCAGCTACTGCTGACGTGGTGAAATACTATTGGCCCCTACACCTTTATCCCATCTTGAGACCCACCCTCTTTCTCAAAGCTATATAAACACCTTCCCACTACAATAAAACGAGTTCCTGCTTCGACAAGACTCCTGGTCTGGAGTGTTTTTTCTCTCCGGTGTTTTAGAGGAGGGGGGTCTGTGCCACCGACACCCATCATCCCGCTCAGCCTCAAGAAAAGCCGCTGGATTGGCTCTTTCTTCAGCTCTACCTGCCGGGGGAGGAACCGGCAGTGCTGGTTCCCTATGGTAGAGAAAAGAAAATCCTATAAGGAGCCCTCCCCTGCCCATTAGGTTGACCAAGAGCCAGGTGAATAAACCATGGGTCTCGGGCCTGGAGAGATGGCTTAGCAGTTAAGCACTTGCCTGTGAAGCCTAAGGACCTGGGTTGGAGGCTCGATTCCCCAGGACCCACATAAGCCAGATGCACAAGGTGGCACATGCATCTGGAGTTCGTTTGCAGTGGCTGAAGGCCCTAGAGTGCCCATTCTCTATCTGCCTCTTTCTCTCTCTGTGTGTCACTCTCAAATAAATAAATAAACAACAACAACAAAAAAGGTTTAAACCATGGATCTCGAAGGATGATGGTGGCATGTCACTAAGCACCTGGGTCACTTTGGAGCATTTTAAGCCTGACAGTCAACCCTTGTCTAGGATGAGTGGTAGCACTGAAGTCACATCCAATATAAGGTGAAGGGTAGTGGCTGAGGTTGGATTCTCTTAGTTCTAATCAGTTAAGGCTTCCATAAGGACTTCTAATTGTCACTTCTGCAGGACACAGAGGTAAAGTGCCTCAAACACACCTGATTAAAATCAGGACTACAATTTGTCATTTGAATATTCCTCCATGAGTCAGTTTACTGTCCCACATAGCCCTTCTTATACACTGGGAGCAGAAGAGAAAAACTCAGAAGGAATGTTTGCATTCCCTTCCAGTAGGTCTGCAGAGTCCCTGGCACTACTATTGGAGTGATTATCTTTCAACAGCAGTTAATTCCAAAGTTATAAAACATATGCTCAAACAAGTGTCTTTTCTACATAGCCTTCATTTTAATGGACCATCACAAATAGTGAAGAAGAAGGAAGAAAAAAAAAAAAAAAAGAGCTTTCTGAAAGGTAAAATTCCAAAGGAGAGGAAGTGATTTCAGAGGGGCTGTCTAAAATTTTGTAGGGTTTTAAGGATAACATGAGCCTCACAGTGGTATTATGTGAAAAAATGCCAGAACATCTGTTATGTTAAGTATAACAACAACAAAACCAAAATAAATCTCTAGTGAAGAAAAAAAAAACTCGTAATAGATTATGGCGGGGCTTCTGCCTGACTTACAGGGAAATCAGCAAAAAACACAGCAGTGGGACCAGGATGGAGCAGAAGTACTGATATGGTCTGAATGATGCGGTGCTAACTTCCGGGGTTTGCCAGCTCAGCGCCCTTATGCTAGGCACGTTTGTGCAATGAGTCCCAGGGCACCACAGCAAGCTCCCCAGTAAACTCACCGACAGTCACACACAATTTTGTTCTTTTCATCTTTCCTTCATTGTTTTCAATAGAAGCATTTTTTTCCTATTAATAAGAAAAGTGCGATCTGATTGGTGACAAACTCCACACACATTGTCGAGTCATTTTCATGCATAGCCATGGCACTTGAGATGAAAAGACTTTAATCTGGCTAGATATTGAGAAATAAACAGATGAAATGCTAAAAATCATAGCAAATGTTCAAAATCCAGATTGGCTCAATCTGACTTATAAAGAACTTTTTGAATAATTTTCCAAATGCAGCTAATTCAGGAAAACTTCCATGTCCTCAGGAAATAAAATGCCCATCTTCGCGTTGGATCTGAGAAATCTTAGCAGCCCGGGATGCATTTCAGAGCTTTTGTGCGAATTTAAAAGTCAACTAGAGAGTTCCAAATTGGTCTAAACAGCAACAACTTGATGTGTTCCTTACATCTTCAAAGCAAATGCCTCTTGAATGATGGGTCCATGAGCAGCCAGCACCTCCATGTCAAACGTGACCACAAGATGCTTATCTACTCTCTGTACAAAGATAACGTGTCCCTTTGAAACATAGTAGTTATAATCTCGACATTTTAGTTAATCTATAAGATGAGATTGTTCAAAAAGACCTCTAAAGGTATTTGGCACCTACTATGGAAAGGAGAAATCATACAGGTTTTGTGCCATTGACCTGGAATATTCTAGAGAACTAACCTTTGCTAACCTCTCTCCTGCAAGCCACCACTGTCCTGGCTGTCTATCCCAAAGGCTCGCTGTCCTGATATTCATCTTTTTTATGAAAAAATCCTCCTGATTTGCTCTTTGCCTGGCTAGCATTTTTAAAGACCTTTGTCCTATATGACTTCTGTCTCTTTCCCACGTCTTTTGGTTGCAAAATCGAAATTTTCCTTAAGAGGAATCACACTGTCCCACCCTCAGTCAGTGATATTTGGGAGGAAGAAGCCCCTTGAGTCCTAGGGGGTGGAAAAGTGTGACCAGGCTAGAGACATGGTGATTGGCTCACATACTGGTATGAAACTTACGAATGGCCAGTGAGGATCAGCTCCTGAATTCATTGTGAAAACCAATGACGGGGGTGGGGGGGCTAATAGAGTTTTCTTTTTGTCTCTCCTCACCTTTGTTTTTTTCTGTAACTGAATTGACCTTACTCCTTGTCCCTGGCAAGTTACAGCATATGGGTTGATGATCTCCCTTGAAGAAGACCCTTCTGCCAACCATATCTACCCTTTCTTGATCACTTGGCAGGCTGGCAAAGTAAAATAACCTCATTTTGCAATCACAGTGTGATTTATGTGTTTGCTGTCTGTCTCCCACTGTAAGATACCAAGTCTATGAGATACAGAATGTGAGACTAAGAGAATGTTTTATTCAATAGTCACTGGTGTGCCAATGAACAGAATCTGTGTTAAATCTGAGTTTGCCCAAAAAGAGAGAGAAAGAGAGAAAGAGCCTGGTGTGGTGGCACATGCCTTTAATCCCAGCACTTGGGAGGATGAAGTAAGAGGATCACTGTGGATTCTAGGCCAGCATGAGACTAATTCCAAGTCAGCCTGGACTATAACAAGATTCTCCCTTGAAGAAAACCAAAAGAGAGAGAGAGAGAGGTGGGCAATAAGATTAGCAATGTCTGAGTGGTAAGAAAAGCATCTGGGAGCCTTGGAAATATGGATCTGCTGATCCAATTAGCAGGGAAGACACTATCAGCTTGGTAAGAGCAAAGTGCAAGGTCACTTGAGGAAAAAGTTGTCTGAGCCTTGAACTTCAACCTAGTGCTGAGGCACTGGGCCTAGTGTCTGGGCGGGTGGCTCCAGTGGCAGTAGATGACAGTGTAGATCCCAGCCAAGGAGCTCTGGAGATGGACATATGTGTGGCTTGCTAATGCTTCTCAGGAGGTCCTGCTGAATTGCAGGCTTATTTAGTTTGGTTTTTAGTTAGGTAATTCCCTGAGCAGAGCAAGGGAAAGGGAAGGTCTCATAGGAATGACTGTGTGTTTTTCATGTTACCAACTTGTGAACAGATAGGAGGCGGAGTTTCAGACATTGTTTAATTGGGGTGTGTGTGTGTGTGTGTGTGTGTTGGTGCTCCTGCACGGTGCTGAGTAGGGCTGGGAAGTTCTAGGCCTCTGGTGCTGTGTGACAGTGAGGGACTGATTGAGCAACCACAACGTGGACGGATCACTTGAATGGACTCACCTCTGTCTTTCTGGGTAGGGCCTGAGTTCAGGGTTCTGCAACAATGGTATTCAGCAAAACAACTTGGCATGGCTGGCTTCCATTTGAAGGCTCTCCTGTCTGCTTTAATGTTCTGCTCTTGCCATTGTGAAATTCTACCAATTCTACCATTTTTTCCCCAGACTCCATGCATGACATAGTTGGTGATGTCTGGTGAGGGGGATTTGAAAATGCAGATGCCCAGGCCCTGCCCCATAGCATGTGATTTACATGGGTCTGAGGACTGTCATTTCTAAAACAAAGAAATGACCATGCCACTGTTGACAACATTTTGAGAAATATTTGTGCTAGGGATGGAGTTAACTCTGGACTTCCATAATATACACAAAATATAACAAATATACACAAGTTTTAAAATGTTTGTTAAAAAAAACTGAAGTCTGAGAGACAAGAAAGGGCAGGCACCAGCATTTCCATCAAAAGGGAGAAACTGCATTCCCAGATCTTCCTGGCAAAAAAAAACAAACAAACAAAACAACAAACAAAAAAACAAAACAAACACACAAACAAAAAACCCTATCATGATTCTTTTTGGTTTCATGACTTGTGAAGAGATTCCTTCCAAAGAAACTTGGAAATGTCAAGATAACTTACCAATGCTGTCCAGAAAAGTAGAATGGTTAAGGGGTGTCTACATTTATGAATGAAACTCATGGTAAGGGAAGAGGGGACTGAAATAAAGCAGCAGTCTGCCCTTCTCAGGCCTCTACCCTGGAAGAAGGCATCACCAATCGTGCCTCAGACATTACTAATCAATCGTGGCGTTCATTTCCTCTGTGTTCAGGTCTGGCCTCAATCTCCTGTCTCCACCCAGAAGGCCAACACCAATGAACCGAAGTTGACAATGCAAGCAATCCCTTGTGTGCTGACTGGGATGGGGAGCGAGTGTAAAACGGCAAAGTGTAAAAAAGCACTACTCTTTTCTCAGATAAAGTAGAACCATTAAAAAGTTCATTCCTTTTAAGGATAAACTTACTTACCAGCTGCCTGTGTTGAAATAAACAGAAACTCAACACTTTCAGGGGAGTGATACCATCGCTGTCAGCGTCTTGCCTTGGGGTGGTTGATATTCTGGTGCCCAGGGAGTAACTTGACCAGTTTTGATAGGAAAAGTACTGGGGAGTTTGAATTAGCATATTTAGCTCAGATAAGGGGGAACTTCTCAGAGGTGTGGGGGGGGCTTCTTCCCCTTAGCCAAGGTCATTAACCATTTTCAAAAGAAACTGGGGTATTTGCACGAATTAGAAAGTACCAGCTACCTTGCCTCTGAGGTCAGGATCTCATCCAGAAGCGAGGGCTCATCTTGAGGCTCCTCTCACCAAACTGACATTCCTCTGAACTTAGCTTTTGGCTCAAAAATGTCACACATACTAAAACTCACTTGAAAGTATATTAAATTCCGAGACCATGCTATGGGTGAGAGAGGAGGGTTCACATGAGCTGGGCAGATTCTGGGATCCAGAGCTCTGGATTCAACTACCATGGTGTTATGGAGCACCTCATCAACATGGGGGTGAATTTTCTCCAGCGCAGGCTGCTCTGCAGCTTTCTGAAAGCATGTTGGGAAGGTGGGGGTGTGCAGGCCCTGCAGTCAATCCAGCTGTTCCAGATGCATTCTTAGAGTAGTGTTAGAGTTTGAACTGGGAGAAAATGACAACCCCCCCTCCTCAGACAGAAGTCAACAACAAAACCCCCTTTGTTGCTTCCTCTAATCTTCTTAAGGCAATATGAAGACATTGAATCGGGAGGTGTGTGAAGAGCAAAGTTGAAAGGAAGGTCACAGAGACAAAAGATAATGAGTAGCAGAGCTTTGTCAATTTCAGGCTGAGGGCAGTTGCTCAAGCTATGAAGCCCATGTGTGATGGTTTATACTGATTGTCAAAGTCATAGGACCTAGAGTCACCTGTGAAGGATTATCTAGATTAGGTTAGCTCCCGAACTCATCAGTGGCAGGTTGTCTTGATTAGGTTAAGGTGGGAAGATCTACCTTAACTGTGGACAGCCAATATTATATGGTCTAGAGCACTGGACTGTACAAAAAGGAGAGAGCTGGCTGAGTATGTGTGTCACTCTCTGCTTCCTCACTGTGGACTGAATGTGACCAGCTGCCTCAAGCTCCAACCACCGTGCCTTCCCTGCCAGGATGTGCTATAACCTGGAACTGAAAGAAGTCTTTCCTCATTTACCCTGATTTTTGTCACAACAATGAGACGGTAAGTAATACATCACCCCAACAGCACGTGTCTTTAGTAAAAAAACAAAAAACAAAAAACAAAAAAAAACCACATTTCTCCCAATCAAATGCACAACAAGCTCATGTGATGTACACTTATGCAAATGTATAGAGGAAGAACTGGGAGGAAATACAGTCCTCACCCTGTCCTTGGCCCCAACAATCATGTAAATAGAAAAATGGTCATCTTAGGGGTGGGCATCTGAAATGTTTCATGAGAACTTTGACCTTTTAATCCTCTTAATACTTCTGTTTTTCTTAAAGAAAATGGAATTGTAGTGCCAGGACCCCCGAATGTGGGTTGGGGTCCTTGGGAGTCACCCAGTGAGACAACAAGACCAAGGAGCTCAACTGCAATAACACGGAATTCTTTATTACCAAGCCTAGACTGGGACTCTGTCCACACAAACCAACGCAGTGGGAGTGTGAGAGAGAGCCCCCACTCTTGGGGGAAAGGGTTTATATAGAGAAGAGATACAGCACTTACATCATATTGCAACATTTGAAATGGTTGGTTCAAAAAGCGCGCGCGCGGGAACATTCTAAGCTGCTTATCTAGGATCAGCCGCTTGTTTGCAGATCCTTTCTTTGTAAGAAACCGGAGGCCCCTGTGATTTATTACCTCTGGGATGTCTTGAGACTTCCCAGGAATGAACAATAAGAGAGAGGGAGGGGGTTGGGAAAGAGCAAAGGTCAGTACATTAGCCCGCAAGTTCCTCATCTGAGTCAGGCCTGGGCTTTTTATTTTAAATGGCTACTTATTCTAAAATGGCAACACTATCATCTGCATATTCCTTTGGTCTCTCAGAATCAGGTATAAATTATGACTTACAATATTCTCTGCTGTGGGCTAGAGAGATGGCTCAGCAGTTAAAGTGTTTGCCTGCAAAGCCAAAGAATCCAGTTCAATTTCCTCGGACTCAATTAAGCCTGATGCATAAGGTGGCACATGCATCTGGAGTTCATTTGCTGGGGCTGGAGGCCCTCTCTTTCTCTATCTCAAATAAATATAAATAAATTAAAAATATTCTCTGTGTTCAGATCTTAACATGCCCTTTGTACAGCATCATTTGGGTTTTATAGGCTGTGGAACCAAATGTAGTGCAAGGCAAGGAGATAAGGAGGTAAGGAGCCAGCAGGCTGGGTGTGGTATGCTAAGGTGTTTTATTGAAATTGAGCTTGCAATTTGAGCACCAGCAGGCAGACCCCTGCTACACAGGGTATATGTCACTGGGGGCAGATCTGAGTCCAGCACTACTAGGTATATTCAGAGCAGGTTGAGCTCTGGCTGTTTGTTTGTGGTGCTTGCTCATTGTTTGGGGATGTATCTCTGCTTGGATCAATGGGAATGAGTCAGCTTTTTCTGCAATTAATGGCGTTTCCTTGGAATTTATAAGCCTGAAATAAGCCCTTTCCTTCCATTAGTCATTTCTGGTTGGGTGTTTATGCAGCAACATGAAAGTGACTGCGACACTGGCTAAGGTGAAGGCATCTTGGAAACCCAGCTTCCACTTGATCTCCTGTCTTGTCAGCAATGTGGGACTATGAAGAAGAAGGAGTGAGATGTAGCTGAGGAGGGCAGTGCAGATAGAACCCGAGGACTAGAGGCTGCGGGCAGGAAGGCCATCTACAGTGTTAAGCAAAACTGCGTGTGAGCTTGGGCTAGGTAGCAAGATTGGGGAGGCATGAATGGATGGGTTGGAGCAGCGTGCCCAAGTTATCTGTAGAGGACTCAAAGAGGACTCTCTGAAACTGGTGATGCCACTTGAACTGCTGTGTATTATGGGATTTCCTTGGCCTTGGTAAGTTCCACAGAGGCATCAGAGTCAAAAATCAGAGGTGCTTTTGTCTTCAAATACCAAGATGTGAACTTAAGCTCTTAAGTGCTATAATAGCTGACTATTATGAAAATGACTGTGTTTAGCCCTTTGCCAAGTCCCCAGAGCATAATGAGTCAATTTTTCAAAACTGACTTGGGACTAGCCCTCTCAGAGGTGTAGAACTTGCTCCTGGGAAGTGCTTCAGTCTACTGGAAAGTGAACTGCCTTTAAAGCGAGGGGACAGGTGGGGATACGTGTAGATATACCCACGGGCATATGTTTATATATGTTTTAATCAGCACTATAGAGGTTAATCCTACATGGCTATAAAATATGAATATTTCCCTTGAGGTAATAATAGAGCACATATAGGACACAATCTTTAGCATTACTCAAACTTTATTAGATGTTTCCACATAGGAAGGGACAGTGGGGTAAAAGCTAGATGCAGTCTCCTGTTCTCATTCCATGAGCAACAGAGCTAATAGAGGGCTTATCCCAATATCTCACTCTCATGAGCTCAATTAAGTGCACTGCTCAAACTGTGATGTCTTCAGGTTACATCTGTATTTAAGAGACTTGAATATTTATCAGCATTTTCCTGGGGTCATCTGCATATCATCTGTGGACCAAGTCCTGAGGAAGTGTTAACTGCCACAAGCGAACTGGGAATACTTCTTTTCTTCTGCCCACTCCCCACCTGGACCCACAACAAAAGTCACATTTATTTTTATTTTTTAATTTATTTGAGAGACAAAGAAAGAGGTAGAGAGAGAAAGAGAATAGGCACGTGGGGGGCTTCAGCCATTGTAGAACTTGAGACACATGGGCCCTCTTGTGTGCATGTGTGACATTGTGTGCTTGCACCACTGTGCATCTGGCTTATGTGGAACCTGGAAATTTGAACATGCATTCTTAGGCTTCACAGGCAAGCACCTGAACTGCTAAGCCATCTCTTCAGCCCAAGAGTCATATATTTTTTTGTAGCAAATTCTTGGAGTATATCTGCTATGTGATTATATTCTCTCTGGACCTGAGAGAAACATTACTGCCCTCTAAAGCTACAATAAAGATGCTGTGGGAGGATTGCTCCTTCCCTGCCCTCAGTCAGGCAGAATGTCTGCATGATAGTCCTATTTTCATACATATTTGTGTTTTATATGCTTTCAGTAAATATGATGCATTTAAACTAACTTAACATACAGCAGGTGATGAAAGTGGATTGGCGCTTGTTCCACTGAAACATCATAATGTTTCGTGTGAAGATGACAGGGATTGTCTACAATGACATCTTTTTAAAAAAAATAAACTTTTAAATTTTATTTCATTTGTTGAGAGGGAGAGACAAAGAGAGAGAGAGAGAGAGAAGATAGAGAGAGAATGGGCATGTCAGGGCCATCAGCTGCCACAAATGAACTTTAGACACATGCACCACCTTGTGTATCTGGCTTACGTGGGTCCTGGAGAATTGAATCTGGGTCCTTTGGCTTCGCAGATAAGTACCTTAACCACTGAGCAATCACTGAGGCTCCACAATGACATCTTTGTGTATGTGGATATATGTGCACTTGAGGTGAAAATATCAGTGAAAATACTCAAGAAGAAACATGGCAACATAAGAAAGCTGTCATATCTCCCAAGCTTACAGTACATGTCAGGTGTTATATGACAGTTTATACTGATTAGATCATTTTATTTCATACATGGTTCATGGTGGATGTCTCATATAGATATTTTTTTTATGTGTACCTCAACCAAGGCCCAAAGAGTGAGTTGATCTTACCCAGGAGCACCTAGTTGCTGAGTGTCAGAGTAGAGATTTAATCCCAGGTCTAGGCGCCAAAGACAATGTTCTTGCTAAGCTATCTCCTGCCTCCTCTATCCTAAAGAGAAATTTCCCAAGAACCTATGGATTTGATTGTCTAATGAGTCCACATGCTTCCATTGGGAATATCCCCAGAACAGACACCTCCAACAATCAGTGGTTCTGGATCAGACTTCCCAGGGATTGTCAACAGTGTACATTTCCCCATCGGAACATTCTTCATTGTGAGCTGAGTGATGGGTCAATGGGGTCATTCTCAGGTTCACAGGGACTTCCCTAGGTGCTCTTTGTGTTTCAGCAACCTCTGTGGAGGTGGCTTCTATCCATAGTTGACATCTAATTCTCTCAGTTTGCTCCAGAAGAAATAGGACACATCTATTTCCAGTTGGCATTTATTTTTTTCCAGTTTTGAATATATTATTAAATGCATGTAGACCCATACAGATGGCCCAAACCCAAGAAAAGTCTGTCATTTATTACATTTGCTTCATGATCAAGGATTTCTTACCAGTCATTACTTCTTGAGTGTTTGCCTTGGCTATGCAAATCTCTCTTACTAGGCTAGTCTTGAATATATTAGCAAGGTTATTGGTGCCCATTATTCAATTAAATATAGCTTAGGAATATTGAAAAATCCTTCAATTCAAAGAGTTTGGCCACTTTCAGATTGCTCCTCATACCAGGACTTAACCTTATTCTACTCCCAACAACTTCCAAGTACACATTCCCACAAATCCAGAGTTTCATATAAATGTAGTAAATAACCTTAAAGCCCTTTATGAATAATTATGAGTTTTTAAGTTTTTGTGAATCTGCATATTAATTCTTCCCCATAAATAAAACATGAGGCAAAAATCCACCATGTTCAACATCAGGGGAATAGAAGAAGAGAAGGAAGGATAATTATCAGTTTAATGTGGGAACATACTTAACCTAAAAGATTACCTCCAAAATTGGTGACATCCTAAGTATATATAATTTACAAGGATGCTTTCATTTAATCGAAGAGGGGGAAAGATGGATGTTGAGTCTTTGCCATTTTCGCAGCTCCCTCAGCAGCCCGTGGATTGAAAAGCAATTGTCAAAATGTTATTTGCTGAAGATTAATCCTTCTCACATATGTAATTTCTTTCTTCCACAAGCACCGTGTGTGTCCATGACACCTAAGTCACATTTTCACATTAGGTGTGTATCATTTGGTTGCTCATCTATAACTATAGGTTTTCTTGGAAGGATCAATGAGAGGCCACTGGCTACTAAATTGGCTTTGTTTTGCTTGTTCTCACACCTTATATACATAAAGAGCAGGAGGAGTTGGGTGTGGTGGTTCATGCCTGTAAGTCCCAGCCCTTGAGGCAGGAGAATTGCCATGATTCTGAGGTTAGCATGGGGTACATAATGAATTCCAGGATAGCCTGGGCTACAGAATTGAGACCCTGTCGAGAAAAATCAACAAAAATGATAAACAAATAGGTAAATAAATAATAAAGGACAAAAGGAATGGACAGAGCTGGTGCTCAAATGACTCCATGTCATTTGTGCTTATGGCTCCAAGAATGCTTAGCACGTGTCTAGCAGCAGCCAGGGTGGTATGGAAAGGGGTCCACAAATTCCTCCAGTGTGTGATGGTCTTGGACAGTGTGTGGTAGTTTAAATTAGGTGTCCCCCATAAACTCATGTGATCTGAATGCTAGGTCCCCAGCTGGTGGCAATTTGGGAAGTAGAGGCAGTGTATTGTGGGAGGCAGGCTTATGGGTATTATAGCCAGCTTCCCCTTGTCAGTATTTGGTACACTTTCGGCACACTCTCCCACTGCTGTTGTCCATCTGATGTTGGCCAGGAGGTGATGTACACCCTCTGCTCATGCCACGTTTTCCCTGCCATCATGGAGCTTCCTTTCAACTCTGTAAGCCAAAAGAAATCCTTTCCTCCCACAAGCTGCTTTTGGTTGGATGCTTTGTGCAGCAAAGTGATGCAAAATGCAACAAACTCTAGTCATTACTTTTTGCCATTTTGCATATAAGAGAGATGATAATTGTGGTGGTTTGGGTGTAAATGTCCCCATAGCCTCATGAATGCTCATCCCCAGCTGGTGATCCTGTTCAGGAAGGTTGTGGAGCCTTGCTGGAGGAAGAATGATACTAGGGGAGGACCTTGAGGTTTATTAACCTAGCCCCATTAGGTGTTCAGAGCTTACTGTATTTCCTCTGGCCGAGTGTTCTGTCCCAGCAGTAAGAAATCCACCTGCTAAAATGACTGACCCAAGGCTCATGGGCTAAGTGTATCCATGTGGACGGACACACACACAGAGAGAGAGAGAGAGGGGGAAATCAAAATGGAGCATTCAGCACTCCAATGTATTTTCTTGGTTCCTCAGAGATCTCTGTGATGGATGGCCTGTCACTTGAGAAAGGCTCAACGTTCTCTGAGACTTGTAGGTATCGTGCTTGCCTCCATACCCAGTCCTAACTTACCAGGAAAACTCACACTGTCACCATCTCAGGGATTCTGAGTTTTCTCCCCAGGGCATCTGATCACCAGAGCCACATGAGGTACCAAGAGGTTTTACACAGATGTTGCCATGGATTAACTGTTGAAAAAAAAAAGTGCCTGCTTTTTGAAAAGTAGTTTGAAAAGTGGTTTGAATGTAAATGACCCTATAGCCTCAACTATTTTTGATTAAGCTTCCTCCTTAGTCTCCAACAGGTGGAACCCTTCTGGATGAGGTGTGTCACTGGGGGTGCATCTTGAGTCCAGGTCTAAGGTGCTCAGAGTTAGCTTGTATCTGCCAGTACTGGCTGTTGTCTCTCGGCTGTGGATGTGTGATGAAGTGAGCCAGCTTCTCCCACCATGATAAAGCTTCTCCTGGAATCAGTAATCCTGAAATAAACCCTTTCTTCCCAGAAGCTGCTTCTGGTAAGGTGTTTGACCTAGCAATGAGAAAGTAACTATAGCAGGACTATTTAAATAAGGATATTTGGATGGTACTGTGGATGCTCAGATTTATTAAAACCCTCTTTCCTAAAAGAATTTCTACTTTAAATATCATCTCCCCTATTCCCTGATTCCCATGAAACTGATTGAGGCAAATACTTAGAAGGTCTTATAGTTGGGACACTGAGGCAGCTTTCCCAACATCATCAGAATTTTACATTATGTCCGGGGCCTCCCACTATGTTGTGACAATGTGTTTGACCACTATACTCTGCCACTTCCTTTTCTTCTGACCTTTTTTTTTTTTTTTTTTTTGGTCTCATCCTGTCCTACTTTTTCTTATCCAATTATGAAGAACCATGATACTCCAAAGTTTGTGGAAATATGGTTAGCTGCAACTAACATACAGGTCTAGAGAGATGGCTTAGCAGTTAAGGTGCTTGCCTTCCAAGTCTAAGAACCCAGGTTCAGCTCCCCAGTACCCATGTAAGCCTGATGCACAAGGTGGTGTATGCATCCGGGGTTCGTTTGCGGTGGCATACCATTCTCTCTCTCTCACTCTCTCTCTCTCTCTCTTCCTCTCTCCCCCTCTCTCTGCCTCCCCCCCATAAATAAAAATAAAATATTAAAATAACATACATATGGGGTTGGGGAGATGGCTCAGTGAATAAAGTACCTGCTCCACAAATCTGAGTCTCAGAGTTAAGATCCTCAGAATTCACGTAAATTCTGGACTCTTGTCTGTCATCCCAGCTCTACAACAAGAAGGGACTCGGAGGCAGGAGAATCTGCTGGAAACCTGGTGAAGCAAGAGGTGAACAAGAGACCCTACGTCAAAGGAGGTGAAGGGAGAGGATCAACACAGAAAGCTGCCCTCTAACTCAACATGTGTGCTGGGTCACACACATGCCGATACTCACACACATCATACATGCACACGTACATACACAGTTCGTTTCTAGCAGCAAGACATACGCGCTTTGTTCCGTTGTACATGCAATACAGAAATTGACACTCATAGGAAACTCCTCACATGAAACTAACAAAACGATGACAGTATTAACACTCAATAAAACGGCCTCGAGCTTAGTAAGAGGAGGGCAGGATTTGGCCTCATTTCAAAACTGAGTTAATACCAGGGCTTTCCCATATTACCAGGACATGTGACCCAATTCCTTGGACCCTTAATTTTGTGATCTGTGCAATGGGACTGTGTAAAAGGACATTATGGGGGTTAGAGATGATGCATGTGGGGGCTGTGGGTGGGACCTGTGGGAAAGGGTTCCCTCCTATTTTTACTTACACTCAAGTTCCTGATTGAGAAGCCAGTTCGTCTCCTCAAGACAAGGTAGCTTCTCGATTTAAGCCACTTTGTTCTGAAGACCTTTAGATTCCTGACACCATGCTTGTGAAAGGTTCAAGGTCAAATGAGACAAGATCTCTGGTCTCCAGGAACTCCAAATGTAGCTAAAGACAACAGCCATGAAACTCATCAAAACTCAGGGCACTAGACCTAGCTGTGTAGACTGGTGAGGAGAGATGGCAGTGCCTGGTCTCTTCAGCAAGTGACTTGGCACTTACATTGATGAGTGAGAGGGAAGGTTTTGAAAGATTTAATTGAAGGGCTGGAATTTCCACCAGGAAGGCTTTGCCCACCTTAGTTCAGTGGGGGAGTTAGTATGCATCTGAGTAGAAGCCTTTTCAACATTTGTGCCTTGGTTGAGAAAATCTATCACTTAATTATCAACTTGCAATAGCTGGTACATCTCTCCTTTGAACTACATTATTGCCCTCATTGCTGAAACCTGTCTTAATTGAATCAGCAATCTTTTTAAAAATATATTTTACTTATTTATTTGAGAGAGAAAGAGGGAGAGTGAGAGAGAGAGAGAGGGAGGGAGGAAGGGAGGGAGGGAGAGGATGGGTGCACCAGGGCTTCCAGCTACTGCAAACGAACTCCAGATGCATGCGCCCCCTTGTGCATCTGGTTTATGTGGGTTCTGGAAAATCGAACCAGGACCTTTAGCTTTGCAGGCAAATGCCTTAACTGCTAAGCCATCTGTCAAGCCCTGAATCAGCAATCTTTTTTGTTTGTTTGTTTGTTTGTTTGTTTTGTTTGTTTTTCCAGGTAGGGTCTCACTCTGGTCCAGGCTGACCTGGAATTAACTCAGGGTGGCCTTGAACTCACTGCAATCCTCCTACCTCTGCCTCCTGAGTGCTGGCTGAATCAGCAGTCTCATTGACAGCACACATATTATATTCGGGTTGTATTTTCTACTTGTATTGAAGGATAAATCTTAGATGATGAAACTTTGGGTTTTTTGAGGCCAACATAACTATAATAAATTGCAAAAGTTGTGCTCAGGACCAAAAAAAAAAAAAAAAAAGCAACATTTTTGATAATATGCTTGCAACTGTCCCATAAAAGAACACCAAGAATGCATCGTATGACTCCACACAGCCAACAGATTCTGTGCTTCATGTGGAAGGGTCCAGGGCTCTGTCCCTCCCTCCCCATATTACAGCATCTCCAGCTAGATTTCTCTGGTTAGCAGCGGTGTTAATTCCACCACGTGCAGGACATACGGAGACGCGTGGACTTTGTAGATGGAGCTCAGCTGCAGCTTAAAATTATGGAGCAAACTCTTTTCACGGAGCTCCGACATGTCAAACCCCACAACAAAAAATAGTAGACCAGCTGCCCACGCTGCAAGGAGAGACCCTCATTAGATGTCATTTGCATTCTATTAACCGCCAAGCCGTGGGTCAGTCATTGCCTGTCAGACGTTCAACTCATTCTTTTTGTGTTAATTAGCAAAGAAATAAGGAGTTAATGAAGATCTTCTGATCTGCCTTGACTCATCTGGCTGTTACAGCCCAATCCCAGGTTGGACCGCGCCAGTCACCCATCCAGGGTGCTCAGAGCAGGAGAGGGAGGGAGCCCAGAACTCCTGGGGTGGGCATTCTCAGGGGCTTTTGCCAAGAGTGGGGCTTTGTTAGCTCAAGATTAGAAGGAGTTAATTGCTTCAAGATTGCTGGGAGATTAGGTTACTGGGTGGGATGTATCTATGTAAGCATATGTCAGCGCTGGTTAGAAGATAGGAGACGCTTATTTTAATAAACTTATGAAAAGAAGAATTAATTTGTCATTACATTGAAAATCTTATTTTATTAACTTAATTTGAAAATGTAAAGCTGTCTGAAATGCTGGGTTTTCACTCACTTTCCTTTTGAATATGTATGAACCATAGATTAGTTCATATGTAACACTGTTCACTCAGGGCTTCTTTTCTGGGGGCTCCCTTCCTCTTCACCCCTCAGTTGAAGTTGGTTTGCTGAGGGTGTCTGGCTATGGTAGAGCAGGCTGGTCACAAGCCCTGGCTTCTCTTCTTGAGTGGGAGAGCCCACCGTGGCCTCTGGGAGATCTGTCCTGAAGAGAGAACAGAGTCCACGTGTTTCTCTGTGCCCTGTTTCCTCCCATCCAGTGCTATGTATTTGGGGCCCTGGAAATGGACTGCATTGCTTTTCTTGCTGTGACCAACTGATGTAGCAGTTACATTTTTGTTGCTGGGACAAAATACCCAACTAGACACAGCATATGGAAGGAAAGAGTTTATTTTGGGCATACAGTTTTGAGAGAAAAGTTTAATCATGGCTAAGAAAGCATAGCAGGGGGGCGACACATCTCAGAGAGCAGGAAGGAAAGAAAGCTGGCTAGCACTGGAAAGTTGGGCTGAACTATAAAATCCAGAGACCTATCTCCAGTGACACACCTCCTCTGGCAAGGCTCCACCACCCAAAGGCTTTACCCAGCTGGGGATCAAGTATGAGGCTTAATCACAAACACATGAGGCTATGGGGAGCATGATACATTCAAACCACCACACCTAACCAGAAGCAACGTAGGAAGGAAGGAAGGAGGGAGGGAGAGAGGCAGGGAGGGAGGGAAGGAAGGAGGGAGGGAGAGAGGCAGGGAGGGAGGGAAGGAAGGAGGGAGGGAGGGAAGAAGGAAGGAAGGAAGGAAGGAAGGAAGGAAGGAAGGAAGGAAGGAAGGAAGAAGGAAGGAGGGAGAGAGGTAGGGAGGGAGGGAAGGAAGGAGGGAGGGAGAGAGGCAGGGAGGGAGGGAAGGAAGGAGGGAGGGAGGGAGGGAAGAAGGAAGGAAGGAAGGAAGGAAGGAAGGAAGGAAGGAAGGAAGGAAGGAAGGAAAGAAGGAGGGAGGGAGGGAGGGTTTATTTTGTGTGGGAGGCAGTGGAATATGAGCACAAGGTGGCTGAGCATATTCATTGGCTCTGTAGTCAGGAAGCAGAGAGCAGGCAGGAAGTGGGGCCAGGTGATCAAAACTCAAAGTCCTCTCCCAGTGCCTCACTTCCTCCAGCAAGGCTCTGCTTCCTGAAGGTTCCACAACTTTCCAAACCAGAGTCACCAGCTGGTAACCAAGTGTTCAAGCACATGAGCCTGTGGGGCACATCTCGCATTCAAACCACAAGCGAAATATGAAGGAAAGTGCCGAGGGCCCAGAAGGACTCTTCTACAAACCAAAGCCGTCAAAGGCAGCTACTAGATGCTCCATTCACACCGTGGGGTGAGGCAAATGATTTAACAAGGCCAGCTGTGTGAAGACTAGGGCCACATTGTCCTCCTCTCGTACATTCTTAGATGTAGAATGATTTATTGGGCACTTATGATGGGCTAGCAACTGTGCCAAGTGCTGCATTCATAGTCCTTCTTTCAGTCTTTAAAACAATCATATATGACAAGGACAATTAATGCTCCCATTTTTAAGTCAAGAAACTGAGGCACAGGGAGATTTAGGAACTTGCCCCAGGGGACACATGGGAAGTATTAGCTAGCTGTCCATCTTAGAATCCTTTTATTCCCATGACATCCCTACACCCTATGACTTAAGTGAGGGGACTTGGCCATAGGACAGTTGGGAGGGATGAAGGTGGTGCTTCTTCATGTCTATGAGGGACAGGGGTGTCCCTAGAACAGTGTAGTCAGGGCACAATGGGTTCCCAGTGTTTCAAAAAACTTGTGGGCTTTGGTTTGATTCTACCAAAAAGATTGTAGGGCCTGAGGATGTAGCTCCATTTGCAGAGCGTTTGCCTTGCATGCACGAAGCCCTGCTTTGAACCCCAACATCACATAAACCAGGGCTGGCGATGTGCACACCTGTCATGCCTGCACTTGGGAGTTAGAAGGATGACGATCAAGGGCAAGCCCAGCCTAGGATACATAAGGACGGAAGGAAGAAACAAAGGAATGAGGGAAGGAGGGGGGGGAGGAAAAGGAAGAAGGGAAAGGGGGAAGGAAGACAGGCAGGCAAGCAAAATTGGAGTTTTAAATAAAATCTTGTGACTTAAATATTTGTCCTTTTTTTGTTGTTTGTTTTTAATTTTAGTACTTTGCAGGTCAGAGGAAAGCTACCTGTGGTCCACAGTTGATGGCTTTTGCAGATGTGGAAGGCTTTTGAGGTGTCTCTCACGTGGTGCCTGATGCAGGGTTCAGGAGACTGGCGAATGGGTTAGTGATTGATTACAGATGTGGGTCTTGGCCTCATTGACACATGAAGACACTATGCTAAAGAGCTGTCACCCAGCATCCACCGTTCCCCCCACCAGGAATCCCCTTATTAAAGCAGCAAAGTGCTCCATCCTTGTTCCCAGCTTTCTGTGGGAAAGTGGTGCATCGGGACTATGGGCTTACCGTTCCGGAGAATTTACTCAGACTTCCTTTCTGGACAGCTCAGTGAGTCCCTTTTCTGACTGAGGTTCATGTGAATTGGGTGAAGCCGGGACGTGGTGGCACACACCTTTGATCTCAGTGCTTGGGAGGCAGAGGTGGGTGGGTCACTGTGAGCTGGACTTCGTAGAGAATTCCAGATCAACCTGGGCTAGAGAGGGAGCTTCTACCTTGAAAAACAAACAAACGAACAAAAAAAAAAAAAAAAAAAAAGAATTGGGTCAAAAATAATCTTCAAAATATTTAACAACCAAACAGCTACTGCAGGATTCATGGCTCAGCCTTGGGAACCCCGAGGACCGGCCATAATTCTGAGACCTTTTGCTTGGTTGGTCACCTGCCTAGGGCTATCTATTTATCATACCATCTCTACTAAACAGGTGGAAATGCAAAGATGAAAGAAAGGTTTCTGGTGATGATTCCTGGGTCCGTCCTCGATCGTCATTATTGTGAGGGTCCTTCCTGTAGCTGAGGTTTATGTGCATTGTTCAATTTTGTACAACATGGACATCATCGTCCCGTTTTACACACAAGGGAGCTGGAGCACTTCTCAAGAAGATGTAGTGAAGACGTAGCTTTTAAATGTGATAGGTTGAGATCAAATAAGTCTTGTCTCCACAGCCTAGGCTGCCTGTGTGCCCAGGAATAGGCTTGCTTTCCTCCCTTCCTTTCTGCCTGTCTTCCTTCCCTTCCCCTTCCCTTCCCCTTCCTTCCTCCATCCTTTCTTTTTTCATCTTTTTCTCCATTTTCCTTTCTTTTCTTTTCTTTCTATCTTTTTTTTTTTTTTGAGGTAGGGTCTCACTCTAGCCCAGGCTGACCTGGAATTCACTATGTAGTCTTAGGGTGGCCTCAAACTCACAGCGATCCTCCTACCTCTGCCTCCTGAGTGCTGGAATGAAAGGTGTGTGCCACCACATCTGGCTTCCTTTCTCTTTTATCTATCCCTCCTCCTTCTCTTGCTCTCTTCCTTCCTTCCTTCCTTCCTTCCTTTCTTTCTTTCTTTCTTTCTTTCTTTCTTTCTTTCTTTCTTTCTTTCTTTCTTTCACCTTTCCTCTCCCTCAGTCCCGCACTCCCTCCCTCCCTCATTCCTCTCTCTCTTTCTTTTTTCCAGTGCTAGAATTTGAAGCTAAGATCTTTTACATGACTGGCAAGCATGCAACAACTGTACTATATCTTCAGCCGGGCAATGTTTTCTATAAACAGCTAGTTAGTAAATAGTTGGCACTTTGTCAGCCTCACTCTACTGCAACTACACAGCTCAGCTGTAGTAACACAAAATCACCTATAAACAACTTGTACATAAGCAGGCCCAGCTGTGTACCAATAAAACTTTATTTAAAAGAGCAGATAGGTCTAACCCACTGGTTCTACTTTGCCGAGTCTTGCCCAAGGTTGTATTATTTCTCCATGGAATATCTTCTACTTTCTAAGTTTCTCGCCTCCAGTGTGTGGAATTATGACTTTCAGTGATGTGTTCCCAGTCGTCATGCTTGCCCGTGTGGTCCCAGTGAAGTGCTCACCCTGTATCTTTTCATCAGAAAATCATGGTGGGGCATGCTGGTTTTTGTCATGTTGGCTCAGCTATGGGCACATGCTCATAATCAACCTTACCACTCAGTGTAGCTGGTGGACCAACACCATCAGTATCACCGAGAAGTTGGCTAGGGACGCAGAGTGCTGGACCACACCCCAGACCTGCTGAGTGAGTCTGCATCCTTATGTCTGAATCGTGGTTTAGAAGTATGAGCATGTTTAAGAATCACTAGTACAGGGCTGGAGAGATGGCTTAGCGGTTAAGGCACCTGCCTCCTAAGCCTAAGAATGCTGGTTCCAATCTCCACCGGTTCCTATCTCCAGGTCCCACGTTTAGCCAGATGCAAAGTGACGCAAGGGCGCAATGCCGCACTTGACCACAAGGGGGCGCACGCATCTGGATTTCGTTCGCAGTGGCTGAGAGACTGCTGGCATGCCCACTCTATCTTCCTCTCCCTTTCTCTCTGTCTCTCTCAAAAAAAAAAAAAAAAATCACTAGTACAAAGTCAGTTTTAAAAATGGATCTATGAATTATTTGATTTTTGGTTCCAGATGACAATGAGAGTACTTTAAGAAGCTAGTAATAAGTTAGATAACAAAGAATTTCCACAACCCCATTGGCAGAGGACTATTGCTGTCAGTTGACCAGGCATGATGCCTGGTGCTGCTGGTTCTCCATGTTCTGCTGACTTGGAGGAGATCAGGAACATGTGCATGCAGGCCCATTTCTCTGACCTTAGGAGACCCATGCTGTGGTGACACTTCATATCAAGGAGAACTTGAGTCTGCACTCTGGGCCACCTGGTGTCCACCATGCAGGTAGGAATGTGGAAGATTGCATGGCAACTGGGCAATCCCTGGGCACCTGCCTCATGATAGTCTCGGGAAGGTGTGTTGAAGTGGTAAGTTTCTTAGCTCAGAGAGAAGGAGCCTCATACAGGGACATTTCCATTTTCTGATCAATTTGTCCTGACGGGGTTTGGGAATGACATGATATCGACCATGAATATTAAAACTGAAGCAGGGGGGAGGGCAACGTGCTACAACGGACAACACATTTGACTGTGATTCCAAAGTTTCTAAAAATGGAAAAGGCAGCCTGAGTGGGCTCTTGAATAGGGTTGGCATTAATTTTAGTCCCTCCCCCATTCCTTCCTTCATATCTTCCTAGCAGAAATATTTTTGGAGTTTAAATGCCCACAGCTCCTAGCTAGACGCTAGCACAAGGCCTCCCACTCTCCTCCATCAAGGAATTGTCTAAGTTCAAGTGTGGCAACCCTGTGTCAGTCAATGGAAATTCACAAACAGATTAAATCAGAACTGAACCTGAATCAAGCTTCTGCCAGACCCAATATCTCCTTTTACGGGATCAATGCTGCTTTGGATGTGCTATACTGGCTTCTCAAACACTTACTTTGTGTTTCACAGTTCAGACAAAAAGTAGCACTCATTAGAGTTAGCATTGCCTTTCGTTCTCATTTTATATTAACAATAGATTTTACAAATTCCAGTGCTTTCTTTAGCTTATAGTCAAAAGGTTACCAGAAGCAGGATATGAGTTCTTTGTATGAAAAAAAGGAAGGAAGATAAGAAGAAGGGGAAAGGAAGGGAGAGAGGAAGGGAGGGACGAAGGGAGGAAGGAAGGAAGAAAGGAAGGAAGGGAGGAAGGAAGGAAGGAAGGAAGGAAGGAAGGAAGGAAGGAAGGAAGGAAGGAAGGAAGGAAGGAAGGAAGGAAGGAAGGAAGGAAGGAAGGAAGGAAGGAAGGAAGGAAGGAGAGATGGAGAGATTGCTTAGTGGTTAAGGCACATGCCTGTGAAGCCTAAGGATCCGGTTCGATTCTTCAGGTCCTACGTTAGCCAGAAACACAGTGGCGCATGTGCCTGGAGTTCATTTGCAGTGGCTAGAGGCCCTGGCGTGCCCATTCTCACTCTTTCTCTCTCTCTCCTTCTGTCACAAATAAATAAATTCATTAATTAAATGAAATATTAAAAAAAAGAAGGAAGAAAGGAAGGAAGGAAAGAAAGAAGGGAGAGAAGAAAGGGAGGGGGAGAGAAGAATGGAGAACAGAAAGAAAGAAGGGAGAGAGGGAAAGAAGAAAGGAGGAAAAGAAGGAGAGACAATGACTAAGAAAAGTGTTCATCAACTGAGAGGGAATGTTCCATAGGCCCATAGGAGGAAATTGTGAGTTGTCTTTTTTGTTTTTTTATTAAAAGAATAGGTTGACTTACAATCAGAATGTTCCAGTCCCATCCAGTCAGTTTCCTATCTAATCACTGGGCCTGGTTCATGAGATTTGTCAGTCAGTGAATAATCAATGAAATAATCACTGAGGTCAGACATTATTCTGTACCTAAGGGAAGGGAATTGCTTTCTGAAATATTGCATATTTCCTTATTTCCTCCCTTTGTCAAAGAGGCTGAGCCCAAAGGTCATGATTAAAGGCCAGAAATAAATAATGCATGCATTTATTTGCACACGAACAGACATGGCCAAAAGTTCAGGATAGGTCTTGACAAAATTGTCATCCCTTCCCTGTCCCCTCCCTAGGCATTTTTTTTTTTAATGTACCATGTTTCTCAAGTTCAGGTACTATTGGCCTTTGGTTTTTAGTGTGCTTGGAATAAAATTTATGGGGAAAAAAAACAGTATTAGTTACCTTTGCCATGGCTATGATCAATTACCTGACAAAAGCAACTTAAAGCAGGAAGGAAGGGTTTGCTTTGGCTCACTTTGAGGGTAGAATACATCCAGTGGTGAAGGGATGTCACTGAGAATGGCTCTAGCTATGGTGGCAGGAGCATGAGGTAACTGGTCACCGTACATTGATCGTCAGGAAGCAGAGAGATGAACACTGGTACACTGCTCTTTTTTTAAAAGATTTTATTTATTTTTTTATTTATTAGAGACAGAGAGAGGGAAAGTGAGAGAGCGGGAGAGAGAGAGAGAGTGAGAATGGATGCGCCAGGGCCTCTAGCCACTGAAAATGAACTCCAGACACGTGTGCCCCCTTGTGCATCTGGCTAATGTGGGTCCTGGAGAATCGAACTGGGATCCTTAGGCTTCAAAGGCAAACACCTTAACCGCTAAGCCATCTCTCTAGCCCCACTGCTCTTTTTTTATTTAGCTCAGGACCTTAGCCCATGGACTGGTGCCACACACATATAGGGTGGACCTTCCCCCCTTACTTAAACCTTTCTGGAAATGTCCTCACAGACACAGCCAGAGGTGTTCGTCCCAGGTGATTCGGAATTCCTTCAGGTTGACAATCAAGATTAAACATCATAGGGACCAGAGAGATGACTCAGTGGATAAGAGTGCTTTCTGCACAAGCAAGGGGGCATGAATTTGAACCTTAGCATGTGTAGCTACACACACACACCTGTAATCCCAGCACTGAGTGAGGATGGAAATAGGATCATTGGAGCTCCATGGTCAGCCAGTTTAATGAAAAAAAAAAAAAAAAAACAACGGAATTCAGGTTCATCTAGAGTTCCCATCTCAAGGAAATAAGATAGAGGATGAGAGAAGAGGACACTCAATGCCCTACTATGTCCTCTACATGCACACACATGGGTCCTTTTCATCTGTACATACAGGTACATAAACCACACACAAACACACATGTGTGCACACACATTGTACATCTTATATGCACACATACCAAAATATTAAGCATCACAAGTCCACCCTTTATCAACATGACACCCACATGGTATTGCTTTTAAATAACTTTCTACTCCTGGACTTCAAAGGCTCATGAGGGGATCAGTTAATGAAAAATACATTTGTTCATTTGTAAGAGTTCCCAAAATTTTAACAATTCCATCATTGTTCAAGAGCCCAAGTCCAAAGTCCCCCCTGAGACTCCAGGCAATCTCTTTAACTATGAGCCCCTATAAAATAAAAATAAGTCACAAACTTCTAATGTACAATTGCACAGCATAAACAACCCCATTCTAAAATGAGAAATGAGACATAGCAAGGAAAGGTGAAACCAGAGCTGGACCAAAGCCAAGAGTGCAAATGCCCAATTCTGCAGCTCCATGTCTGGCATCTGGGTCTTGTGGTGGATCACCTGTGTTCTATCAGCCCTGGGAAGCCCCACCCCTCCAATTCTACCACCCGCAGCACATATGACCTTGTTCATGGTGGGCCACCTTGAACGAGTGCCTGCAGCTTTCCTCAGCAGGGTCCTATTATCCTGGCATCATCAGAATCCAGAGCTCTATTGCAACATGGACTTCACCTGCACAGCTTCAACAATGTTCTTTCACAACATCCTTGCAAAGAATCAGACCTCTCCTGATGCTTGCCTGCAAAGCTAAAGGACCCAGGTTTGACTCTCTAGGACCCACATAAGCCAGATGCTCAAGGGGGTGCACACATCTGGAGTTTGTTTGCAGTGGCTGGAGGCCCTGGAACACCTATTTTCTCTCCCTCTCTCTCTCTCAAATAAATAAAAAAATTCAAAAATATTAAAAAAATAATCAGACCCTTCTGTGTGTCATCTGTCCTCAGGGGCTTTCTGGAACTTTGGGGCAAGCCTCCATGACAGTGTAATGCTTGCATTTTGCATGCCTGTGAAATCAGCACTGTGTGGACACTGCTGCTAAGTGTTGCTGCTAGCTGCATATGTAGCTGGGCCCCCTTCTCCCATGGCAGTCATGATCTCTGTCTGCCTTGGTGGCCAGGCCTCAGAGAAATACTTCTCTACGCTATTGGTCTTGAGCAGCAGCAAATCCCTGTCCGTGACATTCTCACTTAGGCTCTACCCAGGTAAATTTGCATTTTCTCAAGCTGGAGCTTTGGTCAATGGGAATCTTGCCTTCAGAATACTTTTCTTATGGTCTCAGAATGAGGTTTCTCTTTCATGGCACTCATTTCTTAACAACTGCAGCTGATTTCCCTGAAACTTGCTCAAGTTACTGTCTTCACCAAGAAGCATGTTCTTTTCTCTTGGCTCCCTCTCACTATAGATCTGACTAGGAGCAGTGATCAGCTACCAGGCCACAACCAGAATATTATACTGACTTGCAATTTCCTAAATAACTAAACAACTTAGTCCATTACTTTAAAGTTCAGCCTTGCTCATTTCATCAGGACAAAGGAAGAGTGCCACCAGATTCAGGGATTTTTGTCACAACATCAAGAAAAGTAACGAGTACAGAAAATAGGTATCAGGAAGTGGGGTCATTGCTTGTGACAAACATGAACACGTGGTTCATTGGTTCATAAGCCTTTGGAGCTGGTTTATGGAAGAGTTTGTACCTTTGGGTTAGAGAAGCTCTAGAGTGCCATAAGCAGTGCTTAGTGAGCCATTGGGTAGGAATGTGGAAGACCAGAATGACGATGGAAAGACAGAAAGTAACGCCTTTGCTCACAGTCGGAGGCTGCAGTGCATCATAGTGGGGATGGTGTGACAGCTAAAACAGCCCGAGCTGTGGCAATAGGAGCTTTGCAGCAGCTGGTTACATCACATCCATAGTCAGGAAGAAGAGGGAGATGAATACTAGTGCTCAGTTCCATTTCCCCTTTTTCTTCTGTCTGGGTCCCCAACCGATGGAATGGTGCTGCCCATATTCAAGGTTAGTCTTCCCTCCTTGGTTTCACCTTCCTGGAAATTCCCACACAGATGAGTGTATCTCCTAGGTGGTTCTAAGTTCCATCAAGTTGACAGCCAAGGTTAAAATCATCACATTTCTCTCCCTAATCAATATATGTCTTAATTTTTCGCTAAGCATTCTGATTCCTTCCATAAGGGGTTCACTACTTTATAGTGACATATATTCTGCCTGAAACATACGCAGGGCACAGGAGATACAAAGCTCACTCACTGACTTCCCTATTTTCCAGAGGCCACACCTGCTGGAGTGGAGAGATAGTGATATAAGCATTGCACATTTATCCAATCAGTGTCTTTTAAGTGTCTTTCATGTGCAATCTCTGGACAGGAAAGTATAACATAGTGTGTTCGGTCTAGTGCAACGAGAGATGTGCTCACTGCTCAGCACATCCAGCAGGCAATGAAGGAAGGAAGGAAGGAGAGAAGAGGATAAGGGGAGGAGCAAGCTAGATGTCTAAAAGGAGGTGTTATTGAGGTAGGACATTTGCAAGCTACCCAAGTAAAGAGAGAAGGAGGAAAATTCCAGGTAGTCAGAATGTCAATTACTAAAGAATAAAACAAGAGAGTGGAGACATGACAAACACTTCCATTTTGCTGAACCACAAATGACAAGGCATTGCTGGGGAGCTAGGGAGGGTTTCTGTTTGCAAGCACTTCAGAATCACTGCCATCTTCAGGCATACGACTATACATCTGATTAGTAGCCCTTGTCACATACATGGTTATGCTGTTGTTTCCATGATTCAATGCCACATAGTCTTTCTTCTCTCTAAACTCTAAGCATCAGTGGGATAGGACTGGTTCCTTGGTTGTAGTTCTGCAGCTGAGGGCTTTTGTGTTGCACAGAACATAGTTGGTGCTGATGAAAGGAAGGTGGTGGTGACCAACCAACAGGCCAACATAAGACTTAAAGCATTAAGCAAAAATAAAATTAAAAAAACAACAACAACACATGAAGAATTCATTGCTCGCTAGACTACTGTGGTGACAATGTGAAGAGAGGAGGTGAGGGGCACAGATGGGAGACGGAAGCCACTGTTCAGAAGACCCCTAGCAACTGTGCTGGAATGAGGTTATGGTGGCCAGAGGCAAAGTTAGGGTGTCCTAGGAAGGGGGGCTCTGTCAGAAGCAGGTCTTCTTGATTGCTATCCCAGCGGCTAAGGCAACAGAGAGAGTGGAGCGGGCACAGGGGCCACGAGGAAAAAGTAGACTGTAATGGTTCCTAGCCAGCCTCAATGACTTTCCCCATGATGGCATCCGTCTCTGGAACAGGATGTGAGTGGTGGGGAGGGGACAGCTTGGGTTTCCATAAGATGCATGGGAGGAACTCAGAAGACACAGGTGGAGTTGGCAGGTGCACAGGTATGGCTGAAGTTGGAGGGAGAGTGGACCATAGGGGAACAGTTGAAAGAGACTGGGGTTGACCAGGAGTCACTGTGGTTGAGGAAACCTTCAGGGCTGCAGCCTACAACCTATATATAGATGAGAAAGCCAAGGCTTTGAGTGGCATAGGGACTTCCCATGACATGAGCCAGTAAGTGGTAATGAGACGATTCAAAGTTCTTCCTTTCTAACTCCAGAGACCAAACTTTGTCCTTCCAGTTTCTCAAATGCTCAATGGTCATTTATACACTGTCATTAGGCCAGGATGGTATTACCCAAATGGTTCCATTTATCTCCATTAAGCAATCAAAATGTTGATGGACAGCTTGGGGAATCACAGATGTCACTGTCAGTGGTCCTGACCTGGTAGCCCCGTGACCACTGTCCATTGTGTGCTGGTTAAAATGTGGGGAAGTATAGGACCATTTTGAATTTCTCTTAGTGTTTGAATGAACAGTAAATATGTGTCCCATTTAGAAAAAGTATTAGCACTGTGGGATGTTTTTATAAACAACCAACAAGTAAATGTTCTGAAAGCCACTTCCCCTCTAAACCCACAGGGATGGCTACCGTCCAGCTGTTTCAAGATACACTCTGCATGGACTCCCTTGTGAACCTAAGGAGTGAGTGAGCTATGGTGTTGGAGAGAGCTTTGTGAACAACTCAAATGGTGGTCAAGTGACTTTTAAAAATCTTTGCAGGAATGGGGAGATGTCTTAGTGAGTAAAGTGTATCTCAGAGATAACCAGGAACTGTATAGAAATCAAAGAATTTTGAAGACTCACAGAGCCATGTCCTAACCATGAATGTGCTGTGGAAAGAATAACACCAAGGTGTATAACTAGAGCTGGAGTGGGAGGGTCCTTGGGACATGTGCTCCACAGTGCTGACTCACTGCTTCTCACACAGGTAACTTCTTCACAGCAGGCCTCGAGCAAAGAGCATCTGGGTTCTTGTGTGCACACAGTGATGCCTCATGGTTCCTCTGGGAAACACAGTGGCTGGAAGACAGTTATTTATTTTAAGCACTGTTCACTTTACAATGAAAATAATATTTGCCACTTTCAATGCAAAGGAAATGATGCTAGCTGACTGGAGTTGGCTATAAAGCCAAAGTTCTGGGGCCTGAGGCATAATTCCCAGAAAAGCAAGCAAGGTCCTTTCTCATTTTCTGTCTTTGTGAGCACAGATGCAAGCATCAGCCCCTACAGCCAGCCCTTCACAACCTTTAACCTTAGGACTCACAATGCTTAGTCATTGACTTAGTCTCAGAAAAGGATGGAAAGTCATCCAGAGTTTTCTCCAAGAAACGAGATAGAAATCTCCCCTTGAAGCAACTCAGAAACAGACAGGCCAGAGTGAGGGGAAGCTTATTATTCATGAGACTGCCTGGCCGCATCATGAATGGGTAATGAGAATGCCACTATCACCAAGGGATCAAGCCCAAAGCCCCAGGATAGCTATGAAATACAGTATTGTGTTTACACACTGTAACCTCATCCCACAGAAGCGAGCAGCAAAGCCGGGCTCTGTGGCACTACAGCTGAGCTTTCTCCCTGGGTGGGCTATACCCCAGCCTCAGCTGGCTGTCCAAGAAGTACCCAAATGGACAAGAGGGAAAGAAAGACTAACTAAAATGCTGCTATGCCAGCATCAGTAAAAGCGGGCTGTTGACATATTATGCGCTTAATGGCCGAGAGAACATGCTGTAAAAATAATTTGCATTCTCCCATTGTATATGTCAGATCCCTAAATATCTTGATGTTATTTGGCTAAAGATATCCTGATGGTGGATCTGTGTATAATTTACATAAGTGAGACATTTGCATAAATTAAATTAGCAAATATAAATGCATGCTTATAAAACACTGATACCACTTACTACTCTCATAAAAATAAATTATGAGGGCTGACATACGATAGGCCATGTGGTTTCCGGGTAATCATCATGCGCCCCTGACGCATGCTTGGTGTTCTGTTGCCAAAAGGGGCAGGAAGCTCCAGCCCCAGCCTTTCCCAAGGTCTGGTTCTCCTCGGGGGAAGCGATAGACAGACCCCGGGAAGGAAGCAATGTCCCACGTGATGCAGAGCTCGGACCCATCTCTAACGACGAGGTCACTGGAACCCGGATGCCTCAGTTCCACGCTGAGACTATCGCTGTTCCTCACCTTTCTCTAAGGGGACACACAGTGACAGCTCCTGCCTCACAAGGTGGCTGTCAGGGTGAAATGAAGTAATGGAAGTGAGGGAACGCAGGGCAATGCCTTTCCTGTGGAAACTAGGCAGTGAATGTTGCTCTGGTGGTGTTAGAACGGTCCTAGTGGCTTGTTGGGAAAAAAAAAAAAAAGACTCTGCTGGAACCACATCGTGTCCTACCTGCTCTGTCTAGCTCATCACTAGGGACACTCAAAATTTCCCACTCTTGGAGCCCTGGAAAGGGAGAAGAAACCTTCCCAAAGCTACCGGCAAATAAATCTCAACCAGAATCAGTCTGCCGGGTAACCCTGCGGGAGAGATTGGCACCACATCTAAGTCATGACCCCTGCCCGACTGATGTCACACCTGGAGCTCTTGATGGACAGGTATGGCCGGCAGGTGACAGAGGGGACCATGCATGGTATGCAGCCCTCCCCATTCTGATAGAGTCAGGCACGGGACCAGAGGAGGCCAGAGAACTTCATTCTTCACAGCCCGGCTGAGGCTGTGTCACAACAGCATCCCAGGTGTCACGTTCAGCTCGTGGCCTTTGATGCAGGTACCGTAGAAGCCAGATACTGAATCCTGTAAAAGAGTCCCCCGTGAGAGTTCACCCTTCTGTCTTCAGACCTCTTGGACTAACTACTTTGGTGGAGATTTTTATTTTTCTTCTTTAAATTAAGCTGTATTTTTAAAATTAAAAATTTTTAAATCACTTCTCAGATATCAAAATACTTAATCGCCTCATTGCTTTTAGGATCGCTGAAGAAAATGGTCTGTTTTCTGGTGACATCTAGAACTTCCCTATGAAACGTTGGATCATTCAAATACATCTGTTTATTAGATGTTTTCCAAACCACAGAGCAACTTCAGACACTTACAAACTGACCTCAAAGTTATCCAAGACTTTTCTTGCCATTTGACAACATAGTTGCCATAGTAACCTTGTTGGTAGGCCAGGGTTCCGTGAAGCTATTCTGAGACAATAGCCCTAGCTGTGGGGTCTGAGGGTACCAAACATCTGTCCTGGAATGATCACACCTGTTTTACACTGGGCCTGACTGGACTAGCCCGCAGGACATTATATGTGTTTGGGGGTCAGAGTGGTAATTATCATAATAGCTGCTATCAGTGACCTGACACTCACACGGTCAGGCCATGTGCTTTACATATGCTGTTTCAGCAGCCGTCAACATTAGTAGAGACAGGATGCTGGGATACAAGGATTGTAACAAGTCCCATGTCTGGTGAGGCAACTTTGTATTGATGGTAAGTCTAATTCAACTTGAGGGACTTTAGGTGCCTGTCTACCCTGAGCCTTAGTGTCTGGAAAGGGAATCACCCAGTGCCATTTTTCCCAGGGCCACTCTGGTATCCTGAAGTCAGTTGTTCCTGCGAGCTCTATCAGAGACTGCATGAAGCTGTGGCACAGCTTCTCGTCTGAGTGACGGCCCTGGACCTCCACCCTCCCATTCATAAGATGGGAACATCAAGGCCCAGAATCTCAGAGCGTTGATACAAAAAAACTCAAAGGAGGCCTTGAGTATGTAACACCAGCCAAGGTTGGCCATTGATATTAATGTCCCACTGGGACAGAGAGATCGGGTTTACAGTGGAACAATCGTCACTTTTGTTGATATGGGAAGAAATGGCCCATGATTGAGACCATGGCATGAACTCGTTTTTTGATTTTTGTTCTTTTGAGGTAGGGTCTCACTGTAGTCCAGGCTGACCTAGAATTCACTATGTAGTCTCAGGCTGGCCTCGAACTCACAGAGATCCTCCTACCTCTGCTTCCCAAGTGCTAAGATTGAAAGTGTGGACCAACACACTTGGACCATGGCATGAATTCTATCTGAATATTTCTAGCCCTAATATTTCTCTTAAGCTCCAGACTCGGTGATCTCACCCACTGCAACCTACGCGGGGCCCTGGACGGACTGAGCAACGCTGGGTAGGACTCTTCGTGTTGAGAGACGCTAACTTGTCCAGTTCTCATTTCCCCAGAGACAGGTCATGACAGCTCTCTCTTCCCCTTATGTCATCTAGGATGGGACCCAGGGGTTTCTCTGAAGACGTGAACCACTGCTGACACCACATGGAGGTCGCAGCTCAGGATGTTCTGTGCCATTCCAAAGGAAGGGCCCAACTCTTAACAGAGCAGCAGCAGATGTGAAGGGGGTAGGGGGGTCAAGTCTAGTAGCCAATTCCTAAGCCCATGGAGCTGGAATCTGAGAGTGGAACTGAGGGACTGCACTGAATAAGCCTCTTTGATGATAGTTCTTTCCATTCTAAAAGCTAAGGGAGCATACTGCTGGAATACCTACTCTGCTTCTCTGTACCATCTCACAAGGAACAAGCAGCAACTGTTTTCATTAAGCCTTTAGACAGAATGTGGTGTTTGAGTTTATTTTTCTACCTTGTATAAATGATCCCATCATTTAAAAATGAAATCTTCCTATGACTGATTTTAAGATCATAATGGGAGGGCTAGAGAAATGGCTCAGCGGTTAAGGCACTTGCCTGCAAAGCCTAAAGACCTGGGTTTGATTCCCCCAGTACCCATGTAAAGCCAGATTCACAAGGTGGCACATGTGTCTGAAGTTTGCTTGCAGTAGCTGGAGGCCCTGGCGCTTGCTTGTTTTCTTTCCCTTTCTGCCTCTTTCTCTCTCATAAATAAATAAATAAATAAATATTAATTTTAAAAACTCTAAGCTGAAAATAAACCTTTAAAAAAAATCCTAAGGGGAGTTTCCCTTTAAAGAGCTCACAGATGTTCACATTCATCCATGCATTCATCCATGCCCTCACTTAGCACTCTTATGTGTCAATTGTTAAACAAATGGGTGAATAAGCCATTCTTATGTTGAAAATAAGAGTTTCTATCTGGTAGGAGGAAAGCTGAGTCAGGAAAAGCAATGCTGTATGTGTGCTCCGTGCTGTCTCCACGTCTCCCTGCAGAGCACCTGCCATTTGGCCACACTGTTCTAGCTTTGACGTGGAAGTGTGGGATGGGGCCAATGTTTAGGAATAATGGCTCGAAATAGATTCCCTCCATTTGTCTCATTCAACATAGTGCTACGAACAGAGTCTGTGTCTGATCCAAATGGTATAGCTGAGTTATTCCCTATAGTGTATGCCAACCTTTTTGGCAATGGGTTTTCAATTTTCAATTTTCAATCGGGTGCTATGTTTGGGAAATTACAACTATGGAAACAGAGTGGTACAAAGAATGTGTGAATGGGGTTTGAGTAGGTAGCTGAATGGAGAATGGGAGATGAGACTCTTAAAGAGCTCTAGCTCAGTGGTAGAGTGCTTATTTAGTATGTGTTAGGCCATTTAAGAAGCTGAGGCAGGAAAATCACGAAATCAAGGCATGGGCTAGACAGGTGGGTTACTGGTTAAGGTACTTGCCTGCGAAGCCTAAGGACCCAGGTTTGATTTCCCAGTACCCTTATAAGCCAGATGCATGGGATGGGGCATGCTTCTGGAGTTCATTTGCAGTGGCTAGAGCCCCTGTCATGCCCATTCTCTTTCTCTCTATCTGCCTCTTTCTCCCTTTTTCTTATAATAAATAAATAAATTTTAAAAAATCAAGGCCAGCTTTGGCTGCACAGTGAGTTCTAGGCCAGCCTA
Source organism: Orientallactaga sibirica (assembly GCA_036365145.1). NCBI lineage: Eukaryota > Metazoa > Chordata > Mammalia > Rodentia > Dipodidae > Orientallactaga > Orientallactaga sibirica. The sequence continues at coordinate 110,602,369 of JAEOAD010000001.1, read as the reverse complement.
ATCCATATAATAAGACCATGTCTCAAGAAAAAAACAAAAAAGGGTAAGGATGTAGGTAGCTCAGTGGTAGAGCACTCGCCTAGCATGAGCAAGGTCCTGCGTTTGATCCTTTAGCACTGAAAAGAAAAGAAAAAGGAAAAAACACTGAGAATAAAAGTAGCAGGGAGGGGCTGGAGAGATGGTTTAGCGGTTAAGGTGCCTGCCTGCCAAGCCTAAGAACACCTGTTTGATCTCCAGTTTTCCACGTTCAGCCAGATGCAAAAGTGATGCAAGTGCGCAATGCCACGCTTGCCCACAAGGGGGCGCACGCACCTGGAGTTCATTCACAGTGGCTGAGAGGCCTCTGGTGTGCCCATTCTCCTCTCTCTCTCTCTCTTTCTCTCTCTCTCTGCCTCTTCCTCTCTGTCTCTCTCTCATTATGTATCTCAAATTTTAAAAAAGTAGCAGGGAGAAGAAATACAATGGAAGCAGAATGAAAGTCAGCAATGGAGAAGGGGGAGGAGAAAGGAGATGGAGATGAAGTGCTGGGAGTGGTCCCTAAAGGTGGGCTAAGTATTGACTCTCGGTCCCATCCCTCTCCTGTCTCATAATGGTCCAGCGCTCTCACTACTTGACAATAGCAGCAGCCACCAAGGCAGAAGCTGGAGTGGGATGGAGCCAGTCCCCCCTTTCCCTGTCCCTGTGACATCCATCAGAAAGGGCTGGCTTTTGAGCACTGAGGGGGGGGGATAAGCAGAAGTAATTTATTTGGGATCTTTGAGAGGATAATAGCCAATTATTTGTTTATAACACTGGTTAAATTTTCATTAGGCAGATTAATGGAATATCATGTACTGTCAACATTGGACTGAGGGGTGGTCTGTAAGAGATAAACGGGCAAACAGGCGCTGTGTCTCTCTGAGTAAATTAGTTTTTGCTTTCCTGTTTTTCATATGAAAATGGGAAAGGTGGGCTAGGTGGTGCATTTTAAAACAGGTCTTGAGATGGGCCAAATTGGTTAAATATGAAAGCAATCCTGGCAATAAATACATTATAATAACTTAGCATCATGGCCATAATTTTGATTTCATGAAAGTCTGGGATAATGTCGATTTTTAACCCACTCTCTTAATACACATTTCCTCTCCCGGAACTCAAACGCTGCTTGCTGTGAGGTGAAAACACATTGCTTTGGGGGGCCTGATTTGTCTGTGTAATGTGCTCAAAACGGCAGCTGGGAAGCCAGAGAGGACCCTTGGTTCTCTTGAGCTGCTCATTGTCAAGCTGGATGGCAGGAGAGGCTCCCCAGGGACATTATCAGCATCAAAATTCCCCACACTCAGCAAGTAAGGAGTCACTTCTCACCCTGGAAGGAGACCGGAGGTACACACTCACATCACCCTGGAAGGAGACCAGAAAGGGCATCCTCAGGATGTCACTTGATGATAATTCTCAGGCAAGAGCTGAGGCTCTCAAGACTGGGTTCAGAATCTTGACATTGTTCCGTGAAAGAATCAGCAGGTCAGAATTCAGATTACAACATTCTGTTAGCAAATTGAAAATGATTCCCTTTTCGGCAATTAGCCATTTCCTAACAAGTGATATCTGTAGTTAAAATTAAGTAATTGGCAATTTAAAATTTTTAGTTTAATTAGCATTCAAAAATCATTAAATTTCCCATATATAGAATGCAATAAAGAACATTCATTTGCAGTTCAACTCTGGATTTAAAAAAGTCATTACTTGGCAAGAAGATAGTAGGTATAATTTACATCATCATAAGAAAAAGATATGGAGGTAAGGATAGTTTGAGAAAGAGAAGGAATGAAAGAAGAAGGATGGGAGGGAGAAAGGGAGAGAATGAAGAAGAAGGAGGCTGGGAAAGGAGGGGTAGAAGGAGGACAGATGGGAGGAGAAAGAATATTTTCAGGGCTATGAGAAATCAACTGAGACCTGTTGTTCTTTTTTTTGTAAAATGCCAATATTCTCAGCAATTATACCTGATTAAATTTCTTGAAAAGGAAAGGCATTGCTGAGCGTTTCTTTGAACCATTTAACTAGTTGTTGACTTCTTTCAAAATAAGTAGGTACCCTTGAAATAATTCATTCCATGAGCTGGTTATAACCCTACACTTATTTTCTAAAGAAGAAAGTTGAGGGGTTGGAGAGATGGCTTAGTGGTTAAGGTGCTTGCCTGTGAAGCCTAAGAACACATGTTTGAATCTCCAGGTCCCACATAGCCAGAGGCACAGTAACACAAGCATGCAATGTTGTACATGCACACAAGGGGGCGCAATGGTCTGGAGTTCCTTTGTAGTGGCTGAAGACCCTGGCATGCCCATTCTTTCTCTCTCTCCCTCTCTATCTCTTCTCTCCCTCTCAAAATAAATAATAATTTTAAAAGAAGAAGAAAGTTGATAGAGGTTACCCTAGCAAGGACACATCCCTCCAGCTCACCCTGACCAGGGTGAAGGCCACATTACAAGGTCCTGCCTGAGGTCCCTGGTTTCCTGTGCAGCTCGAGGTGGGTAAGATGGCAGACAAGAGGATTCGCTCTGCCCAGCCTGCATATTCTTCTCTTTTTTTTTTTCTGTGTCTTTAAAGCAGGGGCAGAATTCTGGCCTACTGGATAAGCAGTTACTGGGTGGGTTGTGTCAGGGCCTCAGTAGAGACTGGAGTCCACACCAGAGCAGCTCAATTGCGGACTCCAGGTCAGAGAGCAATTAGGACTTGTTGGGGGACAATACGTCTGAAGTGTGGGCAGAGACAGCACGCTGTGAAGGTTACATTTATCTGCAGGGTCAAAGGAGTGGTAAGGGTCTATACATGCCTGCTAGCAGGACCATGACCTTACCTTTGAGAAGTTCAAGGAAATTCGTTTCTTCAATATCCAACATTCGTGCGTATCTGGGCCTCTTTGCTCGGGCATCTTGGCCACAGATGCCTCTGCCTCCACAATTGGGCAGCTTTGGACAAAATGTGTTGCAGCATTCATGAAAAGTTCAGTTGGAGGGAAAGTGGATCGGGGATCACTTTAAAGTCTCTAGAAACTCAGGGAAAAAAAAAAAGCATAAAAAGTCATCCTTAAATATAACACTCATGAACCTCTTCTCAAGGGGTTAGACTACAAAAGCCTTCTTGGTTATCCAAGAACTAAAACCTTTGGCTGGGGAATCCTGACAGACCAACCCGGAAAGAAGGCCACACTGCTTCGACTAGCACAGTAAAGGGCGGTCACAAGGAACGGGGCAGGGTCGGGCTTTCCTAATTTGAAATATGAAAGAGATTCTCTGGGCTATTACATCCTTTTAGTGAAAGCAATTCACATTCTTTTGGTGGTTTATTCTACTTATAATGATCAAATCCTAGAGGCAGAACTTCTAATGCAAACCACTTTTACAGCTGTAATTGGATCTAAGGCAAATGCAACCATTGCATGGCCTAAGACTCCCTGGCAATGTTCAATCAGGGTATGATATCGCTTATGAAAGTGATAGCTTACTATTGATACTTCTCCCAAGAGCAGCGCAAATTAGAGACATACCCCAGTGACTCTGAGGCCTCTCAGACAGCGTAAGAGTATGCCACTGTTCAAGGGGGAGCTGGAAATATGGTACGAAGCACATTCATTGTGGTCATTTAATGGAAACCCTATGAAAGTGTTGTGCCGGGTCTTGGTTGGTAAAAGAAGTTCTAACATTTTGGGAACCACATGAAACGTGGTTCTTAAGAAAATTCAAGAACTGATAATGCTAACAGCATCTGAAAGCAGGCTTTGGGGGACTGTAGAATACATGGTTTCCAAGTAAAAACACATGGACTTCCCCACTGATTCCACTGGGGTAGGACTTTGCTCTGAGCTCATGTGTGTACCCATCCATGTCTCTCTCCTTCCTCCTTCTCACTCTTCTTCTCACTCCCCCTCTCCCAGGGGCTTATAGATGATCTCAGATGGTGCCCAGCCCAGATATAAGCTCTGTCAAGATGGTTTTTGCTTCCAAGAAAATCTCAAATGCTAGCATAATAAATAACAGGTGTGAATATCAGTCCACAAATCCAAGAGTATAAAGAAACAGAACGGTTACATTGATATTCCATATATTTTAAATAACGGTTTTGTGGTTCCTGTATTCTACGTAATTTCTGATCTTACCGTCGCCCCATTTGATCTTCCCTCTGCCCTGTCCCTGGGGTTGTGCTGTGACTCTGGGGTCTTGTGCAATGAGAGGATAAGGTGTGGAACATCTGATCTACGAGGCATTATCCTGCATAACTTACCACTGATGCGTCCAATATCCCTCTCTGATTGGTTCCTTCAGGCCTGACTGCCACACCATATTTGGAATCTGAACTTACAAGTGCCATTGTGAGGAAAAAGTACATCTTCGTGTTAACACACAACAACAACAACACTTGTCGCTTAAATGCTTTAAGCCTCAATTGCTTCATCCATATAACGAGACAAAATATCTGTGGTAGTCACTTCATAAATATTACCGTTTAAACTTTATTATTGGGGCTGGGAAGACAGCTCACTTAGTAAAGTACTTGCTTTGCAATGCAAGCACAAGGACCTGAATTCCCCAGAACTCACATAAAAAACGCTGGGCATGGCACTGGGGGAGATGGCTCAGTGGATAAAGCACTCATTGCTCAAGCTTGAGTTTCTAGAACCAAGTTTGATCCTGAAATTCCACATTAAAAAAAAAAAAACAAAAAACAAAAACAAAACAAAACAGAACAACAACAACAACAAAAAAAAAAATAGGATCTGTGGGAAGGAACCAGCAGAGTGACACCAAAGTTGTTCTTAGACATCCACACATGCACTTGCATTCACACACACACTCACATGTTTACACACATGTATATGCTTGCACACGCACGCGCGCGCACACACACACACACACACACACACACAAGAATATTTTTTAAAACACTGAGCATGATGGTATGTGCCTATGATCCCAGAGCTGGGGAGATAGAGACAGGAGGATCCCTGGGGCTCACCAGCCTACTTAGTCTAGCCTGATTGGTGAGCTCCAGGCCAAAGAAAGACCTTGTCTCAAAGGAGATGGATGGTGTTCTTTTTAAAACATTTTACAAAATTTAAAAAGTTTTAATTAAAAAATATTAATTTAGGGCTGGAGAGATGGCTTAATGGTTAAGGTGTTTGCCTGCAAAGCTAAAGGATCTTGGTTTGATTCTCCAGGACTCATGTAAGCCAGACGCACAAGGGGGCACATGCATCTGGAGTTCGTTTGCAGTGGCTGGAGGCCCTGGCGCACCCATTCTCCCCCCCCCTTTCTCTCTCAAATAAGTAAATAAATAAAATATATTTTTAAAATATTAATTTATTTAGTTGAGGGAGATAGAGAATGGGTGTGCCAGGGCTCCTGCATCACTTTGTGCATCTGGCTTTTCATGGGTTCTGGGAAATTGAACCTGGGTCATCAGGATTTGCAAGCTAGATCCTTTAACCATTGAACTGTCTCCTGTGCCCAAGAAGTCTTTTGTATTTTTTATTATTTTATTTTATTTATCTTTTGAAGCAGGGTCTCACTCTAACCTAGGCTGAACTGGAACTCACTTTGTAATCCAGACTGGCTTTGAACTCATAGTGATCCTCCTACCTCAGCCTCCAGAGTGCTGGGATTAAAGGTGTGCACAAACATCCTTGGCTGAGTGGTATTCTTGAGAACGATATCCAAGGTTGTCCTATGGCTCGCATGTGCACGCACACACACACACACACACACGTGGGCACCCCCACAAACACATTAAAACATCATTATTAATAGATGTTTGAATGGTCAGTGGCCACAGGTAAAAGCACAAACACCCAGCCTTCCAGGGCTCCCTGCTTTATGAATGCTCAGCTTGTCACTTCCTTGTGCCTTCAAGTCACTTCACTGGCGTTTCTAGAACCAATAGTGCCACTTGCTTCCTTGTATAGTCCTGGAAGCGAGAGGTCCTCACTCATGACTCCCTACAAAAGTAAAAAGTACAATGGGTTTATAGTCCAAATACTCTGAACACAAGTGTCACTCAGAACAAGGAGTCCAGCAAATGACTCCTCAGAATCCCTGGGGCTGGCTCCCCATCCTTCTAGCGGAGCCTCTGCCGTGATTCCAAACAGCACAGGTCAGTTTAACTGTCCTCACACTTAGTATGAATGAAATCCTGCACAGTGCTTTTGCACATGACACCTTTTCACTCAGTATCGTGTTTGGGAGATTCTACCATGTTTCGTGGGTATTTGGACACTGTTCAGTCTGGCTGCACTATACCACTCCGGTGTTGAACTACACCCCACTTCACTTATTTTCATTTCAGAGCATTGATAAGTGACAAGCTTGGACTCACCTGATTGAGTCTTCAGGTCACTATGGGAACCATGCATGACAATGTAGATGTCTCTTGTGTGGTAGGTTGTGTGTGGAGCCTCGTGTGCTTGGTTTCTTTCCTTAAAAGCTGAAAATGTTCACCTTATTTCCTCATCACTCACCCATCTGACCTGTTTCCAAGAACAGCTGTGCCCAGTGCATTGAGTCATCCTGTAACTCTGTAGCATTAACGATGCCTCTGGCATATCGTAATTAATAAGGACACTAACCTTTATAGGATGCCAAGGATGTGACATGACGTCCTGAAAGCTGACATGCGTTACCAAGCATGTAAATGAGATAGTGCATTTAAGCCTCATGAAACCTTCTGCCATAGTTGTAATTAATCTTTTCATTCTCCCTTTTTGAGGGGGCGTGGACAGGATGTTGCTATCTATCCCAGGTTGGTCAGACTCTCAATCCTCTTCTCTTCATCTCCCTAGTGTTTGAGTTTCCAAGCTGGAAAGAAAATCTTCACACCTGTCTTGCGTCACTACATTTACTGTCTCCTACTGGGTGTCTGCTGGGTGAGTGGCACAGCTCCTGAGCGCACAAAGTGGAAGAGAAATACAGGGACAAGTGTGCCACCCTAGTAAGGTCAGCCAAGTGCTCCCAGGTGGGAAAGCAAGGTGCTTACTGAACAATCTGGAAGGATTGTGATGCTGAAAAGGGTTCCAGGAGGGAATGCTGGTGGTTCTGCTCATCCCTCATCCTCTTCTAAGGCTGAAAGAAGTTAAGACACATGGATAAAGCAACAAAGCTAAGACGCCTGGAGCAGGAGTTTCGGGTTGGCTAAGCGGCGTCTGCTTACCCCTGCCCTCTGTTGCCTCAGAAAGAATCACCCTCTTGGGGCTGGAGAGATGGCTCAGTGGTTAAATGCTTGCCTGTGAAGCCTAAGGATCCCTGTTCAAGGCTCGATTCTCCAGGACCCACGTAAGCCAGATGCATAAGGGGGTGCATGCATCTGGAGTTTGTTTACACTGGCTGGAGGCCCTGGCTCACCCATTCTCTCTCTCTACCTGCCTATTTCTGTCTCTCTCTCTCTCTCTCTCAAATTAATAAATAAATAAAAATAAAATATTTAAAAAAGAATCACCCTCTTCCTGCAACGTCCAGCGCCTTGACCGAGTCCTGGGGAGGCAGGTGAGGAGAGTGCAGTTCCGGGAAAGAGAAACGAAGCCGAGATAGGGAGAAGAGCGAAGGTAAGACAGGACAGGACTGAAGCAGGGATGAGCTCTGAGGCCTTGCGCAGCTTCTGTCTCTTTCTTGTTCTGAAAAATCACAGCTAGCCTGAGATTCCTAAAAGCCCAGGACTATGTCCCACTCCAGAGTAGGTGGCAGAAACAGTGATGGCAATTCCTCCGCCCTGTTTAGAGCAGGAAATTCAAAAACAGGACTAGGCGTTGGGTTGGTTCAGCCTACACACATGGAGTCTTAACTCCGTGGATTTTCTACCTTTAGAAACAAAACGGCTCATCAGGAGAATGTCAAGCGCTGAAGTAACGGGAAAGTAGGAAGCAAAGAAGAAAGGTTCACTAGAAATCTCAGGCGCATTCTTCATCCCTTATAAAATATAGAATATCTTGGTCAAAGTAGCAGAAAACCTGTCCTATATATCCACCACCCAAGGCGTCTGAATCACAGGAGGTGTGGAGGTCTCAACTCATGGAGATGATAATCTCCAAATTGCCTCTAATCCTGTAATGACTTCCAAACCACATACTATGCCACACGTGACGACCCAATTGCTAATAGCACCATTTTCATGTATGCAAAGGGCAGCCAGCTTTCAGCCCTGCAATGAGATAAATACCCAACTACAAATTAACTGACAACTTCAGTGCCATTAGAAATAGCTATTTTTACCAGCATCAGAATTCCAAGAGTGTACAACTTTCTGAGTCAAATTTCCCCACTCTTTTTTTTTTCTCTTTTTGTTTTCTGAGGTAGGGTTTCACTCTAGCTCAGGCTGGCCTCAAACTCATGGTGATCCTCTTACCTCTGCCTCCCAAGTGCTGGGATTAAAGGTGTGCACCACCACACTTAGCTGTATCCACTGTATTTTTTTTTAATTTTAATTTAATTTTATTTATTTTTGGAGAGAGACACACAGAGAGAGAGACAGACAGACAGAGAGGGAGAGGGAGACAGATAGAGATGGGCGCGCCAGCAGTCTCTCAGCTGCTGTGAACGAAATCCAGATGTGTGCGCCCCCTTGTGGGCAAGTGCGGCATTGCACCCTTGCATCACTTGGCATCTGGCTAAACATGGAACCTGGAGATTGGAACCGCTGGAGATTGGAACCACAGAGGCAAGTAACAGGAAAGACCGTCTCAGCCGGGCGTGGTGGCGCACGCCTTTAATCCCAGCACTCGGGAGGCAGAGGTAGGAGGATCGCCGAGAGTTTGAGGCCACCCTGAGACTACATAGTGAATTCCAGGTCAGCCTGAGCTAGAGTGAAACCCTACTTCGAAAAAACAAAACTAACAACAACAACAACAACAAAAAAAAAGACCCTGTCTCAAACAAAGTAGAAGGCAAGGACCAACACCCTGAGGCTGTCACCTGACCTGCACAACCTGCTGTGGCATACTGTGATGGTTAAGGTGTTGTCAGCTTGATCTGTTTAGTAATCCACAGACATTCCTTTAGGGTGGGTCTCTGAGGTTGATTCCAGGAAGGATTAACTGAAGGAGGAAGGTGAGCCCTTCCTCCAGAGCCTCGGGCCCCTCTCAGAGGGGGACTTTACATAAGGAAGTTCTTTTCCTTCCACTTGGCTGCAGGAGCTGCTTGCTGCCTTCCAGTGTGGACTGAAGACCAGCAGCTCCCCAGGACACCTCCAGGCCCTCAGTGCTGGATTGAGACCATCTGGCCACGTGGACTGAGCAGCTGCCTTTTCCTTGATTCTCGGGCTTGTAACTGCTATTGGACTGCCCTAAACAAATCCAATAAATTCCTTTTTAATATAATTCCTTCTATCAGTTCTATTCCTCTAGAGAACCCTGACTAATACAGATTGTGGTACCGAGAGTGGTTCTAGAGAAACAGAATTGTAAGGATGGATTTCCCGAGTGGGTGTGGTGCTCTCTGGGGTTGGTTCTCCAACTTCAGTGCCACTAAAGGCTCTACTGGTAAAAGGAGAGCACTTTAACTGGTAATAAGGAGGGCACTTTAACTGGTAATAAGGAGAGCACTAATAATCCATGGTGTGAACTGTTTAAAGAACTCCATGAGATAGATGTATTTGGTGATCCTGAGTCATGTCTTGTGAAGAGCAAGGAATTTAGTGCCTCTGTATCTAAAACATTTAAATATGGGTGGAAAAGTAAGACGAATGATGATGCTGAATGGTTGCTTCTAGCATCTCTGGATAAACTATTGAGGGAACAGCAGAAGCTCAGAAAGGAAATTTCCAAGCTTAAGACCCACATACATAATCTGAAAATTTCTAAGGGTGCCCTGGAGGAGAGTCTCCTCTCAAGCAAGAACAGGACACTCCTTCAGCATCCAGGCCCCTCCAAAACACCGCATTCTTTCTGTTGTCCCAATGCAGGTCAGCTGCCCCAATCTCAATGATATTTTACTTCATGGATGGTTATCAGTTTATGGAGGCCAAGGACAGAATGTAGTGGTTTGACTCAGGTGTCCCCCATAAAGTTAAGTGTTTTGAATGCTGGATGATGGAAATTTGGGAATTAACGCCTCCTGGAGGTGGTGTATTGTTGGGGGCAGGCTTATGGGTGTTATAGCCAGTTTCCCCTTGCCAGTGTTTGGCACAGTCTCCTGCTGTTGTTGTCCATCTGATGTTGGCCAGGAGGTGATGTCCACCCTCTGCTCATGCCGTCATTTCCCCTGCCACCACAGAGCTTCCCCTCACATCTGTAAGACAAAATAAACCTTTTTTTCCCCCACAAGCTGTTCTTGGTCAGGTGATTTCTGCCAGCAATGCGAACCTGACTGTAACACCTGCCTACACCCACGTACACACATATTTACAAGCAAAGAAACAATGTGACTACAAATCAACAATTTGTATCATTTTCAGAGCCAGAACTATGTGGTTTTTCTCTGATGGCCCTAACAGATTTTCTAGTCCCATCAAGTTCCAGTGAGGAGAGAGGCTCACGCAAGGCTAGGAGAACTGAGCCATGGAGTAACGCTGCACTTGAGTGGTCAGGCAGGATGCTGCTGAGACAGGTGGAGAGCCAGTGAGCAAACATGGAAAAGAAGGGGAAGGAAGTGATCCTCCTTAAGAGAACATCTCCTCCAAATTCTCCTGTGCTCTGAATGGCAGCATGGACCCAGCTGCCCTTTTTCTGCCTCTGGGAACCAGTAAGTTCTCAGTGGATGTGCTGACTTACTTCTTCATGCTTCCAGTTTTCAACCACTCTCCTCAGTCACTTCATCTTTCTCTCGACTTTTATGGCTCTTCCTTTCCTCATCCCCTAGAAAGGCTGACCGCATTTTTCCTTGTACCTCTGCTCAACCCTAACTATGGCACTGCCCACAGAGTCTACTGTAAAGAGATGCCAATTCCTGTAAGGTGGTCAACTCCCTAAGACCAAGAACTGCTGTTTGCCTGGAGGTGCTTTCAGACAACCCATGGCACATGGGAGCACTTAATATTTACCTAATGAATGAATGATTGAGGAAGAAGGAAAGAAGGAGAGAAGGAAGGGATGAAGGAAGGAAAGAAGGAAGGAAGGAAGGAAGGAAGGAAGGAAGGAAGGAAGGAAGATAGGGAACTAAATATTCCATTTTTTTGTGTCCTGGTTTGATACAAAATCAGTAGAAATAATTGCCTTTTCATAATCACTTAGTCTAGAACTTTCTTCTTCTTGAAGGTTATACAACCTTTAGATTCCAAAATGATCTTCTTCCTTTGGAATATATGGTGGCCCTCAGGTTGCAACAAGGAGCTGTGTTGTTAGCACAGTGGATATATAAAAATAGATTTAAGACCAGAGATGGATGGCCCCAGATGGATGTGGTTGGGGTGTAGAAAAACATCTTGAACTATTTTTCAAACATTTCAGTTTCGGCAAAAACCAAAACATGTTTTGCCAATCACTTTCGCTTAATTTTAAAACCCATGGATTTCAAAGGAAATTTAATCTGAATGTTTCTACTTCATTTGCCCCATCTTTTCAAAATGTTCTCCTGAAAAAGTGAAGTGATGTCCCAAGTTTAAAGGATCTTTTATACTTTGCTGGTTTCTTTTAAACAGTGAGCCATTGAGAAATTTGGTACTGGGGGTCGGGGTGGGGGACAGGGAAGTTAAAACGGCTCTCAGAAAAAAGTAGGCAACGTGCTTCTAATGTTGAAACAAAGAAGAAATGGCTAAAGTTTAAAATTAAGGCACATATAACTCTTTCAAAAGTGGATATGTATAAAAGTGGATGATCAATCAAAAACACAAGAGATCATTATAGGTATCAGTTCCTCTGTACTAGAGAATGTTCTAGAGATTATAACATGTAGTGGTTCCTCTTTTCAATTTGGCTCATTTACAATGGTGTCTGAGTATGTATGGTCAATAACTCCATCATCTAGCAAATTACAGTGAGGCTGTAAGGGGAAGGCAAGTAGCAGACTTGTCCCTGCTCAGCTCCCTCTAAAGTCTTGCCATCAGCCAATCCCCCCTCCACCCATTACTCCACGACCCCTTCTTAGTCCCCTGGGTGGGAGTTTTTCAACAATCTGCTTCTTGGTGTGTCGATGCAGGGTGGACGCTCCCTGAAGACCTTACCTGATATCCTTTTGTTATAGCAGATCTTTCCACTATGTAAGTTACAAGCTGGGAACAGCTTGGGCCCTAGGGGCGTGTGTGTAATTCACTGGAATCACTGGGGGGAATTCAGTGCACCGCAGAAATCCAGTCAACACTCTTGCTCCCAATAGTTAATATGGAGTTTCACTCCGCTGTGGCCAACGGAAGAATTAGTCCATCTCTCCCAGACCACCCACGCTACTAATAGTTAATAACTAACACATGGAGAGACCATGGCTAATGATGTCCCTGGGTTCAGTGGTTCATTGTGGTTTCATTTCTTTTGTCTCTCTTTATTAGCATCCATTATTTCGATTAATAACCCACAGAGCACCTACTGACGGCTGGGTGCTGAGCTGCGCATTGTGGAGGTTGACACTAAGATGAGGTAGCTTACGGCTCCTATTCTCAGGGAAACGAGGAGCTCACCATGTAATTTGGGTACTTACTTTCCCGAGTGCCACGGTTAATGGGATCCGTGTTAAGGAGGGCACATTTTTCAATCCGGCACATGTGCATTTGAGAGGAGCGTTTGCTCACATAGGGAAGCCCCTAGAGGAGTGAGCTACTCAGCCTCCAAGAGCCCACCTATGCCAGGCCACCGCGCCCACCGACACACTGCATGGCTTTACTTGGGGGCAAAAATGAAAGCTTGAGGCATTCTTGGAGTGACTTCTGAAATGTTATGGGAGTTCTGAGAATGTGAGCAGGCAACTTCCTCGAGGAGTTTCCGTAAGAAGGCCGGGTGAGAATACTGCCAAACGAGGACAGACAATGGGGCCCCATCAGTCAGTCCATCCGTCTTTGGACCAGAAGTCATTGACTTCTTCCAGCTTGCCAAGCCCCCTCCTGCCACATTAACTTGCCTCCCAAAGATTCCAAAAACCACACGTTTTTAATTATACAAAGTAAAGGTTGATGAATGATTTCTACAACTAATCTAAACTTGGGCCAGGTTAAAATAATACTGTGTAATAACTTATATTTATATAGTTTGTAAGAGCACTTTTTCCCCCCAGTGCTCAAACAGTTTCCAGATACTATCGCATCTCATAACATCCTTGGGAAAGAGACATGACGCTCCCCTTGCCTTCCATAGACGGGGCAATACGGGGCCAGCAAACTTCAGACCGGAGTCTAAAATCCCACAAGATTGGAGGCCACAGCCAGGGCCATCTCTGCATTCAGCAGAGGTCAGCTCAACAACTGGGGGAGCAGAGGACAGGAGGTGACAACTGGAACAGACAAATGGCCACAGTAAACATAGAGGTTCAGAGAGAGAGCTCTTGGCTCTCTAAATCTCTGTTTTTGGTAGTTTTGCAGGGGGTCAAGGGATATGTGAGGTACTACAGAAGACACAAGAAATGCCACTGTGAGTCAGACCTACAACTCATCAGCTCCAGGGCATGTCAGCAGAAAATAAAAGAGAGTGGTGGACAGTGTGACTTCACAGCCGACATCAGCTCTCTCCCTGTCTCAGGGGAGCCCTTTCCCATGCCTCCCCACCTTAATTTAGGGCTTTGTCTCGAGTGCTGCAGGAAAGGTGCCCCCCTCAAACTTAGGCAAACTAGAAGTACCTGCAGGTAGTTATATGCCAACATTCCAGCTCATCATTTGCGTAGGACAACTGACCAAGAGGTGGGTGTGAAGGTGTCCCTAATGCTACACGCAATCTCCCCATGGGACCAAGGTCCAGGACCCCACTGCTGCATACCACATGCTTGAGAACTTCCTTTCCAAGCCCGTCTCATCTCACCCTAGATGACTTTGTCTGAATTCTTGTCCCAGGGTTTGCTTTCAAGGGTGCGACTCACACACGTGACATCAGTCATCATCGCCATTGTCATCCTGGACACCTCCTGGGTACCACACCTCTACAGAAACCTGCAACCCCAAGTTTCCCACACACCACGGCTCTTCTGCAGGAGGGAAGAAAGGAATAAACGCAGATGTGTGCTCTAAAACCCTGCTCTTTGGACGATTTTTTAACTGTCAAGATCCTATCAGGAAGTTAGGAGTGAGTGGACTTTTGCAATCCATAGCCTCGTCCTTTTGAAAGGAACCGAGGAGGAGGTTTTCATGGTCCTTACTGTGAAGCCAGTGGCACTTGGGAGAGGCGCACTCCGGCTTGAATCGACTTTCCTAGGGATGCCAACTACATGTGCTACACTGGGGACACGCAGTCCATGGGATGAGCGTATTTGCCCTCTAGTGGCCTAGTGTTGATTTGCAGAATGTCACTCCACTTCATTCATTCCTTCAATTGGTCTGTCAGTCAAGTAACTTCAGAGCCCTTATTCTGACCCAGTCACAGTGCCCAAAGCTAAGGAAATAAGTAGTTCTTATACCCTGCCTTCAGAGAGCTTGTGGTTTGGTGAAGGAGACAGACATGAAAACAAATGAAGACTAATAATCAAGCCACTGAAGACTGGCCAGACTCTGAGAAAAAGCCCATGCACGGCTAAATCCATGTGGGGGTCTCACCAAAACCTCCCAAAAGGTGAGGGCTGCTGTGCAAAGACTTACTGAAGCCTCTGAAAAAGTGAGGGCTGAAAGTTGAGGGCCAAATGATCAGGCAAGAGATGAAGGCAGAAAATGAGCAGCTTGGACCACATATGTGAAGATCCTGAGCATAGAAAGAATCTGGAACCTTCTTAGAGGAAGTACAACCTTGTGCTTAAGGAGTTCCTCTGAGAGTCTGTCAAGCTGCCTGTAAAATATTCCGTCTGTTATTAACTTCTGTGACCTTGGATAAGAAACTTTCTGTGTCTCATCTTTGCAATATGGTTTGCTATCATGGAGGGTAAGGCACACGTGCACACACACATGCACACATGCACACATGTACCCCACACTCTTCTCAGGTCCCCCTGCTTCACTATCGTGAATGTCAACAATCATTGTGCTTTGTAGCCTTCTGACTCAGAGTGTGCTACAACCACCACCTGGAGCCTCAACCCTGGAGCTTGCGACAACAGCATCTTCTCACCCTGTACCTGCTGACTCAGACCCTGCCCTGACCACTCCCCTCCTGGGCAGCCTAGCTTGATAAGTGCTTCCCATTTTGACTGCCCTCTGCTTGCCTTGAGTGAACAACAGGTGGGTAAAATCCGGAGGAGAAAGGATTCCTCTCCCATTCCCAGGGACTGGAGAAGTACCTGGTGGGAAGATTAGAACCCCAGAATGTAGAAAAGCAAGGGGAACTAGTGCGATGAGATGAGAGAAAAATTAAGAAACTGCACAGCTTTATTTTCTTTTTTCTAATTACTAATTTGTATACCATCTGTTTCTCTCACTCTAAGCTGGGCATGGTAGCTCATGCCTTTAATCCCAGCACTCCGGAGGCAGAGGTAGGAGGATCCTTGAGTTTGAGGCCACCCTGAGACTACATAGTGGATCCCAGATTAGCCTGAGCTAGAGGGAGACCCTACCTTGAAAAACAAAATAAATAAATAAATAAACATAAAAATAACAAAATAAATAACTCCAGCCCTCTTCTTCAGTCTTTTAAGCACACGCTTTAACACTCGTTGGATGATTGTTCTTTACCTGTGTTTAAAGGCCACTCACTGGGAATATTTGAAGTGATTCTGAGAGAAACTCTCCGGAAAGCTTCCTCCCGTCACACCAGGGACCAAATCCATATCTGTGGCTGTGGTAGTATGAATATATGTCTCCCAATATATTCAGTGTTTTATTAGTTATAGTTGGCATCTGCAATCACCTTGCTAGAGGCAGTGTCACTGGGGGCTGGTCTTAAGGTGTGGGTTTGAGATTCCATTGTAAAGATATGCAAATGTGCCTAGCAGGAGTTCCTGAAGAGTGCTGTGTGACCTTTTGGCTGTAGTTTTGCTCTGTGTGCTGTGTGGCTGGTTGGCTTTTGCTCTCTTTCCTGGTCCTGTGAAGAAAGGCCAGCTTCTTCTGCTGTTATAGAACTTCCTCTGGATCTGGAAGCTTCAATAAATAATATCCCTTCCTCCATAACTGTGCCTGGTTTGGAAGTTCATCTCAGCGAACCTGAAGCTGTCTGCTACAGTGGCAGATACCAATGGGGAGTTCCAAACTACTGCACTATTGAGCCGGACTTGTCACTTCTCCCCAGTCTCAGGCAGGAAGAAGTCTTCAGATGTGGGCATGTGGAGGGAGCCTAACATTTGAGAAATAATTCATTCATCAGTGTGGGGCCACCTTCCATTCAGTGGAGGTATAGAAAAAGATGAACACTCTTCAAATTTATTATTTTATTTTATTTATTTATTTTTATATTTTTATTTATTTATTTATTTATTTATTTATTTATTTATTTTGGTTTTCCAAGGTAGGGTCTGGCTCTAGCCCAGACTGACCTGGAATTCACTATGTAGTCTCAGGGTGGCCTCAAACTCATGGTGATCTTCCTACCTCTGCCTCCCAAGTGCTGGGATTAAAGGCATGCACCACCATGCCTGACTTCTTC
This sequence comes from Orientallactaga sibirica, assembly GCA_036365145.1. Taxonomy (NCBI): domain Eukaryota; kingdom Metazoa; phylum Chordata; class Mammalia; order Rodentia; family Dipodidae; genus Orientallactaga; species Orientallactaga sibirica. The sequence continues at coordinate 110,585,778 of JAEOAD010000001.1, read as the reverse complement.
AAATTTAAAATAGAACCTACACACTAGTTTGAGAAGCCTTAAATAGCTGATTCGGAAAGTTGTTTGTGAAACTTCCCACAGAAGTAGCGTCCTGCCAGTAGGATGACCTTCTAACTGCTGGTACTGAGAACAGCATATTCTTTCCCTGGGCCCGCAGCTCTAGGAACATGCCTACAGCTGCACGGGAGAGGGCACATCTCTCACTCATCCTGCTTCTTGTTGAAGCTGGCACTGAATGCTCAATGGAGGATGGATGGGTGCATGGATGGGTGGGTGGATGAATAGGTGGATAAGTGGGTGGTGGATGGATGGGAAGGTGGGGATGGATAGGTGGATGACTGATGGATGGATGGAGGAGTGGTAGATGAATGGGTGGGTTGTGAATGAAGGGGTGGGTGGTGGATGGATGGATAGGTAGGTGAGTGGATGGATAGATGGATGCTGTGGAGTTTTTCAAATGGGCTTAAATTTGGAAGAATACAAATGAAATGAGATAAAGTAGGGTATTGTTTTAAGTTATATTCATGTGATTCCAGGGGCTTAGTCAAAATAGAGTCAACAAGAAAACAAGAAAAGACTTCAGGGGACATCAGGGACAGCAAAGTTCAAGAAGTAGGGCAGGCTTCAGGCAGGGCTGAACCGAGATGTTAAAATGACACCCTTGGGAGCTTAGTTGTTCATTCTTTTCCTTTTTAGCCTCTGTTTTCCTCCATGTTGTTTAAAACTGTTAGATAGGTCCAGGTTTACATGGCCTTTCCAGTGATAGCTAATGATCCTCGCATTGTCACTCCTCACTTCCATCCTGGTCCTTCCTCTCCTTCACATCTCACTTCCATTCTGGTCCTTCCCCTCTTCCACATCTCACTTCCATCCCGGTCCTTCCCCTCCTCCACATCTCACTTCCATCCTGGTCCTTCCCCTCCTCCACATCTCACTTCCATCCCGGTCCTTCCCCTCCTCCACATCTCACTTCCATCCCGGTCCTCCACATCTCACATCCATGGTCCTTCCCCTCCTCCACATCTCACTTCCACCCACTTCAACCCTGGTCCTTCCTCCTCCACATCTCCTTCCCCTGGTCCTTCCCCTCCACATCTCACATCCATCCTGGTCCTTCCCCTCCTCCTCCACATCCTGGTCTTCCCCTCCTCCACTTCTCATCCATCATGGTCCTTCCCCTCCTCCACATCTCACTTATATCCTGGTCATCTCACTTCAATCCTGGTCCTTCCCCTCCTCCACATCTCACTTCCATCCTGGTCCTTCCCCTCCTCCACATCTCACTTCCATCCTGGTCCTTAACCTCCTCCACATCTCACTTCCATCCTGGTCCTTCCCCTCCTCCACATCTCACTTCCATCCCTGGTCCTGGTCCTCCCCATCCTCCTCCACATCTCACTTCCATCCTGGTCCTTCCCCTCCTCCACATCTCACATCCTGGTCCTTCCTCCTCCACATCTCACTTCCATCCTGGTCCTTCCCCTCCACATCTCACTTCCATCCTGGTCCTTCCCCTCCTCCACATCTCACTTCCATCCTGGTCCTTCCCCTCCTCCACATCTCACTTCCATCCTGGTCCTTCCCCTCCTCCACATCTCACTTCCATCCTGGTCCTTCCCCTCCTCCACATCTCACTTCCATCCTGGTCCTGGTCCTTCCCCATCCTGGTCTCCACATCTCACTTCCATCCTGGTCCTCCTCCTCACTTCCATCCTCCTTCCCCTCTCCACATCTCACTTCCATCCTGGTCCTTCCCCTCCTCCACATCTCACTTCCATCCTGGTCCTTCCTCCTCCTCCCTGGTCCTTCCCCTCCTCCACATCTCACTTCCATCCTGGTCCTTCCCCTTCCATCTCACTTCCATCCTGGTCCTTCCCCCTCCACATCTCACTTCATCCCTGGTCCTCCCTCCTCCACATCTCACTTCCATCCTGGTCCTTCCCTCCTCCACATCTCACTTCCTCCTGGTCCTTCCCCTCCTCCACATCTCACTTCCACCCTGGTCCTTCCTCCTCCACATCTCACTTCCTTCCTCTCCTCCACATCTCACTTCCATCCTGGTCCTTCCCCTCCTCCACATCTCACTTCCATCCTGGTCTTTCCCTCCTCCACATCTCACTTCCCTTCCCCTCCTCCACATCCTGGTCCTTCCCCTCCACATCTCACTTCCATCCTCCTCCCTCCACATCTCACTTCCATCCTGGTCCTTCCCCTCCTCCACATCTCACTTCCATCCTGGTCCTTCCCATCTCCTCCACATCTCACTTCTCACTTCCATCCTGGTCCTTCCCCCTCCACATCTCACATCCATCCTGGTCCTTCCCCTCCCACATCTCACATCCTGGTCACCCCTCCTCCATCTCACTTCCCTTCCATCCACATCTCCTCCACTCTCCCCTGGTCCTTCCTCTCCTCCACATCTCACTTCCATCCTGGTCCTTCCCCTCCTCCACATCTCACTTCATCATCTTCCACACTTCCATCCTGGTCCTTCCCCTCCTCCACATCTCACTTCCATCCTGGTCCTTCCTCCTCCTCCACATCTCACCTTCCATCCTCCTGGTCCTTCCCCCCTCCACATCTCACTTCCACCCTGGTCCTCTCACTCCCCTCCTTCCACATCTCACTTCCATCCTGGTCCTTCCCCACATCTCACTCCTCCTTCCCTCCTCCACATCTCACTCTCCTGGTCCTTCCCCCTCCACATCTCACTTCATCCCTGGTCCTTCCTGGTCCTTCCCCTCCTCCACATCTCACTTCCATCCTGGTCCTTCCCCCTCCACATCTCACTTCCATCCTGGTCCTTCCCCTCCTCCACATCTCACCATCCTGGTCCTTCCCCTCTCCTCCACATCTCACTTCCATCCTGGTCCTTCCCCTCCTCCATCATCTCACTCACTTTCCATCCACTGGTCCTTCCCCTCCTCCACATCTCACATCTCACTTCCATCCTGGTCCTTCCCTCCTCCACATCTCACTTCCATCCTGGTCCTTCCCCTGGTCCTTCCCCTCCTCCACATCTCCCCCTCCTTCCCCTCCTCCACATCTCACTTCCATCCTGGTCCTTCCCCTCCTCCACATCTCACTTCCATCCTGGTCCTTCCCCTCCTCCACATCTCACTTCAACCCTGGTCCTTCCCCTCCTCCACATCTCACTTCCATCCTGGTCCTTCCCTCCTCCACATCCCCTCACTCTCACTTCATCCTGGTCCTTCCCCTCCTCCACATCTCACTTCCATCCTGGTCCTTCCCCTCCTCCACATCTCACCTTCCATCCTGGTCCTTCCTGGTCCTTCCTCTCCACATCTCACTTCTCCTTCCCTCCTCCACATCTCACTTCCTGGTCCTGGTCTCCTTCAACCCCCTTCCTCCACATCTCACTTCAACCCTGGTCCTTCCCTCCTCTCCTCTCACTTCTCCCACATCTCACTTCAACCCTGGTCCTTCCCCTCCTCCACATCTCACTTCAACCCTGGTCCTTCCCCTCCTCCACATCTCACTTCAACCCTGGTCCTTCCCCTCCTCCACATCTCACTTCCATCCTGGTCCTTCCCTCCTCCACATCTCACTTCAATCCTGGTCCTTCCCCTCCTCCACATCTCACTTCCATCCTGGTCCTTCCCCTCCTCCACATCTCACTTCAACCCTCCTTCCCTCCTCCACATCTCACTTCAATCCTGGTCCTGGTCCTTCCCCCTCCACATCTCACTTCAACCCTGGTCCTTCCCCTCCACCATCTCACCCTGGTCCTTCCCTGGTCCACTCCCCCTCCTCCACATCTCATCCCCTGGTCCTTCCCCTCCTCCACATCTCACTTCCATCCTGGTCCTTCCCTCCTCCACATCTCACTTCAACCCTGGTCCTTCCCCTCCTCCACATCTCACTTCCATCCTGGTCCTTCCCTCCTCCACATCTCACTTCCATCCTGGTCCTTCCCCTCCTCCACATCTCACTTCAATCCTGGTCCTTCCCCTCCTGGTCCTTCCCCTCCCCATCCACATCTCACTGGTCCATCCTGGTCCTTCCCCTCCTCCACATCTCACTTCAACCCTGGTCCTTCCCCTCCTCCACATCTCACTTCCATCCTGGTCCTTCCCCCTCCACATCTCACTTCCATCCTGGTCCTTCATCCACATCTCACTTCCATCCTGGTCCTTCCCTCCTCCACATCTCACTTCCATCCTGGTCCTTCCCCTCCTCCACATCTCACTTCCATCCTGGTCCTTCCCCTCCTCCACATCTCACTTCAATCCTGGTCCTTCCCCTCCTCCACATCTCACTTCCATCCTGGTCCTTCCCCTCCTCCACATCTCACTTCAACCCTGGTCCTTCCCCTCCTCCACATCTCACTTCAACCCTGGTCCTTCCCCTCCTCTCACATCTCACTTCCTTCCCTCCTTCCCCTCCTCCACATCTCACTTCCATCCTGGTCCCCCTCCTCCACATCTCACTTCAATCATCTTACTTCCACTCCATGAGGTCCTTCCCTTCTCACATCTCATGGATTCCCCTCCTCCACATCTCACTTCCATCCTGGTCCTTCCCCTCCTCTACATCTTACTTCCTCTTGAGTACACATATAGATTCACCAAGGCCCCTTAGAAATGTTGCAAGCTGCTTCAAAGAGTATGATACTATAAACTCATGGAGTACCAGTATAGCGAAAAGATCATTTCAAAATGTGTTTAGAAAGAAAAATGCAGAACTTCCCCATGTTAGAAGACAAATTTTTACCTCAAATAAGTTTAACTATGGAGGGAGAGATTGCTCAATTGGTAAAATGCTCACTTTCCAAGCATGAGGACCTGAGTACAATCCCCAGAAACCACTGAAGAAAAAGCCTGCACACAACTGTAATCCCAACATCAGCAGGAGGGTGGAGACAGGTGGATTCCTGGGGCTCAGTGATCAGCCAGTGTAGCCCACTTGGTGAGTCCTTAGCCAGTGGAGACCCTGTCTCACAAGAATGTGGCAGCATCTGAGGAATGACAATTGATGTTGTTTCTAAACACACACATGTGTTCTTGCATGAGCATCCACACATATGCACACACAAATATTCACACACAGACCTAAATGTCCTTGGCTATTAGCCAAATCTTAGAGAAACACTATTTTCTTTTATTTATAAAGTATTTTATTTATTTTTTTTGTGACGATAAAGAGGAGAAAAGAGAGAGACAAAGAGAAGAGAATGGGTACCCAAGCACCTCTAGCCACTGCAAATGAACTTCAGGTGCATGCGCCACTTTGTGCATCTGGCTTAATGTGTGTACTAGGGAATCAAACCTGAGCTGACAGGATTTGCAAGCACATGCCTTAACCACTGAGCAATCTCCCCCAGCCTAAGAAATACTATTTTAGTGAAAATAAGCAAAGAAAGTCTAAGTAGGCCACCTGAGGCCTCCCAGTTCTTGTGCACAGGGCAGGGATGCAAACCTAAGGAGGTTGGTGAGCCAAACCAGAGCTCCTACCATTTCTGCATCCCTGCAGGCTTATTTTCTCTGGTACAAAATTAGGGATAATAATAGTAACTGCGTGCAAGATCACAAGGTGGGACTTATGTATTCATACATACACAGAAGGCACTTATAAAAATGCCCAGTATACAGTGGCACTCAATAAATGTCAAGCATTCTATGTTCTCCTGCCTCCCTGGGCTGAAGGTTTGGGAGTGGGAGAGGAGTCAGGCAAACAGAACTTAATTAATTGAGTGTTCTAGTTAGTAGGTTTCTGGCTCACTGATAGTAGACTATATTGAGTTGGCAAATGTCAAACATTCCTGTCAGACTGAATTCGGCACATGTTTCAAGCAGCTAAGCGGAGCCTGGGAAAACAAGCTCCCACCACGAAGCTGCCTTCTACAGCCAATCACAATACACATTGGCTGGGTAGCTGAGGATAGCTGAAAGTCTTTTATGGAAATTGCATGAGGACAATGCAATAAAGTTCCAAATGCTTTGCTTTGTAGTAGAAAAACAAAAAAGAAGAAAAAGAAGAAAAGAACTACCAGAAAATAATCATACGGCTTCTTTGGAGGAAAAAAAACAAAACATCAGATGCCAAGAGAAGGTAGAGCTTTAGAACTTTGGGTCCATGGCAATGTCTCAAACGGATGTCCCCTCTTTTGCACCACTTCTCTCCCAGTTCTAGTCCCAGAGGCAAGCCCACAGAACTGACACCTGGCCATCTATCTGCACAGAGCCTTGCTCTGTGGGTGGCTCTTAGATACACACAGGATCCACATAGCCACTGCTCTGTCCCAAGGAATACCACATCTCTTTCCACCAGAGTTTGTCTTTAATGTCACCAAGTATTTATTCAACTATAAACTATAGATTAATTCTTGAGATGGGGGCTTAGGACTCCCTAGCAATTTGATGATTGCTGTGGTAGTTTGAATAGATGGCCCCCAATATATCAGTGTTTTATTAGTTTAAAGTTTGCATCTGCAGCCACCTTGCTGGAGGCAATATCACTGGGCGGATCTTAAGGTATGGTGGTGGGTTTGAGATTCCATTGTAAAGATATGCAAAGTGTGCCCAGTGGGAGTTCCTGGGGTGTGCTGTGCTGTGTGGCTTGTGGCTTTTTTCTCTCTCTTGCCTGGTCCTGTAAAAGAGCAGGCCAGTTCTCCTGCCATTATGGAACTTCTCCTGGATCTGTAAGCTTCAATAAATAATATTCCTTCCTCCATAACTGTGCCTGGTCTGGAAGTTCATCTCGGCGAAACGGAAGCTGTCTGCTACAATTGCTAAAAACTTTGGGGTGGGGGGTGTCTTTCTAAATAGGCTCTTCACTGTTATTGATATGCATTAGCAAAAGGCCAAGGCAGGTGTCTCGCAATTCTGATTCAGCACAGAGAAGAGGCTCCAAGCGTTGTGATAACAAGGCCATTCATGTTGCTATAGGCTGTGGTTGTATGTTCACACTTCCATAATAAACCTATTTTCAGGGGCTTATGATTCAACCGTAAAAATCTGTTCCATGCTCAAACTTGGCAGAACAAAATCTCAGGCTGAACTCAGAATCCCTCCCTTACTTTGAAATATTTTTTTGAAGATGTGTTTTGGGATGAGTTTAAATTCACAGTGACAAAAATATTCGGGATTTGAAGAGCTCTTTCCTTTTGTTGAAATCTAGAGACAACTAATCCATTCTCAGGGAGAAGGGGCCTGCACTTTTTTGAACAGTTTTGCCCAGAAGGTTGGCAAGTTGCAAAGAAGTTAAACAGCAATCTGAAATGAATTAGAGAGCATTAGACAATAATTAAACTGAAATTAGGGCATCATTTATTCATCAAGTCATCGCTAAGAAAGAATCCAGTCCTCGTAGACACCTTTGAAATATTTAGATATCTTAAACACCTTTGCAAGTAGGGAGAGAATGATGGGATTGTTTCCGCTCAGAGGGGTTTGCGGATGACAGTACCTGAATTTTAAACGGTGCTGAGCTAGGTGTGGGGGCAGTGGAGGGCAAAGCTGCCTTGGAAACACTGCCCTGTACTTGTGTTGGTAAGTGGAAGTGAGGACTGATGGTCGCAGCATCCCCACGGTCGTGAAGTACAAAAGCAGGGAGGTGGGTGGCTTATCCCTCTAGCTTGCTCCCATGACTCCATTGTTATCCACTGCAGGGATGAGCTAGAATGCTCTGAACTCAGAGCCATGAAAAAAGCACCTCAAAACAAAATTGTCTCTCCAAGGGATGGATTCAATTTTCAGCACTGCAGAAGCCAGATGTGCTGGTAAACATCTGCCATCCCATATTACTTGGGAGGTAGAAGCAGGAGAACAGAAAGTTCAAGGTCATCCTCACGTTACATATGGAGTTTGAAGCCAGCCTGCAAGACATGATACCCCATCTAAGCACACAGGCACTGTGTGCATATAGCAGAAGCTGAAGTTGGAGGCTGCCGAGGGGACATAACAGTAAGTGATGAGGAGGGGACCACACCAGCCCGGTTTGCCTAAGACCTTTCCAATGTTAGCCCTGCAAATCCTACCCTCTGGGGAACCCGTAAGTTGTAAGAAAACCAGAAAGGTGACCAAGCTCCCCTTTGTTGGCTAATGGAAGCTCACAGAAACTGCCAGCGGGGTCAAAGGCACCCAGGGCAGCACTCCAGGCAGATAGACACTTTGGAAATTGTGTTCTCGACAGGCTGAGTCCACTTGGCCTCACTTCTTATTTTTTATGAGCTGGAGTGAGCTCTGCACTGCTGAGGGAATGCAGGGGAGAGCTTGTGGAACCAGGACGGAGGTAGGGGATAAGGGGTTCCTACGTCTTCTGTCCCCTCCTCCAGTTTACCTCTCATCCAAACGAATGCTTCATGGTTGCTGTCATAGCCAGCCAGCTCCACACTGCTGGGGTGAACCTCCACAACAGACACAGTTGATGACAGCAAGGGATTTATTTCAGGCTTACAGATCCAGACAAAGTTCCATAATGGTGGAAGAATATGGCCCCCTTTTGCAGATCCATGCAGAGAGAGAGAGAAGAAACCACCACTAGCACCACCAAAAGCAAATACCAAATCCACAGCAGGAAACCCCAGGCAGAGCTCAAGCTCTCTGCATACCTTAGGCTGGAATTCAGACCTGCCCCCAGTGACATGCCCTCACTATAGCAGGAGCGTGCCCGCTAGGGGAAGATGCTGCAAACTCAATTTTAATAACACCCTGAGTCTATTGAGGGACATAGATTCAAACTACCACAGGTGCCAAGAAAGATTTGGAAGAGATTTAGATCTTCCTTGCCCTAGTCTCTCCATGTGACTCATCCATCTCTCTTATCATGCTGCCCAACCCCAGCCCCATGCTCAAACCTCCAGATGCCACGTTGGCTCACATCGGCCCCTGCCAAGACCACTCCATCGTCTGCTGTGCTAACTCATCTTGTAGGTCAGTCACCTCTACCAAAAAGTCTTCCTGACACGGGAGGCTGACCATCACCTCACGTGTGTTCCTCTTCCCTGTCTGCCACCAATAGAGCCTTCGGGCTCTCCTTACCTGCTTCTGTGCCCTGCTTCATGACAGGGGCTGTCACACCTCACAGACTAGACCCACACATGCAAGCACAGTGGGTTCACCTAACTCCTGACTTTGGAGACAGGAAAGAGGGACATTTGGGTCAGTGAAGGTATGAATACTATTTCCCAAAGGTGGTCTGTTTTCTTTGCAAATCCATCCCAGATGAACATATATTAGGACAAATGCAGAGCATGGATGCAGAGACAAGGACACGGGCATATGTCTGGCACCGACGGTGTCTACAGGAAAACACCAGTGACTTTCTCGATAAATCTTGTGACCCACCAGCCTTCCCTGGTGACTAAAGAAACTGAGGCTTTGTCTTCTTTGATGGTGCCTTTAATGTCTTAAAGGGACTGTGTGGCATGTTATAAGTCCCCTCATTTTTCAAATGGAGAAAATGGGGTTTGGATATCAGAAATGACACACCTTCAACAAGAAGCTGGCGGAGGCAACAGGATGACAGTTCCTGCTTGTTCACAGCCCCATATTTCATGCCTCAAAATGATGACTTTGTTATTGTCCCTTGGTAACTCAAGGCCAAAGAGAACTTCGAGTCTTCCCAAACCCTGTTTATTTGAAAGTGTGCTCCTGGGCCTAAGAAGGTCTTCCTGGAGAGAAATCCACCCATCCAGGCTTCCACGGCTTCTTTCCCGCCCTTTGCTTTGGTGCTCTGTCAGGGACAGCGCACCCAGTGCAGGTGTGTGCAGCTCTGGTTTATTTCCTGCCCCCGGTGCACTTCCTGTGAGGAGGTGAGGTTGCCCCTGGGAGCTCTCTAGTTGCAGTGACTCTGTTTTCTAGAAAGCAGCTTCCTCACACGGCCCCATTGGGTAGGAACTAACTAGAATAATGTAGAGATTTAGGGAGAGGCATTTTGTGTTCAGTTTTTATTTTTATTTTTGGTTTTTTGAAGGTAGGGTTTCACTGTAGCCCAGGCTGACCTGGAATTCACTATGTAGTCTTAGGCTGGCCTCGAACACACAGCCATCCTTCTACCTCTGCCTCCGAGTGCTGGGATTAAAGGTGTGCACCACCACGCCCAGCCATTTTATGTATACTTTTAAGTGGAATGCTGCTTATGGAGTCTCTCTCTCTCTCTCTAAAATGAAAAAAAATACAATAGATAGGTTTTCTAAGAGAATGTTTATATTTTTAAATATATTTTATTTTTACGTAGAGAGAGAGAAAATATGTGTGCACCAGGGCCTCCAGCCACTGCAAACGAACTCCAGATGCATGTGCCCCCCTTGTGCATCTGGCTTTCGTGAGTCCTAGGGTCCTTAGGCTTCACAGGCAAGTGCCTTAACCACTAAGCCATCTCTCCAGCCCATGTTTACATTTTTCTGTGTCCAGTCTTAACTCTTCTCCTGCCTGTCAGTGGTCCTGGCATTATTCTTGGTGTGATTGCAGCTTTATGACATCTTGAAGCTAATTCACAGAAAAGCACTTGTGCTAGATGGTAGAGAACATGCAGTGAGATTCAGTTCGAAGTCAAGGTAGGGAGGAGTAGCATCCCCGTCTTGCTCCTTTGGCACATTCCTGCCTGGCTTCCTAGCTAAGTGTCACTCTGGTTGGGCATCGCAGGCACTCCCGTGGTGGGAACATAGAGAGAAGACGGCCCCTTGTGCTGAGCCAGGAAAAGTCCCTCAGATGATGAACAGATGAGAGCTAGAAAGTGTAGCATTTCAAAGCTGTCAAACACCACAGAATACTTTACATTTCAGTGCATTCATCTGTTTAGCAGCCAGGACTCGCCTGGTGCGCGCCCCTTCGAGACATGTGCTTTTGGTTTGGCTCTTTATTGGTTTTGTTCTTTATTTCTGCTCTTTCCTTTACACAGGCCCATAGGAAATCATGACTGAAATCATATTCGCAAAGTGGTGTGTGGTGTGAATCAAAATAAATATTCGCTTTCTTCTGAGGAAGAGACAAGTCTAAAATCAGTTAGGGGCAATTGATCATCCATCCTGCTGCTGCCTCTGCTGCCTGTGAGAGGCACAAGGAGGAAGAACCCCTGATTAAAGACCATCTTCCACCACGTGCTGTGAGGCCCTAGAAGGTTCCAGAAAGTTCAAACCATAGTCAGATCATGTGACTGCCATAAGGACCAAATTGGTAACTTTGTGTTCAATTGTAGCTCCATCTCCTTCCCCTGTGGTGACATGTGCTAGGCTGTGTGAAAAGGTGGGTTTTAAAACATATTAACTAATACTGAGGTAGGCATGTACTTTGCAGTCTTCCATAGAAAGCAGGGGCTGGTTCTGTATGTGTGCACTGTGGACAGAGGAGGTGGGAATTTCTGCTTGGGTCACAGATTTACAGGAAATGTGATGAGAAGGACCCTTGACTTTAGTAGGAGAAATTAAATAAAAGGAATATTCTAACTGTTGGTCTGTGTGTGCTCAGTACTAAGCCCCAGTAAGACTGCCACAAGGCCAATCAACCAAATTAACATCCATTTGATTGGTTCGTTTGGAAGCCAAAAAATCCTCTCAAGAAGATATACACAGGCTAAAGCTTATGCCCCCCACTATACACACACCATATATATAAGTGGTCACGAGTTACAATGATGACATATTGTCCAACAAAGACACAGACAACAGAAATCAAAATGTAGCTGAAAAAGTCCTATTGGTTGATTGTCTCAGGTATTTTGTTTTAGCCACTGAAAGCTAACACATATTTCCATGTTTAGATATGTTTAAACAGAAGCACACTTAATCTTGCATTACAAATTCCCTATGGAATCCAGCACATTACATATTTTAGACTTGTCACCTTAGCTCAACGTATGTTAACAGCTTAGGTGTGTGTCATCTTGGTTTGTATAAGTACAGTCTAGATGCTCACAATGATACAATTTCTTGATGACATGTTTATCAGAATCTATCCCTGTCCTTTAGTGATACATGGCTGTTGTATGTATGTTTTTGTGTGTGTGTGTTGCGTGTGTGTTGTGTGCGCACACACACACAGGCTCAATATTATTTGTACACTTTCCTTTTCCCCATGTTTCATGACCTGTAATGCTGGGGTTTGGTGTGTGCTTCATATTCCAAACATGAGGGAGGGGTACAGGGAGAGGGTGGGGTTGGGAGAAGTATTTTATATGAAGCTGTAGATTACTATAAGTTAAATAAAATAAAATTCATGAGTCAGGCCCCTATGTTAATGTAACATATTTCAACAACTCCCCAATCCTTGCCCTCCACCCCAAAAGATAAAGATCGTCTTATCATGTAGTAACAGATGCATGTTATTAATAAGTTGCTCAGTTTGATGGCATTTTACATGGGCATGTGTCTCTGTCCCCATCACTCAGGTCATGGCAACAGAGTGTGCCCATACCTCAAGCATTCCCATCATACCTCTATTCAGTCAATATTCCTGGAAAATAGTGTTTTCAGAAGTAAAATACCATCGTGACACCTGCCACTCTGAACTGGCTTTGAAATGCCAGGAAGACAGGCCACCAAAATTTTTTAAAAAGTTAATAATAATCTCAATCTAGACATGGTGTCATATGCCTTAAGTCTGAGCTACTAGGGAGGCTGAGGCAGGAGAATCACTGAACCCAGGAGTTCAAGACTAGCCTGGGCAACATAGTGAGACCTCAAATTAACAACATGACAAGGAAGCCCTTTGCAGTTTTGATCACTTACCATTTAAAAAGGCACCAAACTATCATATTTACTACTAATATACTAATAATCATCATCTATCAATTACTTACCATGTATAGGAGCTATTCTAAATGGCTTATGCTAATCTCAGTTTAATGTCAAATCAGCATTATAAGAATACCTCCATTTAATAAAATGAGGAACTTACAGCTTAGAGAATCTATGTAATTTTCCCAAGACCACACAATTAGCAGAAGACAGAATTAATATTCAAACATGGGTTTTTATTCAAAGCTGGCCTTAAATTCCAGTATCAAAAAGCATTGAACCAGGAGCTCAGATGGCTATAGAATAACATATTATCAAGCCTCAGACCTGAAGTGTTAGATATTAGGTTAAAATTCTAGACCCCATGTGCTAATATTTGATTATTTTGATCTGTCAAATGGTAATTTCAGATTGCTTAGTCTTATTCCTTAATGAGCAATCAATTTCATCAAAATATATTCCTGGCCTCAACTAACTAAAATGTTTAACTTGGATCATTGTTGTTCATTTACTGTTTTTATTCCAAAAACACTTATTTGTCCCTCTGTATATTTAGGATGCTCTCTGAAAGGCACTGGGAACACGGCAGTAAACAAAACAATGTGTAATCTAGCATATTCACTTTTAAAATATTTATCAAGTTGGAGAAGTAATTTTATAAATCTTATTTTTTCTCAAAACCAATTCCTCAACATTCTGTACCAACTATCTTAATTGTTAAAAATGACTGAAATTTCAATAGTCAGAGACTGAATCACTAAAGTTTATGGTATTGTACTTCTAAGGTTAGAAAAGTGATTGATACATTATTTTAAAGATCTGCCACTTGTTCTTCAACAAAAATACTCCAGATGGTAAGTTTAATGATTTCTTAGGTTTTGTAAAAATAGTGTAAACAGTAGCTCAACTTTTTTCCAATAACATCTGAGTTTTGACTCTGAATAATAGGATTCAGTTTTGCATATAATTTGCATATTGTTCATATATAACTCAAATTAAATAAATCCAGTTTTCCTTACCCCACCATTAACACTGTATTCTTTGCTCATTCTAGATGTGGTAGTCTCACTCTGCTTAGAAACAAATGTATTTTGAAATGAGATCTCTTCAAGCGCACCCTGATAGGCTACAATAGTTTAACAGCTGGTGGAGTTAATTGTTTTAAGCAGGCTTTATTTTTTTGGAGCAATTTTGGGATCACAGTAGAATTATTTGGAAAGCACAATGTTCCAATGTCTTTTCACCCCACACATATATGGACTCTCTCAAGGGAATTTATTTTTTTACTTGAAAAGATGTTCGACTCTGAAAAAATATGGAAGGATATATTGGAAATGGAGTTGTTTGAATCAAGATCACAATAAATCCAAACCACAGAAAAAAGACCACTTCAATTTACTTTCTGACATCAGAAAAAAATAACCCCAAATGTTATAAAATAGCACTAAGAGAGAAAACTAAAGACCAAGTTCCCATGTGGTTATAGATGCAAATTGAATCCAGCAATGCATTTTAAAATTAATGTATCATGACGAAGTAGGATCCATTCCAGGAGCAGAAAGATGATCTAATCTTAGGAAATATGACAGCGTAACTCACTACATCAATAAATAAAAGGGGGAAAAGCATTGTTACATTATCATTTGATAAAATTTAATAGCTATTCTGTACAAAAATAGCAAAATAAAAATAGAAGAAAATTATTATTATTATTATTATTTTTGGTTTCTCATTTTTCGGTTTTTCAAGGTAGGGTCTCACACTAGCCCGGGCTGACCTGGAATTCACTATGTAGTCTCAGGGTGGCCTCGAACTCATGGCAATCCTCCTACCTCTGACTCCCGAATGCTGTGATTAAAGGCGTGTGCCACCATGCCCGGCTGAAGAAAATTATTTAAATGTGGTAAATTCCATTTACCCTAGACTTACAGAAACGTTTATATCAGATATCCAAATGCTGAAATCTTTCACATGAAGTAAAATCCTCAGTATTTATTATCCTCAGTATTGTTTGAGATGGTTTTAGAACTTTGGCTTTTGCGATAAGACAAGAAAACAAATCAGTTGCTATAAATGAAAGTGTTGAGACAAAACTATGTTTATGCACACTTGGTATGACATACAAAAGATTCTACTAAAGGTTTTCAAATTAAGAGAATTTGGAAATGTGTCTGAACGAAAGATATATCACAAAAATTCAATCATTTCAGCACTGGTGGACAAAATTTTGAAGAGGCATAGAAGTTACACAGTTTCAGAGTATCCTAAATAAGATACATATTGCCTATAAAAATATAGTAACTTTCCAGTAGATAAACTCACTATAAGTCACTGTAAGCAGGTGAGCAAGGTAAAATTGACAGGTAATAAGACATCCCCTACTCCTTGATGTGAGGTAAAGAGAATGATTCACAAGATCATTTTTCTTGTATTCCTGCCAAAAGTACATAACCTCAAGCCAATCATGAGATAATGTCAGACAACATCAAATGGAAGGACATTTGACCAAATGATTAAATGATAATGTTCAAAAGTGCCAAGTTCAGGAAAAAACAAGAGTGCTGACCTGTTGTGGACAGCAGGAAATGAAGAAGAAATGGCATGCAGGCTGGAGTCTTGGCGAGGGTTGGAGCAGACAGAGAACATTTGTGAGTGATGGCCACTCACCATAATCCCATTCGGAAAAGTTTGCAGAGAGAAAATCTATCAGACATGCCCGTTGAGCAAGCCTGCCCTCTCCTGTCCAGCAGAATTCTGTGAGGTTACAACTGATGACCATTGTCATCTCATTCTTTGTCACTTGCTTGACATTCCCCTCACCTGTGATGGGCACTTGTGCTGGTCTAGGCTACTTACCCAATGGAATAACCTCCTTCCAGCCAGCTAGATCATTCACTGCTTCTCAGGAGCCTGTGTATGTCCTCAGGTCATTTCTCCCTTCACAACATGCTCAGAGCCAAATGTGCTTCTTGAAGGGATGCCCAGCAGGAGTTATTTCCCTTGGCATCTTTTCAGAGTCTCCCCCAGAGGTGTGTAGCCCGACAACATTTGTTTTAGCTCCTGTGATCTGTTGAGGCAACACATATCTGAGCTTTTCTCCTCCATCAGTTTCTTTGAGGTCTTGAACATGAGCTGGTGAGAGGCGAAGCGGCTGGGAGTTAACATTGCATCTCCCTTTGGGCCACAGAGAATGGTCATTCCCTCGCTGTTCAGTGGCAGAAGATATCATTGAGAGTATTAAGCAGGAAGTTCTCAAGGATGGAGGGCAGCATAACAGTGTCTGCCACACTAGCAAAAGACAGTTAGAAAGCCAACTTTGGTGGTGCATACCTGTAAAGCCAGCTTTCAGGAAACTAATGTCGATTCTTGAGTTCAAAGCTATCCTGGGATACATAGTGAGATTCTGTCTCAAGAAAAAAACAGTTAGCAAACAGGAATGAAAAATTATATTAACCATATTATCCATGAATATATTTAACCCAAAGCACAAAGGCATACAGTTTTATGAAGAAAGCTATAAAAATCTTATTGAAAATCTTAAAATAAGACCTGAAAAAAATGGAACAACATATCATGTTCCAGGAATAGGAAAACTTTATACCATAAACATAGTCTTCAAATCAACTTAGAATGAAATGTCATTCAGTTCGGCATGCCAGCACTTCTCTTGCTAGGGCTGGAGTGCATGAAATCATTTCAGTTTTTATAGAGTAATAACCATTTGAGAATGACAAGGAGATGTTTGCAAGAGGAAAATATTTGTGAGGTCCCCTTACAAAACTATGAAATTCTAATACACAATATATGTAAATATATATATATATATATATATATATATATATATATATATATATATATAATATTAACTGACACCATAATCTACATAATATGCCATTGACTGAAGAAAAAAACAAGAGGTCACAAACAAACCAGACTCAGAAACAGATTACAGTTTATATAAGGACATAATACAAGTAAAGGGGGGGGCATTTGGAGTCAATCTAAAGAGGGTCACTTAATAGTAAATTATGCAGGAATGACTGGCTGTTGGTGCTAGGGAGAGATGGTGGACCTCAAGCCTCACATCAGAAACAAAAATAAACTGTAGGTGAAACCCTCAAAAGCCATCAGTTTGGAGCCGTACAGTGCCCTGTACCTGAGGGCTGGGAGTGGGCTCTGCATGCAGGCTGTTATGGGGACCTGCTCCACCTTTCCCTGGCACAACTCTCCTGATTAGGATGGTTCCTGGGTTCCAGGGGGAGTCTGTCCCCATCTGGGACAGTGCATATGTCTACTCTAGCTTGGCCACATGAGGCTTTGTGTGCTTTGGAAAGGGACTTAACATCTCTGAAGTTCAAGGTCCTCAACCAAATGAAGACTCAGGACTGAGCGAATAGTGAAGTGGTAGAGCACATGCCCAGCATATAAAAGGCCCTGAGTTTGATTTCCAGCACCACAAAACAACAGAACAGATGCAATGAGATGGCAAGAATAACACACCTGTAACATTAAAGGGAGCACAGTAAGTAAGCACCCAATACAACTTTTGTATTGGTCTATCAGGGATCAAATAATACCAACTGGTGACTTCCAGGAGACCCACAGCCTCTCATCTAGTCTTTAAAACCTAGACACTGGCCCAGCAGAAGTAGCAGAAGCTCATAACAGTGTCTTGCCCAGCACCTCCTACCCTCCGGTACTTAGTTTAGTCAGTTTGATTGTTCTGCCTGTTCAATTACTTTAACATGTGCTTAGACCCCTTATAATATTTTTTCAAAGTCTACTACCTCAGTCTTTGTGGAAATCCAACCTAGTTAGGTCTATTTATTGGAACTTATCATTTACTAATGGATTATTTTTTCTGGTAAAGAATTTTTCTTCATTCACTTAGAAAGGTTAATAAACAATGCCTACCTATTGATTCAGATTAATCTCTGTATCATATTGTACTTTTTCTTTTTTTTTTTTGGAGAGAGACAGAGAAAGAGAGAGAGGGAGAGGAAGACAGATAGAGGATGGGCGCGCCAGCAGCCTCTCAGTTGCTGCAAACGAAATCCAAATGTGTTCGCCCCCTTGTGGTCAAGTGTGGTATTGTGCCCTTGTGTCACTTTGCATCTGGCTAAACGTGGGACCTGGAGATTGGAACTGCTAGAGATTGGAACCAGCATTCTTAGGCTTAGGAGGCAGGCGCCTTAACCACTAAGCCATCTCTCCAGCCCCACATTGTACTTTTAAAATTAGACATCCAAACAGTTTTCATAGTTCTAAGATGAGATTTGTCAAGGATCTGTGAGATCTGAAAAAAAAAAAAAAAAACTTTTCATGAAGTAATCTTAGGAATGCATAAATCCCGAAACACAGCTGCTTCTGCCCTGTCACTGCAGACTTATTCTGACGGGAGCCCTACCATGGCCCTGCATCCTCCCACACTTCATCCTACCAGGTTTGTGCAACCATGACATTTCTCAATGTTTGAATTGGGGCCCATTCCTATAGGAATTAGAAAATTGATATCTGAGTCTGGCCCCTCCTCTCAGTAGCCATTTCTAACTCTGGAAAGATGTTGACATCAAAGCTGGAGAGAACCAAGATTCATCAATACAACAAGAAAAGGTAGCCAACCACTGCCTCGCATGAGACAAGCCACATTTAGCACATCTGCTAGGGCCCAAGTGACAGCACAGAAGAAGTAGCAATTTAAACATGAATGCTTCTCTCACTGATACCCTGACGACCTGCTCCAAGAAGCAGGACACCAAGGACACTCAAAACTGATCAAAGCAGAAACCCAGTGGCTGCACAGAGCTCAATGCTAAAGTAGACTTACAGCACACCTGTAAAGACTCAGGAAACTTTGCAGAAGAAGGGGCAGAACCATTGTAAGAGCCATAGAGTGGGAAGGAGTGTCCTGATACACTACCTCCTGTCCCCTGCCACCCACACACAAAGACTGCTGCTTTCATAATCCCATGGTGAATACCAGTAACCCCACTGAGGAGGGTCCTCAGTGGAATGGGGATGGGGAAGAGGGAATAGAAGAGGATAACAATAGGGGAATGGGACCAAAATATGATTTTTCCATGTAGTAAAGTTCATAATAAATAAAAATAAAATGAAAGATTAGCTATTATAGTCTGCAACTCCTTGTTGCAATCCTCGGAGGAAGAAAGTGTAAGGGGTTAGCTGTAAAACTGGCCACCATTGCTCTCCTTCTTGGAGCCACAATCCTTACTACAAAACTGCACTTCTTTGCAGCAAGAGGTAGAGTCTATTTTTCCCTCTTTGACTTGGTGTTTGGCATTGCAAGACTTGATTTAGCTGACAGCAAAATCAGTGACGGACCAGTTAGGGGACCCTATCTCATCAGGCCTCTCTCTTTCTCTCTCCCTCCCTTCTGCCTTCTCTCTTTCCCTCTCTCCTTTCCATTCCTCTTTCTTTGAATACTGCTTTTTCTGTATGAATAAACCCAGGCTACCCTACCTCATGAGAAGAGGCTGAAGTCACTTCAGTAGCTAAGCCCCAAAGGCAAAGCTTCACACTGACCTGCAGAGTATAGACAAGGGCGACCCCATGAAAGATCCAAGACTGGCTCAGCTGGGCCCAGACTGCATTGTCAGCTGACAATGAACTGAAGAAATGTTGTTCTTTTATGCCACTGAGTTTCCAGGAGCTGTTATGTAAGTATAGATAACTTGCAGATCACATTATGAAAACATTAATAATAATTCCATAGTTGTTCTATTAGAATGAATGAAATAATGCACTTTCAGGATGCATTTAGTTTCCACATATAATAAATGCTCAATAGAGTTCTCAAAGGAAGAAACACAGATTGCATATAAACATCTAAAAAAGTGTTCTACATCCTTAGCCATTACAGAAATGCAAATTAAAACTATTCTGAGATTCCATCTTACTCCTGTCAGAATGGCTATCATCAAGAAAACAAATGACAATAAATGTTGCTGAGGATGCAGAAAGGGGACCCCTTCTACACTGTTGGTGGGAATATAGTCTGGTACAGCCATTGTGGAAATCATTGTGGAGGTTCTTGAGACAGCTAACACTAGATTTACCATATGATCCAGCTATAGCACTCCTAGGCATATATCCTAATGACTCTTCTCATTACTTCAGAGATACTTGCACAACCATGTTTATTGCTGCTCTATTCACAATAGCTAGGAAATGGAACCAGCCTAGATGTCCCTCCACAGGTGAATGGATAATAAAGATGTGGTACATTTATACAATGGACTTCTATTTGGCGGTAAAGAAATATGAAATTATGAAATTTGCAGGGAAATGGATGGATCTGGAAAGGATTATACTAAGTGAGGTAACCCAGGCACAGAAAGCCAAACATCACATGTTCTCTCTCATATGTGGATTCTAGCTACAAATATTTAGATTTGTGTGTAAGCTGGAACCAAAAATCAGCAACAGTGGCCAGTAAGCTAGGAAAAGGCTATAATGGAGGGAAGAGAGGGAAGGAATTTAGGGAATGGTATTATATATGTAAGTAGAAGAACAGATTACAGGGAATGGAATGGCCTAAGTGAGGCCAGGGGAAGAGACTGATTAAGAGAAGGGTGGGGGGAAAGTCAACAAAAATTCAAGATATTCTGAATAAGACATATGAAAGCCTACTTTTTTGGATAATGACACATCCAGAAGCCATATATTGCTACTAGAAATTTTTCAGTACCAGGGATGGGATACCTTCCAGTGATTTGTTGGCCAGGGAGGTCCCTGTTGCCTCCAAGACATTATAGGCTATTGCCAAGCCTCTTGGTTTCCCACAGGTAACAGTTGGTAAGACCCTATTGCTGAAGACTTCACATGCCTGGGTGGCAAGGTCACTGAGAAGGCCAAGCTGGGGCTGCACTGAAAACCTCCTCCCTGTAGACCAGCCAACTGAAAGCTGGAAAAAGCTGCACTGCATGCAACCCTATGGGAGACAGAAGTCATCAGCAGTGAAAACAGTGGACACTGGAAGCCTCAAGTTTGGCCAGATGGGCCAAATGACTGAACGGGTGCAATAGTGGCATGTCTGCTCTAGGGGAAACCAACTGCTCTCTAATTGGACTGGAGGCCCACTCTATAGAAGGGAATACATGCCTGGTACTGAAAACCTAATCAAAAGCCTATGGCAGGGGAGGTCATGAACCTTAGGAGTGTAAAGCCTGCTCTTGTCTGGCTAAATGCATATACAATGCTTACCAAACTGCCCTGTAAGCACTACACTTAATGTTCATATTCATATATTAGTGCTACTCTCACTTTTGGTTAGAGAAACTTCTCTCTTTTTCAGATGGTGGTGACCACTGGGAAGACCAAAAAGGCAACATAGTATTGAGAAGAGATGACAGAGGAGTGTTCAGCACTGAAACATCTCTATCACACCCTCCAAGGCTCAGGGTCCATTGCAGAAGAGGTGGTGGAAAGAATTTAAGAGCCA
This sequence comes from Orientallactaga sibirica, assembly GCA_036365145.1. Lineage (NCBI taxonomy): Eukaryota > Metazoa > Chordata > Mammalia > Rodentia > Dipodidae > Orientallactaga > Orientallactaga sibirica. Next base: position 110,564,620 of record JAEOAD010000001.1, on the reverse strand, counting down.
AAGGAAGCCACTCCTTACAATGCAACTGTCCAGACAAATTGGCCTAGATATTCACATCTCTGCAGTGCTTAGCAATACCTTCACAAGACCCTCATAATAGGAGAAAAAAACAATGACATCAAAATAAAAGAGAGACTAATGGAGAGAGGGAGAGGATATTATGGACTGTGGAATTGTGAAGGGGAAAATGGGGAGGGGAGGGAATTATCATGGTTTATTGTCTATAAGTATAGAAGTTGTCAATAAAAATGCAAAAAAATAAAATTAAAAAATAAAAAAATGCTTAATAAATACCAGTTGTTCTTATAATCTTTGTCAGTCTCCTCATCATTTCACTGCACAAATGAGAAGACTGAAGGTCTCCAGGTTTGGGAAGTTTGCCAGCAAGCAGATGAGCCTAATTCTCAATCTATGTGCTCTTTTCTAGAGGAAATCTCTCTGCAGTGCCCCCTGTTGACTCCTCACTGGTATGTTTGATGCTCACCTAACTTACCAGTGTTAAAATAGTAATACTGTTCTCTGAATGGAACCTATAACACTTAGATATTGAATCTTTCAGTATGTCATATGTTCTCATGCAAGGAAAAATATTTGGCATATGTAATTATTCACTTAAAATGAAAACACTCAAATACCTCAAAATTGAAATCGGACCCCAGAGATCACTCAATTACTGGTATTGCTGAACTATTTCATTTGTTTGGGATGCTGTGCAGAAGTTAGGTGAATGTCATGGAGAGAAAAACAAAAAGGAAGAATGAAAATCTTAGAAGTTTTCAATAATTGTCTGGCATCCTATAATAATAATAGTCCTATCATGCCATGATACTATTTTTTCCTCAGGTGATGGCTTGGGGTAAGCCAAGGATCAGCATGGGATCGTGTAGACGTTAGCATATTAGTGTAAGTACACAGAATCCCACCAGAGACGAGAGAGAAACAGTGTGAATATGCCATCGTGCTATGAACCTTCACCGAGAAGGCAGGCAGAGAGTGAGAAAAATATTTGGGAAGGAGACACAGATGATTTGAATATGGTAAGTTTCCATTTTCCATTTTGATGAAAAGTCACTGGCATTTATACTATAGTACACCAAATGGAATCAGAGCTTAAAGATCAATTTTATATAGATGGCAGGTTTTTTTCTCCTGACAATTATGTGACTGTTTCAGGCTGTGTTATAAGTCATCACTCCCATTCCAGAAATTCCAGTGGGAAATGTGCCTCTCAGTAGTCACATAAGCTTGGGTCTCAGAGAAGTTACTGGAAAGCAACTTCATCCGCCTCAAAGTGGGGGTCCTTCAGCCACAGAGGGAATAAATGGGTCTCTTCCTCAGAGCAAAAGAGATTGCCATTCCGTGGGCCAGACTGCTGCTGCTTTACCCAGCACACACCTTTCTTATTTATTTATTTTTTATTTGAGAGAGAGAGAGAGAGAGAGAGAGAGAGAGAGAGAGAATGGGCATGCCAGGGCCTCTAGCCACTGAAAACGAACTCCAGATGCATGTGCCACCATGTGCATCTGGCTTATGTGAGACCTGGAGAATAGAACCTGGGTCCTTAGGCTTCACAAGCATGCACCATAACCACTAAGCCATCTCTCCAGTCCATCTTCATTTTTATTTATTTATTTGACAGAGAGAAAGGGGGGAGAGAGAGAATGGGTGTGCCAGGGCCTCCAGCCACTACAAACGAACTTCAGATGCATGTGCCACCTTGTGCATCTGGCTAACGTGGGTCCTAGGGAATCGAACTTGGGTCCTTTGACTTTGCAAGCAAATGCCTTAACCATAAGCCATCCCTCCAGCCCACCTTTCTCATTTTTTTTTTTTTTTTGGTCTTTTGAGGTAGGGTCTCACATTCTGGCCCAGGCTGACCTGGAATTCACTCTGTATTCTCGGGGTGGCCTTGATCTCACGGTCATCCTCCTACCTCTCTGCCTCCCGAATGCTGGGATTTAGGGTGTGTGCCACCACCTACCTTTCTCTCTCTCTCTCTCTCTTTTTTTTTTTTTGCAGAGAGACAGAGAGAGAGGGAGAGGAAGACAGATAGAGATAGGCGCGTCAGCAGCCTCTCAGCTGCTGTGAACGAAATCCAGATGCGTGCACCCCCTTGTGGTCAAGTGTGGCATTGAGCCCTTGTGTCGCTTTGCATCTGGCTAAACGTGGGACCTGGAGATTGGAACCGGGTTCTTAGGCTTAGGAGGCAGGTGCCTTAACCGCTAAGCCATCTCTCCAGCCCCACCTTTCTCATTTTTAAGTTAACAAAACTACATTTTCCAGCCTGCTCTGATGCCAGGAGCGACCAGGAGGCTGAGCTGTGCTAATGATGTGTAGACAGAGTTATTATTAGGTCTGGCGTTTGCTCTTCTCCTTCCTCCTGGAAAACAGATGCCATGGGTAGAATTGGGGCAGCTGGCCTGCAGTGATTTCCGGTCTGAGTACTTTGGATTTCAACTCAAGTTCCTCCACTTGCTAGTTGAGCAAATTAGTCTAATGTTGTTGGGCCTCTGTTTCCTTGTCTACAAAGCACATGTGACCATAGTACCTAGTCACAGGTAAGCTCTTCCACATAAAGGGCCTTGCGCAATAATTGTACAGCAAAACCTGCTCAAGATGCATGCCTTTTGTAGAAGCCATGGGGGTAGAAACGATAAGGATGGTCACAGTTGGTAGTATGGAAATCATGACAGTAATAAAGTGAGCTGTGGGCTGAAGTAGGAAGTGTTGTAAATTCTATTATGAGGAGTCTGGATTTTATTCTGTGTTTAAAAAAAAAAAAACAAGCTCATTTGTGAGCATGTGTGAGGAACTGAATTTAATCGCCAGTACACACATTAAAAATGCCAGGCGTTGTGGCATGTGCCTGGAATCCCAGTGCTAGGGAAGTGGACACAGGAGTACCCCTGTGGCTCCTTGGGCAGCCAGACTAGCCTAATTGGTGAGTTCCAGGTCAATGAGAGAAGGAAGGAATGAAGGAAGGAAGGAAGGAAGGAAGGAAGGAAGGAAGGAAGGAAGGAAGGAAGGAAGGAAGGGAAGGAAGGAAGAAAGAAAGGAAAATGGAGGGAGAAGAGGAAAGGGACAGTGGTGTCATAGTGAACAACACCTGAGCTGAGGTTGTCCTCTGGCTTCCATATGCTCGTGCACACACATACATGTGCATGTGCACCCTCCCACACACATGTGCCCAAAAGAAAAATAAAGAACTCAATTCAATACTCTTAAATGAGAAAATGGAATGACTCTACCCCAGTTATAGCAGACAACTCTAGATGGATTCAATGTTGGAGCTGAAATTAACTTGATACCAACTGTTGGAAGGAGGGACAACGAGTGTAAAATGAGAGGAAGTTCTACTGTTTGCTCAGAAATTAACTCATTGGTCCCAGTAATGTCAAATAGAGGATTGGGTGGCGGGGAGGTTGTTCTTGGCATGATATCTGCCACTCAGGGGCTGAATGAGCAGCTAGTTAGGGGACCCTTCGCAATTGTCCTTAATGTTACTAATCAGTTGCTCCGGGCCTGGCCCTCTCCTAAACTCCCTCCAGCTGAGTTTCCCGGCACCCTCAGGCTGAGAACAGGTGCAGTATTTTATTTGAAGCTCTGCCATTGGCCACACAAGCTTCCGTCAAGATTCTAAAACATTACAAAGTCTAATTTCAGCGACTGCAGCTGACTCAGACACCCAAGTACTTGCTTTCTTGGCATTAGTGAGAGAAAATATTATTGTAAAGTCATCTTTGGCTTCAAAATGGGAAGCTATAATTTGCTTCCCATTTTGAAGCTGTTCTGCATTCTACCTTCAAGGAAATGGTGTGAATGATTGCTGTGGGAATGTTCTAGACACAGACCATACACAGTTATTAAACCTGCTGTGGTTAAAGTACATAAAAGCCTCTATTGAGCATGAGTCCTTCCTCCCCATTTTGATATAATCAGAAATCCAAAAATTATAATTATTGCTAATTAAAACCACCCCCAGCTGTTTAAAGGGCCGATGAAAGATGTGGGCAGATCATTAAATACAACCTCTGCTGTTGCAAATTCATGTGTCCCCAAATGTTTGTGCTTGGGGTACCAGGAGCCACCGGGATAGTATAATCTCAACTTCCTGATATTCTGGGGAGGTGGTCTATCTTATCCTGACTAACGTCTGGGTTAATCCACTAAGCGACATCCAAAAGCTCACTCCCATTATGGAATTACAGAAACCAGAAGAAGGAAATCAAGTTAGCCCAGGGACTGCAGGACCAATACCAGCCAGTGGGAAACAACTTCCTGGAGTTTCACTCTGAGACTGGGTGAGAGTCTAGAGGAACAGCCGACTTGGTTGGTCAGTTGCATGAGCCCTGGGCCCATGAGTGGTGATCACCCCACAGAGGCCTGGTGTTGCCCTTCCTGAGGACTCTATCAGCGGAGGGCAATATGGAGTGGATGGCTGTCAAGTCAGCTGCCTGCTGTTTACTATCTGCTATTTTGTTCCGATGATGACTTAAAGCAACTTATAAACACAAGCGGTTCACATGCGTGGGAATCCAGGATCTGCGGCGGTCCATTAGTTTTTTTTTTTTTTTTTTTACAAAAATGAACATAGCAATTTTTTAATTAACACAGTATTCTGGATACAAGTATAATACCACTAGGTGAGGACTGCATTTACCTCAGAAACATATGATAACATGGGTGAGATAAATAAGGCTTTAGGCTAGCCTTTTTACTAGTCACATTTCAATCAGTGCTGACCAGAAGCTAATGCAATTTCTTTTAGGCTAAGATTTTCAGTGAAATAGTACAACGAATCTTCCATGTAAAATAGACTAATTTGACATGTTTTAAGGTAATCTGTCCTCATTTAATGGCAAATTGGGGTAAGTCAAACAAGGAGAGTCCTTTCAAATGCTAAGCATCCTTTTTTTTTAGGCCACCTTAAATTTTATTTTGCTTATATGTTTCCATTAACATTTCAAATACAAATTTAGGCAAGTTTCAGCTTAAGAATCCTGCCAACTATGCTTTGGCTTCTAAGAGCCTCAGTTTCTTTATCGAATTTTAAATGAAATGGAACAGACCACCTCTGAGGACTTGTTTCTCTTCAGAGCCACATGGTTTCATAAAACGTCCCACACAACCAGAGAATGCTCATGTATAGGATAACTAACTTCCAGAATGCTTGTTCCCTGTAGGTTTCCCTGCTAAAATCCCCTCCTTTCATCCTTAAGCAGCCCTCTGAATTCAGCGGCTATTTAATTGTAATTCCCCACATAACCCCATTTGTAGATGTCGGACACTAAAAGTCACTAACAGAACGTGTCCAGAATCACAGGTTTAGTAAGAGCAAGGAAAAAGCAAGCATGGCAGGAAGTTTAAGGTGAAGTGGAAAGACTGGGAGAAAGGTCCCTCGAGTGAGCAGACAATATAAGCTCTAACCCAGGCCTGTTGTGTGAGTCCATGCCTGGGCAGATCTGAACAAACTTCTGTTCGTCCCAAATAGGACACTCGTGACAGATCAAAGAGCTGATTCCTGCCAAGTCTAGCTTGGTGAACCAGTGCGTTTAGTGGGGTTACCTACAGAACCTGAAGTAACGCAAAGACACCCAAATCACGAAAATCCCATCCCAACTTGCCTCACGGACACTACGTGCCTGCAGCTTCCTCCATGACTTGCAGGCAGCTCCGTCAAAGGGTTTCCTCTCCCCTAGCAATTGTTCACTGCTTATGTAACCTTGGACAGGGGACATAGGAATTCCGTAGATTTCTGAGCTCCCAAATCTTTGTAGGTTCCCTTAGCTTCCTGAATCTTATGGCCTCCCTCCTCCCTATAGGAGGGAATGTTTCCGTTTGGAAGATACAGGATGGACCTTCAACACAGCTTAAGTCTCTGTCTCCATAGTACTGTCCTCAGGTTTGGCCTGGAGGACAAAGGAAAGCAAATTTGGAATGGCTAAAAAGGCAATAATAATTATCCTTATCACCTTCTTCTCACTCTGCTTGTCTGACCTCCAACATCACATGGGTCTCTATGCCAAATTTAAACCTTCTGGTCTACCGCAAAATGGCCAAGGGAGAACATAAATGGGGTCATAGCGAGAGATCAGCTGCTCCTTTTGGGGTGGGGATCACAGGCATCCTTGGAGCTGGATTAGCCACATCCATGACTCTTCTTCTGACTTGACTTCAAGAGGATGATCTCGTGGCGGGGGGTGGGGAAGATGGCACAGTGGTTAAAGGCACTTGCTTGTAAAGCATGATAGCCCTGGTTCAGTTCCCAAACCACTCATGAAAAGCTATACACAAAAAGGGGTGCAAGTGTCCAGCATTCATTTGTAACAGCAAGGGGCTCTGCCACACACACAAACACACACATGTGCATTTAAAAATAAGTCTTTAAAGAAAGAGGATGATCTGTCCCCTCCATGAAATCAGGCTGGTGACCATGCAGGAACTAGGAAAGGAAGTGGCCTTCTGATAAGTGGAAATACTGGAGCACTGAGATGCGTGGGGGCTTGCTTTTCTAAGAACAGTTCAATGGGAGCTGATTAGATGGAAAGACCCTCAGGTCCATCCCAGAGGTACAGAATCAGAACCTGCATTTGAGCAAGAGCCCCATGGGTACACGTGTCCATGTGAACGGTGGAGATGCTCTGAGACACAACATATAAGCACTGAAGCAGTGTTTTCTAAGTATTTAACAACTTCTGATGTCAGCATCCCAAACCAGGCCCACGAAACCAGAATCCCTGGGGTGGTTCCCAGGCATGGGTGGTTTTCAAGGCTCCCCACGTTGATTTTAAACTGTGGCTAGTTGGAGAATCACGAATTCAGCATCCTCTTTCCCATCACTTCTAAATTGAGCCCAGCACCACTATTTCTTGGCCTAGAATGGCCAGCCAATGCCTAGGCAAGCCAAAGAACACTCAGATCTAAGAAGAGCATAATACGTTTTCATAAACAGAAAACGGATTTCATCAAGTGCTAACTTTTCTAGTGAAGTTATACCCTTACTATGTCCTTCTAACAGGTTGTAAAATGCTCTTATCTTAGGAAGTATTATAAGGCATGTTATTCATTACAAAATGAAAAAGCAAGAACTCTGAATTTTCAATACCATGCCAACATTACAACAGTTACCCAGTGGGTTCCCCTGGGAATAGTCTCCATTCCCTCTCCTACCATTTCCTACTTCCTCAAGTGAAAACAAAAGACACCTCTTCACTTAGGTGGACTCAGGGGCAAAAGCCTGCAACGTGCACAGGCATTTCAGAGAAGTTACCGGGTGTGCTGGCTTGATTCAGGTGTCCCCCATCCACTTAGGTGTTCTCAATGCTAGGTTCCCAGCTGATGGAGATTTGGGAATTGCAGCCTCCTGGAGGCAGTGTATTGTTGGGAGCGGGCTTATGGGTATTATAGTCAGTTTCCCTTGCCAGTGTTTGGCACACTCTCCTGTTGCTGTTGTTCACCTTATGTTGGCCAAGAGAGGTGGTGTCCATCCTCCGCTCATGCCATTGTTTTTCCCTGCCATCGTGGAACTTCTCCTAGAGTCTGTAAGCCAAAATAAACCCTTTTTGTCCCCAAAAGAGTCAGGTGATTTCTGCCAGCAATGTAAACCGGACTGCAACACAGGGACATCTGCCAGGCTAGATAACTCAGGCTGTCTTATCAGGTCATGGTCCAAAATTTTAAATCAAAAGGTGATAATTATCAAGCTTTTGCATCTTCTGGAGAGCTGTTAAAAGCTACATTTGTGTGTGTGTGCGTGTGTGTGTGTGTAAAATGTGTCTGTCATTCATATAATATATATGTGTACATATGTAACATGTATATAATGTCATATATATACATATATAATGTGTATATATGTAAAATGTGTGTATAACATCATATAATATATATGCATATACATGACATAAAAACAGAATATTGGGTGGGAGAGGGGACCAGCAAGAGATAAGATGGGAACAAGAGAAGATAATGGAGAATATGGAAAAGAATATGATACGCATATGAAGAAATCATAACGAAAGCCAATGTATTATTTTGTACACTAATTAAAAATAATTATTAAAAAGCTAAATTACTGACTTGTCCAGGGGGCCTGGGGTGAGGCCTGAAGCCTGTGTTTCTACCAAGCTTCCAGGCGAAGCAGACGTTACCTGCCCAACACTTTGAGCATCACTGCTCTAGAGACAAAGAAATGGCAGGAGAAAAGGGTGAGTCGTAAAGCTACTGCTTGCAAAAATAAAATAACGTGTATTTTTAGTTTAATTTGCATATGGAGTATGTTTGTTGTATCTCTAGCAGGAATATGTCATTTGAGAGAAATGATCTGCTCTGAGCTTTTGTATAATATATATAACAGGGCCATGCTAGTTGAGAAATCCTGGGAAGGGGCTCTCTTAGGTTAGAACTAAACGGGAGTGGTCTCCCTTGGTATCTGCCCCTCACACCCAGCTCCCACTCCACTTGAGCCACTGATGAGTAGAGCAACTCAGGTCACTTGCAACCAGCGATCTATCTCCTTCCTATTTCCTTGTCCAGTGATGACAATAGTCCTAAAGTCAAGAGAAGTAGAGAATTCTGCCACAGGCGGCCCCACTTCAGGGCACACCTGCAACTCCCAGGACAACTCCTTAGGCCTCCAAACCTTCTTAGCCAAATTAGGCTATCTTTCATTAGCCATCTATCATGTGGCCTCCACCCTGCTGCAGGATATGAGGGCCATTTAATTAGGCCCTGCACCACTCTCTGGTGTGAAAAGGCTCTCAACTGCTTTGATTCCCTGCTGCTTCGCAGCAGGAAGTTGTTGGCGATAATTGACATAGGATTTCCTTGTTAACCAGCAGCAGACATGCCGGATTAAAGCGACAGAGATCTCCAGAAGAAAGTGGAAGAGATAAGAGGCCTGGGAAGACTTCTGCTTATTTGGCACTTGAGGACTGTGAGGAAACGGCAATAACCCACTCAAGTGGTGACTCCAGAGTGGAAGGGGCATCCCCTTATCAGACCCATTTCAGCTTGGCTGATCAAAGATTGACTTCCCATAAAATCACATAGGCCTGGGGTTTGTTAGTTTATTAAACGGCAGGTTTTAGGAATTATCACAGGTTTAAAGATGGATTGCAGTTTATGTGAAGGGGGAGAGGATTATCGAGTTTTCATCTTAACCATTATAAAATATCACAGCTGAAAGCTTGCTTGCAAATGACATAATTTTCCACTGCCAACTAAACAGGTCATTGTGAAGCTGTGTGTAAGCGTTCTGGAGGAGGGAGCAAATTAACTGTGGGGAAGACGGAGGACAAGGGGCCTCCAAACACCTTCTTCCACTTCGGGAGCCAATGTGATCTCATTTGCCCTGTGCACGTCATAGGTAATTATATTTAATTTCTTACTGGGGCCGTTTAGGTTGGCTTACATTGAAAGAAAAGTAGGAGAGACGCAACCCACCGAGATGATTCTTACAACGCGGTTGTGATAAATGATGCTGGAATAGAACCACGTGCATGGAAGGAAATAAATGTCTCCTTTGGAGCAGAGACAATTACCGTATGTCACGTAATAATTCAACCCTACAAGAGCACGTGTAGCATCAAGAAATGGTGGGAGCTGTAAAGGCCTGCTGTGGGCCTCTCTTTCGACAACTCTATATATGACCTGGAACACGGGAGCAGTGAGGGTGCTTTGCAAGTCTCCTGGTGCACTTGGCCATGGGTACTTGTTTCAGATAAATACAGGATCACGAGGGCATGTATTTTTGCCAGATTTTTAAATGGTAGTCCCTGGTTTGGGTTTTAAGTCGTGTGTGTGTGTGTGTGTGTGTGTGTGTGTGTGTATGTTAGAAATCTTCAGAAACACAGTAAAATATTAAGAGTGAATAAAAAGAATCCCCCCTTTACCCAAGGGTAAACACTAGTAAAAACTTATAAGGTTTGTGGTTGCATATATGAAAATATGCAATTTCTGATAAAATCAGCCTTACCCCTTATATCTAAAAATGAATAGCCTTACTTAATAAACTACATCTCCTTATATTTGGGAACTGTTCTTTGAAGGTGTGGTTTTGAATTGAGGCATCATGCATGATAATTGTAATTGACTGAGATAACACCCAAGAGTTGGTTGAGTTTTTGCTACTGTACTTGAAGTTGAAATGGCCAGCTTTGATCACGACTCTGTAGACGGGATGTGTTCCTTCCTTGCAGGCTTAGAATTGAAAACAGAATTTCTGGCTCAAAGAGCATGGGCATTTTTTTTTAAGGATACTGATATTTGCTCAAATTTGCAGCTTTTCAACCTAGCTTGAAAATTGTTTCTTGGCGTTAAAGCCAGAAGTGCTTTGTGTCATCCGTGTGATAGCCGAACAGATGAGAGCCGCTGCTCCATCAAAGAAAGATCACCCCGTCAGTGTCACTGGGGTGCTTGCAGTCTGATCTGACCTTTTGCAGTTAAGCACTGTGACAATGACAATAAACAGTGGCTTAGTAATCAAGTTAATGGGGCTAAACTCTGAAGATAATCATGTCAATGCTAACGACTTAAACAGCGAACACATCTTTTCTCAGAGAAGTTCAAGTTCCTCTAAGACCACCAATTCAGTACCATTCCCCAGTACAAACAGAATGGGTTAAAAAAAAAAAAAACATGAAAATCGAGCAGGGAAAGGGTGAATGATCATTCTGAGCTAAGATTTTTTTTTACTTATTTGATTTCTTTCTTTCTTTCATTTTTGTTTTGTTTTAGACAGAATATCTCTTCAGGACTTGATCTACTAGAAAGAAGATGCTTTGGTTTTGATTTTCATGTTTTAACTTGCTAGTGTGAGGCTAGGGCTGGTCAGTCTTCTCAAGTCTTTGAGAATCTGTCTTGAAAACAGCAAAATAAACATCCTCTCTGCTCTCGGTGCCCTTCGCATCACTCTTGGGCAAGTGGAGTTTTGGCTATTTAAAAAAAAAAAAAATCCGTTTGATGCTCTTTGAGGCATGTTCAGTGTCTCTGGGATGTGACATTGTTCAGGAGTAAAAGAAGGAGACTGCAGAGACGAAAGTTTTTGCTGCTGAGCTGAGTGTGGTGGCACACCTACAATCCCAGCACTTGGGAGGGTCAGAAGTGCAAGGCCAGCACCCGCTGTGTGAGACTCTGTCTCAAAAAAATTTTTTTTAAATTTAAAAAATTCTTGCTGCTAAAAAAAAAGAGATGATATGAAGCAATATAAATCTATGAAAAAAAACTTTTCTATATATCTAAAAAAGTCATGGTGGCGCATACCTTTAATCCCAGCACTCGGGAGGCAGAGGTAGGAGGATTGCCATGAGTTCAAGGCCACCCTGAGACTACATAGTGAATTCCAGGTCAGTCTGAGATAGAGTGAAACCCTACCTTGGAAAACAAAACAACAATAACAACAAAAATCATTTCTATAAATTATAAATAAAAGATACTCCAATTGATCTATAGTTCTTAAAATGTATATATGATAATATATTATAAGCAAAATATAACAGTTCATTATTTTGAAGTCATTTGCATAGTTGGGACATGGCTACTTTACAGGTTAGCCTGGGGACCAGAACCCTATTACACTGCTTCCATTCTAGGCACTAACTAGCCTGTTCCAAGCTGAGAAAAAGAAACTGGCATGAATTTCTTCACCCTTTACTGTCTTTTCTTGTTCTTTTTTAGTTTGGGGAATTCCCGATTATCTTATATGTCAGATGCAATGAGAGCTTTTCCACAGTGTAATCAAGGGGTCTGAAAGCATTTGCACATCATGTTACTGTAACGATAACCTTGACTTTCAACACTCTCACCCATCTGAAAGGCTGAAAAGTAACCAGCCTCCTGTCCCCAATCCTGCTGATGGGAGACTTAGAAATCATTTCAGCAGCTGCTTTGCTCAGAGAAACATCTGTCCAGGGAAGCAGGCAATTGAGGAAGTATCCGCGACTGAAATAAAATACAGCAAGGACATAGCCTTCGTAGCTGGGACTGGGCCTTGGAAAGGATGGCCCCTGGACCCCTCGTAATTCAGGGCCCAGAAAGCAGAGACATGAAGATATTGTTGTAACCATTTTCTCATCACCATCTTGGGAAATTTCCAAAAAAGGTCTGGGAAAATAACACGATGCCCCTGATACTAGTAACAGTGTTTGACTTGGGATTGTAGCTTTCACAGCCCCATAGAGGTGAATGAAAGATACATTTCTAAGCTCAAGTTTAAGACAATATGCACAGAGCACATCCATGGAAGAGGCCAGGGAGCTCTTTCTAAATGTCAGTGGTCAACTTTCCTCTTAAAATAAGGAAGAGTTTGTACTTTCAGTTTTACACAAAGAAGAACGGTTACTCTCATCTCATCTCATTCCTATGGGACCCAGCAAAACAAGATTTATTTTAAAAAATCCTTCCCTCAAGAAGGCCAGAGCATTCCTTTTATCTGTTATTAAGATGTAATGTTTTCATCCTCAAGAGATGAGACATTATGTTATTTATGGTATAGTATATAATCTCTGTAAAATTAATATCATAAATGTAGCATAGGATACACATGACATATAATGTGATGTTAAAACAGTGGGGCTGGGTGTGTGGAGAGATGGCTTAGCAGTTAAGGCACATGCCTGTGAAGCCTAAGGACCCTGGTTCGATTCTCCAGGTCCCATGTAAGCCAGATGCACATGGTGGTGCATGCATCTGGAGTTTGTTTGCAGTGGCTAGAGGCCCTGGCACGCCCATTCTCTCTCCCCCCCTGCCCTTACTGTCTCTAATAAATAAATAAATAAAAAATATTTTTAAAAAACCAGTGGGAGAGTGCGCGGTGGCACATGCCTTTAATCCCAGCACTCAGGAGGCAAAGGTAGGAGGATCGCCATGAGTTTGAGGCCACCCTGAGACTACATAGTGAATTCCAGGTCAGCCTGAGCTAGAGTGAGATCCTACCTCAAAAACAAACAAACAAACAAACAAAAAAAACCACAGGGGGGCTGAGGAGATAGCTCAGTGGTTAAGAGAGATTGCTGCATAGCATGAGGCTGAATGGGTCTGAGACTGCTGGGGTTTGATCCCCCAGCAACCATATAAATAGCAGGGCATGACTACACACATCTGTAATTCCAGTTCTAAGGGCAGAGGAGACTGGATAATCATGGGGGCTTGCTGACTGAAAAAGGTGACAATGGCATCTGAGGGATGAGTGAGACATTCCATTTCAAGGAAAAAGGCAGATGAGTGAAGAGAGACGGCACCCAGTGTTCTTCTCTGGCCTCTGCACATGTGTACACAGGGCACACAGACCTGCATACACATACATATAACATATATATATATATATATATATATATATATATATATATACACACATACACACACACCACATAAACTACACACAAAAAATACAAAAAAGTATATAATAAAAAAATGAAGTATATAATAAAAGAAGATCAAAAACAAGTTCTATGTGAGGATTTTTTTTTCAGATTGCTATTTCTGACTTTTCTCTCCAAATCCTTCTGTAGACGATTCCTCTGCAGGGTTGCTGGGAATGTTTTCAGCAAAGTAAACCAAGAAAGGATGCTCAAAGGGGAGTTGACTTTCTTAGCATTCACAAGAAAGGCACTCGCATGTATTTGTGGGTTTTCTGTGTTATGTCAGGCACAGTTTTAAGCCTCTTACGTCTAAGATCTCAATCTTGTAAGTTGCGTCTTCTCATTTGTAAAGAAATAAGCATTTATTACATGTCTGCTGTTGGTCAGATGTCACTGGATGTTGAGGATTTGAAAGTCAAAGTCATGGAATACCTGAGAAACCAGCAGGCCCACAAATACATCAACAGAATAGAGTAAACCAAGAGGCAAGGCTGCCAGCAGGGAGTGTGCTGGCTTCTGACTCACAGGGATGGAAGTGGACACCTCAGTAAGCATGGACGTGTCCATGATGGGTCCTTGTGTGAACTGTGTGACTTCTCTTGGCCTAGATGGTACCCATTCCACCCTGACTTCACTGGTTCTTGGAAGAATTCAAAGATACCTACATGTCACCCACACAGTCAGGTGCTGACATTCAGTAGGAGCGTAATAAACATCTCTACCTGCTCATTATTATTACCGTTAATTCTGTAATGATCTTGGAGAACGTTCTGGAATTACAAAGATTTCAGAACAAGAAGTTTCCATTCCTGACATCAATCTCTCCTCCTCACAGATTTCCTAGTGGTTTCCAGTGATCATCTGTATCCCAGAGCTGCTGAGTGATGGCAGCTTCCTCAGTCAGCAGGCAGATCACTCACCAGACTCCCTCCTGGAAGATTACACTTTTTCCCTGAAAAAAATATATATAATATTTAATAGATAATATATATTAATTTTTTAAAAATTTCATGTGTGTGTTTAAATGTTGCTTATCACAGAATGAAGGCAACAGATAAGATCTGTGAATGGATATTAGTAAATCTATTAGGCCTTGTTATGTAGAGACCCCCTTCTCTAATTTTGAAAAAAATAATTTTGTTGCATCATGAGTCTGGAACAGACTGAATGACATACATATCTTTTATTTTCTTACAAATTCAAAAGGCTACTTTCACCCTGGAAAAAGTGCATTGAGAGGGTCTGTTTTCATTTTTCCGAGGTAAGTAATGTTTGTGTGATGCCTGTTTGAGTAAAAGACTCATTTTTCTAAGTGATGTATCTGCTTTTAATGCCTCAAATGCTGGCGTGGAAGAGGCCTACCTTCCATGCTCTGGGTTTTCTTAAATAGCCAGAAGTCTGTGTGATAAAGACGAGTTACCATCTAGCAGAGAAATAACTCCAAGACAAAGTGCTCGGGCTGCCTGATGCCGCCCTTCCTGACAACCTATAAAAGCACTGTATTGATGAAGTGAACGAGACCCTCTGGTCATTTTCAACTGGGAACTAATAACTCCCACCATGCTATCAGGCATGCAATAACCTCAGTTAAAACTAGGTTCATCCAATAAATCACTCAGGAATTTCCCATTTCTTTCTCTGGACACATTGCACATCTGCTCAATGAAAGGAGGAAAGAAGCAATGTTTCTTTGATCAGGGTTTTTTTTTTTTAATATTCCTGTATCTATCCCTCGGGATGCTATCTTTTCAAGTGGGTGCAGATAGTCCATCACTTTCTAATGAATGTGGAGAATTTATGAATTTAAGCTATAAAACTAAATATGAAGGATTTTAGTTTATCTCAATCTATATTTTACATTGTCATAAGAAAATAAGGCGGACCACAAAGCTGTATTGTGCCCAGTTCACTAAATCTCCTGATCTCTCCTGACCTCCTCAATGTGTTCCATTTGTGACCACATATGGGAGAAGGATGCAAACAGATGATTGCTTTGTACTCCCCCCTCCCCAGTATGTCTAAATGCATAGTGTGTTTTACATACCATCTTGGTTGCGAACAGGAAGGGTTTGGCCAGCATGTCAGACATCAGCTTCAGCTAATGTTGTCAAATGTTAACATCTTACTGATTCTGTTAATGCTTGCTAGGCATAGGATGAACTTTGAAATTTGTAAGGTGGACATGGTTGTCATCTCAGTTCTAAGGAGCCTCAAACTCTAGGTCAGCTCCCTGAGTCTTAAAGAATTATGAATAGAAGATGTCTTCTCTGTGTGTGAAATGGTAGAAGCTGTACAGACAGCTAGAGGAGCTAAGCTCTCTGCTTACAGAATGAAAGGAGAATGAACAAGCAGAGATGCTAGTCTGCTCCTGCCCACCTCTCCTATGGGTATGGAGACCAGCCGAGAATGGTAGAGAGGATGGTAGGACTATGGTCTAGGGTACCTGAGTTCAAGTCCCAAGTCTCCATCTGGCAGTGGTGTGGCAGAACAATTATCTTAATCTTGGGTTTCTTGGTGAGTTCAGGACAATGCTACTGACCTGGTAGAATGGTTATTAAGGATTCAATAAATTAAAGCTTAAGAAGTAATTGGCACCTTGCTTGCTATACAGCCCAAAATGTGCTAATTGCCTTGCTGTTTCTGTGCTCAAAGCTCTACCTTGTAACTTGCTAGCTGTGTAATCCTGAACATATTACTTAACTATAAAATAAAAGCTATTGTCAAATATGTCTTTTAGGATTATTATGAATGAGGTAATTGGTAGCAAAAGCACCTAGTACAAGGCCTGGTGTGCAGTGGGGATTAATGTCATTTATAGCTACTACTTTTTATTTTTGGTTCTTATGCTGAAATTTCAACTTTGTTATTGTCTTTTCCTTTTTTTCCTTGAGTTCTCTATTTTGGGCGGGGATTGTGGTAAACAATATGTCCAACCCTTCTTGCTCAAAGTGGCTCTGACTTGCTGTGTAGAATAATGTTTGTAGGAGATTTTTATAACCTGTGAATTGCTAGGCAATGCAAGCTGACAATTTCCTAATTTGTTTTTCCTGACAGGACTTTTTCCTTAAAGTACAGTTATAACATTTATTGAATCTGGCTGTGCACCTAGAATGCTTGATTTGAATATATTCTTTTTAGTTGGATGTAAGTAATGATTTTCAAAAACATGGCAGAGTATAGATTTTTAATGTTCCCACTACAGGGCTTCAGTGTCCACCACTGTTAACATGGGGCATATGTCCCTGGGGCACATGCCTTTAAACGGAGAAACCAACATTAACATGTAGGTCACACATCCCTAATCTGAAAATCTAGAAGTTCCAAATGCTAACCTTTGTGAACACTGACCTGTATTAAAGTAACCACAACTTCATACTTTATTTAGAGTCTACCACTTTATCTATTGATACATTTTATCTGTTCTATAGGCTTAAAAGGGGAATATATAGAATAGCTGTTGTTTCTTATTTTTCATGATCTTGACGATTTTGAGGAGGTTTTTTTTTCTTTATTTTAATTTTTCTGATTTTTCTTCATGTTTAGATGATGGATTTATGCAGAGGAATACCAGAGAGGTGGACCCTCATCTCATCATGGCACATCTGTGGCTACTTCCTGTTGTTACAGGATATGACATGTAATGCCACCTGCATGCATTTAATGTAGTAAGAAGCCCATTATCTGGATCCACTGCACCCCACATTTTGGCTGGTATTGTTGGCTTTTAGTAGCTATGAATAAAGCCTCCACAAGCGCTCATTTACACCTTTGTGCATGACCTTGAGGTTCCCTTTCCACTAAGGCCAGTATCTAGGAGTGGTGAAATGGTCGGGGTATATAACGAGAGCTTACAACATAACAACAACAACAAAGAAAAAACCAACAAACTTCTCTTTCCAAGATAGATGTTCCGTTTTGTATTCGAGCTAGCAATTTCTGAGAATTTCAATGCTCACATCTCTGTCGGCACTGGATATCGTCAACTGACTCTTCACAGCCATCCTGACTAGTGTGCGGCAATATCTAAGTTGTAGTTGTAGCATTAGTTTGCATGTCCTAATGGCCAATGAGGTGGAGCCTTTTTAAAATTTTTAAAAATTTATTTATTTGCAAGCAGAGAGAGAGAGAGAGAGATAGAAGAGAGACACACAGAGAGAGAATGGGCACACCAGGGCCTCTAGCCACTGCAAACAAACTCCAGATGCATGTGTCCCCCTGTGTATCTGGCTTACATGGGTCCTGGGGAATCGAACTGGAGTCCTTTGGCTTTGCAGGCAAATGCATTAACTGCTAAGCCAGCCCTGAGGTGGAGTCTTTCATAAGTTTATTTGCATTCTGCATCTTCCTTAGGGCAGCTTCTATTCAATTATTTTGCCCACTTTTATTTTGTTTTGTTTTGTTTTGCGAGGTAGGGTCTCACTCTAGCTCAGGCTGACTTGGAATTCACTATGTAGTCTCGGGGTGGCCTTGAACTCTCGGCAATCCTCCTACCTCTGCCTCCCGAGTGCTGGGATTAAAGGCATGTGCCACAACACCTGGCTTTTGCCCACTTTTAAAAACGTTTGTTTTCATGTTATTGAGATCTGCAAGTGTCTTATAAGTATTCTGGCTACTAAGCATGCATTTATGACATATGTGATTGAGGAGCAGCTCTTAACTTTGATGAAATCAAGTTTAGCGATGTTTTGGCTTTGTGAGGATCGTGCTTTTGCTGATATACTTAAAGATATTTGCAACCCAGCCTCACCTCTTACGGTGTGTCTTATCTTGTAACGACATTTTACATTTCTATCAATTAGTAACTTGAGTCCATTTCCATATAGAATGTGGAGCACAGATTGAGGCTCAGCTTCAGAACACAGATATTAGATTAGCTCCAGCATTGTTTATTGACAAGAACCTCCCCTAATAGCTGAACCATCTTCGTACCATTGTCAAAGAAAATGAACTGGCTGGACATGTTCCTGAGCTAGACCTACCTTTTAGCCGGTGCACCTTGCGCTCTGTCTCTCTGTTCTCCCTGGTTTGGCTTCGCTTTGTATCTGGGCCAGGCTCATTGGCTTGTTGACAGAAAAGCAAACAAGGCTGACATGAACCAGTTCCTAATCCTGAGCCAGAATCCACACCTGATTCTCACCCTGAGTTTCAGATAAAATAAGTATTCGCGGGCTGGAGAGATGGCTTAGGGGTTAAGGAGCCTGCCTCCTAAGCCTAAGAACGCTGGTTCCAATCCCCAGCGGTTCCAATCTCCAGGTCCCACATTTAGCCAGATGCAAAGTGACGCAAGGGCGCAATGCCGCACTTGACCACAAGGTTGGCACACGCATCTGGATTTCTTTCGCAGCAGCTGAGAGGCTGCTGGCGCCCATCTCTATCTGTCTTCCTCTCCCTCTCTCTCTGTCTCTCTCCAAAAAAAAAAAAAATTAAAAAGTATTCACATCACTGAAGTTTCAAAAGACACCAGTTAAAACCAAATGACACCCACTGAAGGCTTGATCATATGGCCCATGGGAGGCAGAGTGGGAAGGAGGTAGAGCCAGAGAGCAGCGTTTAGGGTGACCATGTCCTCTGGCGATTGTGGAGGCAAAGGCCAGTGCCTCTCTCCGAGAAGTCAGGAATAGAAGAGCTGGGCCCCTGTCAGGGTTGGTAGGTGACTGTCACTCAAGGAAGTCTTGTTTGGGGACAGTACCCGACAGGGTGGCAAAAGTCACTTTTTGGCATCATTAATGCACTGAGAAAATTCTGCCTATGAAATTTAAATGTTGTGACCAATGTAAAGGTATGTGACTTGATTGGGATGGACCAGCTATAGAAGCATTTGACTTTATTATATTTTATATTTTTAAAGTAATGTTCACAGGTATTTGTTTTTTATCATGAAGGTATTATTTTGTAATTAAAAAATATTGTATTTATATTTTTTTCATACAAATCACCTAATGTACTTTGATTTGATAGTATACAAGTCAGACCTCAAAATCTACTCTAAGAGTGACTATCCCATTTTAAAGGGGATCGTCCCTGTACCCAAAGCAATTCTGGCCTTTAAAAAAAAATCATTAAACATTTAAATCTCTCCAATTTGAGTTAATGTTAAAGAAAGATACATTTTTGTCTTGTCAAGCTGTTATAATATCTTGCCGCCAAGGGATTTGCCTGTAGTGTGAGACCAAGGGTGTTTTCTGAAATTTAAGCATTTTCAATAAGAACCTGATATGACCCAGCTGAGCTGTAAATCACCTGTCAGGCCTGTCCCCCAACACCAAGATGACAAAGGAAGTCTGCCAAACACTGAGGGTCTTGAATTAACCCAATAGAACACACCTTTGTGGGGGCCCTCAGGGACTCTAGTCTAATGAATTAAAAGCAGTGAATTATAATTAAGGCAACCATTGTGCTAAGTGGGTGGGTGTTTCCAACTTGATTGAAATGTGTGCTGAAACCAGGTTGAAAAGTACCTATACTGCTAATTACATGGGCTTTTTTTTTTTTTTTTTTTTTTTTTTTTTTTTTTTGGTAACCGAGAGTGCCTAGCAAATAGCAGACACCACATAGGCAGTCACTGAATGAAAGAAGGAACACCAACCCTGGAACGAGGCTGCGGGCCTGGACAGCAGCCGGGATTCAATAAGCAACTGTGCTCTCCATGGGAATGACCACGTGTCTGTGAGGGTGCAACAGCAACATGTCCAATGGGGTTATGTCAGCTTCTCGTATCATTGCACGTTCCTCTCTCAAGCATCGCTCCATGAGACAAGAGCTCAGGGCTGGGAAAGCCTGTGGCTTCTCTCTAGTGGCAATTGGAGAGCGTCTAGCCAGCAGAAGAGCAGCCCCTGTTGACACTCCATCTCCTCCTTTCGGGAATTCAGGGGTTCTCGTTTAGCCCCATGCGCCTTTTGAGGTTCCTCTTTTCCTCATCAGATGGTTAGCCATGCGAGACCAGCTCGGGGCAGCAGAAACATGGTGCTTGCAGCTGGAGTATGAACACAAGAAAGCCCCAAGTCAAACATTTCAGAGAGCAACTCTCAACCCATCCTGGACAGGAAATGGGAAGTGGGCAACCAGGTAGAAGTGGAAGGAGAAAGAGGTGGTGGCACACAGGAGCTGTCAGAGTAGGGGCTTGCTGAGGGCAGTGATAGGTGCCAGAAACTGACATACAATCTCATGGGCTCCCCGGGCAGAAATGTTACAAGGTGCCCAAATCACCCAGTGACTAAGTAGCAGAGCTGCATCAGAGTTCTCAAAAATGATGCAAGTTTTTAAAGCAAATCCCTGTTTACTGAGCAGCTACTCAGGCAGTTTGCGTACTGGGCTCCCCCGCCCCCAAGCTCTTCCTTCTCACACAGGGCCTTGTGTGGAGCCCAGGACCCACCCTGTGATTAAAGAGGGAGAGAGAAGACACCAGATGCTTGTGGGTGTTAAAGAGGTTTCCCCCTGAAGGATTTCTCACCCGCCCCCCAAGCAATCTGACTTCCCACTCCAACCAGGATGCTCTGTGGAAAAGATAATGCTGAGTCATGGTGATGGTATTTGGCTGAATCAGTGTTTGCTATTTGCCACATCCTATGCGTGAGTGAGTGCTGCTGGTATTTGCTTGCCCATCTTACAGATGTAGAAACTGTGGCTGCACACAGCTAGGAAGGCTTAAGTACTAGTGCTTAGTCTCCCGTAAGAGATGTAATCACCCCACAGTTCTTCAAGTGGCGTTATCAGAAGGACGATCTATTTATGATACGTGGCATTGTTGATCACTGCCTGTTTCCTTTCTCTGGTCATGGGGTGGTGTCTATTCCCAAAGCTGCTATCCCGTGCCCACAAGATTTTTCAGAGCCCATAAACTCCCTTCTTCTCTGGGCTCAATGCCGGTGGTGACTTGCCACAATCTCGGTTATGGGGGCGGGGGGGTTCAGTGGTTTTCATGTTGCTACACCCCACTCGCATGCTGGACACAGTAAACGTGAAGAAAACCATCTATGTGTAGCCTGAACTCAGAATGGGATCAGACATGGAGCCCAGACGGAGAGACTGGCCATCATTTGGCTGCCCAGCCCCACCCATTTCTCCTTGTGAGGACGCCGTCCGCCAGGAGCTGGAGCAGAGGTATGGCAGCTACCACCATTGTTCCTTTGTTCCTTCACAGGGCCATGGGGCACAAACTTGCATCTGACCAAGCCAGGCTGGACCTCCACTCTACCCCTTTTGTGGGCCTCGGACAGGTCATCTGCATTTTGCTTCTTAGTCATCATGCCCAATGTTGTAGAAGAAGCTATCTGTCTCCAAGGCATTGTGAGGATGAAGGAATACAGCAAAAGCGCCCAACTCAGAGCTTTTGACTGTTAGCTTTTCGTGTGTGTTAGGGTACTCCCATCACCTTGTCCCCAGGAACTTCCTGGGACAGGGGAGGGTTGCCTCTCTCCCCCAGGAAGCGTGACCCAGTGCATTCAGAGCTCCCTGCACGCCCCATAACCCACAACTCGGACTTCCACCCACCTCGCCTATGTCACAAACTCTGGACTATTCCAGCTTTGGTTCTCGGGCTGAGAGAGCAGCGCACCCACTCAGCATCACCACGGCCTGGCAGCTTTAGGGTTTTGGAGTTGGAAGAGGAATCAGGCACACCTGTGGGCCCCACCTGGGGGAATTCCCAAGAGCAGGGTCCGAGATCGAGGGTAGGAAGCTGGGGCTAAATGGCAGCTTGGGTCAGGCAGAGGGTGCGGACGTGTAAGGAAGACTTGTGCTGCTTTCAGGTGGCTTCTGACACCATCCCTGTCTGTTCATTCATCCGTGTCCTGAGTGCTGTAGGCCCCCGGGCCACATAACCCCTGTTTCTGGTAAACAGCTCATCCCAATCCTGGCGAAAGGAGTTAAGGGTGACTAGCCTGGCAGAGAGACAGATGGCAGGGAGGGGCTTCCAGAAGCAGGCACCTGTGAGATTGCTTCGGCTCCTTTCCTGTCCTCTTGCTTTGACTTTCTCCCTGCCTGGGGTTAAAAAGTAAGTGTGGATCCAGGCGTGGTGGCGCACGCCTTTAATCCCAGCACTCGGGATGCAGAGGTAGGAGGATTGCTGTAAGTTCGAGGCCACCCTGAGACTACATGGTTAATTCCAGGTCAGCCTGGATCAGAGTGAGACCCTACCTCGCCAAAAAAAAAAAAAAAAAAAAAAAAAAAAGTAAGCGTGGAGCCACATACACCAGGTTGAATTCCCCATTCCACTACTTGCTAGTTCTGTAACCTTGACCAATGAGCTTGGCCTCTCTGAACTTCCATACCATCACTTACAAAACTGGGACAACAGTAGAACACTTCATCAGATAATGCTGGTAGTGTGGGGGTGCATGTTAAAGGCTATCCAATGTGATTTTTTTTTTTTTGGAGAGAAAGAGAGAGAGAATGGGCATGCCAGCAGCCTCTCAGCCCCTGTGAACGAATTCCAGATGCTTGCGCCCCCTTGTGGGCAAGTGCTGCATTGCACCCTTTTGTCACCTTGCATCTGGCTAAATGTGGGACCTGGAGAATTGAACAGGCATTCTTAGGCTTGGCAGGCAGGCGCCTTAACTGCTAAGCCATCTCTCCAGCCCTGATTTTTTTTTTTTACTAGAGTAGCACACTGACCCTTTAAGACTTTAGGCTGCTCTGTGTGACCCAAAGAGTGGATTCCCACAAGCAAAGCTGAGTGGTGCAAGAGCCAGCGGTGCCCAGAGAGAGAGGTACCCTGGTACCGTCCAGGTTGTGGAAGAGAAAGGTTTTTGGAGAGTCACATGATAAGGGAAAAGAAAGTGGGGAAGAGCGAGATCCAGAAAGCAGGTGGAGTGGGGGGTGCAGGGTGCAGCGAGGAGGCAGATGAAGTGTGAGCTGAAGATTATGGGCTGCTGAGAGCAGTCAGGACAGAGCAGGCGGGAAGGAAAGGTAAGAACTTGACGGATCAAAGGTAACGACGTGCCAAGGGGGAGCAGACTGTGGGAGGTAAGAGAGAAATTCGAGCTATGCTGGACAGTGGGGCCAACAGAAGGGACAGAGAAGCAGGACCAGAAGCCCTGTGGACAGTGTGTGTCTCAGTCATGGTCGGCCAAGGCCTCCTCACCTCACGGAAAGAGCGTGCTATACCAAGGACTGCTGCAGTAACACATGCTGTTGCACATAACCCGTATCGGCCACAATGACATCGGCAACCGCAGTAATGACTGTCATTCGTTACTGACCGTGTATGTGCTAACCCCTCTGCTGGAAACCTTGATTAATCTTTATATTAATCATTAATCTTATAATGCAGAGGAAATTGGTGCCATGATGTTCCCATTGTAGAGATAGAAATCAAAGCTCAAGGCTACAGCACAGGAGAGTGTGCCAAACACTGGCAAGGGGACCCAGGCTATAACATCCATAAATCCACTCCCAACAATCTACTGCTTCCAAGTGGCATTAATTCCCAAATCTCCATCAGCTGGGAACCTAGCATTCAGAACACCTAAGTTTATGGGGGACACCTGGATCAAACCACCACACTACTTAAGTCTTAGTTGGCACTGCCCTACTAGTGGCATCAGAGGGGGCAGAACTTTAATCCAGCCCTATTGGGTCTGTCAAGAGCCATTTTAGATGCTGGCTGTTCACATTGTTTGCTGGATGTTGGTGGTGTCCCTCGGCTATGGATCTATGGAAGTGAGTCAGCTTCTTCTGCCATGGTGATGCCTCTCCTATGTTCTGTCAGCCTGAAATAAACGAGAAAGTGACTGCAACAAACAGCAAAGAGACTGCCATAGCCCCAGAAGAAAACACGGAAACTGTACCCAGGCCTGGAGACTGTTAAGATGTGACCAGGGCTGGGATGTTACAGTAAAAGCAGTCAGTACACTGCTACCACTCTTTGCAAGTACACATCTCAGGATTCAGAATCCTGATACAGACAGATCTAACCTGTCGGTAAGCAAGTCAGACCTAAAGGTGCCATGCCTCCATGCCAGCCTGGGTGATACATTGAGATCTTGACTTCAAAAATATGGGGTGGAGAGATGGCTCAGCAGTTAAGGTGCCTGCCTGCAAAAGCCTTAAGACCCAGGTTCGATTACCCACTACCTGCGTACAGCCAGATGCACAAAGTGGCACATGAATCTGGAGTTCAGCATCAGTGGCTGGAGGCTCATTCTCTCTCTATCTTCTCTCTCTCTCTTTGCAAATAAGTAAATTTTTTTAAATGTGTCATGCCACTCCCTGTGAAGTGACATAGTATATTCTAACATCTATGAAATGCACAGAAAGATTGGAGGAATCTCCAGCTGTTATGCCTGGTTAGTTTTGAAGGCTAAGGGAAGAGATTGGGAGTGTTTCCATTTTATCTGGCCTGCCACGTGTGTTTCTGAAGTTTCCAAAATGACTGCAATGAGTTTGGATGTTATCTGTAATTTCCAACTTAAAGCAAAGTTACTAGGAACCTATAAATCTGTATCCAGCTTCATCGGTAAATTACGTTTCACCCCACTCGTTCTATTATCTCCCTGAGCCTGCACCATTTAAGAGTAAATTGGAGGCATTGTAACACTTTACTTGAAGTAAGCAAGTGATACACACTTAACCCAGATCAAGAAATTCACCATTCATGGCTCTCTAGAACCTGGAACATTCCTTTGGCTTTTTTTTTTTATAATTGATTTTTTATTTATATTATTCTAATTTTACATTCATAATAGTGTCTCCGTTATCCTCCTCCCTGTCCTCCCTCTTCCATAGGGACCCTCATCAATGGGGAATGTGGGTCATGCATTGTGGGGGTAGTCAAGAGTTATGGGGGATAGGCCAAGTCTCTGTGCATAATGTCCCAACTTGTGGCTCTAACATTCTTTCCACCCCCTCTTCCGCAAATTTCCCTGAGCCACACTGAGGTCATTTTAGTTCTACTTCAGTGATGAGGTTTTGGGAGCCTCTGTGTCTCTGGATATCTGGTTTAGGAGTTGGATGTTCTCTGTGTTTATCTCCTTCAACATTTTTCTGGTGTCATGATCCCCAAGAATGCTGTACTCGTGCCCTTCCCCCGCATTACTCTATGGTTTCAGCTGGGGCCCTGGTGAGATGCTTCTTAACCTTGATGGTTTTTGAAGAGTAAAGCATTACTTGGCAGAATGGCCCTTATTTGGGCCTGTGTGATGTGTCCTCATTTCTAGACTCAGGTTATGGAATGTGGACAAGAACACCAGATGCATGTGTCCTTCCAAAGCATTCAATGTGCTTTTGTCATTTTTTTTCAAATGTGCTTTTTAAATATTTATTTGCAAGGAGAGGGAGATGGGGGGGTGAAGAGAGAGAGAATAGGTGTACCAGGGTCTTGACCCACAGCAAATGAATTCCAGATACATGTACCACTTTGTGCATCTGGCTTTACGTAGGTACTGTGGAATCAAACCCAGGTCATTAGGCATTGCAGGCAAGCACCTTACCCACTGAGCCATCTCTCCAGCCCCAATGTGCTTTTTATTTTATTTATTTGAGAGAGCGAATGGGTGCACCAGGGCCATTAGCCACTACGAATAAACTCCAGACACATGTGCCACCTTGTGCATCTGGCTTACATGGGCCCTGGGGAATTGAGCCTGGGTGCTTTGGCTTTGCAGGCAAGCACATTAACTGCTAAGCCATCTCTCCAGCCCCCAGTGTACTTGTTAAACAAAAAGGAAAACAATATGAAAAAGATGTGTCTTGATTGATAACCACAGCACCCTCTCCACTAGCCCTACTCTTCTAGGAAGTGTGGGTCTGTCCGCCTCACCTGGACAGCCTCTGTTGAATCTTAGTCTTTTTGTCTCATCCATCTGCTCTATGTGATGGATCTTTCTGGAACATAAGCTTGGTGCTGAGCTTGGACCTCAGCTGTACCGCAGGGCATAGTGAACAATCAAATGCTTGCTGAGTTGAAGTGTGTCTTCCTGTCTGGTTCTGGTACATGTTTGCAGTCTTCTGGGGGGGGGCGGGGCTGGGTGCAGGGGTGTTCTCTTTCTGAGACCACACAGCTGCCTTTTCTACCTTTCTCAGCACTCATGTCATGTGATAATGGTCAGCTGATCTCTCCAATTTGTGTGGATGGACAGGAGCCATACAAGCTTTCTTCAAATCCAGGGAGCCCAGCCCAGTGCCCCAGCTCAGTGTCATTACACACTTCCAGAATAAATGGCACTTACAAATCTCCTCAATATGGTCTGGAGGCTCGCCACCCTGATGACACTGACAGAGAGGGTCTCTGCTGTTTAACTATACAGAGGCCAAGAGCTGCCAAAGCAGTAGAATCCCATGGGTGCACCCCCACCTCTTTTTTGAGGCAGGGGCTTATATATTCCAAGCTGTCCTCAAACTAGCTGAGGCTAACCTTGAACTCCTGATCCTCCTAATTGCTGGGATTACAGGTATGAGCCACATCGTTAAATCACACTAATTTGAGCATGGCAGTTTTGAAGCCATCTCTAGTGCCTAGTCTCACATCTTCATTTTGTGACTTCCAATTGTTCTGGTAACCTTCTTCCCTTTATACTTTAAACCCAGGAGAAGTAAATGGAAATGAGCCACTTCACACTGAATGGGAGAAACATTTCATTTGATAGCTTAGTTGCATTCTTTCTCCCAGTCTGACTTTCTAAACAAGGCAGTGTACACATCAACTATACCGATTGTATTTTTAGATTCTCTTGCAATTAAGAAAAGAGGAAGATCAAACTTCTATCCTCCTCTGAGCGCTGCAGTGATAAGTACTGTCTCGGAGGGTGCCAACAAGCTGCACGTGAGCTGATTAAGGACCGAGAGGATGGGGCGCGGCAGATGGCTCAGTGCTCAGTGAGTAGGAGAGCTTTCTGCACAAGCATGGAGACCCGAGTTCTAATCCCTAATACCCACGTAAAAAGTCAAGTATGGGGCTGCAGAGATTGCTTAGCTGTTAAGGCATTTGCCTGCAAAGCCAAAGGATCCCGGTTCGATTCTCCAGGACCCACATAAGCCAGATGTACAAGGGGGCGCATGCATCTGGAGTTCGTTTGCAGTGGCTGGAAGCCCTGGTGCTCCCATTTTCTCTGTCTGTCTCTCTTCTCTCTCTCTCTCTCTCAAATAAATAAAATATATTTTACAAAAAGCCAAACTGTTAAAAAAAAAAAAAAGTCAAGTATGGCTATGCACACCTGTAAATCCCAGTGCTGAGGGGCTGGAGATAGGAGGAATGCTGGGGCTTTCTGCTCAGTCAGATTCACGGAAAAAAAAAAAAAAATATATATATATATATATATCAATCACAAGTTCCAGGTTTGGTGGGAGACCCAGTCTCAGGCTGAGGATGTGGCTCAGTGTGGTAAAACACTGGCCTAGCAGACACAAGGCCCTGAGTTCCATCCCCAGCACCATCACCAAAAATAAAAAAGAGAGGGCTGGAGAGATGACTTAGCGGTTAAGGCACTTGACTGCGAAGCCTAAGGACCCAGGTTCAATTCCCCAGGACCCACATAAGCCAGATGCACAAGGTGGCACATGCGTCTGGAGTTCTTTTGCAGTGGCTGGAGGCCCTGGTGCACCCATTCTCTCTCTGTCTCTCTCCAATTAATATTTAAAACTTATGAAAGAGAGACCCCATCTCAAGGAACTAAGAGTGATAAAGGAGGGTAAGGGCCACACACTTCTGCAGCAGAATATGCACACAGCACCCATGTCACACACACAAAGAAGGGAAGGACAACGGATGCCCAGTGGTACCTGCCACTGCTGGGTGCTGGGTGGAATGGTATGTCTCACGTCATCATCTTTCTACAATCTGAGAAAAACCTAGAGGCTGCCTGCATGTCTTCTTCAGGGTCAAACCAAAATAACATATGGTTGAAAACATCTAGAGCCTCCAGCCACCAGAATTATGACCCAAATACTCTTCTTTACAAGTTACCCCACCTCGGGTGTTTTGTTACCGCAGTACAATGTGAGCTAAGATGCTCATTAAGTATTGAGTAAGCACCTGCTATACGTGGAGCCTTTCAGGGGCTATTCTGGGATGGGAGGGACACGTGCAGAGTCAGTGTCCCGACATGGAGGAGGCAGAGGGCCACGGGAATCATAAGAAAGGGAGATGCACACATCAGACAGCCTCCTATCCCTCCTCCCACCCATTCCAGAGACAAGGCAACCATGAGGCTGACCTTCTGCCGAGCGACAGGCTCAAACCCTGGCCTTCTCAGAAGTCCCTCTTTCCACAATGCCATGCCACTCCCAGCAGTGCACAAATATCAAGAGAACACTGAGCAGGTGCGTGCTATATTCACACCTGAGGATTAGCGAAGACGGCTGCAGGTGCTTTGTGAAGCAAGTGTAAAGGCTCATGCTTTCAGCATGGGGTTCCTGATTCATGCAAGTATGAGGGACAGAGCCAAGTGTAAGTGCAGGGCCAATGTGAAGACAGAGAGGGCCTGCAGCCAGAGCCGGGTCTTCCTGAAGGAGAATTTGCATCGGAGCTGAATATTTTGAATTGTGTTGGAAGCAGCTGTGTCTCTGTCTGTTCCCAAGGCTGCAGGGGACCCTTTTCTGGGAATAACAATCACTCCTTACCTCTGGACATATGTGCTTAACCATTTAATTTTCACTGTTGACAAAAATAACCAATACAAGGAAATTCCATGGTCAGAAATTCTCAAGTTCAATGACATTCCATGTTATCAGCAACTATGAAGCAGCTGGATTTCTATTAAGTAGAAAACCCTGCTTACCACGGCCCCTGCCTCCTCTCCCCCAGTCTGATGGCTTTTGCTTGACGTCAGGCCATCTCCTCGGCCCTTCCGAAACTTCAGTATTTAAAATGCTCATTACTAAATATGGTTGGGAGATGTGTAAGGTGAATTCTTTCCCTAACTTTCAGGCAAGTGAAACATGCTGTCATTAGACAAGTCTGCTTCCGCCTGCACCAGCCAGCTCTGGAATCAACACACTGCCTGCCTGTAAGGCACAGCGGCTTTCTGCACCCCGCTGGCCAGTTCAACACCATTCAGCTTCTGTGTCAAACTCTCTCAGGCCTGTTAGCCTGACCGCCCCACAGGCCATCAAAAAGAGGTACCAGACTCCATTATAACGTCTCTTAGCACCTCCTACACTTCTGTGCCGTGCTGGTGGGATACCTGGCTGAGCGACAGGGGACTGCAAATGGGATTAGAGACATAACATCACCTTGCCTCTCCCTCCAGCCAGGCAGAGGGGAAGGCAGACACGCCAAGTGATCAGCCACGTCTTCCGGTGGCTTTCTCAGAGGCCTCATGGCAAGCCTGTTACCCCTGAGGTTCCACTTTGATGGATAAACCCAGCCGTCTCAGGCCCAGGGCGGCTAGTTAGCTTAGGTAACTGGAGTCACAGGGCTGGGATTCAGAGTGTGAGGTTTTGATACCTTCTTGCAGGTTTCATGTGTGAGTCAAGGTGGTGGTATATGTGGATGGATTAGTATTTTTTTCCCCATTGCCTTCCAAAAGAATATGACAGTCTAAAGAGTGTTCTACAGTGTTCCAGGAAGCAGAGGACAATTGATCAGGGCATTTGAGCCAGGCAGGGAAGAAAATAAATCTTAGCCATATAGTAAGTGATGATGGAGAGCTTGCTTGGCATACAAAAGTCACTAGATTTGATCCCCCCCCCCCATCTAGCAGAGAGAGCAATTAAAATACAGTGTGACTTGAGTCGTCAGCCTTGCCTATCTGAGTTCAGCAGAGACTTGACAACCTGAGCTGCACTTTGTGTCATTTGGACCTTGCCTGAAACCTTCCCAACTGTCCCATGCAGGAGAGAATAGGCCCTCAGCTAATTACCCCAGAGACCAGCTTTCTGCTCCTTTGAAGAGCTCGCTTTGATGTGATGCAATTCTGCTGCCAGGCCCGGCTGTGCCCAGATTAAGCACATAATGAGCAATTATCAGGCCAGCTCGAGAAGCGTGGCTGAGGCAGCCGAGTGGAAACCCGGCCTGCGCCTCACTGTTCTCAGCCGCCCCGGCCTCCCTTCGGGCTGGGGTAATTCACTTACCTGCTTCTCTCTGCACTGCTGCCCTCAGTGATGTCCCTCCTGTCTGCAAAATGGGACCCAGGAGGATCGTGGGACCTCAAGACACCCTCAGAGGGCTCCAATGGCTGGAGAAATGTCCTAGACACAGCAAGCATTTTCGAAGACAGTGAAAGGTGAGTGATCTGAGAGGCGACCTGGGAAGGAGACCGGGCCACAGTGGGTCATAGTCTGGCTCTTCCTTGTTTCCTGGCCTAAAGAGGCAGGATACTGAGAGAGCCCCCTGCAGGCCCCAGGCCTGTACTAAAGTGGATCTCAATAGATGTTTGCTCCTTTTCCTAAATGCACACAGTGGGGTGACGATATTCCTGGACTTGTTACTAGAGAAGGCCACTTAGGCACAGGTTGATTAATGGCCCATAATTCGGCCTGTCATAAAGCCCGTTTTAGCGGTATTTTGTAAAGGTTATAAAGGAACAGTGAGTGAGTCAATAGGCTCTGAGCTGCCTCCTTCAGAAGGTCTTTAGGGGTAAGACCTCAGGGTGCTTATATGTCCGTTGATGTGGGCACGTCCTGACCTGACTGTTTTCCTCGGGCACACGGCAGGTCTTTAGGGAGGAAAAACTTGAACCAGGTGGAAACACTTTCTTTCCCAAGGTCCTTAGTTTTTCGTTCAGGCAGAGGGCCTTGGCCTTCCAGCAGCCTTCAGCATGCTGCTTCCTACGAGGCTGAAAGTCAGAGCTCTGTGCAAGGGCTCCCAGGACAACCTGTCTCTCTGAATGCTTCTCCTGACCTGTTCCCAGGGCCTCCGCCGGGCCTAGCCACATTGTCTTCCTGGATTTCCTATCTGTCATTCGCCTGCGCACTGACCTGTGGAAGCTCAAAGCTGTTTCCGAGGGTTTAAGGACCCTGTGAGCATCGTGGGGCAGAGCCCACATCTTTCTTGGCCCCGCCTCTCAGGGGTGTTGTTAGATCTTCCTCTTTTTTCTCTCCCTCCCCCTCTTCTTCTTTTTGGCTAAGAATCTAAAATTCTTTCTTGAGAGCAGGTTTGAGAGAGGAATGGCAGGTGAAGGAGGCAGCTGCAGAAGAAGAAAGGAAGAGAGGCCACCTCTCTTTTTGTATAGAGTTCGCCATCTTGGCAAGTTCTAAGATGTTCTGTCTGCTCAGCCTTTATCTTATTCCCTCCCTTCCAACCCAACACCTACTTTCATTTCCAACTCTGGTCTTCAGAGAGCTGGACTTCCTTATGCAGCCATGTCAGACTCCCCATGCAACTAGCGTGCCCCCCTGGAAACCCATCACACCTCATTCTCCTTCATGGTCCTCACCCCAAAGTCCCTCCCCCAGGTATTCGTGGGGATATCCAACTCATGCTTCCTTCCTCAGTTTCCTTATAGTGCAAGAAGTTGGCCCTGACCTACAACACCAAAGGGGCTCAAATAAACAATGGCGGGCGAGGGAAGAAGCGTGGATGACTGGTAGAGTCATTTGGAGTCCAGTTGGTGGTGCTACCCTAAAGCCCAGGACATATGGCATATAAAAATAGGGAAGAGCTAGAGAGATGGCTTAGCGGTTAAGGCACCTGCCTCCTAAGCCTAAGAACACCAGTTCCAATCTCCAGGTCCCACGTTTAGCCAGATGCAAAGTGACGCAAGGGCGCAATGCAGCACTTGACCACAAGGGGGGCACATCCATCTGGATTTCGTTCGCAGCAGCTGAGAGGCTGCTGGCGCGCCCATCTCTATCTGTCTTCCTCTCCCTCTCTCTCTGTCTCTCTCTCAAAAAAAAAAAAAAAGAGAAGGGCTAGAGAGATGGCTTAGCAGTTAAGGCGCCTGCATCCTAAGCCTAAGAACGCTGGTTCCAATCTCCAGCGGTTCCAATCTCCAGGTCCCACGTTTAGCCAGATGCAAAGTGATGCAAGGGCGAAATGCCGCACTTGACCACAAGGGGGCACATGCATCTGGATGTTGTTTGCAGCAGCTGAGAGGCTGCTGACGTGCCCATCTCTATCTGTCTTTCTCTCCCTCTCTTTCTGTCTCTTTCTGTGTGTCTCTCCAAAAATAAAAATAGGGAAGTAATAAAGCTTTTGTATGCTCACATGAGAGTTCCCAAAACTCAAGTGGACCTCAGCTCCCACCCACCTTCCTTCTACTCACGGTATCCTCAGATTTGTGTCAGTGGGATTTGAACAGTTAGCTAAACCCAGCAAATCTTCCCTTAAAATAAAACGTCTTCCCTTTTCTCCAAGGGGACTGTTCCTGACATTCACCTCCGCTAGGGACAGTCACATTTTCTGCCCCACCACCCCAGGCAGTTGAGTGACCAGTGTGACCTTCCCTCCCACCAAGGACAATGTCACACCTAGAGAGGCCAGAGAAAGGGGGAGGTGGCTAGCACGTGGGTTTTCACGGCTGGGCATCTGGATGATTGCCTTTCTCGTGTCTCCCTGTGGGTGGGGAAGTTTGTTATAAGCTGGTGGCTTCAGGCTGGGCCTAGAGACATAACAGGCCATGCAGTTGTCAGAAGCCGCTTAGCAAGTCCCTGCACACCCATCACAACTGAGCCCTGGATCGATCCACAGCCCATCAGCAGGTCTTTACGGAGGGTATGGCGGGGGCTGCAAGGGAGTGGCAATGATGGTCTGATCAGAGGCCCAGGGAGGGGCCTGCTCTGCAGGGAGAGTGAGAGAGAGAAAGAGAGGGAGATGTAACAGCATCAGTGGAAGAAAAGGACAGAGAAAACCTCTGCTCACCATGTGGTCTGCTACAAGAAGAGCCACAGAGAAGCATCCCCATGGTGCCTCCAGGTGCTGTGGAAAGAAGGCAGGGGCTTCCGTAAGACCCTGTCTGTGTGTCTTCCTCACTGTATCCACAGTGCCAAGGACAGGCTATGGAATACAGGAGCTTCGTCAAACTGTATGTAATGGGGTTCAAGTCGCAGTTTGGCTACTTGCTGATCAAATGACCTTAAACAAGCTCTTTATTAAGCCCTCTCTCTTAGTCTCATTGTTCCTGTGATTACAGTCAGCCCTTCTGAGGGTGATGGCATAGTTATGGGCCACTATGCACCCAGGGCCACAGCTCTCCATGTAATGAGGAAAACATATACTATGGGCAGAACTCCACAGCTTTAAACTGGCTTCCCTTGTTCCTCTTCTTCATGCTAGGATTCATGCCACTGATTCTTGACCCTTTCCTTGAGCCTCCATGCCACGAACATCCAACCAAGAGCTCATTACCCCTGTGCTTCCTAAGATGTCACAGAGAGAGGATCCTACAACCCGTGAAGCCACAGGACAGCCCAGCATCAGTGGCTGAGAAGTGTGTCTGAGATGGCAGCACACCCGCACACACACACACAGGCTGGCTTGGCGAGCAAGGGTGTCTCGTCGGAAGGAAAAGTACAAAACAAGCTGGGTGTGGTGGTGCACCCCTTTAATCCCAGATCTCAGGAGGGTGAGGGGTGAGGATCACTGAGTTTGAAGCCAGTCTGGAGCTACAGAGTGAGAGTGAGTTGCGAGTCAGCCTGGGCTAGAGTGAGACCCTACCTTGAAAAATAAAAAATTAAATCATAAAACAGGTGAGAGGAAGTAAAACGGTTATCTTGAACCCAAAACACCCAAGGGAAAGCAATCCCCCAGAGTGTTCTTGTGATGGGAGGTGTTTGTCCTTGGCCTTGGTGGGGCCTGTCATAGCTCTACCAGTAGCATCCAGTATGCCACATCCCAGCTATTACACTGTAATTGCTCTCATTCTTCAAAGAATTTGACATGCCATACTAAGAATAAATAAAACACACACACACACAGAGAATCAGGTGTCTTACAGTGACACATACATGACAAAGGTCCCACAAGATTATAATGGAGCTGAACTATTCCTGTTGGTCCAGTGGTAGTGTGGACACCATGATGTAGCACTGGGCATTCCCCATGCATTTGTGCCAATGCTAGTGTAAACAAACCTACTATATTGCTGGGCATATAACTCATGTCATTATGTGCAGTGTGTGATTCTTGACAATAATGACTCTCTTACTGGTTCATCGGTTGTTTATGGTGCTTTTGGAATATACTCCTGTTTCTTTATTTGTAATGTACACTGTGAAATAGGGTGTTGTGTGTTACCAATGACTGCTTCATGCTGACTTTATTTCATGAGCAGGCCACATGGGGTGATTGACCTACTGTCTGACGTACACTTTATAACATTACCACAATGACAAGATGACCTCACAACACATTTCCTAGAACAAGTCTCCACCAACAGTTATGCATGTGTGTGCAAACACACATATGGACATATAGTTCACAGATGAATAAAATAATAGATGAAGAAATATTAAGAGGAAATAGAAATAAAATCAGATGAGCCTAAAGATTTGGATGCGAGTGTGGGAGTGCCAGGTGAGGTATCTGTGGTATTAAATTATGAAGGGATGAGAAGCTGGGCCATATTTATGCTCACGAAGAAACATCCTTTGCTTTCCTCCAAATCCCATGGACAAAGCAGCTTGGACCCACTGGACCCAGACCATAAACCTCCACATGGTTGGGTTCACCTCGCATCACTGGTTTTACATTGAATTGATTTCTCGGCATGAGACTCAGACCCACTACCTAGAGCCATGGGTCTTGGTCATTTCACTTGGGGATTTCCCAGCCCAGATATCAGATAACTTTCAGCTCTGAGGATCCCATCTAACTCAGCCTGTGGAGCAAGACCAGGCTAAGCATCACATCAACGGAGCCAGCGGAAGAGGTATCCGCTCAGTGAAATACCATTGTTCAAGTACGCCAATCTCGTCTGTCAGCATGAATGCACTGTGCTTCTTCACGTGTGAGAAACACACCCCTTTGACAGCAGCCAGTCCCTCCCAGGAATGAGCTACAGGGTTTATTTTCTTGTTTTTCTCTCTCTCTCTCTTTAAGTTTCTTTGTTTATTTTTATTTATTTATTTGAGAGAAACACACAGAGAAAGAGAGAATGGGCACACCAAGGCTTCCAGCCACTGCAAACAAACTCCAGATGAATGCGCCCCCTTGTGCATCTGGCTTATGTGGGTCCTGGGGAGTTGAGCTTTGAACCGGGGTCCTTAGGCTTCATAAGCAAGCGCTTAATCACTAAGCTGTCTTTCCAGCCCCTCTTGTTCTCTTTTTAATGTGGGAGTAAGGTAACTTCTTACCCTTACTGATACTTGAGACAAGTTTACTACTGAGCAGCAGGGAAGAAAATGGTATACTTTTGTTGCTTCATTAAAATTTTGAATTCTGGGGCTGGAGAAACGGTTCAGTGGACAAGGGCACTTGCTAAGAAAGCATGAGGACCTTAAAGAGACTCAGACCCCTGGGGTTCAATTCCCCAGCACCCACATAAGCAGCTGAGCATGGCTTCAAATATCTGTAACCCCAGTGCTGTGGAGCATGGCCACCACAGAGTCGCTAGGGTTCACTCCAAAAATAATGGCAAAAATGGCAGCTCTGAATTGAGTGAGAGACTCTGTCTAGGAAATAGATGATCTAAAACAGGACACTTGGGGTTCTCCTCTGGCCTCCCCACGTGTGCACACAGGGCTTGTGCATCTGCACACACACTTGCATACACTAAGTACACCCACAGGCAGACAAACACCAAAAATAAAAAATTGAGGGCTGGAGAGATGGCTTAGGGGTTAAGACACTTGCCTGCAAAGCCAAAGGACCCAGGTTCGATTCCCCAGGACTCACGTAAACCAGATGCCCAAGGTGGTGCAT
This sequence comes from Orientallactaga sibirica, assembly GCA_036365145.1. Taxonomy (NCBI): domain Eukaryota; kingdom Metazoa; phylum Chordata; class Mammalia; order Rodentia; family Dipodidae; genus Orientallactaga; species Orientallactaga sibirica. The sequence continues at coordinate 110,528,527 of JAEOAD010000001.1, read as the reverse complement.
GTGTCTGGAGTTTGTTTGCAGCAGTTGGAGGCCCTGGGGTGCCCATTCTCTCTCTCTCTTTCTCTAATAAATAAATAAAAATAAAATATATTTTTAAAAAATTTGAATTACACAGCCCCATCCTTTGTACAGGAGGCTCAGGGCTTCTGCTGCCCCTGCACGAACTCAGGTAAACTTTCACCTCTGTGCCTTGACTCCTCATCTGTAAAATGGTGTGCTAATGATACCCATCCAGTGGTTAGTGGGAGGGCTTGGTGACAGAATGCATACAAAGTACTTCATTGCTACATTCAATGGATGGTCACTGTCATGAACCATAATGCTCATAATGCCTCATAATGCTGAAAATGACAATGCCTCAGGCCAGTGATTCCCAACCAGGGACAACCTACCTTTTGGGGAATATTGTTGGTTATCATAATTTTGGGAGGGGATGCTCCCGGATAGGTGGGAGTGCTACTCAACACCCAACAATGCATAAGTCAGATTCACCACTAAGAATGATGGAGGTCAAAATACCCATAATGCAAAGGCTGAGACACTTTGCTTGAAGTTCTGTTTAAGAAAAGAATCGTATTCAGAACTAAATTCTTGCTTTTTTTTTTTTTTTAGCAATCCTATTCCATCAGCTAGATAAACTATTATGTTTTTATATTTTATGTATATATTTGAGAAAGAGGCAGAGAGAGAGAGAATGGGCATGCCAGGGCCTCCAGCCACTGCAAACGAACTCCAGATGCATGTGCCCCCCCTTATGCATCTGGATTACATGGGTCCTGGAGAATCGAACCGGGATCCTTTGGCTTTTCTGGCCTTAACTGCTAAGCCATCTCTCCAACCTGAGAAGCTATTATATTTTTAAAGATGGAGGACTGGGAGATGAGGGCCTGAGTTCAGATCCTGAGCATCTATGTAAGTGTCCCGTGTGGTGGCACAAACACCAGGAAACAGACACAGGATCGCATCTGGGACTTGCTGGCTGGCAAGTCAAACTGAGATGGTGAACTCCAGGTTCCTGACAGATCCTGGCTCAAAAGCCAAGGTGGAAAGTAACTAGAGAACACACCTGATGCTGGCCTCTGTCCTACACACACACACACACACACACACACACACACACACGCGCACCTGTGCAGGTGTACCTGTATACACACGTACCCACACACATACTAACTTGTGTACATACATACAGGATAATAAAAAGATGTAAAGAGCTTTGTTCGCTTGCTAAGTGGTTGCGTAGTTGGACTTACTCTATCCATGCCTCCCTTTACCATCTGAAAAGTGAGCGGAATGGTGGCATCCTTCTGGTTGTGACCTGCAGAGACTCAGTGGTTGTAATTGTCAACAGTCCTCTGGTGCATTAAGAAAGAGGGGGCAGGCAGAACCCTGCCACGCCAGAGGAAAACGCAAGCACAATCGAATTCCTTCTGGAAATAAGTCATCTTTTCATATAAAATCTTCTGAAGACCATTTGGAGAAGAGTGATAGGGTTGCCAGTTCAACACCTGCAGGGTGGGTCATAATTTACTTAGCCCACTGACTTGGGGGCAGGTCTTGCTTTTGATAAATGACCCAATTAAGTGTCTGTTAATCACAGCACTATCTCAGTGGAAGGTGGAATACCTACTTCTCACAAGCAGTTTCTCAGTGAGATAACATCTGAATTCCCCAAACTGTGAAAGGAGGGGGGGTTAACAGAGCTGGTGCCCTCTCCTGAGCTTGGGCTCCTACAGTTTCTTGGAATATCCCAGTGCCCAGTCCCGCCCTTCCCCCAGCAACCTCCCCATAACCTCGGCTCCTGAACTCTCTTGTTCGTCTGAGGCCTTGATAATAAAGCGACATCTGCAAAACCTACAAGAACTTTACTGCACTTAATTGAGTAATTGAAGCAAGATGCAGGGAGGGGTGATCTATGGGCTTGAGTTGAGGGCCGAGAAGGCAGACAACGGATTTATTGCAAAGGCTGTGGGCGGCCTTGGGTCCAGGCCCTGGTTCACGGGAAGTTTGAGGTCATGTGGGATTAAAATATCTTTAGAAACAAATGGAATAATTTGAGATATCAGAAGCACTGTGCCAGTTTATGCCAGGAGACTAGGTGCGATTTATTTACTTGTACCCAATGTACTTGTTTTTTTGATACGTGCCCCTTTAATCTAAATGTATAGATGTGTGTCCTTAGTGTATGTCTGTCCATCACTGACATCTGATGGTTAGATGAAGCCGGGCTTTGTGTAGTTCAAGATAGAGTTATGCCTTCAAGGGGCCAGAGGACCAGGAACCATCCAAGGGGTGGGCGGGGCAAAAAAAAACAGGGCCAATAGAGCAGTTGTATTGGCTCAAAGTGGCTTATTAGAGTGAATGGCGTTGGTGGTAATATCTTCTTGTAATCTGAATAAATCCATAAATCTACATGTAAGCATGATTCATTCACCACCTTGAAGTCATTGGGAAAGATGTAATTGATTTGCCTGCCTTGTGAATACCAGATCAACGAATTATAGATTCATAAACTCACCCGTGTGAACACCTGGCATCAGCTCTGGTCAGGCAACCAGCCTGGGAGCACGCCTCCAAGCATGCACGGGGCTGGCTTTTGCTGAAGGTTATTGCTCCTTTTGTAGTTTCTCTGCTGCTTTATTAAATCCCAAATTCCTTGCAAAACTGTACAATTTTAATAACTCAAATCCATGTGGATCATAAAGCTGTCTAAATATACCTCACGCCCAGGGTATCAGACAGATCCGTAGCAATGATGTCACTGGGCCTGATTAACCGGAACAGGTCACCCGACGAGATTTTATTACAAGTGTCATTTAGGTTTCTGACAGCTTTACAAGGCTTAATGGCTTTTTATTAAATACATTGTGCTCAAGAAGCTGACAGTTGGGGATGTCTTGTAAATACAATGCAATGGAATTTCCTTAGAAGCTTCATGAGAGAGACCAGAAGGGGCATGGGATGTCCCTCCCTGTCCCCCTGTCCCATTGAAAAGATAAATGACCTCTTCATATCACCTCTGGCCAGCTCTCCAAACCCAACAGGTCCACCCAGGTCAGGCTGGTCCAGATGTCTGTATCGGAAATACCTCTGAGCTTCAAATCCCTCAGCCCAGAGGAGGAGCCCTTACCAAGCCCTCCACTGCAGCCTTTCCCAGAGACAGGCATACTCCTGGAGCTGGATTTCCTGACAGTTCTCCTTAAGCCACTTCTGCCTCGCACCACAACGGATGGACTAAACTGAGCCCCCAACTGCCACGTGAAGGGGCTGGATCCTCTGTCTTGGTGACGCCAGCCAATGTGTACACACCTTGGTGCACCTGCCCCTAGACAGTGACCTGCCTAGATTGGCATGTTGCAAGTCCTTCTGTAGCAGCCGCAACACAGTAGTGGCTGTGGGGCGAGCCGGGCATGGTGGCATACACCTTTAATCCCAGCACTTGGGAGGCAGAGAAAGGAGGATCGCTGAGCGTTCAAGGCCACCCTGAGAATACAGAGTGAATTCCAGGTCAGCCTGAGCCAGAGTGAGACCCTACCTCGAAAAACAAACAAACAAACAAAAAGGCTGTGGGAGCACCTATCCCCTGCGAGATCTCTGGCAGGTTGCTTGACCTTTGTAAATGTCACACCCCTGCAAAAGAGAGAAAAGGGAAGATGGCCATAGCCACCTTGGATGGTGCCATTGTTCACTGAGACCTTAATGAATAGGCACCACCATGATTACTATGTTTGCCATCCAGCTGGTTAGGTCCAGCCAGAGCCCAGGAGAAGAGCCCTGGTACTATGCCTTAATGGCGCCCATGAAAGCAAAGCAGAGCCACTGAGCCAAAAACGCAGACATACTTCTAGAACCATTACCCAGACAGATTCAGGTTAGTCTGGAAATGACTCCCATTTGTACGGAGCTGTGTCTCTGGAGGCCCCCCGAGTGTATCCACCTCAACCAGCTTTCATCTGTCTCAAACCAGGCCTGAAAGAAAACTGGATGGAAGAGGCAGGGGCCGGAGAGATGTTTTCCCATCCCCACCACCTCACAGCTCCTGGCGCTGGGGCTGGTGACGCCTTGTCGTTTACTCACTGTGTCACATCTCTAGAGTGCAGATTTATCTTTTTGCCATGCTTCTCAACTTTGACTGCAGCAGACAGACTCCACTTACGGGAAAGTAATTCATGGGTTCTGGAGAATTCCTTCTAGACCCCTTTTGACACATAGTGGAATGAAAGTCTTATTCTAAGATGATTCAAAAGCCAAGAATTGCTTTCACAGAAGTATGTCTAGATGTCTGCTTAGCGAGTTCTGTTTTATATTATTGAAATGAAATGATGAGTTTTGAAGCGGGGGGGGGCATCTAGTCTCGAGGATTCCAATCTCTGGAGTGTACTTAGAGCCTGCCTGAGGAGAACCTGGACTGAGGAGCTCAGAGCAGTATAGCACTGCCTGAAGGGAAGGCCCAAGCCACTCCTGTGTCACTCATTCTTCCCTTCAGAGAAGGGGCACCTAGCCTCGTGCTCCCCTCCCCCCAGCACTTGGGTGCCAACTTAAGGTTAATTCCCATTGAACTGAGTTTGCCGCCCTCACTTGACATCAGGTTGTGACCTGTCCTATTTGTCACCTAGGGACAGGTCCTCTTTATTTCCTGTTTCCTCCAGGACAAAAATCTTTCTGCCAGCAGGTTAAATGACAACTGGAGGTTTTCAGAAAAATTCCAGGTACTGAAAGTCAAAAAGTAGGTGCTGCTTTTATGAACAACAGAATCCTGTGAAAGGGTGAAAATTAGCTTCTAAGTCCATTTTTTTATACATCTTCTAAAATGGGCCACACCTGCCCAAAGCCTCAGTGTTGTGTGAAGCCCCACAGCCAGGTGGCAAGAACACCTCTTAGAATGAGTGGGGAGTGAGTGGGTCCTGCCTCTGGGATATTCCACACCGAGTTCCATCATTCATTACCCCAAAGACCAGGGGATCCATGACACCTCCAGGGTGTTCTGCATAGGGCCGGCACACAGTAGCAGCTCACTGCTCCTTCTTCTGTCCCCTGGAACTTGTGTACAGGAACAAGGGACAAAGCAGTGCATCTGAGCAATGGGTCATCTGAGAGGATGCTAAATGGCACCTTGGTGAGCTCATGACTGAGGGTTTTGAAATCTGTGAGCTGAACGATGTCCCCCCCCCTTTCATCCATCTTCTCTGGTCAGCATTTACCATGAGCTCTAACATGGCAGTCCCCTGTCCCAACAGCTACAGGAACCTCTGGACTCCAGGGGCTCCTTTGATTCACCTTCCCTCAGTGCTCCATGGGAAATAACTGTAGATGACCAGGCTAGACCCCTGTCTCCCTTCCCAGGCTTCACCTCTGTGCAGGCTCATGGTCAAGGGTAGAGTACTGAACACACCCATGGGGGCGGTACTGTCCAGAGGCAGGGCAGAGGTACAGCACAGGACCCAACATCCCAAGTCAGAGGCGGGGCCGAATCTTCTTAACAAGCAGCTCCGTGGATGGAGGGCCCCGGCCCAGCCTGAGAGCACGTTCTGCACAGTGAGCTCTCACCAGTTCCCAATATCTGCACGTGTTACCACCTCAGAGCCTTCCCCTAGTCCCTCACCAACTACAGAATGTCACAGTTATGGCTGGACTTTCCCAATTATCAGATGAGTAACCTTATGTCAGTGGTTCCCTCTCAGCCTCAGTTTTCCCAGCCATGAAAATGGACATTTAATGATGCCACTTCTTAAGGATGGGGAAGTAAGTGAGCAAACATGTGAAAGCATGCAAAAGCACCAGTCCGTAGTAAGTATTTAATTAACTGAACATTTCTTGCCACATGAAGTCCGTAGTGAATGCATGTTGTCGGGGTGTGGGGGGGGTCTGAGACTGTCATAGCATATGGTAATTGTTTCTGTCCCCATGGGGACAAATAATGTCTCCAACACTTGGGCCAAGACATCCCAACACTTGGCAGAGTTCATAAGCTGCCCAATGAACCCAACATGGCTACCTGGTTGTGTAGCCAACCTGTACAACTGCCCACGACTGACCTGGGCCAGCTACTGAATGCTGTCCCTAGAATCCAAGGAAAGGTCTTTGCTTGGTCTTTATCTCATGAGGCACACAACTCCCGTGATTTAGTTAAATCACCTTAAGACTTGAGAAAGGGCACCCTCTCCCAGCTGAGCGCCCTCTTCCCGGCGCTGTCTCTACTTCCCTGAATTTCCACCTGTAAAGTAGGGCTCAGTGGAGGGTGGGCGCAGCAGATGGCCAAGGCCCCTGCCGTGACTGACCCTGAGAAGCTGACCTATCCGAGATCTAGGAGTCCTGGCAGGTGTCTCCTCTGGCCTCTGGCAGCTCAGGGGTCCAGGTTAGGCTCTGCTTCACCCAACAGTCCTTTCTATGCAATCTTGGCTGCTGTCAGACCTCAATCTAGATACATTGCTCCTATGTCAGCCCCTTCTCTGCTCCTCTCTCTATGCTTTGACACTCACGCCATCCCCCCACCCCACCCCTGCCTTCTTCTTAAGTCTCATCCAAGGCTGCCTGCTATCCTAAGAGAAGTTTCCAGACTCCATCCCAGGGTGCAGAAAGTCCTTCTGACCTTGCCTTTCTCTTCCCCTCCTTCTTCTTCTGCCCATAGCTCAGTCCCCTCTTCTCCCAGCTCCCACCTTCAGCTTAGGCAACATTTCCTCTACCATTCTTTCCCAGAGGCCCTCCAAGCTCCCATAGTTGACTGTACTCCCCAGCCAGGCACCCATGGAGTCCTGTGTGCCGTCACTACCTGTGCATCTGCCTGTCCCCCCGATGGTCTGAAGTAACAGGGTTCCATGTCCCAGTGCAGTACTGGGCCCCAATGTGAAGCCTGGTGCAGTAAGAATGAGGTAACAGACTTTACCATGGCTTCCCCTGGAGCCTCTACCCAGAGTTCTCTGGGCATCTCAGGACAAGCTGCTGAGAGCTCCCATGAGGCTCTGGGAGACGTCAGAAGTCTCCAGCCTCTGGCCCAGCAGAGGTCTGTGGTTTTACTGCTGGTGGAAATTGAGCTGGCAGATCAAAGGCAGCGGTGACTCCAGTCCAGCTTGCCAGCAGCTAGTGCTATCGGCATATCAGTGGAATTGGTAATTTAAAATTAAGTGGGTTAATGATTGACGTCGATTTGTAAAACCTGGCCTGCCGCCTTACCTCCTACAAACACAGCCTTTTCTATTCTGCCTCATACCAGGGAGAAGGGAACATCCGAAATGGAAGTTTATTTTGTGCTTGTCCAGCCCAGCCCTGCTCAGGCCCCTGCCAGACTTTACAGCTCCCCTGTGATCTGAACCCCACACCATTCCTGTTAGATGTCTTAGCAAAGTCTTAGCACCTGAGGTCCCTTTTCAGAAGTTAAAGCTCACAAATTTGAGCCGAAGGGGAAAAGCCTGGTACAACTTTGCACCTGTAATACATGAGTGACTTGATTAAAAAAATACTCCGAAATCAGGTTCATGATCCTCCCTGTGTGGGCGAGAAATTGGGGGTGAGTGAAGGTAGGAAATATCTTCAGCTGTGCAAATCTTAACCGGGGGTCTCTGTTCTGGGACTGTCCACATTTTGGAAAAGAATGTTCTTTTGTGCTTTACGTGGTGGACAGAGGAGGGAATCAGGGAAGTAGAGCGAGTGAGGCTGGCTCCACATCTCTGTTTGGAAGCTGGGTGAGGGAATAGGGGAGAGGAAGGGCTGGAGTCTCATGTCACATGAGCAAACCCTCCTGGGTAGCTTGGAGAACCTTGTCAGAGAATAACCTTCATGAAGGCTACCAGCCCTTCTTCCTAGAACTCTGAACCCAGGTAAAGCACGAGCTGGCTGACTGCCCAGCCGCACAGGTCCATGGCACAATCCCCAAAGGTTGCTCTGAGATTAGGTGGCCCCTGTGCCCGATAGGGAAAATCAAAGGCAGGGCCTTGGGATAGACCTTGGCGGCACTCTCGTGATGGCTTCTTTCCTCCAGGGACAGTCACGGTTCCTTCAGTGAGGTCATCCACCTGGAGCATTCGCTAGGACCCTGGGATTGAGCCCAGCACACAGCCCGCTGCGCTGCCCTCCCTCCTGAGGAGCAGCCCATCTAGTCTCAGCGAGAGTGACTCACGGGTCATCTGGAGTTGCTCGAGGAATGATTTTTCACTTCACCGTTCTAGGCCTTTCTGGAAAAGGCAGGGGACACGGGAGGAGAAGAAGGACATGGTTTCCTTGTCACATCAAGCCTCATGGAAGACACCTACAGGGGATGCTGAGTGGACTGTCCCCAGAGTTCTGCCCACTAGCCAGGCAAGGTTGGACAGAATGGATGTGGTAGACCAAGAGAGCACAGAGTGTCACCTCCAGCTGCCCCCTTGGGTCTTTTAGGACAACTGCCTTCAAGTCTGTTAGGAGCAAGAGATTTGGGACCCCATATTAATAAAACAATGGAATTTTTATTTCTTTTTCTCATAAATTACATAACTCAAACCTTAAAACACCTTTAATGAACAGTGACTAGGCATGTGACACTTAATAAAGTAGGCCCAGCTCAGTTTCTGCTTGACAGGCTACCAGCCGCGAATGCGCCTTGGGAGTAAATGATTATGAGGCGGAGGCCCTTCCTGGGCTCTACTATTAAGCACTTCAAAGGTTTCCCAAGTCAGATAAAATGGAAAGCAAATGTTTTAGCAGGTGCAAGCAATGAAACCTTCCATGGTGACAGCATTTTAGGGTCTGCAAAGTGCACCCGACTGGATTCTGGGAATTCTGAACTGGCTTCATAAAAATTCATGATTTCCAGTGAGGGGAAGTGGGCGTCTTCAGAGCCCATCTGCATATGCAACCCAGAAGGAAAACATCACAGGGTCCTCTGGGTCAGGGGTCAGCTAAAGCTCTCTGGTTCCAGAAGATACCAGCATGGAACAGTCACCCTTGTGCTAGGGGACAGGAAGGCAAGTCTCTTAAGTTGGCCTACACTTGCTAAAAACACATTCGTGCAAATTTACGGTATGTGTGTGTATGTGTTCTAGGAATACGTCATAGACTTGGAGAAACAGCTTGTCACATACTTAGGATGTAATTTTATGCGAATTAATTTACCTGTCTGGGCACCATTTTTACTGATAAGATGGGGAAACCATTGCACACACCACCCAGAGTTTCTTGGGGGAATGAACAGAGCTCACGTCCTGGATGCACTGACGTCCCACTGCAGGATTCAGCACATGTTTGGGATTCTTCTTATTGTTCCATTAGGAAAACTGAATGTAAAAACTTAGCATTCTACCGCTTGGCCATTTAAAATGTGCTGTAATTTAGCTTTATAAGTCATAGTCATCCCTCACATAGACACATAATATTTTATAGTTTATGATGGACATTCTGAGACATTACCTCACTCGACCCCCTCAATGGAGATGGCCATCTGTGGATGAAGACACGTTTCTAGTTCTGCTTCGGCTCTCTTGCATAGAATGGGACCTGTGGCTTGGACCTTTGTGTCCCGAGGGCACCCACCTGTGACATGGGTATAGACAGGCTCCATCTGCCTTTCAGAACACATGCCGACCACGTCTGCAGAGTGCTCAGCACTCAGTGGCCCCATCTCGTCCCACATTTTCTTTCTTAGTCATGAAGGAACTGAACCTCTTGGTGTATTATCTGAGTGATCTTGCGGGCACCTGTTTAGGAGACCTTGATTTTTATTCTTCCCTTCCCTAATGAGCAGGGTAATGAAATGGCATTCTGAGAGTCAATGAAGGAGAACCCCTCCATTCTCCCCTCCGGGAAGAGTCAAGCAGTGATCGTTATCAGAGAACTTTCTGATTTCCAAGCCACACAATGACCCACCTCCTCCACATCAGCCACCACTCAAGGCCTGTCTCCAAGAGCTCTGAGAGGCCCACAAGACCCTCTCCACGTGCTAAGTACTCCATGGACACTGCTTGACCACTGACCCTCCTGCCCCTGCTCGCTGAGCAGTCTGGGGGAACCAGCTCAGCAGGAATGCCCTTCCCTAAGCTCCCAGATGGGGTTTGGACTCTAACACCCCTTCTTCCACGCTCACACTAAAACACGTCCGGTCTGGAATCGTTTCTGCTTTCAGCTCTTAGCACTCGTCACCTTTCGGTGCCTCTCTGACCATCACAACGGAGACCATGAAGCACAATGCACTAAATTAAGATGTGTGTGAAGAGGCCATTGCCAATACGTTCCTCACAGCATCATTCAAGAAAGGAACATACCAAACTTCCTCATGTCCATCAGGAATAAAACGTGCAGCTTCCATCCACCTCAGCCTCGGGCAAGCCTTTAAACCAGGTTGCAAGCAATGCAGAAAGAATTTCACGTGGCATCTCAAAGTGAGCACGTTATCATGATGTGTGTCTGATAGGAACCCTCCCTAAATGTATACATTTTATGTTTAAATGAGCCAAAGTGTTGGTTGTGTTCATTCCTTACATTTGAAGCACTCCGTGATGAGCTCCTCAGCCTGAGGGTCTTTGCCTGAGGGTCTTGAGAGCTTTTGCAGAGCCTAGCCACCCCAAGCTGCTTCTTGCCATCAAACTTAATTAGGCTAATTTTGTGCTCCATGCAAAGGGCCTCCACCGACTTGGCATGAATAGGCTTATCACAGTTAAAAGCAAGCACATAATGATGAGCTTGGTATAAAACTCATCTCAAAATCCAGATGCTTCTACTTCCAACATCAGCTTAACATTTTGTCGGCGTAACCTGATGCTTGACTTGTTCACTGCTCACTGTACACCCCGTCTGTCTGTTAAAGACAGAAGTATACAGCTTATACATACATACATACATACGAAGAGCAATGTCTGCAGCATCGTAAGAAATCCACCACGCTCAACACGAGTCTGCAGATGATTCCTACCCAGCAGCATGATTTCAGATGGTATATGTTTTGTCTATTTTTTTTTTCTTGTCCCACCTCAAGTTTCTAATTTCTCTATAGGAAATGCAATTGTACTATTGTGCTGAAATGATCTTAGTTTAAGGAAAGCCTTAGAAACTGGCTGAGGATAGTTTTGGGGGGCAGGGGCATCTCATGGAAGTAAGCCGTCTGCGTAAACATCCTCAAGTAGTGTTGATGGCAGAGCCCTGGTCAGCACTGAACTCATCGCTGCGCTTTCCAGAACGTCCTGTGGCGTCACCAACAATCGCTATGACCTTGGGCTGCACACCATTCTTAAGCATCCTCACTTGGGGCCGAAGCCATTGCGCCTCAAACTTTATCTCCTCGCTACAGCAAGCAGGGTTTAAGCCAGGGGCACGCATCAGCGTGTATGTGCCGGCCAGACTCTGCAGGCCGGATTTCAGCATGTTATCCTCTGAACTTCCGCTGTTGCTATGGTGTGAATGTTCTTTGGGAGGTGGGGCTTTGGGGAGGTGCGTTAGGTCATGAAGGTGAGGTCCTCACAATTAGGACTGTCCACTGTCCACAGGTATTAGACTTATCTGTCCCAGAGCTTCCCCGTGCCTTCTTCCACGTGAGCACATAGCAAAAAGGCAACGTCTGTGAACCAGAAAGACCCTCGCCAAGCGTGTTGATCTTGAACTTCGCAGCTTCTAGAACCGTGAGAAGTGAGTGACTAGTATACGGAGCCACTCAGCTGATGCGATTTTTGCCTCAGCAGCCACAGTGGATGAAGACAATTGTTCCTGGGGACAGGTGTTTGGGTGCCAACTGACCCTCCCTCTCCCTGCCATTCCCCTAGTTCATTCTGGTCTAGCTTCGTGGTTAATAAGCAACTTGCCAAGTGAATGGCTCGAGATGGTATCAGCCCGCTTTAAACAAAGATTGTGTTTTCTAAGTTCCCCCAAGCATTTGCAGATTGTCCCGGTCTGCATGACTCATTCATTTGTTGATGCTGAAATGGGAGGCAGCTGTTTTGTTCACTTGGCATCATTCTTCCATCAAGGAAGGGAGTGAACCTGTGTTCCTGATGGTCACATGAAGAGAAGTGGATGTTCCAGTGAAGCCACAACAGGAAGTGAGGGCCTGGATCAGGGCTGAACTCCAGCCAAAGCCCTAAGAGAAGTAAGTGCAGACGTATTCACAGTGCCCACCTCTTCCCGAAGCATGGGCCTTTGCAGCCTCCCAGTTGCCCTTGATGTCTCGTGGAGACATCACAACAAGACACTTACTGTTCCCTGGAGGTGGAAGCCAAAGCCATGCTGAGGAGCAGGCTGAACTTCTGAGTAAGGATTTTGTCCTGCATTAGCGACAGGGACAATGTTCTCACAGGGTTGCTTGTAGCTGACCTTGAACTCACTCTGAAGCTGAGGATGACCTTGAACATCAGATCCCCCTGCCTCTACCTCCCAAGTGCTAGTGTTACAGGTATGTGCTGTCACACCCTGTTTATGTGTCCTGGGGATTGAACCCAGGATGTCACATAGCTAGGCAAGCACTCTACCAATGAAACTTCATCCCCTCTTCCCTTGAGGAGCAATTGAAGTAACTGTAGGTCCCACCACCCTGACTCTGACCATAGGATGTCCATGGAAACACTTCAAGCCATTTAGGAAAGAGGGCAGAAAACCTGCATCATCAACAATACCTTAACTTGAGAAGCCCCAAGCTCAGGGCTTGTAACACACACATCATATTCTATTTTTTTTTTTTTTTTAAATCGTAAAGGATCCAAAATGTTCAGAATTTTCACTCCTAGGATCCTATCCCATAAACATGACATGATTACCTACAGAAGCACATGTACAGGTGAACATGCAAGGATGGTTAGCACCACTGTGAGGTAGCTGAAGACAAAACCACGGAGTCAAATGATTGCCCTTAGTGGGAAAATGTTCAAATCAATTAGAAGTCCTTCTCCTATGACTGAATGAGAGTTTCGTCATTTGATTTGAGGTGATTTCTCTGGCACATTAGTGAGGGAGAAAAGCAAGGTGGAGTGGTCCAAACAAGATGTGTGTGTCCTGGGTGTGCACTGAGATTCGTATGTCTGTGTATTATGATGGGAGTGTAAGGTGCAGAACACAGAACAGGCTGTCAGCATGAGTTGCAGGAAAAGGTAGGACACGATGGAAGGAGGCAAGTTCATTTAAGCCGATGTTCACAAGCAGTCTTGATTGTAAAAATTAGATGCGTGTGCGAATGTGTACGTGTCAAAAGAAAAAGTTCAGATTTGCTGACTGGGAGAGCCATTGAGAACAAGTCCGAAGCAAGGCAGGTGGAGAGAAATTTATAAAGTGGGATGACATCTCTGTGAAAACAAACAATATTCTTATGGAGTCCCACGTAGAGCCGTGTGGGAGGCTGCAGCCCCAACCAGCTTGGGAGATGCCGGGAGGGGGTGGGGATGGGGTCCAAGGCATCCCTTAGCCGTTTCATTATGCGTTTTGTTCTGCCTCAGTGCTTTGAAAGCCAATTTTTCATATTCCAAAATGTATCAAATTGACAATGATCTTATGCCCCACTGTGCCTGTTCCCTGGTGATTTTAAGGAAAGCATCAAGTGATTCTGTTCCTCAAACAGGTGGCCTTCTGAGCCTCTGGCTGTCCTTGAGCATGGGTACCGCTGGAGCTGGACATTTTCTCAGGATTTCCATTGGGCAGCTGGAACCCACTCCTGGTGACCTGATGGAGCTGCAGGTGTCTCCCGTCAGAGTTGAGGGGAGGCCCTGTTGTGGTACCCGTGGGAATGCATTCCTCACTCAGACCCACGGAAAGCAATATGCCCTTTGGGGTCCTTTGATAGCCAGACAAGACTAGTGGCCACCTGGAGCCAAACTGGGGGCCCAGCCAAGTCTTGGGGTTGCTGAAGGCCCATGTGGAGGTGAATGGCTTATCCTTGGGAGGATTTTGGTCCCCAACAGTCAGCCTGGGTGGTTGTCATTGTGATACATTCAGAGCAGGCACGAAAACAGGCAAAATGAAGGGTGCCATGGATTTCAGTTTCTGGAATGTTTTCACAGGGAAGGAAAACCCTCAAGTGAAGTTCTCCAGACCCAGCTGATAGACATAAGAAAGGAGAAGGGTGGAGGTCAGATGTCAGGTTCTCCTACCAATGTCCCAGACAGGAAATACCAGGCCCTCACAGGGCTCTAAGGTTGCCCCCCCGCCCCCCCACCATTCCTAAACTGAGCTCAGGAGTGGGAGCCCTATGCAGGCCCAAGATGGTGACCAGAAGCAAACGCCTAGAGGTCTCCATAGAGACTGGGCTGCCTAATGGCTGGTTATTGCTAGAATTGCCTGTTCCTGGGAAGAAAGTTCTAGAAGACGGTCTGTAGGCTTCTCGGAGTTGTAGGAAGTGAAGCTCTCAACACTTGGCTTTAGCAGATGCCATTTGGTCTGTCCTATGTCGTGTCTCCTAAGGCCAGGATAAGCAGTGGGCAGCCCTCTCTCAAGGGCAAGTTAACAGGCTCTACCTTGTCTGCTTAGAACCTTCTTCAAAGTCAAGGACCCCACTGAGCCCACCTGCAAGTGCAGTGTGGAATTGTGGGCGAGGGAGCAGCGCAACAGGAGAGAGCAGAGTATGTGGATAAGTGCTCCAGAATCCTCACCTTTAGCTAGGAAATTCTGGAAACCAGACTTCAGCCTCCTCTAAGACTCAAGGAATAGATTCTCCCATTTTGCTTCCCCACAGTCAGGCTTGGCAAGCACTTAGGAGCCATTTATTGGAATCACTGATTTTGTAACTTCGGAATTTGCATAGGATATTATAATCTGTAACATGCTGTCATAACCAAAATATGTTTATTCATGTGTGGTAACTGTTAAGCTTGGATCCAACCAAATGAATTGAGCTGGTGATCTTGGTGGATTTTTCTCAGCATTTATTTTTCTATTTCTTTCTCTAGAAAAAAAAAATGTATACTTGATAAAAGTCCCAGAACTCAGGAGACTGAGGTAGGAGGATCACTGTGAGTTCGAGGCCACCCTGAGACTATATAGTGACTTCCAGGTCAGTCTGGGCTAGAGCAAGACCCTATCTCGAAAATAAACAAACAAACAAAAAAAGAATACTTGACAAAGGCGACAGATTCTTTAGGAAGTGGCACCCTCGTGAGCCTATGCAGTTTTATTCCAACAGCCCTGAATTTTCGTCAGTCTTGCATCTCTGCCTCATGCAACTTAGACCAAGTCAAGTTCACCTTGCCATGAGGCTTTGAGTGTGATCTTGCTGTCAGTTTCCTGTTTCATCTTCCTTATACCAGTTACGTGTCACTGGAAAACACCATCTATGCATTATTAACATAGTGCTTAGTGCTCTGAGAAATTTACGGTTACCAGCAACAGAAATTCGACCCAAACCAGCTTATGAGGTGACTCCAACAGAAATGTGTGCTTGTGTCACAAAAAAAAAAAAAAAAAAAAAAAAAAAAAAAACCCTGGAGTGAGGTTGGACCCAGCTGCTCACGAATCCAGGCCCGAGCCTTCATTCTGTCCATCTGTGATGGGCAGGACTTCTAGACACCCCAGGCTCATATCCTTCTAAGGCCAAATTCACCCCAAAGGTCTGTATCTTTCTAGATTATGCTGGCGAGAGCCTCCAGGATGTGTCTGATTGGTTCCAGTAAGGTCCATCTGCAACGGAAGACTGTGATGCTCTGATTGGCTGAGCCCAGGTCACATGCTCATCCATAGACCGCTGGTAGGATGGGCCGGAGTGATGGCTTAGCTGTTAAGACGTGTGCCTGCCAAGCCTAAGGAGTCCCCATACCCATATAAGCCAGATGCACAAGGTGGTGCATGTGTCTGGGGTTTGTTTGCAGTGGCCAGAGACCCTGGCATGCCCATTCTCTCTCTCTCCCTCCCTCTCCCTCTTTGTCTCTCAAATAAATAAGTAAAATATTTTTTTAAAAAAAGAACACTAGTAGGAGAAATGAACATAACTGTCACCCAACCCTATGAATCAGAAACAAAAGAGCAAGGCTTGCGTGTGGAACATTGAACACTATTCCTGGAAACACAGGAGTTGGGTGCTCAGCAAGGCAAAGCAAATATTATCCTGAAGAACTATTACTGTCTTGCTTTTGAAAATGAGGAAATCGAGGTCTGGAGAGATGAAGCACCTTCCCTCAAATCACAGAGACTTAAAGAGAAATCCCCTGTACTGCCGAACCATCGTGTTCCAAATATTGCCTCAAAGCTCCCACCACCTGCTGTCATGTTCGGAAGAGTCACCATTTAATGCCTGCTTTCTTGAGAGCCAAGGTTCCAGGAAGGACACTTGGGACTAAGTGAGAGCTTGTCTCCCTACCCTGGGCATCTTCCTTGTGGACTCAACAAAGCTCCTTCCCTGTGAACTGGGCTCAGAGCCATCCTCCACCCACCCACCCACCCACCCACTCTATCCTTTTTTCACTCTTACTGAGTCGGAATTGAAACATTACTGTGGTGACTATTAGTTTCAAGGAAAAATTGTAATTGCTTCTAGATCCACTCACGGGTTTCAAGAGCGATTTAACCTTTAACTTTCTCGGTACAAAGGGAGGCTTGCTGCGCAGGGAATCTAACAAGACCGTCATTTATCGCTGGCAGAGTTCATTAGTCAATCGTAACAGTTTAATTATTAGCATTCTAATGCATAAGCATTTAACCAGACAGAACAACTTGCTTGGCACATAGAACAAGACTTCTTAAAGGGAGCTGAATTAACCCACACAATTGCTTGTATTATGGTGTGTTATTAAAATGAGATGGTTAAAATGCAAGAGACAAAGCGGGTCCATATATTGAGCCAACAAACCAGCATTTGGCTTCCTGGTATTAAGAAGCAGCTTTGGGGCTGGAGAGATGGCTTAGCAGTTAAGGCTCTTGCCTGCGAAGCCAAAGGGCCCAGGTTTGATTTCCCAGGACCCACATAAGCCAGATGCACAAGGTGGTACATGCATCTGGTGTTCATATGCAGTGGCTGGAGGCCCTGGTGGGCCCATTCTCCATCTGTCTCTCTTCTCTCTATCTCTCTGCTTGCAAATAAATAAACTTCTTTAAAAAAGAAGCAGCTTTGTTTTTGTTTCTAGGGTTTTTTCCCCTCAAACTTAAATTTTTAATTTAAGATTTTTGTTTTCTTTTTTGCTGCTCCAAATGGAGGGTTCAAATGATAGGAGGATCTATTTTGATCCACTGAGAATATAAAGAGGCGGCTTCAATAAGGAAAAAGAGAGACCCGAAGGAAGGCCCACAAGGTGGCCCTGAGTAGCTGGAAGTTCTGCTGTTCCCAGGCTCCATGGCCCTACATTCCAGCTGCTCAGCAGAACTGCCGGGGATTTGTGTAAGGTACCCCATCCAAGTCACATGGCTGGAGAAGCCTACATCCTGTGTGTGAAGAAAACACACAGGGAGGTATCAAAGCCACTCTTACTTGTGATAAGGGTTGGAAACCCCTGTCCTACCTCATTACAGTGAGACTCCCTAACTGTATTTGTCAGATGAGAATGTGCTAACAGCAGCACTGTTTGAGAAGCCAAGAAAGAAAAGAAAAGAAAAGAAAAGAGAAAAGAAAAGAAAAGAAATGAAAAGAGAAAAGAAAAGAAATGAAAAGAGAAAAGAAGAAAAGAAAAGAGAAAAGAAGAAAAGAAAAGAAAAAAGAAAAGAAAAGAAAAGAAAAGAAAAGAAAAGAAAAGACACACACACCTGAATTTCCATGGATGGATGACTGGAGAAACGACATATGGGGCACACTTACAATGAAATATTATTCAGTCTTAAGGAAGAACGTGATTCCAATACGTGCCTCAACGTGGATGAACCTTGAAGACACACAAAGTGACAGAAGCCAGGTACAAAGTCACAGTCACTTCATAATTCATATGTGAGGTGCTTACAATAGTCAAACGCATAGAGACAGAATGTCCGCGAGAGGTTATCAGGGAAAGTGGAGAGTCATTTTGTGTGTTAATGCCACAGAATGATGTGCAGAAAAATGACAAATTTTATATTTTGCCTATTTTATTATAATAAATAAATGAAGAAAAAAAGACTAAACCTTGTCATATCAACTTTTGAGAATCAGTACACAGCCAATGAGACTGTAATAGAAGTCTTTGAAAGCCTGAAATGCTGTATGTACTTGTGGAGGTAGTGGTATTCCTTAATTATTTGTTTTAATCATATTGTTTTAATAAGTGGCTACACTATAAACAGCTGAGGAGGTTAATTAATAATGTCAAACCTAAACGAGTATAATTAATGTCACTCAGCAAAAGCCTTCACTCGACTCAAAACATATTTTCCCTCTGGGGTAATCTTGGCTTGATTTTTCTAAACAGTTTTGCCTTTGACTTGGGAGACAGGAGCTCTTTGAGGGTTGGGAAGTGATGGGAAGTCTGGCCTTGTGTATTTGTGGCGGAGGGTGTTGTCAGTGACATCCACACCCTGGCCTTTGAGATTGGGTTAGAAGCATGTCGTTTTGTTTTGTTTGTGTGTTGTGTTGTGTTGTGTTGTGTTGTGTTGTT
The DNA here is from genome assembly GCA_036365145.1 of Orientallactaga sibirica. Taxonomy (NCBI): domain Eukaryota; kingdom Metazoa; phylum Chordata; class Mammalia; order Rodentia; family Dipodidae; genus Orientallactaga; species Orientallactaga sibirica. The sequence continues at coordinate 110,510,102 of JAEOAD010000001.1, read as the reverse complement.
CTGTTCTGTTCTGTTCTGTTCTTCTTGAGGGTCTCACATAGCCCAGGCTGACCTAGAACTCACTATGCAGTCTCAGGGTAGCCTCGAACTCATAGCAATCCTCCTACCTCTGCCTCCCAAGTGCTGGGATTAAAGGCCATGCCTGGCCAAGATTCCCATGTCTTGAAATCATCTTTTCTATGCAGGGCTCGAAGGGAAATGAAGCACAACCAGCAATCACTACAAGATCCAGTGTGGGGGCTAGAGAGATTGCTTAGTGGTTAAGGTGCTTGAAGTCTAAGGACCCAGGTTTGATTCTTCAGGTTCCACGTAAGCCAGATGCACAAAGAGGCGCATGCATCTAGAGTTTGTTTGCAGTGGCTAGAGGCCCTGGTGTGCCTATATTCTCTCTCTCTCTCTCTCTCTCTTTCTGTCTCAACTAAAAATAAATTTTTAAAAAATTTTAAATTTTAAATTTTAAAAAGAGCCAGTATGCTAGAAGCCCAGGCTTCTGATGGAAATGACCACCAGGGGCTGTTGAAGATAGATGAGAAGAAGTTCTTCCCATGACCAGGCAAGTTCACACGCAAAACTCTGAAGCATCACCTGCTGGAGAGCTGGTCCTAGCCCCTCGACTATGAGCACGTGTCACGTGCTACCCAATGAGCAGCCTCACCTTCTGGTTCCTCCTGCTCCTCCAACTATGCTTTCTGGATCCTTTGACTTCTTCCACCCCTGAGGAAGAGAAAAAAGTAAAAACAACCCAGGAGTTCTGGCTCTGGGGTTCTAGAAGGCTAAGCATAGGAATGGTGGCTCTTGGGTCTTTTGTGTAAAGCTTCTGAGGTTTCGGCTCTGAGGAATAAGCTGTGTGCTCACAGCAACCCCCTTCTTTTCAGCACCTAGACAGCTTCCGGCAAGTGCAGACTGTCCGTAGCAATCAGGAGCTCCAGATCTATATCTTTTGACTCCTTTCAATGATATCTTGTTGCTTTTTTTTTTTTCCTACAGTTGAATGCAGCTGTAAGATTGTATATATGCTAGCATGCTAGAATAATGAAGGAAAAGATGAGGGATGGAGCTCAGGCACCTCAATATCAGGTCACATGGGACAAGAAAACAGAATGGAAGGGGGTTATTTAGAAATGGAAGGGGGTTATTTAGAAATGGAAGATCACCAAGAAGAGCATCTGTCTTCTGTCCTCATTATTACACCCAAAGGGGTGCCAGGGCATGGGCAAGACGACTAGGTACACAGTAACCACTCAGCAAGCTGAGCAATGCTGGAGGAAGGTTCTGCCAGGGTGTCGGGCTCCCAGGCTCCCTCCATTTGAGGGGAGTAGCTACAGCTTGGGTCATTGGAATGTATAGAATGGGACACCCTTTTAGAAGTGACCACTTGTGTCTAACCAGAGGCTCCATATGGTGCTTTCAATCTCAGAGAGCTTGCCCTCCCCTCATAAACATCTTTATCACCTTATGGTGGTGGACCCTACCTTTGGCTCAGGTGAGCCAGAGAGACAGCCAGTTGGTCGGGGCTACGGGCTGTCTCAGGAAGAGGCTGAACTTGACCAACTACAATGTTAGGATTTTAAATCCTAAGAAAGAAGACATCCCTCTCCCAGGAGGGGTTCAGGTTGTTTGTGGAAAAACAGATGGAGGGAAGAGATAAGACATCAGGTCATACTTTGATCTCTAGCAAAGTGGAGGCTGCAAAGTGGATACCTTGAGGGGCCCAGTCACCCTAAGTGCTTAACAAAGCGATCTGACTCCCTCTCAACCCCATGGAAAACGCTGGAAGCTGTGGTGGTTTCTGTAATCCTAGCATGCTGCATGTAGTATGGCTCCATAGGAAGTGGAGACTTCCTCAGAAGCTCCTGGCGAGCACAGCAAAGACCATCAGAGCGAGAATCCAGAGCGAGAACCCCGCCTCACATGAGGGGGACGGGCGAGGGTTCACTTGAAATTTGTCCTGTGATCTCCACACACATGCTGTAGCACACGAACAGCCACAGCTTCACTCATGACCTGGCACACATGTATGAACACATACAAATAAATAATAACAATTTTTAAAATAAGGTAGGGGACTGGAGAGATGGCTTAGGGGTTAAGGCGCCTGCCTCCTAAGCCTAAGAACACTGGTTCCAATCTCCAGTGTTTCTAATCTCCAGGTCCCACGTTTAGCCAGATGCAAAGTGACACAAGGGCGCAATGCTGCACTTGACCACAAGGGGGCGCACACATCTGGATTTCGTTGCCAGCAGCTGAGACACTGCAGTGCGCCCATCTCTGTCTTCCTCTCTCTCTCTGTCTCTCTCTCTCTCTCTCTCTCTCTCTCTCTCTCTCTCTCTGTCTCTCTCCGTGTCTCTCTCCAAAAAAAAATAATAAAAAATAAAAGATTTAAAAATAAGGTAGGGAGCAACGGAGAAAGAGACCAGACATTGACCTCTGGCCTCTGCACTCATGGGCACACGTGTGCATGTAGATATACACATATACACACACACAGGTGTACTTATACACATCAGACATACACATATGCATACACACACACACACACACACACACACACACACACACACACACAAAAAAAAATACTAGGGTAACAAGAGGGATTAATAGGGTGGGGAGTGTTGAGAAAAGGATGGGTAGAGAGGTCTATGAGAGATAATCGACCCAACATAAAACATAGATATGTACAAAAAAAACTTAAATAAATAAGAAATAGGAAACACTGCTGTAAAGCGGTTACTTCTCAGTCCTAAGTATTCCTCAGTGTCAGCTTGATGACTTTTGAACACAGCCGGCTGGCTTGGCTCCGCCCCCACAATGCTTTGTTCAGTCTCTGATAGGGACCAAAACATAAAAACAAAAATTCAGTGCGCAGGCATGGTGGTGCACATCTGTACTCCCAGGACTTGGGAGGATCAGTCGGACACGGTCATGACTATAAGCACGACTACTAAACGGCAGACAGACGTTGCTCACATTTAAATGAAATCGGTGCCGTTTAACAGTTTTCTAAGGCACTTCTACCAACTCCCGTCAGCAGCACATGAGGGTTCCAGTTACTCTGCTTCCTTTCAATGCTTGCTATTTCTGTCTTCATTTTTTAAAAATTTATTTGAGAGCGACAGAGAGAGAAATAGGCAGAGTGAGAGAGAGAGAGAATGGGCTCACCAGTGCAAATGAAGTCCTGATGCATGCGCCACCTTGTACATCTGGCTTATGTGGGTTCTGGGGAATCGAACCAAGGTTCTTAGGCTTCACAGGCAAATGCTTAACCACTAAGCCATCTCTCTACCCCCCTGTCTTCAATTTTAATGATTCTGTCAAGTATGGAGTTACATCATGCTGTGACTAACAAACTTGAGAACCTTCTTACTGACCACTTGAATATCCTCTTCCTGAAGTGTCTACTTTTGTCCTCAATATTCATGTCTAAATTACCATTTTATATTGGATTAATAATAAGTCCTTTACCTTACTATCTCTTCAAGATTCCCATAGCTTTTCTTAGCCATTTGATTTCCGTATAAACTTTAGAATCAGTTTAATGATTTTAAACAAGAAAGAAAAAAGCTTTTTAGAAATGGTTTATGGTGGCATTTAATCTATGGATGAATTTTGGGAGAACTGACATTTCTAAGATCCAGAGTCTACCAATCTATGAACATAGTAAGTTTATTTAGTTAGGTCTTTTTTCTTCCAATGATGCATTGTTGTTTTCACAACAGAGGTCTGTTACAGATTTGGTTATGTTAATTCCTATGTGTATGGGTTTTTTTTTAATGTGGTAGTACTTATAGGATATATAAATAGACAAGTGGGTTCTAGCATATTCTGGAGTGTCAGACATATTTTTTATTTCAGGAACTGGAGAGATGGCTCAGTGGCTAAAGGGGCTTGTGTTCACAAACTGATGGTCTGGGTTCAATTCCTCAGTAACCACATAAAGTCAGATGTACAAAGTGGTGCATGTATCTTGGGTTTGTTCATAGTGGCAAGGGGCCCTAGTGCACCCATATAGACATACTCTCTCTCCTTACAAATAAATGATAAGATATTAAAAATAAATATTTTTTCATATGGTGAGAGTTGTATATACAGTTGTATAAAATCTTTCAGAATTAATTGAGAGAGACAGAAAGAGAGAAAGAGAGAGAAAGGGAGGGAAGAAGGGGGGAAGAAGAGGAATTATAAGAAGAAAATGGGCATTCATATTTGAAAAAAATCTCAATATAACTGATTTTTGGAAGAAAATCTAACTTGTATTTATGCACATAAAAAAATACCAGTCTTGAGCCGGGCGTGGTGGCGCACGCCTTTAATCCCAGCACTCAGGAGGCAGAGGTAGGAAGATCGCTGAGAGTTCGAGGCCACCCTGAGAGTACATAGTTAATTCCAGGTCAGCCTGGACCAGAGTGAGACCCTACTTCGCAAAACCAAAAAAAAAAAAAAAAAAAAAAAAAAAAAACCTGTCTTGTGCTGGGGCATTTCTAGTTTCCTTCTTAACACCCATCTTCAGGATATTTGTTCTATTTCATTTTCTTTTCTTTTCTTTTGTTTTTTGTTTTTGTTCTGCTGGGGAATAGAAACCAGGACTTCACACATGCCAGGCAAATCCTCTGTCCCCGAGCCACACCCCAGCCCTACCATCTTTAGCTTGAAAGCTTTCTCTTGTGAATGTTAATGGATTTTTTAATCAGAAGGCGGGCGGGGGAGGGGGGAGCCAAGAAGTTAAAAGGAAAGCAGCGATACATTTTTGTGCTATTGGAATGTTGAGTCTTGGGTAACCCTAGAGATGGCCTTGAAAAATTGTGGACCATAAATATAGAATCATTCTCCTGATCAAACAAGTTCAGTCCAGATGTCTACAAACCCCGGCCAGGCCAGCAGCTGTTGCTCACTTTCACTCCTGAACTGCTCGGCTGTCCAGAGGAGGGCGTTACTCTGTGTAGAGTGCACAGCCTGGAAGGACAGCACTTCATCAACAAGGCACAGAGAATGGCAAGAAGAGATTCGAACCCAGACCAGCCCACTTTTTCAGCCCATGCCCTTTCCAGTACATGAGTATTTTATTTTTTTTCATTTTCCAATCACAACCTCAACCACCAAAAGCTGCTGTGAACCCTTAAGCCACGGTACAGAGGGCCCCCTTCAAGATAAATTCACTTGGCTTGGAATGCACTGGCATTATTGAAAAATATTACAGAAATCAAAGCACTTTGCACTACTTTATTTGTTATTTTTATGGTGCTCTAGGATTTTTGTGGGATTTGTGTTTCATTTCACTTCTGTAACCCTGCCAATGCATTAAAGCAATATTTTCAATTGGGGAAAGAAAAAAAGAAAACGCACCAGTTTTCCTAGCAAAAACGCCACAACGTTTTCCATCCTTCTTTCATACGGTCTTGAGGAAACCCTCCCTGCTGCACCTCCAGCCCTTCCCTCCTCCCCAATCTCATAAAGTGCAAATTGAATACTCAGGCTACTGTTTAATCATCCCCTAATGTTCAAAGAAATTCGGGCTGCGGTTGCAATTTAAACACAGCGATGATGACCACCCCCCCATCCCCCAGAGGTCACAAATCAGAGTCAAGAAAAGTCCAAGCGAGCCGGGCATGATGGCGCACGCCTTTAATCCCAGCACTCAGGAGGCAGAGGTAGGAGGAGCTCCCTGAGTTCGAGGACACCCTGAGACTACACAGTGAATTCCAGGTCAGTCTGGGCTACAGTGAGACCCTACCTTGAAAAAAAAAAAAAAGTTCAAGCAGTGTCGCCCAGGCTGTCTGTCACTTGTCACCCGCAATATGACAAATGGCTACAGTGAGAGGTGCTCAAGGGTCTGGGAAGCAGGAGCCTCCCCTCCCCAAAAAATCAAAACACACTCCCTCCGAGCTCATCCATTCATTGAGCAGTCATACATGTGCAATCTCCATGGCCTACAGGTACTATTCACCATTGATGCGCCCTGTCTGAATGAAGGCAGGGAGGTTTCACAGAGTGAATTTAATTCTGCTGACACCTATAGTGCTATGGCTGGAACCCTAAGGATGTCCAGACTCAACCAACACGGAGCCCATCTGTTATAAGTCAAGCATGCCCAGGGCTTCCTTGCTTACTAGATAATTCTGAGATTCCACCTTCAGAGACCTTTGTTTCATGCTAGGGAAACTAGAAGTCAACAAATAAGAAAGAAAAACAAAAGCAAAAACTCAAATCACAGGCTGGCACTTGGATAGACCCAAGGCCTGGAAACAAATGGAAAGCAAGTGGGAGTGGGCAGAACAGACCCAGAACTTTACAGGGTGGTCTGAGAGGGCCTCTGGGATGAGGTGACAGGCAGCTGAAACTTGGAGGATAAGAAGAAAGTTCAGCCCCCGTGGGACCAGCAGAGCACAGGTCTGCACACAGGACCATCCGGGTCTCAGCTGCCCCCTGTTGCCTTGCTTCCATGCCCTGCAAGATTGGTGTTATCTTCCTTAACAAACACACTTGCTCACACACTAGGCTCAGAAAAGTCAAGTGACTTGCTCAAAACCTGATAGCCAAAAACAGCGTTGCAATTCAGAACGCAGGAACACGAGGCGTCAAACCTGTGCTTGGAGCTCTCACGTGATTGTGATACGTCTCACTGGCCAATCCATCAGCTACCACCAGCCCTGTGAATGCAGAGGATACCGGATCAGGCCCTTCACTGCGTGGATGTCTACATATTTCTTTTCTTCACACTCATAGTCATCCTAAAAGGAGTTAAACTCCCAAGATTCCCTGTACTGGCCAGAGTTTCCTTTAAGCAGAGACACCCCCCCCCCCATCACTGCAACTGGGACAGTGGTGTCAAAACCCAAGGCGGGATGTCTTCGCAGAGTACAACTTCTCACAAAGAAGGGAGCCCAGCCCTATAGGCTTCCTGATCCTATAGGTGCTTTAAGGTCCTCTGTTGAGAGCTACAGATTTCCCCAGAACAGGAGCTTTACAACACCATGTGACTGACTGTCAGAAACCTTCCAGCAGTCCCATGTCCACCATCCAGGTTTCCCTTATACCTTGCCACAAACACCATCCACCTCTTTGGTGATGCAGCCAATGTCTCCTGAGGCATCCCATGAAGAACACGCGCTCTGTGATCCCACCTGTCTTCGTGGCCATTGTTTTGAATGCAGATGGGTTAGTACGACGACGAAGCATCCGACGATGAAGCATCCCTGCGTGCCACACCCACGCTGACGTAGCTGTATATCACACACACACACACACAGCAGTGCACTGTGGCTGGAAATGCTGCTTCTAGCCCTTGTGGCTCACGGCCAAGGTTGTGGGTTGATGAAACCCATTGCAACGACCTCGATGAAGCACGAGAAAAATGCGCCTCTCCCTGAACTGCTAGCTCTACCCAAAATAGGTACGTTACATCATGGCCACCTAGGAACTGCCTCTTACCCAACCAGGTGTGCCATGAAGGGGCTTTTCTGAATCATTTTCTTAAAAGAGGCTGCCATTCTGGGAACACTTGTTAGCTTAGAATAGCAGCTAACACATGCTCCGGCTTACCAAGGGCCAGGGGCTACTCTCGGCCCTTTTCCACATTAATCCATTCATGCTCATAGCAAATCTGCCATGTGATTCTATTCATCTTACAGGTGAGGAAACAAAGCACAAAGAGCTGGCATCACTCACCTGAGACCATACTGCTCGAGAGGAGGAAGCACTGGTCCAGGCCTGCCTGTTCACTCTGTTGGCTCTCATGCACAGTCAGACGTGAAGGTCCCCTACCTTGTTAGACAAAAAGTCAAAAGTCAGAACCGTGTATCCAGCTGTGAGAATGGGCCAAGCAAAGACAGAAGAAGCAGTGGAAAAGTATTGTCAGTTTCCAGTTGCATTTTTATATATGTCAAAGCCTGCATCGGGGGCTGGGAGATGGCTCAGTGGACAAAGCAGTGTTTGCTGCCCAGATAAGAGGACCAGGGTCCTCTTGAGTACTCACATAAACACGGGGTGGATGTGGTGGCCCGCCTGTAATCCCAGCACTCGGCTAGCTCACTAGCTGACCTGACAAGTTCTGTGTTCAAGTGACAGACCCTTGCTCAATAAATAAGATGGACAGCCACAGAGGGAGACACCGATGTCAACCCCCGGCTTCCACATACACATGCTCACACAGGCACACACTTCTGCACACATACACGTGTGAACGTTCATACATGAATGCATGCACATCATACGCACCTGTACATGCCAAAGAAAAAAGAGGCATATATGGCAGCAGAAGAGGGGACCATGGGGAGTAGAACTGGCTATTTTAACTGCCGTTATGAGGCCTGGACTAGCAGATGCTGGCACTGTGTCAGTGCCCTGCCCTGTGGCAGGTCTGTTCTCAGACTCTTGGGAGATATCAATCCTGGTCCATCAGCAACCTTCCAGGAGAGCTGACTGCCAAGGCCTGTCTCTGGTTTCCCAACACTGACACTGCTCAGAGGAACCACTTCCCCTAGGCAGCCATCTTGATCCTGGGTTGAGATGTGTAACATCAAAATCTTTCCCAGAGGAGCTCTGTGCAAGACAAGGTTTGTCTTTATCCAGAGGATTTGTGTGTGTGTGTGTGTGTGTGTGTGTGTGTGTGTGTGTGTATGGTGTAAATGCATACATGTGCCCGTGTACTCACCTGTGGCAGTTGAGCCAGTCCCTTCCTGATTCTGGGGCTGGATGTTTTTTCCACAAGCTCCAGCAATTTTGGGGTCTCTGCTCCCCTATGGGACCGGGGTCACAGATGCGTGCCGCTATATCCAGCCGTTTATGTGGCTCACGGGGATGAATTCAAGGGTCCCTCAGGCCTCCTTAGACCCTCATGCTTGTCTATAAAGTGCTCTTAACTGGTGAGCCAACTCTCCAGCCTCAGAGAAGTCATTTTAAGAAACCACATCAGTGAGGTGAAAATGGATGATCTCTCTGTAGTGACACATCTTGTATCCTGTCAGTTCTGAGAGAAAAGCAGAGACAAACACACCTTATCACTCCTCGTTCCCCAGCCCTGGTCTAGGCTAATAGTGGCCAAGAGAGGGCCTGGCATACAGTGAACAGGCAGGCTTTAGGTTGGCAAGAACAATAGGACCCCCAGAAGCTCATGTTCAGAAGGGACCTCAGATGGCCTTGCTTGGCACTGTCCAGTAGAGGGAGAATTTGAGGCACCTGTTCTATTTAAAATATAGTGTCACTTGAAATTCCTAGTAGCCATGGAGGAAGAGGGCAGGAGGAAGGAAGGAAAGGGCAAGCTTTATTTTACTATTTTTAGCCCAGTATATCTAAGATGTTACCATCTCAGCATGTAATTATAAAAATTATTGACCTATTATCCATTTTTTTCTGATATACTAAATGTTTATGTCTTTTACACTCAAAACTATATCAGTTTGGACCCAATTAGACACTTTGGCTCAGTGCCATCTGTATGGAGAGGCCACTTCCTAAGACAATGGACATGGGACCTGGGCTCCCCCATAGACCTTTCTGGATGCACACCCAGGAATTGGGGAATAATCTAGCTCCCTGATCCTCAAGGGTGGTCAGTGGGCTGGAGAGATGGCTTAGCGGTTAAGGCGCCTGCCTGCTAAGCCTAAGAACCTGGTTCCAATCTCCAGGTCCCACATTTAGCCAGATGCAAAGTGACACAAGGGCGCAATGCCGCACTTGCCCACAAGGGGGTGCACACATCTGGATTTCGTTCACAGCAGCTGAGAGACTGCTGGCTCGCCCATTCTCTAACTGTCTTCCTCTCCCTCTCTGTCTGTCTCTGTGTCTCTCTCCGAAAATTAAAAAAAAAAAAAAAAAAAGGTGATCAGTGCCTCAGTGGCAACTGGGCCACAGAAAGTCAGACTGCCGGGCTCCTGTGGGAACCCACTTCATTCAGAACCTGAGTGTCAACTCCGTCTCCAGAAGATGCATCTGCACACAACATGCTGAGGCCCTGTTGCCTCTTCTTAAACACTTGCAACTGCAGGAGAGCTGGGCCATCTTGAAATGGTTGTTCCTGATAGGAAATTGTCCGTCCGTCTTTGATTGGTCAGTCTCCATGAGCTGACATAAGTATGACCCAGAAGTAAACCCTCCAAGCTCCACATAGCTCTGGGCTCAAGAAGCTCATTTGGGCTTCTCTTTCACAGAGGTGAAAACCAGGGTCCCACAAACACAGAGAACTTGCCCCATGGGCACACAGCCATCCAGTGAGCAGTGTCTCTTCAGGCCACGTCCTTAGCCTCTCAGTGGTCAAGACCTCCCTGATCCAAGCCCTGTGGCCATATGGAGCACAAGCTACTTTCCAAGCCTCATGGGACAGCAACGCTGGTGGACGACACAGTCATCAGTGCCTTGAATTTATATGTGGATTCGCTCATGGCTGGCGATGTCAACCATTCCACTACTTCCGTTCTCTTCCATCTGTAGCTTGAATACAAGGCGCTGGGTACCTGCCTGCAGCTAAGCAAATAAGCAGAAAAGTCCCATCGTGTTATTAGACACCTTGAAGCTTACTGATTTCCAATTAAAGACAGCATGTGTTCAGAAGGATCAGGTGAGGTGCACACACTATGTGAGGAAGACGCTGAATGTGCTGCAGAGTCGTGAGCTGACAAAGCCACACATACGACTGAGTGCAGTCAGGTGGGAAATGCAAGCACAGACAAGCTGACAAGCCTTTGGCAATTTTGACCTCATCACTGGTACGTGTTAGTAACCCCTCTTGCCTTAGCATCTGTCACTAGAACAAATACTTGAGGGCTGGAGAGATGGCTTAGCATTTAAGGTGCTTGCCTGTGAAGCCTAAGGACCCAGGTTCGATTCCTGAGCACCCATGTAAGCCAGATGCACAAGGTGACACATGCGTGTGGTGTTCATTTGCAGTAGCTGGAGGCCCTGGTGTGTCCATTTTCTTTCTTTCTATCTCTCAAATAAATTAACAAATACTTGAGCTAATCCACTTAAAAAGAGAAAAGATTCATTTGGGTTTACAGTGTTGGAGGGTCCCATCCATGATCAAGTGAACTATGTGACATTTATATTACCAATTTTGAGGTGAACTACATTGTACATTCCAAAAAAAATTCTTTTGGAGCTGGAGAGATGGCTTAGCAGTTAAGCACTTGCCTGTGAAGCCTAAGGACCCCAGTTCGAGGCTCGATTCCCCAGGACCCACATAAACCAGATGCGCAAGGTGGCACATATATCTGGAGTTTGTTTGCAGTGGCTGGAGTCCCTGGCGCACCCATTCTCTATCTATCTGCCTCTTTATCTCTGTCTGTCGATCTCAAATAAATAAATAAAAATTCTTTTGTCTTGAACAACAATAGAAGTGATTGGAGGAAACACAACTTCTTGTGAACCATCTTGTTCTCTACATGACTCCAATATAGGGTTCTTCAACTTTCCAGGAAATCAAGACTCACTGAGCATTTGAGGGAGGTGGGCCGTGCACATAAATGAAGACAAGAAAGGAGTAGACAAGAAAAGGAGAATCAAAGCCAAGAGAACAGGGGCCCCTCCTCAAAATCATGCACATCTAATCCACATCACGTACCTTCCTGCCCACATGCATGTGAAACACCGGCATTGACCTTCAGATTCCAAAAGTACAATTAGGGTGGCCACACTTCAGAGACACTGTCTGGCCTGTGCACTCACCCCTTGGAGGGTCACAGGAAATCCCGAGGAATCCAGTTCTCATACTCATGAGCCACTGTTCCTAAGGACAGCTGACTCTGCTGTCAACTGGGAAACACCAAACATGTGAGGATTCCAGAGGCGTGGAAAGCAAGCAGTGACTTCCCACCTAGGTCTGGATTTAAAGTCTTGACAGGGCTAATAAACCTCAAGGCCACCTTCAGTGACACACCTCCTCCAACTTGCCATCAGCTGGGAACCAAGCATCAAAACACATGAGTTTATCTCTCTCTCTCAAATAAATAAATAAATAAATAAATTAATTAATTAAATATGTTTAAAAATTCTAAAAAAGGGGGGGGCTGGGGAGATGGCTTAGCGGTTAAGGCTTTTGCCTGCAAAGCCAAAGGATCCCGGTTCAATTCTCCAGAACCCACGTAAGCCAGATGCACAAGGGGGCGCATGGAGGCCCTGGTGCACCCATTCTCTCTCTCTCTCTCTCTCTCTCTCAATTTCTCTCAAATAAATAAAGATAATATGTTTTTAAAAAATTCTAAAACACATGAGTTTATTGGGGACATGGGATTTGAACTACCACATGGAGATCACTGATGCAGCATACCTCAGAGATCCACCTCAGAAGCCCTGGGGTTACAGGTGCACACCACGCCCTGCATGTTCACAGGTTTCTGGGATCTAAACTCGGGTTCTCATGCCTAGGCAGCAAGTCCTTTAGGACCTGAGCCATCACCCCAACCTGATAATAAGAGAACTTTGGCATAAAAAGTGTCAGTAACATGTCCCACGTCCCTCTGCCCTGGGGTGAAAAAGCATGATTCAAACCCAAGCCAGTCAGTCAGTTCATTTGCAACCGTCAGAGTGACAAGCTTTTTGTATCTTCACTCTGTACTCCTGGAAGCACTTCTCCTTGGGAGAAAGGAAAAGTCATTTGTAGCAGGGATCACCTTGAACTGCCCTGTAGCTGCCTCATCTGGGAACAAGGTCTGGGCTGTGGATTGGCCCTGTGCTCTAGGCGCCAACAGACAAACTCACCAGGTCAAGGCAATGCGGCATAGAAACCCGCTTATACAGAGCATTGCCCCACTGGCATGGCGAGTTCAGTACTGAGCTGGGTGTGGGGATATCACAGCCATTAGGCCTGACTGCATCACCGAGACCAAATGTATTGGAGGCTTGCAAAGGCTACGAGATCACTGTGAGGTGATGTCATTGCCACTTCCATGAAGTGAAGTCAAGACAGCCCGTCAGATGTACCCTGAGTGTCCTGGTCATGTCCAAGTATGATGTTGCTGACTTCCCGCCCAAGGATGGCTGATGGAAGGACTGGGCTGGAATGTTTGTCGTGGTCACATCTGTATGGTAGCTGGGGGCTGAGCGAGTCCATGGCTCCCTGAGGTTCCATAGTCCCACTTTGGTTAGAAAACCTCAGGAGACTCACCTTAGCCAGAACCTTGGTGGTGGGCTCTACAGTTCACAGAGGTTAAACAGGTCTCCTGAACTTGCCCTTGACTCAGGGCATGGCATGTCTGGGCTGCTCGAGCTCCATAGGGTGCCTTCTAGTGGCACTGGCTGGAGCTTCCCTCCAGAAGGGCCGTGCAGGGCGGGTCACACCCACCTTTCCCAACCTGGGCCCGGCTCTGGGGAATGAGCCCCCATGGAGCCAATTTTCCAAAGTGCTGTGTAATTAATGCCTCCCAGAAGCAGAGCTCTCCCCGCTCCCTTCAGCAAGAAGGATAAAAACAAAGCGTTCCTGCAACCGCTTCCTATCTCTGACCTCAAGCAGAGCACGTTCACCCTCAGCCAACTCAGACAAAGCGCTGCGGTGTGAACCCTTACAGAGTCGCTAGTTTCGTCCATGTGACACCAGGGATGGACAGTCACTCCTACTTTATTTCTCCATGGGGTGGGAATTTATTAACGGACTCACCAAAGATTCAGTGAGCTGCTGCTACATGCAAGACACCGGATAGATGCTGAAGGAACAAAGACCGAAGCCCTGCCCTGGTACAACTTGTGTCCTTGTCAAAGAGCCAGACATTAATAAAATAATAAAACACCTCTGTGTGATATGATTTCTAAGAGACCCTGTGCCCAAAATAGAAATGGAAACTGACTCATCTGTTAGGGGGCTACTGGGGTATATGTGTGGGGAGGTGATGAGGACTATCTTGTGTAAATGTCCTGGCACCGGACTGAGGGAAGCTGAGTTGGAAATGCTGGATCTAGTGGGTGGTGAGGGAGGAAGGATTCGAAGAACCAAGTCAGGGTCCCTGGGCTCTGAAAGTGGTGTCACTCTCTTCTGCCTGGCTTCATGTGACACCTCACTGCAACAGAGCAGTGCCTGATAATCCACCTCCCCTCTCACCCCAGCCCAGCAACCCAGGACCACTGTCCCAAAGCATCAAAGAAACGTTGACACACTCCAGCCACCCTCTGCTTTGTTCCAGCAGCTTTTGCAGTGATGGAGAAATAAGCGTCATCAAAAGAGCTGGGGTGACGTTCCCCCGGCGAGCCTGTTCTTCCCACCCCATCAAGCCAGCCCGGGGTGGCTGCACTCAGTACGCTACCACGGTCGTTGATAATAATTGTTGCACTAATTGGTGCTGTCCGGACCAGACAGAACGTAAAAAGATCCCACTGTGTCCAATAATTAATGTTTTTTTTTTCCCCTCACTGCAACGCCATTAATAAGGGGCTCTTCCAAGAAGCGAGTAATTGGCTGACTGGGCATCATTAAGGTATTTATAGATAAGCTTTGGGCTGAAGACATAGAGGAAGGCTGGTTGTGTTTATTTAGGCTCCATTATCCTTCGCTAATGTGTTATCCTGCGTGCAGATCGTCCTCATTCTCTGGGTTCTAATGATACAGGGCACACTCCCAATGTGACTTCTGTGACCTACACCATTCCCTGCGATACTGCAGGGCACAGGGGGAGGTGGGGGGCTGTGTGCAGATCCTGCTTGCGACCCCTCCTTCCCTGTGAACCTCTCCTCTCCTCTGAGAAATTTAGAGCCAGGTTCTCAGAAGTACCAGAAAGACAGTTTCTCCTAATTAAACCTCAGAGGAGTGGAAGTTTCTGGGGTTTGTGATTATCTGAAGGGTTTTGGAAAATGTAAATCTGGCTGCTTAAAGAAAAAAAAATAGGGAGAAGAGACAAGTGGATTAGAGAGCTTCTCCCATCTACCACCAGCCATGAAAGCCTAGGGCGGAAGCACACACTCACGTCACCACGGAAGCAGGCACATGAGCCCGGCTCCTTCTCCCAAAAGCCTCCACCCAGTTGTTCTTTGCTAGAATTTTTAAGAGCCATCTCTTATGTTTCTTTTTTTCCCAGATAAAAGCGTATAGATATACACAACAATGAATTACTACACATCACCAAGTTGTACAATTGAAAATTAAGGAAATAGGCCATGTGTGGTGGCACACACCTTTAATCCCACCATTTGGGAGGCAGAGGTAGGAGGATTGCCTTGATTTCAAGGCCACCCTGTGGCTGAATTCCACGTCAGCCTGGGCTACAGCAAAACCCTACCTCGTAAGAAACCAAAAAAAAAAAAAAGCAAACAAAACTTGGCATGGCCATTCCTGCAAAGGAGGGCAGAGATGAAAAGCAACAACCATGGGCTCAAACAAGGATGGGCAGAGGAGCAATAGAGGGGACACCTGATGTTTTGCTCCAGCTACCACAGGCGAGTGTCACCACCCCAAGTTGAGTGCAGAGTTCCACAGGGCCCATACACACACATACACCACACACACACACACACACACACACATTACATATACCCACAAGCAAAAAATTAATTAAAATAAGTTTAAAATTAGGCAAATGATAAATGTACGTGGCAAGTATTGTACCACAACAGAAAATCATTAGGAGGTCTGGGAAGATGGTCCCATGGGGAAAGCTGTTTCTTTGCAGGCATGAGGAACTGAGTTTGGATCCCCAGAACCATTTTAAAAGCCAGCGCCCATCTGTAATACTAGTTCAGGGAGATGGAGACAGGACGATCCCTGGGACTTGCTGGCTGGCTACCTAGTCTAGCTTAACTGGCTCACTCCGTGAGAGACCCTGTTTCAAAAAATAAGGTGGAGAGCAATTAAGAAAGATACACAATGACGACTCCTGGCCCTCACACACACACTTACCCACATGTGTATCCATGTGCACATCAACATACATACACAATGTACACACATTGCACACATGCACATGCAAAAAATCACTAGTAGAATAACTAGAAGGATGTGATTTATTAGCAGTTTAAGAGTCATAAGGGGGCTGGAGAGATGGCTCTGTGCCTAAAGGCATGTGCTTGCAAAGCCTGACGTCCCATGCTCCATTCCTCAGTACCCATGTAAAGCCAGATGCACAAAATGATGCATATACCTGAAATTCATTTTCAGTGGCAAGAGGTTCTGGTGTGCCCATTTCTCCTTCTTTCTCGACCTCTCTCTCTCCTTGCAAATAAATATTGAAAATATCAATATTAAAAAAGTCATTAGAAACAGGGTTTTAGCTTAGAAACTGTGTCTAGTATTAATTTTAGAAGAAAAATAAATCTGTAAATTATCCCTTCTATCCACAAAAGTCAGCCTTGAGTTAATATTTTAAAAATACTTCACAAAACAGTAATTGAGCTGGAGAGATGGCTTAGTGGTTAAGGCATTTGCCTGCAAAGTCAAAAGGACCTCAGTTCGATTCTCCAGGACCCATGTAAGCTAGATGCACAGGGTGGCGCATGTGTCTGGAGTTTGTTTGCAGTGGCTGGAGGTCTTGGCACACCCATTCTCTCCCTTCTCCCCATCAAGTAGATAAAATAAAAATATTTAAAGAAAACAGTAATCCATGAGATGATTTTGTCAGTTGAATGAGCTGGGGCTCAGATATGCAAAGAAGTCAACCTGATCAATTCCCACCCAACTTGATATAAAAGCCACTGTTGTTTTTTGTTTTCTTTGGTTTGGTTTGGTTTGAGACAAGCTCTCATGTAGTCCAAGCTGGCTTCAAACTTGCTGTGTAGCCAAGGCTGGCCTTGAACTCCTGCTCCTCCACCGAGTAAGTGCTGGAATCACAGGCGTGCGCTGAGCACTGAAGGCCATCGTGGATATACACGTAACTCTGGGCTCTCGAGGATTCTACAGCTTTCACCCTTGCAAAACAAAACAGTCAACTGCAGTCTAATGGTTTTATGGAAAATGCTTCTTAACAAACATGCATGTGTGTGTGCTCTGGACACATTGCCCAATCATCCCACTCATGCCCCTATGTGCACTGCTTGGTGGAAAAGATTTGAGATTACAAGTCAGGAGACCTGAGTTCAAGGTCAAGCTCGGTTCTGGGTCACACAGTATGTCATGAATAAGGAGGACAGGTGAATGATCCCACCTCCTGCATCCGTGAGATAAGGGAGTCACGGGGCTGGACTTGGGCAAAAAAGAGTAGGAGGGCTGTGGAGGGGCCTGACAGGTGCAGAGCAAGGGCTCTGGTCAGATGTCCTCCTTGTCCATGAAGGAGAGGTCAACAGTGCACTGGCCTCCCCATGCAAAAGTATCTGCCAGGCAAGGTCCACTCCAGCCTCCCTGGCCTCATCTACAAAGGACACACTCAGGGTTTTGACTGGTCTATTTTTAAAGTAAGTTACCAGAAAGTTGGCCTGTGCATGGATGTATGATGTAATTTAGAAATTAAGTATGTAAGGCTTTTAGAAAACCATGCCCTCTCCTCCCCTGCTCCCCACCACTGGGACCAGCTAATTTGAAGGCACATCTGTTGTAGGTGTCGGGAAATACTCTCGAAGCTATTCTTAGCTCCTGGCCTGGGGTCTGAAGGTTGAGAGGCTGGCTCCTGGGGACATAATGATGCCCAAGGCAGCGGCCCAGGAAAGAGCCAGGCAGGCAGACTTGAAACCCAGGCAAGTGCCTGAAGGGGACTGGGTAGACCAGCAAGCCAGAGAGAAATATGCTTGCCTATGGTTGGGGGCAGTTACATGGGGTATACACCCCCCACCTACCACATCTACCTTATCTGTCCGGACGTCACTGAGTAGAGAGTGCAACTCAGACAAAGCATGTGACCCTCAGTCTCAGCCATCTCCTTTGAAAGGATGGCAGTGAGCTGCCCAGTTCACCAGCGGAAGTACCTCTGGCTGGTAGCACCTTTTGTTTACAGCGTGTCTGCTGGATAAACTTGGCTGTGTGCAGGTGAGAGAGGGAGAGAAAAGGAGAATCAAACAACAAAAGAGGAGGTCCATCATCGCCCCTGCCTGAAAGAACCTGCCTCTTTCCAAATCTGGCGGTGGCTCCTTGTTTGGCTTACAATAAAGTCCAAAGGTTTTATGGAGGTATCTTGAGAACATTCTGGGTATATGTTTAGGGGTTTAATCCGACAGCATTTTGTAGCACTCCTTTCCTATCCTGAAAGAAAATTCAGAGACAATGTAACTTGTCTATACTTAAAATGCTTTACTCAGTGTAAGACCTGAATTGGAACATATGAGACAGGTAAAATCAGACATGACAAAAACATCATGGGTTTCCACAGACACATTACTCTGACAGGACATCACTGGGGGAACCCAAGAAAACATCAGGTGCATGCTGTTGGGTGTAAAACCATAGTGCATGCCACAGCTGCAATGTAGACAGACATTCAGCATGTTGTTTCAGAGATTCTAATGCCAAGAGTGATATCACCATGGCTGACATGAGGTTCCCAACATGGCAACCAGAAGTTTGAAACATCCCACACTGCAAACCTCCCCTAATAGCCACAGAAATTGCATCTCAGGACACAGCACAGTCCATCACCGTGTGGAACTAAGGCATCATGGGTGTGAAGCCTGAGGCCGTGCGCCCCCACACCTGTGTGTTAAATGCCTGGCACCTTTTCTAGCCCCCTAACCCCCAGTGGATTCCCAAGGGTAATGTCACTCTCCCAGGCAGGGCTGGTCGAGCTCCTGGTGCTTCTCCAACACGGGGCTCCACCCGCTCTCCCTGCTAAGGTTTGGAGGTTGGTGCGGGTTCTCTTCTCAGCAGCTCAGTCCTCATGCAGAGCTCAGTCTGGAGTCGTTGAGGAGCCGCAGTGAGTCCTCACAGCCAGTAAACATGGAGGAGCCGCAGTGAGTCCTCACGGCCAGTGAACGTGGAGGAGCCGCAGTGAGTCCTCACGGCCAGTGAACGTGGAGGAGCCGCAGTGAGTCCTCACGGCCAGTGAACGTGGAGGAGCGTGGCCAGTGAGCGTGGAGGAGCCGCGGTGAGTCCTCACGGCCAGTGAACGTGGAGGAGCCGCAGTGAGTCCTCACGGCCAGTGAACGTGGAGGAGCCGCAGTGAGTCCTCACGGCCAGTGAACGTGGAGGAGCCGCAGTGAGTCCTCACGGCCAGTGAACGTGGAGGAGCCGCAGTGAGTCCTCAAGGCCAGTGAACGTGGAGGAGCCGCAGTGAGTCCTCACGGCCAGTGAACGTGGAGGAGCCGCAGTGAGTCCTCACGGCCAGTGAACGTGAAGGAGCCGCAGTGAGTCCTCACAACCAGTGAACGTGGAGGAGCCGCAGTGAGTCCTCACAACCAGTGAACGTGGAGGAGCCGCAGTGAGTCCTCACAACCAGTGAACGTGGAGGAGCCGCAGCGAGTCCTCAAGGCCAGTGAACGTGGAGGAGCCGCAGTGAGTCCTCAAGGCCAGTGAACGTGGAGGAGCCGCAGTGAGTCCTCACGGCCAGTGAACGTGGAGGAGCCGCAGTGAGTCCTCACGGCCAGTGAACGTGAAGGAGCCGCAGTGAGTCCTCACAACCAGTGAACGTGGAGGAGCCGCAGTGAGTCCTCACAACCAGTGAACGTGGAGGAGCGCGGTGAGTCCTCACGGCCAGTGAGCGTGGAGGAGACGCGGTGAGTCCTCACAACCAGTGAACGTGGAGGAGCGCGGTGAGTCCTCACGGCCAGTGAACGTGGAGGAGCGCGGTGAGTCCTCACGGCCAGTGAACGTGAAGGAGCCGCGGTGAGTCCTCACAACCAGTGAACGTGGAGGAGCGCGGTGAGTCCTCACGGCCAGTGAACGTGGAGGAGCCGCAGTGAGTCCTCACGGCCAGTGAACGTGGAGGAGCCGCAGTGAGTCCTCACAACCAGTGAACGTGGAGGAGCCGCAGTGAGTCCTCACGGCCAGTGAACGTGGAGGAGACGCAGTGAGTCCTCACGGCCAGTGAACGTGAAGGAGCCGCAGTGAGTCCTCACAACCAGTGAACGTGGAGGAGCCGCAGTGAGTCCTCACGGCCAGTGAACGTGGAGGAGCCGCAGTGAGTCCTCACAACCAGTGAATGTGGAGGAGACGCAGTGAGTCCTCACGGCCAGTGAACGTGAAGGAGCTGGATCATCAACCAAGTGGCGAAAGTCAAAGACAAGGACAGCAAGAGACAGAAAGAGAAAGGGCCTGGCATGACTAGCATGAGGACACATGCATAAGGGCAGGTGATGACACCCCCCTCCCAGAGGCATGGGGTGGAGAGCAGGCCCTCAAACATCCTGGGTAAATGGTGCACAGTGCCCCTCCACACACACACACACACACACACACACACACACACACACACAGCGGGAACAATGAAAACGCACTGTCACCCCCTGTGTCAGGGAACTGAAAAGGAACCAATTTTTAAAGTGGGGTTGAAAAGTAGAGGGAGAGATACCCTCTTTCTAAAGGGAACCTCTTGTGGCCCCATGAGGCAGAAGACTCTCCCACATTCTAGGCCCTTCCAGAACCTTCTGGGCCTCTGGGCCTCCTGTGAGGACAAGGTTTGGGGGAGCCCTTTGGCTCTCCAGGCCACAGAAAGAGCCACAGCCCTGCCAGGAAGAGGCTGGTCTTTTAGGGTTAGAGCTCTTCTGTGGTCTGTGCTTATCATGAAATAAGGCCAGGCCATCTAGGAACCAATGTGACAAGCAACATGGTTGTCTTGCTGCACCAGTGAGCAGAGATGTTTCCAAATCTTCATCAAGTCCCCAGCCAACCGCAGCTAGGAGCTTGTTTGAGGCCTTCAGGTGACATGTAGGCACCAGGCCTTCCAGTGACAGGCAGGGAGCCACCATCTCCGCCTCACCACCTTTTTAATGAGTCAGATTCTCTAGCTGCTGCCAGGACCTCAGAGACCAGCTATTAATGAGCATTTGGAATAGATGGTGCCTGTTTTATCCATGTACGGTGGCCTGGGAGAGACACTTCAATTTTCATCCTCCATCTGCCTCCATGCTCGAGTATCTCCTCCAGGGAAGGAAAACACTCTGTGAAGTTTACCTTTTAAAGAGATATGTTCAACGAGAGCTCTGCCTCCCCACAGCCATATTCTATACATGAGCACTTTTCAATTTTCACAGTATATATTTAGACTGTGTATATAGAAGCCCAGGAGACATGGCAGGCTGCAGGGCCTCAGCTGCACTGTCTCCTCTGGCCTCCTGGGGCTGCAAGAAGAGGTATTTCTAGTGCTGCAGCTTATTCACTGTGATGGAGACAGGTCGGGCGTGGGGACAGCCATCTTGTGTTCCTATTTATAGAGCTTGTCCTAGGCCAGCCAGCCATGAGAATTATAAATTGACTCCTATGATGACCATAGATTTCACAGAAGTAGGTTAGAAGAGATGCCTGGGAAGGGAGGTAGGGACGAGAGCCAGGGGTACCCATGAGCCCCTTGAGACTGCACAAGAGGTGTCACTGGCCTGAGCCCACACAGGGGTCAAAAGATGGAGTAACATCATGGCTCTGATTTCCAGGAACCTTTCTGAGATCAGAGGAATGTCCTGAGTGGAGAAGAAGCAGTAGGTGGAGCTAAGATGGGACTTTAGAAGAAAGCTTTATTAGGTGGTTTAGTCAACGCTCCTTCTGTCCCAAGACACCGCTGTCTTCAGTAGGGTGTGAGGGCACAGGAGAATGGTGGCACAGCACCTCCTGGCTAGTGCCTGCCATCTCAGCTCATGCTGGACACACCAGAGGAATGACCCGCCTCTCCCTCCTTCAACTTCTCGATCTTTCAGTCTGATGACTCAGTGTCGGGAGGTGCCACAGCCAAAGAGGCACAAGTCAAAAAGGAATTCAGGTTCAAGTTCCGCCCCGGAGGCCCACCAACCGTAGTGTTTTCCTCCCCTGCGGACACGTAATCAGCTTCAAAGGCTACCAGAATGTGGCCTCAATATCACAGCTGAATTTTTATTTCCTTTCTTGTTTTTCTTTTTCTTTCTTTCTTCTTTTTGGTGCTGGGGATGGAATGAAATTCAGAACCTGGCATGTACTAGATAAGTGTTCTGCCAGTGAGCCACATTGTCAGCTCTTTTTAATTTTTTTTTTTTTTTTTTTTTTTTTTTGGTTTTTGAGGTAGGGTCTCACGCTGGTCCAGGCTGACCTGGAATTAACTATGTAGTCTCAGGGTGGCCTTGAACTCTCGGCGATCCTCCTACCTCTGCCTCCTGAGTGCTGGGATTAAAGGCGTGCACCAACACGCACGGCTCATTTTTTTTTTTTTTTTTTTTTAATTCCAGATAGGGTCTTGCTCTAGCCCCAGCTGGCCTGGAATTCACTCTGTATTCTCAGGGAGGCCTTGAATTCACAGCAGTCCTCCTTACCTCTGCCAAGTACTGGGATTAAAGGTGTGTGCCGTCACACCTGGCTTTCTTTTCTAATTTTTATTTTAAGACAGTCTTGCTCTGTAGTCAGGCTCTCTCACCAGCTACATGATCTTGGGATTTGTGATTCTTCTGCCTCAGTCTCCTGAGTACTGGGATTATAGGAGTGCACCATCAGACTCCACAACAGCTGCTATTTCTAGACTGGTCATAAAGTGACACCGTAGTTCCCCCAGGAGTGGTGCAGCGGAGGCACAACCTCTCGGAAGACGCAGGCCTTGGCCTGCTCCATCTCCTGTAGGTGGGGAAGTCTGCTCTCATGCCCCACAGGACCCTCCCTGCTAGCTGAGGCCTGGAAAGAAGGCAGGGTGTGGGGGGTGGAGACTGGGTTCTTGCCACTGGCTTCACCACTAACAAGTGTGTGACCTCAGGCAGATCACCCACTCTTTCCAAGCCTTAGTTTCCCCACTTGTAAAATAATGATGCCAGCCTCTATCCCAGGCCCACCTAGCATCCGTAGTATCCAGAAGCACCACAGTGGAGAGGGTCCATCCTCCTGCTCCCACTTTCCCACCTGTTGTCCCCAGGTGCCTGGCCCTCACCCTTTGTTTTCACATATTCTTTCCTCCTCTGGGCCCCTCATAGGGAGTTCCTGGCTTGCTAAGCAGTCTCCTTTCTACAAATGCTGCGGCTGGACGTAAGGGCTGGGTCAAGAAGAGACTTCAAAGATTTCTTTGTCCTACTGTCTGCCTAGTGGACGTAAGAAATCAGTGGTGCAAGCAAGATATATTGGAAGTAGCCAGGTGTGGCGGTGGACGCCTTTAGTCTCAGCACTTAAGAGGCAGAGGTGGGAGGATCACTGTGAGTTCGAGGCCCCCTGAGAGTCCATAATGAACTCCAGGTCAGCTTGGGCTAGAGCGAGACGCTACCTTGGAAAAAAAAAAAAAAAAAAAAAAAAACCATCTATTGGAATATATTAAGTTTGTAACAGAATCCTCTAGAAATGCTCATCTGGGATTTCCTACATGAATGATAGGAGGGAAGTCACTCTGGATCGTGGTGGCTGTCAGGCTTGAAGCTCTGGACCAGATAATTAACTTATATTATTTACTATTTACTTCAACCCTCTCTGTGAGGGGTCACCAGCTAAGCATGCCATCCTCACAATCAGGTTTACAAGGGAGAGAGAGGGACAGGAAGGTTAGGGGTCTTTTTGTTTGTTTGTTTGCTTGCTTGCTTAAATTTAGGTCACACAGACAAGCACATGAGGATTATTGCCTTGGTAGATGCTAGAATGTCTCCATTAGTGTGTGTGTGTGTGTGTGTGTGTGTGTGTGCGCGCGCGCGCGCATGCGGAGACCAGAGGACAACCTGATGTCATTTTTAGGAATGGCATCCTCCTTTACGTTTGTTTGTTTGTTTATTGCTTTTTGAGACAGAGTCTCCCATTGGCCTGGACCTTGCCTATTGGGCTAGAGTGGCTGGCCAGTGGTCTCCAAGTTCACCTGTCTCTGCCTCCTTCTGGACTCACAAATACGTCCCACCACGTCCAGTATATTTAGATGTGTTCTCAAGCTCTCTTTACCAACATACTGATCTTCCCAGCCCTGTCCAACCTTTTGACATTGTGACACAACATCGTCATCCACTAATGTGCTGTTGACATTGTGACATGACCTCAATCACAGCTATCTTGGGACATATGTAGCATAGGCCACACGTTGGACACAACTTAGAGGCTCTCTCTGCCCAGGGGAGGCTGAGGGTGCTTCACTTGCATGACCATTCACCCCCACCCTCGTTGTCACTTCTCAGTGACATCCTGCTTACTGGAATTCCCCAACAAATAGATAGCCTGCCTACAAAAAGAATAAAATAAATTTAACAGAAAGGTAACTGACACTTGAAAGCTTTTGGCTTTGCCCATGAGCCTGATGACCACGTGTTGCCCAAAGCTTTTCTGGTCTCATAATTTGATTTTCTTTTCCCCTGCCGCTCCCAGTGCCTGCAAGTAGGGGCAAAGTGGCTGAGGCCTCCAGATGCCACGGGGCTAATAAAGCTTGCTGTGCTCCCAGCATGCTCTCTGCTGTCAGAAACCGGCAATTAACTTAATAGGGTTCTTGAAATGGAGTCGATCCGGGAAATGTGGCATGTGTTGACACTCTCCCACTGATCAAGCTGCCTCCCACCATTGACTTGCGGGGTCTGTTTGCTGTTTGAATTATTTAGGGGCTTGTTATGTGAATTAAAAAGCAGCACTTTACAGCATTAAGTCTAATATTTTATGATCTTCAATTGATTAGGTGGGCTTGCAGGATTACATGGAAAGGTTAAGGGAAAACACGCCTGACAGGCAGCTCTTGCCAGCCTGGTTGATTTCTCAGAAACCCGGATAAAAATCCACAAGAAGCTTGCCTCCCAATCCTCCAAATGAGTCTTTTTTTAAAAAATATATTTTATTTATTTATTTAAGACAGAGAAAGAGGAGAGAGAGAGAGAAAGAATGGGTACGCCATGGCCTCCAGCCACTGCAAACAAACTCCAGATGCATGTGCCACCTTGTGCATCTGGCTTACTTGGGTCCTGGAGAATTGAACTGGGGTCGTTTAGCTTTGCAGGCAAACGCCTTAACCACTAATTTATCTCTCCAGCCCCCAAGTGAGTCTTTTGGAACCTGATTTCTGATGGCCACAGAGTCCTGCCTTCTGGGGGACAGCAGGTACCCCGGTCACAGGCTCAAAATAAGGCCAGTCCCGGGGTCTCTAACTTGCCACCAAGACATCACTACTAATACCACATGATTCCAGTAGAAGTGCATGCCAGCCCTGGGCCTGCACAGCAAAAGGCCCACTATGCATCGCAGCCGTCCATTTGGACAGGGGATGGGCACTCCCATGTGCCACGCCGGGATGAGGGTGTGTGCAGCACACACCCTGAATAGCACAAACTTCACAGGCATCCAAGTCTATATGACCTCCCTTTCCCTGAGTGCCCTGAATGTCTCTTCACCAGACAACTGTCCCCAACCTCTGCCTGGCCCATACCAACAGCTCTCTATCCCCACTCCACTTCACTCTTCACTCCACAGCCAGAAGGAGCTTTCTAGAATGGCTCTGGCTGGCTTGGCTCAAAAACCTTTGATAACTACTCCCCATGGCCTGTCTAAGTCCAGTCATGCATTGTTTAAAGATGGGGATACATTCTGGAAAATACGCATCACCAAATGATTTTGTGGTTGGAAAAACATCAGAGTGTTGTTATGCAAATCAGATGACTACAACATCACTAGGTGATGTAATGTTATGGGATCACCATCACACACACCACCACCGATCACTGATAGAAACATCACTATGTGGCACGTGATTAAGACGAAGTCCTCCAGCCAACCCGGCCTCTATTTCAGCTTCATCTTCTGTGGATCCTGAAAAAGCCAGCCGGAGAGAACTTCACACGACTCAACATGTGATGTACAAAACAGAGCCTTGATTCTCAGCTCTGAAACTTTGTCTGTGGAAGCTACTCGGGGCACTATGCCTCCTGTCTCACCTACTGAAACCCTACAAGTCTTTAATAGTGAGTATCTAAGAACATAATGCAGAGCTGACTATTTCACCTACCATTATCTTATGTAATCCTAACAATCTCATAATCCCCTTTGTTATGTCCATCTTACAAATCGCATGACAGACTGAGGGAGGCTGGGGAATTCTGCCAAAGTCACTCAGCCAGTGAGGGTGAAAATCCAAATATGCCTGCTTTGCCTGTGTTTCTGCTTTGAGACCCGCTGTGTGGCAGCCATACAAGGGACCTCTCCCATGGCATGGATGGTGGTTAGTCCTCTTCTCTACCAGGATAAAGATGTCTAGAAATGCCCAGGACTTCCTGGTGGGGTCCCAGGGCTGAGGGTCAGAGTGGGCACATGGTAGTGATGAACCCTAGTGGGTGGCCTCCAGCGGACCTGGGGCAACTCCTTGACTCAGCTAGCAGGGAGGGTCCTGTGGGGCATGAGAGCAGACTTCCCCACCTGTGGGAGATGGAGGTTTTTTCGTGTGTGTGTGTGTGTGTGTGTGTGTGTGTGTGTGTGTGCATACACATGCATGTGTATGCATGTTCATGTGTATGCATGTTCATGTGTATGTGGGCATATGCATGTGTTCAGATGCATGTGAACACATATGCATATGCATGTGGAGGCCAGAAGACAACCACAGGTGTCATTTTCAGCAATGCCATCCATCTCCTTTGAGACAGGAGCTCTCATTGGCCTGGAGCTCACCAATTAGACCAGACTGGCTTGCCCCCAAGCTCCAGGGATCCTCCTGTCTCTGCCTCCCAAGTGTCGGGATTATAGGCAGACTCCACCACGCCTGGCATTTTTGTGAGTTCTGGAGATCAAACGCAGGTCCTCACGTGGAACAAGCACCTTACTGACTGGGTTGTCTCCCCAGCTCCCAGGCATGGATTTAATGAAACCACAGAACTGACTGGAATAGAATACACATTCGATTTATTAAAGTATTCTTTAAACTAGTGTCAATGTCACAAATCACGTGGTTCCTCCACTTCCAGCATACCATGAGGTTGGTCCCTGGCTCCTGAGATCAATGTGTGGCAAACATTGACAACTCCCATGCATCTAGCCCAGCAGCAAACTCTGGGGACAGGGCAAGGCTGGATCAGAGCCCTGGTTTGGGGAATCCATGAGTGCCCTGAAAGTTCTCCTCACCTGGAGGAGTCCATGTCACCAAGACAGGACACTACCCATGGCTGGCCAGGTCCCAGGCTCCATGTTCTGTGGGAAGAGTGGCTGCCTGGCTGGCCCAGGGCCTAAAATTATGCAGATGTGTGGGTTTAGTGAAAGGGAGAGCCAGCGAGGGGGAGAGCCAGGGAGGGGGTGAGCCAGGGAGGGGGAGAGAGGGAGGATGGGGGGAGACAGGGAGGGGGAGAGGGGGAGGATGGGGGGAGACAGAGAGGGTGAGAGCCAGGGAGGGGGAGAGCCAGGGAGGGGGAGACAGTGATGGAGGCATCCTAGTCCTCCAACATATTCAACGTAAGCCTCTCCAGGTCACATTATTGACCTTTAGGTGTCATATAGAGACGTTTTCAATGAGTATAAGATGTGCATGCACACACATTCTGCAACAAGTTCTCACTGCATAGTGTAGGCTGGAGGCTGGCCTCGAACTCTTAAACATCCTTCCTTGCTTGTCCCCGAGTGTTGTGATTACAGGAGTGCACCACCATGGCCCAACGTGAAGGAAATTCTTCCGGTGTTATGACAGCAGAAGAGAATTCTGACAGAAGAAAGGGAAATGAACCAGAGTGGGGGACAAAGGGCACGGCAATGGGGAGGGGGATTAGAACAAAGATCAGTGAGTTTCACAAACATACAAAAATGCCATGGTGAAAATTGCATGCTAACTTAAATAATTAATTTTTAAAATTAAAAAAAGAAAGAAATTCTAGGGGCCAGGCCTAGAAATCTTATATATTACACCTGCCGACATACAATTGGCCAAAAAGCGGTCACATGGTTTCTGGCCCTAGAGGAGGTTGGGAAATGTAGTTCTGTGCACCAGGAGGGAAGAGTGTATAGGTTCTCAAAGGGGCTTGGGCAAAGGGGAAATTTTCAAAGGCAAGTTACAAAAAGTATTGAGTGAAGGGAGATATTGGTTACCTCCTAAACATTCAGAGCAAGGGCCAACAAACTCTCTTAAAAGGCCAGATAGTACATTTGTGTAAGCTATGCAGACCAAGAGGTATTAAACAGAAATGTTATGCAGGTACTTCTATAGCCATTAGAATGTAACTACTCAAAAATGTAAAACCCATACTTTGCTTGTATGTATGCAAAAGTAAGAGATGGGTTGGATACTGCCCAAAGGCTATGAGTTTGTTTAAAACGTGTTTAGGGGCTAGAGAGACGGCTTAGTGGCTAAGCACTTACCTGTGAAGCCTAAGGACCCAGGTTGGAGGCTTGATTCCCCAGGACCCACATAAGCCAGACACACAAGGTGGCACATGCATCTGGAGTTCGTTTGCAGTGGCTGGAGGCCCTGGTGCATACAATCTCTCTCTCTGTGCCTCTTTCTCTCTCTGTCCGTCTGTCATTCACAAATGAATAAAAAAAAAAAACTTTTTAAAATTAATATTCGTATGTATTTTTCCATGGAAAATTTGAGAGAATAATAAGTGAAATAATTTCTTTTGTTCAGATGAAAAACATTGATTGGGGAAGGCTTTGAGCTCAGTGGTAGGGTGCTTGCCTGGCATGTATACAGCCTGGGTTCAAGATCACACCACCAAATAAAAAGATGGTAGTAGCCTCAACAGGCAGGCCACACTGACTCATTACTCCTGTCTCACAGACAAGCCCCCCCCCCCGCCATGGTATTCAGTCAGCAGCAGCCCTGGTTCTGCAAGTGCAAGAGAGAACAGCATCTCTCAGTCGCCTGTGGACCCACCTGGTGACCACCAGACAGAGGCCTTCGGCTGGTCAAGGGTGAGGCACAGGGGAGACTCCCAGCAAAGTCTCTACCTCCAACCTCAGCTCTGCTATTCAGTGGCCCTGAGGCCAGAGTGGCACAGTTTCATCAGTCAATATGGATGACGTCTCTCCCCACCACCTAAGGTGGTTGCAGAGAATTCAGAGGCTGTGAAGATGTGCAGTGCTTGGTGTGCAGCGAGTGTGGCCCTCTGTGGGAAATGCCATCTTCCCACTTCCATCCTCAACTGCTTAAATTCTATGCCACAGAGAGTGTTGCAGTCAGGTTCACATTGCTGGCAGAAATCACCCAACCAAGAGCAGCTTGTGGGGGGAGTTTATTTTGGCTTACAGGCTCCAGAGAAAGCTCCACGATGGCAAGGGAAAACGATGGCATGAGCAGAGAGTGGACAGCATTCCCTAGACAATAGCAATAGGAGAGTGTGCCAAACACTGGCAAGGGGAAACTGGCTATAATACCCATAAGCCCGCCCCAATAATACACTGCCTCTAGGAGGCGTTAATTCCCAAATCTCCATCAGCTAGGAACCTAGCATTCAGATCACCTAAGTTTATGGGGGACACCTGAATCAAGCCACCACAGAGTACTATGGCAGTGATAGAGTATATGGGCAAGGTGGCTTTTTTTTTTTCTTTAGGTAGTCAGCTGGGGACAAAGGCCCAAGGAGATGCCACCTTGCCTGTCGTGGCAGGACCAGAACCTACTTTTGACCCAGTCTCATCCAAGATGGTTGCAAGCAACACTCCCCAGCAGCGGCTTCTTCACGCTTTTGTCCTGGGCTTCGCACACCTGTGGGCTGGCCCTTCCCCATCAGGCTCTTGAGCCCACCAACCAATCACGTCTCTCTACACCTGAGTATGGTGATGAGGCTCATCCTAATACATGGACGTGGCAAGTGTGTGTGATTGTCTTTCTCTCCTTGCCTCGGTGCACATAGGGAAATCTCTTGGTGCTTGACCCCTTGGCTCTTGCTCTATGTGAGGAAGGGGTTTCCTCTCCCCCCGCCAAGAGCTGCTCTTTGAGGACTTCCCTGTTTTGTTTTGGGGTGCTTTCCTGCTTTGTGACCTGTGTGATCGTTCCTTAAATTCTGAGTCCCTTACTGTTTCCTAGTCTCCTCTGACCTCCTAAGTGAGGGGGAATCTTGTGGCTTGGGCTCTCCTGATTTGCTTTCTCTCTCTCTCTCTTTCTCTCTCCGTGTGTGTGTGTGTGTGTGTGTGTGTGTGTGTGTGTGTGTGTGCGTGCGTGCATGCATGCGCGCACACACGCATGTGCACGCATCAGAGGCTTCCACCCTAGAAAGGTGAGAGAGCTTTTCTGTATCTCCCCCCACTCCTTCCCAGCCTGACTGAGAAAGAGGAGAACCTTTGGCTTGGGCTTGCCTTCCCTCTGGACCATAAGTCTCCCTAAAATAAATCTCATTACTCATAATTTACCCTTTTTTGTGTATTCAGTAATTTGTCCATTTCGACAAGAACCCAAAGTTGGGGTCCCCAGGCCTGTGATCATCTGCATGGATTCTTTATGGAATCTAATCCCCGTATCCAGACCCAAAAATCTCCCATCAGCAGCATCATGTCACCCTACAAATCTCCCAAGGTGTTCATTGTACTGACCTCACTGAGTAAATAAATAGCATGATGTGAAGACCTAGGCCAGACCTTCCAGAAATACTTGGGCCCTGGTTCCAGCCAGGGCACCAAGACCCAGGGTGATAGCCAGTAGGCATAACTCTCTACCCAGTGGTTGCAGAGCTGTTATGGCCCCACCCAGCTCCAGAAACACAGCCAGGCAGATGGTGCAAGCTCTTCCAGATTGTCTGGCAAGCCCAGCAGGAGCCAGTCTGAAGCAGCTGCCTTCAAGACAAGTATCAAGTCAACTTTTCTCCTGGGAAGCTGCAAACACATGTTTATTCGGCCCAGCTAGGGCTCAGAAAGCAGACCAAAGTACAGTCACACCAAAACCACTTTTGGTGACCCAATGAGTTTATTGGGGTTTGTTATAGAGCAGGGTGAGGGGTTGCCTACAGAAGCATAGGTGACTCAAATTCAGGCAGCTGCATCACCAAAAAGCCCACCCCAGCATAGATGACTACTCATGAGGCTGCATCTCTCAAGCTCACTACAGCACTGCAGGCACCTGGGCTGGTTGGAGAGTCCCTTCCCAAGCAGTTGTTTACCCTGTATATATCTTTGGAGGGGGTGCTTAGAGGAAACAGGAGTTCCACTCTGGTGCGCAGGAAGTAAGTCCTCTCCTCCATCCTGCAGTTTACCGACACTTTGCTGTATACCCAGCGCTGGCCAAAATGGGGAGGACCCTGCAGAGGCCCAGAAAGGGAGGTCACCAATTCTCTTAGAACTTAACCTTTTAGGGAGTAGACAGACAAGGAAAGCCAAACAAAGAGTGGAGGTCATTCAGGTCAGAGCTGCTGTTGGGAAGACAACGATGTCACTGTAGTAATGGGGGTGAGATGGCAGAGGTTCATGAAGACCTCTTGGGGGGGTGACAGCTGAACAGAAGCATATGAGAAAAGAAGCAAGGGCAGGAGTAAGGTCCCCCCCACGAGGCAAGGGGGCATGTTTGGGGTGGTCAGGGACAATGGGACATACAGACATGGCCCAGAGGAGGGAACTCTCCTAAATTATATTGGCCACTTTGCTAAGACCAAGTACCATTGTCAGTGCTCCACGGGAGCTCCTGAAGTTCCTTGAGTGGAAGGTCAACTATCCACAGCTATTGCCTTCATTCCTGTGTCTATTCACCTATGAATAAATCCATACAGTCATTTGTGCATATAAATGAAATACATTGCCATATGTATTTCCCAACAAATACAATTTCTAGTCTTATAATTAACAAGCAAATAAATTAGTACTATGTATTCATTCTTTTCAAGGGGAAAGCTACGTTCAGCCTAATGCAGAAGGTTTTATTTTTACAATACTTTGGGCAAAAACATTGGCTTCCTATTCTTTTATTATTTACTTTATTCTATTGTACTGCCGATAAATCCTAATGAAACACTTAGCTACTGCTTTGTTTGGTATACCAGAGATATGACATACAGGCTGGAGAAGGAGAGTAACCTGCTCCGGGCCACCCCTCAGGACAGAACAGGTGGCACAAATCCATCGCATTGCAGAAGCATAATCTACTGGAGCGTCAGTCCAGGCAGAGCCGTGACCCCTGTGGATCTCCAGAAGAAGTCTAGATGTTTGTAACAAGTACAGTGGGAAGGATGGGGTCACACAGCACACTGGTGGGCAGTGAAGGGAAAGTGAGTAGTAAATGTTGACCACAAGTCCTTTCAAAGCCCACTCCATGTCAGCCAGGAGACTAATCTCGGAATATACGCTAGCACCTTTCTTTCACAGACCTTAACCCCAGTTCGAGTCTTAGATTTTGCCCTCAACTTAAACATGAATGTAATTCTAACCCTAGTCGCAGGCCTTGGTCCAACAGGCTGACCTGGAACTCACTATGTAGTCTCAGGGTGGCCTTGAACTCATGGCCATCTTCCTAGCTCTTCCTCTCGAGTGCTGGGATTAAAGGCATGCGCCACCACGCCCGGCTCCTATACATAGTCTTAATCCTAATTCAGAGATGTGGCATTAACCCTAATGACAACCTAACTCTATGCCTATTCCTAGCCATTGTCATAGCCTGAAGCCTAAACCTGGCCTTAGAACTAACAGAAGCCTGAATGCGAACTCCAACCTTAGCTCTAACCATGGTACTAAAGAAATTCTTGCCCTGTGCCAGCTGTAACTCCAGGTCTAGTACAAGCCACACACCTAGCCCTAACCCCAGCACTAACGTTCACCCTAGTTCTACCCACATCTCAAACACTAATCCTTGATTTAACCCTAACACAAGCCATAATCCCAATCTTAGAAATTAACCTAGCCCTTACCCTAAGCTGTAGACTTATCCCTAAACCCAGATCCAGTCTAGCACTATCCCTAGCTATCCCTATAGCCCTAAACCTAGCCTAACCGTAACTATAAACCCTAGACTTAATTCTAACCCTAACTCTAAACCTAGCCCTAATCCTAACCATAGCCTTAACCTCTAACCCCTTCGCTAACATTAACCCTAACACCAACCTAACCCTAGCCCTAACCCTGCCTTTCTCTCTCATTCCATCTGGGCAAATGGGTCCAAATTGTCTTCAAGCAATGAGGACCAGGTCTGGGTCCCTGTGGGCCCAAGGCACAGGGGATGTGCAGAGCAGAGCCACCACTATGTTGAGAGGGACTAGCAGGGACCTCCTGTCCCTTGCCTGGCTGAACTGCCACCCACAAGAGCCTCTGAGTGTGTCCCTCAGTGAAGGTGGTCTGATTAGCTTGTCATCAAAGTGTAGGTCAGCAGCCTGCCTGGGGACACTCTGCTGCTGCTGGCTCATATTGGCAGTGTGACTGTGCCCTGAGCTGATCCCTGCAAGAACCCATATGCTGAGTGATCCCCAAATTCTAGAGTCCCAGTGCTGTGATACCAGAACTTTCTATCCAGAACATGAGACATCAGTAACCTCAGGGTTCCCTGACTGGTGGGGCTGGGGAAGGTTTTAGGACACAATTGCTGGTTTTTTTGTTTGTTTGTTTTGTTTTTTCAATGTAGGGTTTCACTCTAGCCCAGGCTGACCTGAAATTCACTATGTAGTCCCAGGGTAGCCTTGAACTCAGGGCAAACCTCCTATCTCTGCCTCCTGTGTTCTAGAATTAAAGATGTACACCACCCTGGCTACAATTGCTATTTTTATTCCTGCCATCTTTAATTCAACTAGTGACATAGGAGGTAAGGTCCAAGGTGGGCTTTGTGTCATGCACTGACAGTAATTTATTTGAAAAGAATTAAATCACTATTACCTGTCATTTGTTTTGCATAAAACCAGCAGCAGTAAGCAGTCTGTGCTGGCAGAGGGCTTAAAGGACAATAGCCCCATTGTTGTCATATTACAACAGTGCTTCTCCATTTAAAACCTAAAACATTTGAATTAGCAGCTTTGTGACCACAGATTGCAAGACTGACACCCGCCTTGGACTCCAGTCAGTTAACCAGCATAATTTTCATTCATTTAAGTCTAGACTTATTTTTTTTAACCGTTACTCTTATAGTACAAATGCACCCCCACACACACACACGGATGTTGGAAACGAAAACCCAATCTTTTACCTGTTATCTAGCCTTACTGACAAATTATCCAAATGCCATGAAAATTCCTTTCGCGGGTTTCAAAATCAGAGCAAACTGTGATTAACCCACTTGAGATTCAGGTGTCCAAAGAAATCGCGGGCTATCAAGTAAAGTTACTTCCACTCTCATTTTCCCCTCTTTCCGAGATGGTCATGGAAATCCAAACAATTTGCTTCTGGATCAAGGTTTTAAAGTGTACTTGGAAGATTCGGGTCCCCTATGTAATGATCACCGTTACAAGAGGGGTGCAGAGAATTTGGAGCCCGGCTAGTTTATTGTTTTTTAACAATTCTGTGAATGGAAAGTGATATCTTGAGAGACCCCCACTTTCTATTATCATTAATTTTTTTTTTAGTAACAGAATGGAACTATTCAATCAAGCATGAGTATTCAAAAAAACCCAGATAGAACAAGCAGGGAATGTAGCAAGCAAAACAAAAAAACTAAACCAAACCAAACAAAACCAAACAAAACCCCCTCAACAGGCAACACTGGCAGGCTGCTACAGAAAAAGAACCCACGGCTCCTGAAGACAAAACACAGACAAGTCGCTGAAAACAGCAGAGATGTGAATAAAAAGGAAATCAGTTAAAATCTGGTAAAAGAAATAATAATTTAAAAAAAGAACCAGTGCAGGGTTTAATAAAAATGGGGGCGGGGGAACGACATCATCTGCAGAATGCCAGAAAGTTAAATAGTAAAAGATGCACTCACTATTGCCAATGCTGAAATCTCCCAACTTTTTTTTTTTTAAGTGCATTTTGTGATTGAAATTTTATTATATTCTAACTGGCTCATTTTTTTTCCCCCCAAGAAAGAATAAAGGCTACTAGAATGTTTTCTTTTTAATGGCCTTTTTCCTTTAAGGAAAAAAAAATGTCCCTTTATATTTTTTAAATGCATGTGAAATTTTAAATATTTCATTTTCAGTGATTTTAAAATGTTTAATGTGACTTTTGCTTTTCCTCTTGTTGGACAGAATAAGTGTCGGTTTCAGCAGAAAACAAACTCCATGTGGAGCAAACCAACTCAAGTCCGTTTTGCATGACCCGTTTTTTGAACACCGAATGGTCCACAGCGTGGGGATGGGGGCCGAAGGGGCTTGCCCAGGCCCAGGAAACAAAGCGCCTCATCTACATTCCTACTCTGATGTCACCTCCTGGAATACCAGCAACATTTTTAGTTCCAGCCGAATCCATGTATTCCTTCAGAACAAATCAAATGTCTTTAAAGAATATTTCTGTTTGAAAAGGAATTAAGCTCTCCTGGAAGAATTTTAAAGGTTGTGATTTTCACAGGCTGATAAAGCAGCACCTCTAATGAAATTCTAATTAGCGATTTCATGCACTTTGCTATTAGTCATATCAGATTAGTGCACGTTTTCACAGCCTGCCTTTAATTAAGTGCACTTATTCCAAGTTTCAAACACTTTCCTTATAAGATGAAAACTGTGCTGAAATGTTATTTAGTAAACAGAGGAGGTGTGAAAGTGTAGGTGTGCATGTGTACAGGGGCGGACATTTTTAACTCTCTGCAATTGTTTTTTTTTTTTTTTTTTTTTCATTTAGAGTTGGTGAACTCTTGATTTTCATCCCTTCTTTCTTCCAGTCTCAGGGTCGTATTTCTCGGGGAGCTGTTCGCATTTTTACCTAGTGAAAGCATAGCAAGTGTATTTTTTGCTTAAAACCTGTTTGTTGTTGTTGTTGCTATACGTGGGTTTTAGTGGTGGTAGTTTAAAACACTTTTTCAGGAGAGAAAGAACTGATAAGAGAAACTATACAAGATATTTGATTTAAGCCATCATTAACCCGTGTTATAGTTCTACCTTCATCACCTCTTTCTTAGAACTTCATTCCTTTGAAAGCAGCCATAGGCTTCCTCTGGACCTTCTGCATTTTATGCGGCAGGCCAGCAAGGAGCAGCTAAGCCAGCTTTGAAAGTAGCATCCCCAAAACATCTGGACTTTACTTCAACTAAGTCCAAAGTCACTCCTGTTGTTTCCAGGCAAGGGGCAAGGCAGGACCCAGGCCAGGGAAGCACACGCCCCCCCAAAACCCACTGAATCTCTGGGCTCATCCTGCCTTCCCAGCCTGCTGGAGCCTGGTCCAATTCCAGGAGATTGTATTGTCTGGGAATCGACTTGATCTTATCTAGAGCCTTTTGTCAAGAGGAAATGTTGTTGCCTGTTTTGCTCAGAGCTTGAAACTTGTAATATATTAACTAATTGCTTGCATGTCTAACACATGTAGTCTTGCTGGTGTCATTCATTTGTACTGTAACATTTTTGACATTTTTAGATGGTCTCTTGGGATGCCTGGGCCTCTTAGCAGGTCCCTCCATGAAGCATGTTTGTGTAATGATTCCTGACTGACATCTCAATAAGGGGCAGGGTATGCCTTGGAGTGCGTCTATTGAGGAGTGCACGCGTATGTGCGTGTGTGTGCGCGCCTTTTAATTCATGGTCCACTTTGTCATGTGTGAGCCATAATTTAAGCTAATAATTACCAGACATGAATTCAATGAAACATTGGTGTCTACACTTAAAAAAAAATCATCCTGAATTTTAATGCATTCGGAAAACATTTGCCTAGGGCCAGCCTGGGTCCAGCGTGCATATGGAAGCACTTTCAAAGTGATAAATGATTTGGAATCTACCCTGTCTACTGGTGTGCTTCTCAGGAAAGAAAATTAGAGCTAACAGGTGTTAGATAGGGAATGCTGGGGCATTTTAATAGAATTGTCAAAATGTTGGTACCAGATGTTGACATTAATACACACAACTCGCAACGTAATGCCAGGCCGCCATTTAAATGATTATTTGTTTAAATTTCAAGTCCCGGCAGGAAATCCTTACTTTGGTCAGCACCCTTCTCTCCACATCATCCCCCTGCTCCTTCCCCTGCGATTTGCATCAAAGTGCAATGGCTGTTCGGCTCACATATGCGTGCTTTAAATAATCCATGCCTGTCAAATTTCATTTTTTCTTTTTAGATCATACTCATCGCATTCCCATCCTGGGCTGCCTTGAAGTCGACCTCGACATATTCGTATATGAGGAAAAAAATGATTTAAATACTGCCAGTTACAGGATAATTAATCTTTGAACTACTCGGTAACTTCAAATGTATATACCAAGTAATCTGCATGAACTTGTAATTACTCTGTATTTATACGATATTTTCCATGTAATCACAAAGTTGTTACATGGTTATGTGAGCCTTATAAATTATGGTGATAGCAGAAAGCTAATCTCGCTGTGCCATTGAAATTAATAATAATAATAATAATAATAATCATAATAATAAAACTCATGCAGGAGCCACTGGTCGACTACAGTTAGTCAAAGGATCCAGAAAAAAATCTGTTTAAGGAAACTAGAATGCTCACCTACAATAGCATTCCAACACCAAGATCAAGAGATTGAGAGATGGGTGAGGTGGGCAGAGCCTGGCCTTTTACATCTAACTTTCTCACAGAGTGTGATTGGTTTGGGCCATTTATTGCTCTTAGAGTTGAAAGGTAATAGTGTGGTGGTAAAAAAAAAAAAAAAAAATGTCTAGTCAAAACCCACTATCAGTTCCATGCAGCGCCGAGGCTACTTGGGGAAGATCCTGAAATAAATTCCAATGTGAGTTTCAAAAGCAAACCCTGAAGCAGATTTGGTTTGTCATCTTTTTGAAGCCAATGAAAGCAGAAGCAAACCCGTGAGCTTTTCCACACCAGGGCATCTCGTCCTAGCTCTCCAGAAATGACTTCCTTCACCAAGTTCACCAAGGCTGTGTGTGTGTGTGTGTGTGTGTGTGTGTGTGTGTGTGTCACATGCGGCTCTATAAATGATTCAAATGGAAGAATCGGCTCCTGTTGTAGTAGCCACATTTCATAAGATCAGTAGCCACACATGGCTGGTGGCCACCATATTGGAAAACACATATATAGGCTATTTTCAAGATTGATAGACAACTAGGGTTGGCTTAATTTTCTAGCCTTGTGTATAGAGCTGGCGTTATCCATACCCAATGGAGACCTGGGATATATTTGAAGTCAGGGAGGTGGATTCAAGTAGCTAATGACCAGTTCTGATGGCTGAGTTAGCTTTGCTGGGAAAATCTTGGCATGCTATTTTGCCTTCCAGGATAGAAAATGCCAGGAACATTTTCAGGTGGGAAATTCTAACTGTTCATCATTACTGATATTAATGACATCATATATGTTGTTATTTGCTACTTGATTGACAGTAGATGTCACTCATCACTGCACTAGCAACGTGCCAGACTCGTGGCCTCTTTGACCCTCAGGAAAACCCTCTGAGGCAGTGTATCCATTAGGCCTCCCATCACTATTACAAATTCCTGAGCTACACAACTTCAGAAAGGACAGATTTATTTTGGATCGTGGTTTCAGAGCCCATGGTTCCTTGGCTCATGGCTGTGGGTGTGTGGTGCAACAGAACATCATGACAGCAAAAGCATGTGGCTGAGCAAAGTTGCTCACATCATGGTGGCCAGGAAGCAGAGAGAGACCCAGAATAAGACACAACCTTTAAGGGCATGCCCCTAGTAGCCAATTATCCTATATACCCATACGTTTCCATTCCTTCCCAAGAATAACATATTATGGATCTATCAGTGGATTAATTCATTGATTAGATCAGTCACCTCATGATCCTGTCACTAGCCTTGACACATAAGACTTTTCTTGAGGGAGATCCTTTATAGCCTTAATAGGTAGGAACCATTTTATAGATGGGAAAATTAAGGCTAAGATGGACTCAGCGACTCCCCAGAACAACATGGCTGATCAGAGTTAAACTATCCCCACTCCCAGTTCTATCTCTGCTCTCATAAGGTAGTCAGAAAGCTGGATTAGCATTTCAAGATCCCCAGCTCAGCTCATATCTGGCTGTCACTTTCTCATCCACCTCTCGTCTCCATCAGCTATGGATCTCATAGCCCTCTCCATCTCTAACCACTCCCATGATGTTTTCAATTTCTCATCTCACTTACACCTATGCACCTCTGCAGTGGGACTTTGCCATTCCTCCCATCAGGAAGTGGAGTACATTTTGGTAGCATGTGTGTTTGAATCTAGACTGCCCTTGTTTCTTGCTTTAACCAGTTGCAGTTAGGGGTCTGAAACATCCCCCAAGCTCATGCATTTGAACACTTGGTCCTCAGCTGGTGGAGCTGTTTGGAGAAGTGTGGAACCTTGGGAGCTGGAGACATGGTTGGCATGGTGGGTCTGAGACAAGCTTTGGAGTATTTTAACCCAGCCCGGGCACTCTGTTTCCTGTCCTCCACTGCCATGAAAGAAAGCACCCACACAAGGTCCCACTGCCACAGTCTAACCCCAGCCACCATGCCTTCCCCACCATGATGGAATGTACCTTCCAAACCATGAGTCAAAAGCAATCCTTCCTCCCTTAAGGTTGCTGCTGTCAGGTGTTTGTCCACCATAGTAAGGAAAGTGATACAGCCAATAGAATATGGCCAAAGCAACTGAGCCAGCCCTGAGCTTGCACCTCAAGAGACAGTCACTGCCTCCACCCCTCTGTCTGTCTCCAGTACCTATCTCCTACAGCCACCACCGAAATCAGCACAGCTAATCTGCTGGATAATTCTTTTTTATATAAAAAGGGGGGAGGGTCAGGGTCTCTTGCTACCAGATGCTTATACCATTTTTATTTTTGCATCTGTCATTCTAGCTGTTATGTGAATACTGAGGAATTGAACCTGGACTAGCAGGCTTTGCAAGCAAGTGGCTTTAACAGCTGAGACATCTCTCTGCCCCTGGATGATTCTCAATGGCTCAAATGTCGCCTTGGCTCAA
Organism: Orientallactaga sibirica; assembly: GCA_036365145.1. Classification (NCBI taxonomy): domain Eukaryota; kingdom Metazoa; phylum Chordata; class Mammalia; order Rodentia; family Dipodidae; genus Orientallactaga; species Orientallactaga sibirica. Next base: position 110,470,314 of record JAEOAD010000001.1, on the reverse strand, counting down.
CCATCCAACTAAGATGGAAAAAGCATGGCAGGGCAGCAAACTGAGTGTCCCATCTTGTCACATCATCTTGGAGCAAGCAGCAACAGTGAGTTAGCTCTTGAACACCCAGTAAGGCTAGATGAAAACCTCAAGGTCCACCCTAATCAACACACCTCCTCCAGCAAGGCTTCACCTCCCTAAGGCTCCACCAGCTTGGGATCAAGTCTGAGGCTTAATCACAATCACATGAGGCTATCGGGGGATGCCTTACGTTCAAGCCACCACACTCATCATCATTTACTAAAACCAATATGTAACTTTTCAAATACAAAAAGGAGGCTCAATGTAGCAATTCCAATCACTTCATCTAGTAGTGCATTATGGGAATTTTTAAGACACAGGGGAAGAGCAAAGGGAGGGAAAGGGAAAGGCCATAAATTCTATCCTTCCCCTGAGGCTGCATGGGACACTTCTGGGAGTGCCAGAAAGACAGTGTTGTGGTTTGAATGTCCCCCTATAGGCCCATGTGTTGGCGCATCTGGTCTCCAGCTGGTGGCTCTGTTTTGGGAGGCAGCAGACCATTACAAAGAGGGACTTTGCCAAAGAATGTGGGCTACTAGACGCTGGGCCTTGAGGGTTCTAGGTCCACCCTACGTCCATCTGAGCTCTCTTGGCTTCTAGATAGATCTGAGAGATGTGAGTTACAAGCCGTTGAGCAAGTCCCTGCCACCATGGATGGAGCTGCCTGTTGCTTGTGGCAGTTCCGTGCTGAACTATCTCTTCCCCCCTCCCCCCACTAAGTAGCTTTTCAGGTATTTGGTCACAGGGTCAAGAAAAGTAACTAAGAGAGAAAGAGTCCTGGGCATGACCTTGGTTAAACTATTTCTATTGCGTGCCTCAGCTTCTTTGGTGCCACTGAGTGTCTCTTCTTCCCTATTCCCTGGGAGAATGATGGACTAGGAGTCTGGAGCTTTCTGAGCTGTGATCCAGGGGACCAATAATACTTAAGACTCATTTTCTTAGGGGACCAATAATACTGAAGACTATCTTTCTCAGCTCTCCCCGCATTGTGAAGCTGAGCAGAGGGGCCCTGCTGCACCGTGAAGGTCACTGTCAGGCAGTCGTGTAAAGAATGAAAACATGACCTAGAACCTGCAACCATGCAGATGGAGAGGAGGCCATGCAGACTAGGGAGAGTGGAAGAGCAAATGAGCAGATGGTAAGAGATGACACCTTCACTTTACGTGGGCTGCCGATCTAGCACTGAGCCTCCTGGTGGCAAAAGGGAAAAGGTAACATAGTTCTAAGCTTCTCAGAGGACGTGGAAGTTTTCTTAGTCTTACTCACAGTTTAAATGCGGGCAGTTCATACCCCAGAACAGTTCATCCTGTCTCAGTAGTTCCCACAGGTCTTGCGACCAATTCTGAAGCTGACAATACATTTCAGCCCCTTCTCCCTGTTTTCTTTTTGGGCGGTCTGTCTCTGTGGCATGAACACTGGGAAGAGTGCAGACCTCTGAGCCAGAGAACCCCACTTCTCATCTGGAGCAGACGAGACCAAACCTCTCTGTAAGGGCCCGAAAACTGCTGAAGAAAGACCGAGAGTCAAATAGTATGTAAAAGCAGAGTGTTTATTCTGTAGAATTAGCCAGCATGCAGGGGTCAACCACTCGTACAAAATGGAGACCCCCCACCACCACCAAAAGGAGCACGCAGGCTCCTTTTAAACATGGCTAGGGGGAATTCCAGGCTGGTTAGATAATCTTTTAACATGATTGGTTGACATTTAGCAAGAGTATACATGTTACAAGCTGATTGGTTACACAGCAACTGAGGAACGTTAAGCAAACTTACCTATAGCTACAGAGCCACAGGAATGTATAACATCTGCTTGGTTTTTGTCTAATTGGCCCGTTATGGGGTTATTTTGGGATAGTATGGTTTTTCCAGTAACTGCAAAGTGCTGGGTCAGTAACTTGGGCCCTGCAGGAAGACAGAAACATAGGCCTATTGATGTTTTTAAAGCCTGTCATGGCGTCACTTTGGTTCAGGCTCTTCACTCTCCATCTGGCAGCCCAGCAGCTGAAAACCAACTTAGAAGTGTGATGTACCATTCGTTCTCACAAAGCAATACCGAGTGGAGACAAAGGCAAGGTGCGACATTGTGTTTTGAGGACTGTAGGTTGTTTTCGGTGCTAAGGACCCAGTCCAGGTCCTTGCGCAGACTAAGTACGCAATCTACCGCTGAGCTACATCACTGACTCAAATATTGTAGATGAGATGTCATTTCACTCACATGGAGTAAATCCACAGATGTCTGAAGAGAACGAACAGGGACACAGTGCCCTTCGGTCCATCTGGATTCAAGTCTCACTATCTTTGTGACCACAAAGGACAAGACAAACCTCTCTGCCACCACTTCCTGTCAATGTAGGTGATAGTAGGGGCTGGAGAGATGGCTCAGCAGTTAAGGCACTTGCTTGCCAAACCTAATGACCCAGGTTCAATTCCCCAGCACCCAAGTAAAGCCAGATGCACAAAGTGACACATGTGTCTGGAAGTCATTTGCAGCAGTTAGAGATCCGTGTGCATCCATTCTCTGTGTCTGTCTCTCTTCTATCTCTCTGCTTGCAAAAATTGATCAATTAACTAATTGAAAACAATAATGTAGGTAACAGTATCCACGGATGCAGATGTTTTGAGGAGGGAATGAAGCAGCATTTAAAAAGCATGACACACTGAGTATTTGGTGAGTGTGTGTGTGTGTTCACGCATGTGCTCATTCATCGGAGTGTGGGTGTGTCTGGAGGTCACTCAGAAAAAATGCAATAGGAAGAGAGTGCTAACTATCATCTGTCTGTACCGTGGATTTTATTCTTTCAGCATTTCTTTGCTTGCAAACCTTTTCTGTGTCTCACTTTTCCCCTTGGGAGCCAGGCAGGGTGGGTCTTTGAGTAAGTCTTCTGTCACCTGCAAAATGAGGCCCCCAACCTCGATGAGCAGAACTTCCAGGGTAGCTGTGAGGGCCCCTGCACTGGGGACTTGTAAATCGTGAACACCGCACATAGTCAAAGAACTGCCCGTGTAAGTGCCTTGGGCATTGCCTCTCGATGGGTCCTACAGCCATGTCGCCCTCCCTCCCACTCTGGCCCAAGGGCTCTGCCTCTCTCACCAGGGCCAGCTTTTTGGATCCTTTCTTCTACAAAGGTCCAATGAGAAGAGGAAACATTTCATCCAGCCATCACATGTTCACTGGCTCCCATGTTCCCAGTGCCATCTCATCTGCCTTTCAAGAGTCATCTTTCCTGTCCCTCTACCCCCATGGACACCCAGCCCTCCAGCCCCACCTCTGTGTGCTCTCCATTAAGTAAACACACAGGGGTTCCATCCCTGGCCATGACCACACCACTTGGGGAGCACCTATAGTCATTCTTATCTCTAGATCACCAACCCAAATTCACTTCTAGAAATGAAATCATAAAAAAAAAAAAAAAAATCAACCCTTCGGGGCTTTTCTACATTTTATTTCTTTCTTTTTTTCCCCTTAAAACAAATCTTGCATTTTAAACGAGATACCAGCATATATTTATAGTAGTTTAATAACTTCTTCCATTAATAACGTAGACAAACTAATTTAGCCAAACGTGTCTGTTTTAAACTCTGGGAACAAAGGGTGGGAGGATGAAAATCAATCTTTCCTTTGTACTTGAGCCACTGACCCGTTACAGCTTTGAAGATCATTTCTTTAAGAAATTGTGAGGAGTTATTTAACTACAAACAGCAGCTACCTTCCCATTCCAGCCGCGTAATCAAGCATAATAAATTAGAGTGTTTTTTTTTTTTTAAAAAAGGAGTTGATTCTATTTTTCCCCCTGTATAACTGAAAGTCCTTCACAGTACTTTGACAAATCACCTCATGGCCGACACCAGCCAGATCCCCTGGAGCTGGGGCAGGGGAGCCAACAGGAAAGTTCCTGGAGACGTTCCTGGCTGCAGAAGTACAGGTGGTACCTTTGAAGCTGGCTTGACAAAGCTCATGTCACTGGAAGGATGAGTATTGCCTTGAGAGCCAGCCACCTAGCACTGGACAGCAGTGCCTAGCCTCGGTCCCAAATGCCCACCCTGCCAAAGGGCCCCGCAGGAGCAGGTCAGCGTGGGCTGGCCCTGCCGAGTCTGGCCGGCATTCTTCTATGCAAACTGTTCTTATCCATGCTGATAAAAATCAACCTCTGTGGGTCTTGAAAGAGTCAAAGGCCTTTCTTAATCAAATGATCAACTGTTCATTTTGAAAGCTTGACTGGTTCAATTAAGACCACAGGCAAGAGACAAGCCGGTCATATTACCCTGGCTGGTCACTGGCCCTGAAACCTACCTTTGACCAGCACACTCTTAGGCCTGCCTGGAATGCTTATGCCCTACATCCCAAGGAATTCAAGCCACCCTGTAAAGCCCCAGGTTATTCCCACCTCCTCCCAGAGGCCCTCCATGGTTCTTCTTGCAGGCAGGGGCCTGTAACCCCTGTAACCTCACAGCCATTCCGTGTGGCCCTTCTCTTGGGTTTCACCACGCCCTGCTTGATTCTTTTCAGCTTCTTAGGAGCAGAGAGATCACAGCACCCAGCCCAGGCACTCAGTACAAAAGGCATGGAATAGGTACCCTTCATGCACCTAGCGTGACCTATTGCCAGGCAACCTCCCATGACAAGGGCTGCTCCCCAAAGCACACGGTGAGTCACCTGGCTGGAACTTAGAATGTACTCTTTCCATTCTTAACAACAATGCTCTGTGAAAAAAAGAGTGTAAGGGACTCTGACCAATCAGCTTCACGGCAGATACCAGCAAGTTTTCAGGGGCCACTAACACAGCAGGTCCCCGCATTGCCTACATCATAACCTACTGCAGAAGCCAGCTGGGGAACTTGCCACACCACCACTGATGAGGGCACCCTGGATGACCCAGTGGGCAGTCTTAAGCACTGAAATGGGAGCAAGACAATGTCTCTGTCTTCAGGCTGGAATGGGAATTCTAAGGCTCCTTCTGTGGGAAAGATCTTTGTCTCCCCCATCATCTTCTCCAGCTACTGCATGCAGAAGGTCACACACCTATGATCGCCTCTTCTGCTTACTCCCTCTGGTTGGACCTAAATAAAAACAGAGCAGGGGCAGTGGGCTCAGAGATGCCTAAGCCCATCAGGCCAGTGTAAGAGCCAGTGTAGATGGGTGGATGGGTGATGTGGGTGGGTTGGGGCTCAATGGCCTCTTCTCAAATATGGACGAAAGCACCCTTCCAGGCATGCACTAGCTGGGCCTTCGGTGGATTAGCTCTCAGAGGCCTTGGTTTAGTGTGAACACAGCACACATATATCCTTATCCTCTGGTATCAGCTCAACAGGGACCAGGACTTCCTCGTAAGTCCTTAGCACTAAGCCTTCCTCACAACCCCAGCCTCAGAGTCCAAGTTCATGTCACACAGACATCAGTTCTGGTCACGCAGTCTGTATACATGGGTCCTTGAGCCACACTGGCTTGTTGTACTTTTTTTTTTTTTTTTTTTATGTTAAACCACACTGCTTTAGGGACATGAGATTTCTAGCCTCTGCTACATCTCTCCCTCACAGCTCCTGTCTCCTGACTTTATGATCCCATATGCACATCGTAGATGTCTCTCTTCTGATCAAGTGACTAATCGATAGTGTTCACAACCAGTGCTTTTTCTAGAACTGTCCCCACTTCTGATTTCAAACCCACTCGCTCTCCAGTTTGTGGGGCCCGTGATCACCTTTTTAAATGCAGTTATTAATGACAGGCAGGCTTAGGACAGATGGCAGGAGAGGCCTGCCTGTTGTGCATGTGGAGACATTCTCATGGCAGACCCCTAAACAGGAAAACAGTCCTCCAAGCTCCTTACCTCCCTACCACACCGCTCTGCTGACGCTGTTAGAACCCATTTAAAGCGTTCAAGCATATAATCAAATTTCAGTAATGAGTTATTAATTAAGCAGGGGCAACCAATTCTCTGCTAACTGCCTCATAAACAATCGACAGGAGATTTGTGAATTTTGACTTCCTGACACTATTAAACAAATCAATATTAGGCTTCAGACACGCCAGCTCAGGCAGTTTTCTCTGTTATTTGGCTACCAGCTGCCCGGAATACTAATGAAAGAATTAAGAGCCAGAGATTCTGCGTGCGTTCCATCAAAAAGATCCTTATCTGTGGGGAATTGGGGCCTGATTTGCATGGAAGAAGTCGTTGCTTTTGTAGGTACAGTTTTTCTCAATATGTCACTGATAAGTATTTCTGACAGCACTGGGCAGTTTGGAACGGCCACCACGGCTTCAGAAGGAGCAGCCGGAGCCCTGCCGGAGACATCGCAGAACAAAGCAACCAAGTTATTTGTGTATTCTGCAGACTGGTTAATTTATAGCTAAGCTAACCCGTGGAAAACCTTAGTGTAAGAATACAGCCAAGCTTCTTACTCAGCTTTTATGTATGTATTTATTTATTTATTTTATTTTAAAGCTCATCTGAGTCAGTATGAAAGCAGCTAAAGAAGGAACACGAGACTGTGTAAAAACCCCGAGCCAGCTCCGAGTGGCCACATGAGGTCACACGAGTGAACTACCCTTGACCTGCTCTTTCTTTTTCCGTGGACCTTCACAGTTCACTGGAATCTCAGCGCTGTCCTCAGGACTACTTTGTGTGGACAATGACGGAGATTTACCTCTGTTTATCTAAGGAAGAAATATGGTGTGGCAAGCTCGCATCTCTCACTCCATACTCCTGCACCCCAGACCCAAATTTATGCCAGGGGTCACTTCATGTGTGTAATCTATTTGCTCTGCGGCCTCCTGGTTTAGCCAGAGAAGTGCCAATTAGGAGTCAACCTGAAGATTTAAGAACCGTGACTAACACAGTGATAAGGACCCTTTCCAGACTCTCAAATACGGAAGGTTGCTTATCATGAGCTTATCAAAATCCCTTGAAACTAAAAACTCCCATAATTATACAGATATACTTCCATATTATATATATGTATATATATTGCAGATAGACATGTTTATGTATGAGTAGATATATATAATCACATATAATATATAATATACAGATATAGTTTTAATATATCATAGATTTATTTACATAGTTATATATTATATAGATATACATCTAAAAATGTGCTCTACTGAGAGATTTGAAGTTGAGTCTTTCCTAGATGCATCTTGATTTTGTTTCTGGGTGAAAAGAATTGAAAAAATACTCGGCGAGATGGTTTAGCAGTTAAGGCACTTGCCTGCAAAACCAAAACACCCAAAGTTCAATTCCCCAGGATCCACATAAGCCAGATGCACAAGATGGCACATGTGCCTGGAGTTCATTTGCACTGGCTAGAGGCCCTGGCATGCCCATTCTCTCCCTCTCTCTCTCTCTCTCTCTCAAATGAATAAATAAAAATTAAAAATTAAGAATTGAAAAATACTTTTTAAAAAAAATTCTGAAGCTGAGACAGAGAAAGCACAATGATCTAACCCTAAAGCTAAAAGATCATCTCAGATTATGATGCTATCTCCAGTGTTTGAGCCCCTGAGAAGCTCACTGACCAGCTTCAGGGAACTCCAGACATTTTCTATAGCACTTCGTATCCCTATGTGTATTTGTAGTTTTAAGACAATGGTCTACAGCTTTAAGGAACATTCTTAAAAATTCTTTGACTCAGAATAAAAACCTTTTTCTTTTTCCTGCTTCTTTTGCAGATGTGAAAGCTGAGGACCAGGTGGGTGTTGGGATTCTCGAAATGGAAGGAAGATGGAGGGTGGATGAAATGCTAGCTCCCAATGTATGGTATATGGCCTTATACTCTATGATATGCTAGCATTTCTGTCTACACACCAATAGGATTAGGTTCAACAGCTAGCAACAGGAAGCTAAGATAATTATTTAAATGAGAACTATGGAACTGTGTTCAGTGGATAAAACTCTAGTTTGAGTACCCGAGTTCATATCCTCATACCACATGTAAAAATCAGAAGCCATAGCAGGCTTTTTAATCCCAGTATATTGATGGTGAGATGAAAGGCAGACACGGGAGAACTGCCTGGAAGCTCACATACCATTAAAGCAGTAGACAATAAGAACCAGAGACTCAAGGTGGAAAGCAAAGGCCAACCCTTCAAAGTTATCCTCTGACCTCCATATATGTGTCATGGCAAACATATGAACACACACACACAGACACACATAATTCATACATACATGCTCACTAACAAATAAAAACAAATTAAAAACATTTAATGGGAAAGATGTATTCTCTTTTCACATAAAGAAATCCACAGGAGCTGGTAAAGTAGCACCAGGGCCACCAAGGCCTGACGTGCTCTGTCATGCCCAGGACTGCCTGCTATCACATAGTTCCAAATGGCAGAGACAGCTCTAGCCATCACTTGTCTTCTGTTCCAGCCAGCAGAAAGGAGGAAGTAGAAGGGGGAATGCCTTTCCTTCTAAGGATACTTTCCAGTAGACCATCTTATATCTTAGAGACCACACTTCATTATGTGGCCATTCCTAGCTGCAAGGGAGGCATGGAAATACAGTATTTCCAATAGAAGAAATGGATTGAATATTGGAAGACAATGTGATCTCTTCTTCACACTAGTTTATCTTTTTTTTTTTTTTTTTTTTTTTTTTTTTTGGAGAGAGATAGAGAGAGACAGAGGGAGAGGAAGACAGATAGAGATGGGCTCGCCAGCAGCCTCTCAGCTGCTAAGAACGAAATCCAGATGCGTGTGCCCCCTTGTGGTCAAGTGCGGCATTGCGCCCTTGTGTCGCTTTGCATCTGGCTAAACATGGGACCTGGAGATTGGAACCGGGTTCTTAGGCTTAGGAGGCAGGCGCTTTAACCGCTAAGCCATCTCTCCAGCCGTTCACACTAGTTTAAAGGACATCTCCAGTAAATCTCAAGGACCAAGCAGAATACCTGGAGTGAGCCAGTCTCAGGCTAGCCTACTACATGGAGTTACTAGCAGCGATGTATCCAACAAGAGGGCAGTGGCAGGTCACAGCAATGACAGCTGATCACTGAAACTAACAGTGGCAGAGTGGTCATCAGAATGGAGGTAGAAAGATCTAAACAAAGTCAAGAACTGTAGAAATAGGATGGTGAAGCAGAAGGTAAGGTAGATGGATTCTGAGACCAACATGCAATGCCTGAGGTGCCCAGAGAAGACAGTTAAATAAATGACCCTCCAAGGAGAGTTAATCCTTTCCAAATGTTATATTTTACTCTGACATTAATGAGCCATTAGAACAATACCAATTGTTAGCCACAGAGGCAGTTTGATGTCTGAGACACAGAAATTTCCCTATTTTTCAGAATTGTGATTTGGTCCCAGTTAACTTTAGAGGCAATATACCTCTTTGCACATTAGCACTGTTCACTTTAATATTACAGATACTTAAAAGCATTCATAAAATGAAAACTCAGATCAAATTCAGAAACCGTCTCTGTTCCTCATCATGCATCTACCCCTTGCCTTGATGGAGGAACCAGGAGACGTGATGGGTATTTAATATGCATTGGTTCAGCGATAACTTGAACACTCCAGGTAGATATTTATTACTCCATAGTCCTGGATGAGGCCTGGATGAGGATGAATATCATTTTCAGATGGCAGAATCTAGCCAGTATAAGCAGATGGGATTTACTGAGGAGGTTACATAGCTTGTAGGCCCTGGAAGATGTTGAGGGAACTAGAATAGAATACCAAATAACTAGTGCAGAAAGAGGACACTCTGCTAGAGAAAAGCCAGCTGAATGGTTCCCTGTATGGTCAAACACGTGGTCTCTGTGACCCACACTTTGGAACTTTTGCTTCTGACTAATGGACTCCACAAACCCCACCAGTGATGGCTTCCAATACAAATGCCAATACTCTGCTGGCACACGCATCTGATCTGCTTGTGCATGGTGGCCAATGTCCACCACTCAGGTCATTTACGAGATGCTCATGGTTCATCTAGTTGACAGAATTCAGGTCATATGCAGATTCGTAACTGCAAGAGAATCTGGAAGGTATGGCCCTTTTGTTTTGCTTGTGTATATTGCATGCAGAATGCAAAATAATATGTAATAAGTGGTTGTGATGGATAATAAGTGATTAGTCTACTGGTCATCGTTTTCTTGCTGTAAAACTTAACCTATACACTGTGAGGCTTGCTGTATACCTACACAGTACCAGGTGGTGGTGAGCTAAACACTTTCACAGCTGTAATTGAATTTCACAAACGTCTTTTTAGCTGAGCATTTATAGCCACATCTGCAAATGAGAAGTAAAAAGCCTGAGAGACCTCAAGAAACTTTCTCTGGGCTGGGGAGATGGCTTGGAAGTTAAAGATGTTCACTTGTAAAGCCTGCTGCCTTTGGTTCATTCCCCAGAGCCCACTTAAAGCCAGACACAAAACGTGGCACCTATGTTTGGCCTTCATTTGTAGTGCCAAGAGGCCCTGGGGCACCCATACACACACACACACACACACACACACACACACACGTACATGTGCAAAGAAGTAAATAATAAAAGAAACTTTCTCAATCTCTTATAGATATCAAATGGTGAAGTCACCCTCAGCTACAACAGTGACAAGATCATAGGAGCTCTCCACTTGCATGCTAGAGGACTTTATCTGTTTTGGGGGGGGCAGAGAATTGGCATGCTAGGGCCTCAGCCACTGAATCTGGAGAATCAAACATGGGTCCTTAGGCTTTTCAGGCAAGCGGCTTAACTGCTAAGCCATCTCTCCAGCCTTTATGTGAGTTTTGATTTGACTATTCTAAGCCTCAGCTTATTCACCTGAAAAGTGGAAATAATTGTTATTTCATACGTTGGGTCGCAATCACAGAATGAGGTAACATGTACATCCACAAACATACGATCCAGAAAATCAATAGCAAATAAATACACATATAAAAATATTTGGAAAAAAAATACATCAAAAAGGAGGTTGTTTTGACTTCTCAGTTCCTCCTTCTCTTACTAAGTAGGATATGAGTTACTTGATATCTGTTAATACAGGAAGATTTCATGGCCAATTGCTCAATGTAAAAATAGGATTATGTGCTCAGGGAAAAGGAGCCTTTTATAGTAGCAGTGGTTTGCTTTTAAAAACAGGAGGCTTGTTGACACTCGGGCTTAATTAAACTGTTTTCTTGATGAATCTAATGTGACAGCAACCTGCCCTGTCAACACACAAGCACTCCCAGGCCTCCTTGGGTTCTCCTGATACATATTCTAACAAGTTTCTGAGAAATGGTGTCAGGGGGAGAATAGACAGCTAACTTTCTTCTTGGGCTTATCTCTGGTTTTGTTTTGTGGGGTGGGGGGTGTGCGCACTAGATTCAGGAATTGGTGAAGTGAAAATTAAAAGGCAAAGAATGCCCACGGTTGAGTTGATATAGGTCTTAAAGCAATGGAGGCAAAGGGTGAACACAGGAAGGCAGGGATGCAGCTACAGCCACAATGCTGTGAGGAAGGAAACTTCCAGAGCAACTGTGATTTGAGGACAATTGAAAAGGAAAGAAAAGGACACATTAAGAAATGTGGTTGAGCTGACATGCCAGGTCTAGAACCCCCTTTTACTTTCTGTTTAAAGCTTTTTAGCTATTAGGTTGTGCTTTAACAAGGACCCTACATAGACTGGGTCACACGATGCTGCATTCATTGCTGGGTTACTCTTATTTTGAAAAACTTGGCCAACCTAGCACTGATGGCCGCCTTATTAAAAGGTTCCCAGTTATCCGTTTGGGACCTTTGAACAAAATTGAAGGTAGGCAGAACTTTTTCCAGATGTATCAATTACTTTCTCATTACTGGGACTAAATACTCAACTAGAAGCAGGTTAAGGCAGGAAAGGATTTATTTCAGCTAACAGTTTTGAGGGGTAAGTTTTATTATGATACAGAAATCTTGGCAGGAACAGATGGCCTACATCACATTGTCACATCAGTACCGAGGAAGGAGAGAGAGAGAAAGAAAGAAAAGCAAGTGGGGCTGAACTGTGAGGCCTCACGGCCTGTCCCCGTGACACACTTCCTACAGGTTCAATGTCCTTCCCACACAGCACCACCTTGCTAGAGATCCAGTCTTCAAACACACAAGACCATGGAGGTCATTTTACATTCCAACCACCACCCAAAGAATCTGTCTCGTGTCTCTACTAAATGTTGCATGTAGGTTAAATACAGAACGTGCCTTGAATGCATGCATATATACAATTGGTTTTCATCTTTCTATTTGAAAACTGAATCATTTTAATTGTATTCTATTTACAAGACTTGTACATATCTATGAGGCAGAGTGTAATGTTGGATTCATGTATGTATCATTATGTCATGATCAAATTCAACGTAATTAGCACATCCATATCACACACTTATCATTTCTTTGTGGTGAAGGCATCCAAAATCTTCTATTCAGCTCACCTTGAACTATTTGATATAATTTATTAGCCAATGTTGCTGCCTTTCTGTGCCACAGCATACCAGTATTCCTACAGTCTAACGGTATAAAAAGCTTTAATTACATAAGTCATACTACTAATTCTTGTTGCAAAACATCAGCTAGTATTAAAGACATCTGTGCCATCAATTCACTAGGAAAAGAATAAAAGTGGCATGCCTGCCACCCCAGCACTTGGGAATTGCAGGCAAGAGGATCAAGAGTTCTAAAGGTAGCTTCAGCTACACAGAGAGGCCAAGGCCAGCCTGGATATAGGAGATCCTGTCTCAAAACACACACAAGGAAGAAAGAAAGCAAGAAAGCAAGAAAGCAAGAAAGCAAGAAAGCAAGCAAGCAAGCAAGCAAGCAAGCAAGAAAGAAAGAAAGAAAGAAAGAAAGAGAAAGAAAGAAAAAGAGAGGAAGGAAGGAAGGAAGGAAGGAAGGAAGGAAGAAGAAGGGAAGGGAGGGAGGGGGAGGGAGGGAGGGAGAAGAGTCCGATGAACTCATACTTACTATGCCCCGGACATTGCCAGGCATTAATATTTTATATATATATATGTTATACATATGTATATTATTTCCAGGCAATCCTAGACTTTTGAACTGTTGTTGACATTTTACAAGTGACCAACTTGAGGACCAGGGAGACTAAGAACTTGCTTACCATCGCAGCAGAGGACTGAAAAAGTGGGACATGAGCTCACAGTTCATGACTTCAGGGTCCTTCCTTGTCCTTGACCCCTTCACCACGCTGCTACGTGGGAGGCTTCCCAGATACTCTTGCTCATGTCTATGTCTGGTCTACATAGACAAGCATACAGCCATATTAAAAGTTGTGTGCACTACAGACTAACCATGTTCTCAGTCTATGGTCTTCTCCATGAACATCGTCCAGAAATCTATTAGATTACAAATGGCCAGCCCCCCCCAGGCCTGGGACCATATTACAAACTCCAGGGTGGGCCTGCAAACCTGAGCTTTCATAAGTCTCCCCCAGTAACTGTGATCGATGCCCACTAAAGGTGAAAAGCCACTGGACTAGTAGTGTGCAGACGACGTTCAGGCTTTTAACAAGTGGGAAGGAGGAAAGCACATAGGATTCCATGTGTAAGAACCTCAGGGATGGAAAGTCCCAGGTGAGAGGAAATAGGTAGGGACACCCAGGGAGAATCAATAGAGAAGGCAAGGCTGGAAAACCATGAGAGGAAAGGTGCATGCCAGCTGAGGGACGCGTCTTCCATGGCTACTAGGAGTCTGCCTGCTCACACGTGTCCAGTAAAGAAGTCCCTTACCTCCCAGGAAGGGGCTTGTTTCAGGGTTCTGCCCATAACCACTCACTGACACATCAGAAAGTGTGGTCTCAACTCCCAACATACCTATGCATTTCAAGATGCAAAAGCAGGATCCTCAACCAGCCATGCTATGGGGAGGCAGAGGGGCCATTCCTATGGATGCCACCAGATAGCATTGGTTTTCTTCAGAACTATGCCCTTCAGTCCATGTCCACCTATTCCTCATTTTAATGAGTGCACGTGATTTTATTGTGTGAGTCCTCAATTGGGGGAGGAAACATCTCTCCACTGACAGTTATTTGACTTGTTTCCAATGGTTTTGCTGTTTATGCAATGAGTTAGTGCATAGTCCATGAGGCATGCCTGAAGAATTATCAAAAATAAATGAAGCTATTAAACCCCAGTGCGTGCATGCATGCATGTGTGTGTGTGTGTGTGTGTGTATGTGGTGTGTGTGTTGTGTGGGTGTGTGGTGTGTGTGTGTAGTATGTGTGTGGGTGTATATGTGTACAGCGTGTGTGTGATGTTTTAGTAATCACTCCCATATTATCCTGCAAAGTGGCTGTTTTCATTTATGCTTCCGTGAATAGAAGAGAGATAAAAGTAAATATTTCCTCACACCCTGGCCATCATTAGATAATATCACACTTTTAATTTTTGCCTATCTGATGAATAAAAATGATGTCTTATTGTGGTTCTAATTTGCATTTCCCTGATTACTAGTGAGATTGATTATCTTTGCATACACTTATTGGCCATTTATATTTCCTCTGTGAGTTGCCTATTATATATGTGGCATGATTATCAACTTACAGAGTTGTTGTGGTGAATAACATGCAACTCCATCTCCGAGCATTGTGAATTGAAAATACCTTTGTATCATTTGGCTTTTTCAATTAAGATGCTGAGCAGAGATTGAGACTATTTTGAACGTTTTAAGGACTGGCGGATACTTGTACACAGAAGAGTAAAGAGCCAGTGGTTCTGGGGGAATCTGGTTTTGAGGAATTTAGTTCTATAGGATTGGGTTCTAGGGGATCTGACCTCCGAAGAGCTCAAGATGGGATGTAGAAGCCGAGCCTCAACTGCTCAAACCTCCACAGACCCCAAGACACCCCTCAACAGGATGGACTCCAGAATTCCAGCCATCCCAAAGACCAGTAGCCTGGGAGGATCTTTAGGGACGTGGCATCAGCTGAGAGTAATCTAAGGCAGAAGGCTTCCCTTTCCTTCCCCCTTGGTTCCAGTTTCCTGATTGGGAGTCCACCAGACAGGGGCTCAAACATGAGCTCTCTCCTCTACTGCTTGTGCCATTGGAGGCAGATCACAATCTCCCCTGAGCCTCAGCTTTCACCTCATGAATGTGAAGTTCAAATGCAGGCCAGCTCCTGCCCAGCATCGAGCAGATGGCCATGGAGTGGCTGCCATAGTTACTGTACTATGCACTGCTATTGAAAAAGAGAGACAAGCTGGGACATGGCTCAGTCAGGAGAGCACTTACCACAAGGCAAGCATGAGGGCCTGAATTCACATCCCCAGCACCCACATCAATTTGGGGCATGCCAGTGTGCCTGTCTCAACACTTGGGAGGTGGAGAATGGAGGATTACCAGGGCAAGCTGGGTAGGTAGACTAGTCAAATGGGGTGAGCACTGGGTTCAATGAGAGACCCTGGGCCAACAAATAAGGGGGAGTGCCATAGAGGGAGACACCTGAGGTCAGCCTCCACACACATGTGCACACAGATACACATATGTACACACACACACACAAAGAGAGAGAAAGAAACACCTCCAGGCCAGCTTAAGATAAGTGAAGGAGGCTAGAGAAATGGCTTAGCAGTTAAGGCGCTTGCCTGCAAAGCCGAAGGACCCATGTTCAACTCTCCAGATCCCATGTAAGCCAGATGCACAAAGGTGAGGCAAGCACAAGGTCGCACATGCCCGCTAGGTGGCTCAAGCGTGTGGAGTTCAATTTCAATGGCTGAGGCTCTGGCATGCCAATCTCTCTCTCTCTCTCTGTCTCTCTCACTCACTCGCTCTCTCTAAAATAAAAAATGAATTAAAAAAAAGATACAGTGAAAGGGCTCTTCTGCCCATCTTCCCACATGGACCCTGGTTGTGGCTCATGCCAGAACGACCTTTACCAGCTCATTCTGTCGGGACAGGTGAAGCAGTGCAGCAGGACTGGAATACAACTCAGCATTGCCCCCAAAGCCTGTCACCCCAACACGGGCTTCTCCGTCTCTGGCCCCTTGCCTTAATCTTGTGATGCCAATTACTGTTCCTGAAAGCTACATAGGGAAATGGAGCGGGTGTAGACAGGCAAATCCATCATTAGTGGGCAGATAAGGAGAGTCTTAGAGCTGTGGTGGTTTCCAGGTGGAAGCAACTGTGGTGCCTTCTGTCTCCTCTGGGTGCAAGAGGACTTAGCAAACCCAAAGGAAATAGCTCTTGAAGCAGAGGTTTGAACTGTGCCAAGTTTGTGACATAAAGGAATCAGCTTCCAGAAAGGAGGCGCTGATGAGGACGGACAGCGCCACGGCCACTCCCAAGGGACAGGAAAGCATTTCTCTTTGGACAGGTACGTGGGCCCCACCTACCCACCACATGAGCCCCTGAGGGTGTGGAGGACACACCTGACTGCTGGTGATGGATTTCCCCCACTTTTCCTGAATTACCCTAATTCCTCACATGTGCATTGCAGCACACCCATTATCTTGTTTCAGCTCATAACCACCCCACGGGGCCCGGGGGGTGGGACCATGGTCTTGGTCTTCATTATGTACGTGGACAAAGTGAGACGTGAAAAGGGGACGTGACTTGTCAGTGGTGGGACTCCACTCAGGGAGCACCGGGTTAAGATACAGCGAAGGGATCCTTGCGCCCAACACAAGGTGTTCTGCTGGCTTTGCTGTGTCCCTCTCTCAAACAATTCTGCTGAATGTGACAAGCACAACTGCTTGGCGCCTGGGCTGCCACCCGATGGCCACCACAGTGCCCTCCTACTGCTGCAATGCCTCATCTGGAGGACCATTCTGGAGAGCCTTCATGTACGCCAAGTCTCTGCCTTCAGATGGACCTGAGTAGGTGGCACACTCCACAAGTGACATTTTATCTTTAAGGCTGAACACTAATTACAAGACTTGTTCAAATATCTGTGGCTGGGACCGTCTCTATCATGCTGTCTCACCAAGGGACCAAGGAAATGTGTGCTCTGATCACATTATTGCAACATTTATCCTAAAAAGAATTCCTTTGAAACCGCTAATAATAGCTCTCGTGTCTCGTGTGCACACTGCATGTCAGGTCTTGGGTTTTGCATGTTACACACATGACCTGACCAATGCCACGTGATGTACTTGCTCATGGTAAGAGAGCTAGCTGTCCATCCAAGAGCAACCTCCCCTTCTCCCACAGAGAGCACATGGTTTCCCAGCAAGGCTCAATTTGCCAGTCTCCTTTGCAGCTAGTCTGGCCATGTGAACGCATTTAGGTCAATGGGCTGTTCATAGAAGTGATGTCATTTTTCATCTCCAAAGGCAAGCCCTTCCTGTGAGCAATCTCTTCCCTTCCCATTCTTGTAGGGGTATGGTGATCACTTGCTCTTGACCATGTATACGAAGACAATCCCTAAGAGGAGGCAGAACCACAAGGCACGAGCACTCTAGATCCTGGGACAGGACTAGACCTTTCCTGACCTACCTGGCTCTTCTCCCAGGCCTGATATATGAGAGGGAAAGAGAACTATCAGGTTTGGACCCCATAGAGTCTTGGTTTGGCTTCCACAGCATTGTTTTTTAATGCAGATGGTATTGTTTTGCCGATAGGGGATGATATTGGGCTCAGGAAGATGAAGGGACTTACCAAGTTCACACACATGTTTAATCAGGCTGGAGAGATAGCTTAGTGGTTAAGGAAATTGCCTGCGAAGCCTAGGTACCCAGGTTCAATTTCAGCCAAATGCACAAGGTGACACATTTGTCTAGAGTTTGTTTGCAGTGGCTAGGGGCCCCAGTGTGCCCATTCTCACTCTTCTATCCACCTCTCTCTCTCTCAAATAAATAAATATAGTTGTTTTTTTTTTAAAGCATATAGGGCTAGAGAAATGGTTAAAAAAAAAAAAAAACATAGGGCTGGAGAAATGGCTTATTGTTAAGGTGCTTGCCTGCAAAGCCAAAGGACCCAAGTTCAATTCCCCAGTACCCACATAAGCCAGATGCACAAGTTGGCACACGTGTCTGGAGTCTGTTGGTCCCTAGTGTGCCCATTCTATCTCTATCTCTCTCTGTCTCTCTCTTTCTCCCTCTCTCTCCCTCTTTCTCTGTCTCTCATAAATAAATGAAAAATATAAAAGAAGAAACCTTTATTTTTTTAAAGAAACAAAGCACATATATTTCTGACACACTGGTACAAGCTCATACTAACTATCTGAGTTAGCCGTGGAAACAAAGGTAAGAGTGACCCATCACTCTTGCTTCTGAAAATGAAAGGCATGCAGTGGAATCTATGCCCTGTACCTTCCTTGTAAACATCTTTTACACCAACACTCCAAGGTGGCACCCCAGGCCACAAGCAGCCCTTATGTCACTTTTGTGTATGCTAGAGAATGCACTCTGTCCTCGAGTAAATGTTGTGTCCTGTTACCAGTGACTCTAACATGTCCTTGGGAAGAATGGAAAGGTCTTTGCATCTTTTGACTGGGTGATATAGAAAGTGGAGGAAGGAGGTCAGATTGCACTGGAGGGACGAGTGCAGGTCGACGTTATCAATGAATGTAACAAGCTAGTCCTATGGCCAAATTCATGGGGGTTGGCTCTACTGGAAACAGTTCACAATGGCTGCTCTCACTCAGTAGCTAGGAAGTACTGGGGAGGGCCCCAAGGACCTCATTTGTCTCCATGGAAGGAGCTGCCCGCGAAATACCATCCAAGACTCAGCCTTGTTCCCTCGTGCATCTGGAAGGGGCCTGTTGAGACTATGCCCCAGAACGATGGGTTGTGGGGGGAAGCTCACTGTGGAGAAGGCAGATGCTCTGAATGTGACAAGTTCAAGGGGTCAGAGGTGAGCTTAAATGACAGCATCACATGGAGGTAGGCTCAGCTATCAGATGACCTCTGTATCCAGCCACCTCAGAGGGAGCCAAACTTCCAGATCCTGCTAACAGAGGGAGTTGTCACTGTATCCTGAGACAGAGGGCCCAGAGACACAACCACAAGAACGTTACTCTGGAGATCCGGTAATGGAAGTTCCGCCCCACACGATGGGATCTGACAGGCCCATAAAGGCAACGTAACACCTCTGAGCCCCATGCGCCTTTGAGATCATGTCGCATTTTCTGCATGAGTGACAGACTCCGCCAATGTGAAGAGATCTGAAGTTTTCATTAGTGACAGAGGAAGCTTGCCTCGCCTGCTGCCATCAGCAGCACAAAGCCCCATGGCCACCCAAAGGGGTGTTAATGACGTCACACAGAATGGAAGCCCCTCCTAAGGGTGAGGACTGGGAGTCAGAGAGCCCCGAGGAGATTCCAGACCCAGGCCCGTGGAGTTTGCGACTGGCTGGTGACCTCCATCTTCGTACTCAGGCTGGCCTTTCTTGCTCCCTCTGTGAACAGGATGGGGATGGAACGAACACTTATTGGGTATCTACGGATGACAGAGCCTCCGTCTCTGGTCTTTCGTGAATCAGTTTTCCCATTTGGCAAATGGGGATCGAGTCTCACAGCTGGAAATGGTCAGAGCCTGCTCCTCACCACTTGGGCAGCCAGCAACCTTTGCTCCCATCTTGCACCCTGTCAACCACTCTTGCAACTAGTCCACCTGCTCCCAATAATGGGCCCCCTAGCAACACTCCCACCTCAGTGCCAAAGACTTCCTGGGCTCAGTAACAAGACTTTGCTAGACGTGAGATGGGGTGTTGTCCAGAAGTTGCATGTGTAAAACAAGGACACTGAGATGCCCCTGGAAGGTCTCTCACAAAGCGTCTCCATTGGAAAATCCTGCACATGCTTTTGTAATTGTAATTTTGTATTTTATCCTAGATACTGTCTGCTTTTAGCTAGGTACCCCCCAGCTCGTTGTGTGGTGGGGATTTGTTGCAGGTGATGCTGATGGAGATGAGAGAACCGGGGTGCTGGAATGAAGAGGGTGGGGAATGTATTCTACCTCAGAGTAAAGCACTCTGTATGCCTCCGGGCTGAGTATTGGGTTTTGTGGAGGCTGACAGACCATCTCTGTGTCCTGTTTGGCTTCAGTGTGGGACCATGGCCCCTGGGGTTCAGCACAAGTCACAGAGGCCCCTAGGGCAGGACACATAAGACTACCAGACTTGCCACCCCACCAGGACGACACTGTTCTCATTTCACACACTGTCATAACAAATTACCACATGCTCAGTGGCTCTCAAAAATGGGAGATTATGCTCTTTCACTTCCGGAGGCCACAAGTTCAAAATCAAGGCACGAGCAAGGTCAAGTCCTTGCCATCCCTTTTTTAGAAAATGTATTTAGTTAGTTTTAAAAGATTTATTTATTTGTTTACCTGTTTATTTATTCCAAGAGAGAGAATGGGCCTCTAGTTGCTGCAAATGAACTCCAGACGCATGTGCCCCCTTGTGTATCTGTCTTATGTGGTCCCTGAGGAATCGAACCTGGGTCCTTTGGCCATCCCTCCAGCCCCCCCTCCCCCCTTTGTATTTATTTAAGAGAGGAAGGTAGAGAGAGAATGAGAACATCAGGACCTTTTGCCACTGCAAATAAACTCCACAGAAGTGCCACTTTGTGCATCTGGCTTTATGTGGGTACTGGGGAATAAAAGCCGGGATGCAAGCAAGCATCTTTGACCTCTGAGCCATCTCTCCATCTGCCCCCCACCTTATTTTTTGGTTTGTTTTGGCTTTGTTATTTTGTTTTGATTTTTTTTTTTTTTGAGGCAATGTCTCACTCATGTCCAGGCTGACCTGATATTCACTCTGTAGTCTCAGGGTGGCCTTGAACTCCATCCTCCTACCTCTGCCTCCTGAGTGCTGGGATTAAAGACATGAGCCACCAGGCCTGGCCTCCCTTTGTTTTTGATTCTCTGCAATCTACACCTCTGTTATAACGGGACATTATTTCCTATCTCTGTACAAATTTCTCTCTTATTAGGATGCCATTGTGTTAGGGCCACCCTCATCAGTATGACCCAATGTTAACTTGATTATATATGTAAAAACACTATTTCCCAATAAGGTCACATTTGCAGCAATGGGTGGGACTAGAGTAGAACTTCTGGAGGGACCCAACTCTACCCACTATGTGAGCTAGGTGCTATTATGACAGGCAGACTCCTGGCCAGCGGGCTTTATTATTTAATGTGCTACAGACCCACCAAGTTCCCCTGTCAGGAATAAGCTGATCCCTGAGACTTCCATCCCTGGCCAGGGTGGGAGAAGGCAGTTGGACAGAGTTTCCTGGGGCCTCTCCTATACACTAAAGGGCCAAGGCTGTCACAGGTAATAAGGAATGAAGGAGAGCAGGGACCCTGGATACCGGCTTTGGGGTGCTTCCTTGAGTCTTGCCCCTCATCCTCATCTCTTCCCCACCTCTTCTGTACTGCTGTCTTCCAGCAGATGTGTGGGGAAACGTGGAGAAAAATAAAGGACAGATAAAGAACCATTGATGTGATGAGCACCCATTTTTCCCTTCCTGCCAAAGTCTCTGCTTGTTAAGGGTTATAATGTGCCTCACTGAAAAGCGACATTTCCCAGCCTTGCAATGGTAGGTGATCCTGTGACCCCATTCTGACCAATGAGATGCAGCAAAGGATACAAATTGGAGATTTTTCTTTTTTTATAAAAAGGCCACTCGGCTGAGTTGGACCCTGTAGACCTTTGCCTCTCTCCTTCTTCCTGAATGCAAGAATTGACCTAGGTGACTCAAGTCACCTTGAGATATAAGGGACAGCCTGAGAATGAACTCACATCAAGGATGGCTGAGGCCAGGCCCCTGTTGGCATTACAGAGCCTCCAGCCCAGCCCTGGCTGTGCCCTCCACCCCCAGGCTTCTTGGCATGGCGAGACACAGAACCTTACTTGCTCAGGCTGTTTTCTAGATTCTTCATTACTCTGAGCCAAAGATGATACACATCACCACCTACAGCCACAGACAACAACTGCTAACATTCTGCCTTGTTCCCTTCTAGACCTTTGTAGAAATGTCTTTGAATTCTGGCTCCTTCCCTTAGCAGGTAGGTTCCTCACACAAAGTAGTTAACTTCTTTGTGTCTCCACTCTTGATCTGCAAATGTCCATTAAATGTATGGTACATGATAAGCACAGTGCCTGGGGCGCAAGATGTGCTTAACAAACAGTAGTTATTACTAATATCAACATTTATATGCCCTGTTGTATGAGTGTGTGTGTGTGTGTGTGTGTGTGTGTGTGCACATGCACACTGATGCACATGTGGAGGTCAGAGGAAAACCTCAGATGTCAGTCCCCATCTTCCATCTTGTTTGAGGCAATGCCTGTCTTTTTATTTATTTATTTATTTATTTGACAGAAATAGGCAGAGAGAGAGAGAGCATATGAGCATGCCAGGGCCACCCGCTGCATCCAGATGCCTGTGCCCCCTTGTGTATCTGGCTTATGTGGGTCCTGGAGAATCAAACCTGGGTCCTTTGCTTTCCAGGCAAGCACCTTAACAGCATTTGCTAGGCTATCTGGCCTGCAAGCTTCCAGCCCATTCTTCTGTCTCCACCCCCTCATCTTGCTGTAGATGCACTGGGATTAGACTTCTGCCAATGTCTGGCTTTTCATATGGCTTCTGGGGATCTGATCTCAGGTACTTATGCTTGGGTGGCAAGCACATTTTCCACTGAGCCATCTCCCCAGTCCTGTCCTGCTTTTTGAATGGCATTATGCCATATGAATTTTCCTTTTATTTTACTGCATATAGTAAGAATTTTACTGGTATCTAGAATTTCATATGTGTTTTAACAAATATACTACTTTTTGCTTAACATTATTACCATATGCATTCGTCCATGATAATAAAAAAGCATGTAATATTGGTGCTTTTTAACATTTTTATAAATTTATATCCCCCTGTGAAAATACAAACCCTAAATAAACAAATCTTTAAGATATTAAACCTAAACCAAGGTAAAGAAAAACCTTTAAAATGAAAAATTTAGTACACTGAAGATGTTGAAGAAGACACAGAACAGTAGAAAGTCCTACTATGCCATGTAATGAATATGGCTATATTACCAAAATAATCTACAGATTCACTGAAGTTCCTGTCAAAATTCCAATTAAATTCTTTATAGAACTAGAATAAAAATGTTAAAATTCATTTGAAAGTACAAATGACCCCAGATAGCCAAATCAATACTGAGCAAAAAGAAAAACACTGGAGGTATCATCAGATCTGATTTCAAGCCATACTACAGAGTCAAATGCAAAGAGAAACTAATTGTGAAGGGGAGGGGATAGGATGGAGGGTGGATTTGTGGGGGGGGGAAAGTGGGTATGGGGAAGGAATTATGATGATTGTATAATTATGGAAGCTGTCAATAAATTTTTTTTTAAATCAAGTATGGTACTAAACACAAAAACAGACATGTAGATAAATGGAATATAGCGAACCCATACTTAAACACATACTACAGTCACCTGACTTTTCACAACAATGCTGAAAATATACTTTGGGGAAAAGATAGTTTTAATAAACAGTTGAGCTGGGCATGGTGGTGCACGCCTTTAATCCCAGCACTCAGGAGGCAGAGGTAGGAGGATCGCAGTGAGTTCAAGGCCACCCTGAGACTACATAGTGAATTCCAGGTCAGCCTGAGCTAGAGTGAGACCCTACCTCAAAAAACCAAAAATAATAAATAAATAAAATAAATAAACAGTTGAGAAAAAAATGGGTATCCACATGTAAAAGAATGAAACTAGATCCCTATCTCTCACCCTACTAAAAAATGAATTGAAAATGGTTCAAAGACCTTAATGTGAATCCTGAAACTCTGAAACTGGTAGAGGAAAGTACTTCAAGACATGAGACTAGGTAAGGACTTTCTGGAAAAAGATTCTGATACCTCAGGAAATCAAACCAAAAATTGACCAATGGGACTGTATGAAACTAAAAGGCTTCTGAACCACAAACAATTGAGGAAAGAGACAGCCCACAAAGTGAAAAAAAAATCTCTGATAGTTATATATCTGACGAGATTAATTCTGGAATATATAAAGAACTCAAAAACGAAATATCAAAAAAAATCCACCATCCCAATTAAATAGACTAATGAGATGAGCAGACAGTTCTCAAAAGATGAAGTATACAGGGCCAGTAAGTATATGAAAAAAGATGAAGTATACAGGGCCAGTAAGTATATGAAAAACTGTCCAACATCCTGAGCCATCAGGTAAATGCAAATTAAAACTGAGATTTTATCTCACCCCAGTCAGAATGGCTATCATTAAGAAATCAAATAACAAGTGCTGGAAAGGATGCTGAGAAAGGGGGGCAGGTTATTCATACACTGCTAATGGGAATGAAAATTAGTCACTATGGAAATCAGTATGGAGGCTCCTCAGAAAACTAAAAGTAGAGTGACTGGGCAGATGGCTCAGCAACTAAAGGTGCTTTCTCTGCATGCCTGTGAAACAGGTTCAAGTCCCAGCACCTGTGTAAAAGTAAACACAGAAGGGCATATGGATCTGTGCTCCCAATAGGAAGTAGAACCAGGAAAATTCTGAAGGTCAAGGGTCAGTTACACTGGCCCTTACAGTGGCAACCATCATTGTTGCAGTCAGGTTCTGATGGCTGGCAGAAATCACTGGACCCAGAACAGTTTGTGGGGGAAAAGGGTTTATTTTGGCTTACAGACTTGAGGGAAGCGTGACAATGGCAGGAGAAAATGATGCATGAGCAGAGGGTGGACACCACCTCCTGGCCAACATCAGGTGGACAACAGGAACAGAAGAGTGTGCCAAACACTGGCAAGGGGACACTGGCTATAATACCCATAAGCCTACCCCCAACAATACACTGCCTCTAGGAGATATTAGTTCCCAAATCTCGATCAGCTGGGAACCTAGCATTCAGAACACCTAAGTTTATGGGGGACTTCTAAATCAAACCACCACATTCTGCCCCTGGCCCCCATAAACTGATAACCATCCATGAGTAAAATGCAATGCATTCAGTCCAACTTTAAATGTTCCCATAGTTTTTATCAATCCCAATGATGTTCAAATATTTTCATAGTACAAGATCTTTTAACTGAGCCATAACACCAAAAAATCCCCCTCCCCAAAAAAACACATAATGGCACAGAATAAACACTCATACTGCAAAAGATGGCATTGGGCATAGCAAAGAAATATTCAACCAATACAAGATTTTAAACAGAGCAAACATCAAACTCTGTAGCTCCAAGTCCAACAACTCTAGTCAGTGACAAATCTCCAAGTCGATAATTCTAACCAGCAACAAGTCTCTGGAGTTCCAATTCCGCCCCTCCAGCTAGGCTACTCACAGTCCTAGAAAACTTCATCCAGGGTTGGCAGCTCTCCTTGGCAGTCATCTCGTGGTCTTGGCATCTCCACTGGGTCTCCACTGCAACCCGTGGTTCATCTTCATGGCTTCATGGGGTCTCCATGCAGGCAAACCAGCAAACCTGCTTCACACTGCCCATGGCTGTTTCCAAAACACAGAACCGCATTGTGAACTCAATGACCCTCTCTTTCCTGCACTTCTTATATTCCACAATACCAAGTAGGGTGCCAATTTGGTAATTCAGGGGGGAATAAAGCAGACTTTGAAAAACAGGACACTCCTTGAGCACTCATGCCCCTTCAAAAGAGTCTACTTTCTTCCTGTTGCCCCAATGCAGATCAGCTCAACCAATCTCAAAGGTTGTAATCTCTCAATTGCAGCATTGAATGGGCAGCAATTTGGGCCCAAAGGTTTAATTTCTGTGCCAGATCCCTCTGCTCACACCAGTCCATTTCTGTACAATGAAACCCTGCACAAAATCTCAGGACATGGCCGAGTGTGGTGGTGCATGCCTTTAATCCCAGCACTTGGGAGGCAGAGGTAGGAGGATTGCCTTGAGTTCAAGGCCACCCTGAGACTACATAGTTAATTCCAGGTCAGCCTGGACCAGAGTGAAACCCTACCTCGAAAAACCAAAAAAAAAAAAAAAAAAAAAAAAAAAAATCTCAGGACATGGACATAACAGCCCATCAGCAGATGAACAGATAAAGAAAATGAAACTTTATGAGGCTCGTTTACTCATAAAGAAGATGATATTTTGTCATTTGCAAGAAAATGGATGTGAGTGGAAATAATCATATTAAGCAAAATAAGCCAAATTCAGGAAGATCAATATGGGATGTTTTCTCTCATTTGTGGATCCCAGATTTTAAAAAATATTTTATTTTTATTTATTTATTAGAGAGAGAGAGAGAGGGGGAAAGAGACAGGTATAGAGAAAGAGAGAGAAAGGGCGTCCCAGGGCATCCAGCCACTGCAAATGAACTTTTGACGTGTGGGCCCCCTTGTGCATCTGGCTTAGGTGGGTCCTGGGAAATCAAACCTGGGTCCTTTGGCTTTGCAGACAAGTGCCTTAATTGCTAAACCATCTCCCCAACCCTGGATCCCAGATTTTCCATAGAGAAAGTATGTACCACAGCACGCAACATCAGCATGTCATTGTTAATACTGGCCTAGGATTCATTTCATATGAACAGAAAACTTTCTATTCAAGAGCTAGACAGCAAATATTTTAGTCTTTGTGGCACTCAACTTTGCCATTTTGGGGCCAAACCAGTACAGACCATCCACAGAGTCTGTGTTTCAATAAAACTTTATTGACAAAAGCTGATGGAGAGCTGGAATTGAACCAAGAGCCTTGGTTTGCAATAGCCTCGGCTACTCTATCACTTATTGAATCACTCTGATATTGCTTAGTCTGCTGCCTAGTCTGGGACAATTATAAATATGCCCCTAGGAAAGGACTTAGGGCTGAGGTTTCTGACAATGGCTCTAATTATTTCTTTCACATAGCCTCCCTCGATAAGAATGGCACTCTTAAGACTCTTGAGTCCTATGGACGAATTTAGGAAGCACTGTTTTAAATTGTGCTTGTTTGGAGTGAGGCCTTGTGCTTGGAACTGTACCTTCCTCACTTACTCAGCCAGTGTTCTAGATACTTCTTGGGTGGGAACTCTGCCTCTCTGTCACATTCAAGTTTAAAGACATGACATCGTACACTACTCTTATTAACTTCACCCTGAAATTATGACCATTTCCCTCCTCCCCACACATTCTCTGGTATCCATGGTGTGGTAGTTTGAATGGATGTCCCCCAATAATTCAGTGTTTTATTAGTTTGTGATTGGATCTGCAGCCACTTGGCCCGAGGAGGTGTCATTGGGCGGATCTTAAGACATGGTGGTGGGTTTGAAATCCCGATCTAAAGATATGCGAAGTGCCTGGTTCCACCTGGAGTTCCTGAAGTGTGCTGTGGGGCTTTTTGCTTTTGGCATGTGGCTTCTCTCTCTCTCCCTCTGTGCTTGGACCTGTGAAAGCAGGCCAGCTTCTTCTGCCATTGTGGAATTTCCCCTGGATCTGTAAGCTTCAATAACTCCCTTCTCCATAACTGTGCCTGGTTTGGAAGTTCATCTCAGCGAAACTGAAGCTGTCTGCTACACATGGTAACTATATCCAAGATGTCAAAGAGATATTTGGTAAAAGGCTGAACAAATGAACTCACTTTTAACATTCCAAGGAGGCATGATTGACCAAATGCATATGACCAATTACTAAGGTTCCAGCAGAAAAGACTTTCATAGCCTAATGGTGGATCTTCTTAAACTAGGTGATGGACACACTTAGAGCTTTTCCAGGAAATTCATGGCAAGACATCAAAGAAGACAAAGCCCTAGTCCTGCTTCTGACTTTGCTAACTCAGAGCTCGGTGCCACCCCCTCCCACCCCATCCAAGGAGACACCCTTGGAAAGACACTGATGGGCCCCACCATGACACTCCACACCCCTTTCCAGCTTTCATCACCTTTCTCCTCCTTTGCAGTCCCTCCCCACGGAAGCCCCCTCTTACCACAAAACAAGAGCGAAGACAGCTGCCACCTATGCCAAAATCAAGCTCGTGAAAGATGAGAAATGTTCTACATTTCTTTTCACCTTGAGTTTTTTTTTTTTTGTCTTTCTTCATGAAACCAAATGGCAGTTTCCAAAGGTGAAAAACTGTGATTTTCCCAGACAAATTCCTGTGAAGTGAAAATTGCTAGTTTCACACAGCTCTCCCACTGATGGCTATTATTACCATGAGTGCAAGGTGAGCGGGAAGACACGAGATCTGGGTTCTGGTCCAAGCTGGCCTGGAGCCCACGAGAGGCCTTCTCTAGCCACCCTCCAACTATCATGTCCGTGTCTCTGCGAGTGGTCCAAGCTCAGGAATACGCCTCTCATCTGTAGAGGACAGAGGGACCCTCCTTGGGAGGGCAGTCATCTCTCTGTGAAGAACAAGACCCTCTGAGGAGAAAATGACAAGGATGCCTCATGGTTTTAGAGTGATAGAAACAAAATTCCTCAGTGGTTTGGGTGGGAAGCTGTCCTCCACGTCAGCTTGTCAGAGCAGCTATAACTACGTACCACAGACTATGGTCTAAATAACACAAACGAGATGGGAAGTTGAGGATGAAGGAGGCAACAGGACATTACTTTTGATCCTCCCATCCTAACTTCTGGGCAGCCATCTTCGCCTGTGTCCGCACATTGTCTCCCCTTCGTGTGCATCTGTGTCCTATTTTTTTTTTCTTCCTCAAATAATGCAAGTCCTTGGATTGCGGCCCATCCCAGTGACTCCATTAATTTAATTGCCTCATTAAGATACTATCTCCAAGGTCATGTTCTGAGGTACTAAGGATTAGGACTTCAACATATTAATTTTGGGAACATACCTCAGCCCATAACACCCCACATCTCCAAACTCACTTATCTTATCAGAGATCGTCAGAAACAAAAACAGAGTGTGCTGAACTAGTTCCATGGTTCTCAAATGTGTCCCATGGAGCTCTAAGGGTTCACAAAGTGACCTTCTGGGCTTCTGTGACTGGAAGAAGGACAAGTGGGAACCCAGGGCCTTAACTTCAACAGACTCAGCTTGGACAGTTTCTACCTGTCCTGTCTCTGAGATGTTGTTGGTTCTTTTTCAAATAATCCAACTGCACTGCACGGAGGCAAGGATCTTTGCCCAGAGTCTGCCCCAAGAACTGGGGCTATGCCTCACATTCTGGCTCAGAGCCCCACCACCTCCTCCTGGGGTGGGTCATAATTAGGACATGGGAACCACCTGCAGGGAGGAACTTGGGGTGCCCATAGGTGTCAGGTCAGAGCCAAATGCCTAATAGAACCCCTACATCATCTAGCATCACATTAGGTCTGGACATGTGGATCTGGGCTTCACTGTTGGAAAATCTGAGTCACCGGATCCTGACATCAGACATTGCTAGGAAATTCTTCTTCCTTTTTTTTTTTTTAGAAAAATTTTTAAAATTTTTGTTTATTTTCATTTATTTATTAGCAACAAAGAGAGAGAGAGAGAAAAAGAGAGAGGCACACCAGGGCCTCCAGCCACTGCAAACGAGTTCCAGATACATGTGCCACCTTTTGTATCTGGCTTATGTGGGTCCTGGGGAATTGAGCCTCGAACCAGGGTCTTTAGGCTTCACAGACAAGCGATTAACCATTAAGCCATCTCTCTAGCCCCAGAAATTCTTACTTTGCTTTTTCTTTGTGGGGGGTACCCTCCCTTTTTTGTTTGTTTTGCTTTGCAGTGCTGAGGATTGAACTCATGTTGTGGCATGTGTTAGGCAAGAGAGTTGCCACTGAGCCATATCCCCAGCCCACTTTTTAATTTTTGTTTTAAGGTTTCAGTAAGTTGTTCAAGCATCTTAACAGAGTTTACTCTAGAGCCCAGGTAGGCCTTGAACTTGCAAACCTCCTGTCTGGTGGCTGGGATGACAGCTGGAATGCTTCACTTTGAACAAGGAAAACAGATGCCCCATCAAAGCGTGCTTGGGCGTCTCCTCCAGTTTCCACGTGCAAAGCTGGGGAGTGACACATATCTTTGATGACAAGCCATAGGGTAACTGTGTTTGCATGCTTTCCTGGGTGTCTGCTGTCAACAGCAAAGATGGAGGTGAGAGAGAAGTATCTTAGTCCACCCCCTAAAGAGAAGACTTGCATCCACACTCACAGCAAGCAATAGCTCTGACTTGCATGGAGTTCTAGAAAATGCCCTGGGCTTGGGCTCAGAATTTCTCAAGAAGTTCTTGGCTTTGAAAACCCAAGCCATCATCTTATCTATAGATAGCTTGAGTAGGGAGCAGTCTTTGGGGTGAGAGAAAAAGACATGTGTGTGCACCCCCATACTATCTTCCTAATGGAAGGTGTCCAGACAGAAGGAGTCAAGGCTTGTTGGGGCCAGTGCTTCCCTGTGCTCCAGATGAACTGAGATTGCCAAATGGCATTCATATCCCAAATCAAAAAGTCCCAGCAAGCAACAGGAACTGCCACTGTGGACTCCTGCCTCAAAATGTCCCCATAAGGACTGCAGAGAGCATTGGGGGCCACTCAGTTTTGATCCCCCTCCTAATAACAGTCAAAACAGCAGTTTTAAAAATCACTCAAAGCATTCACATAAGAAGGGTTGGCCCTATCTCATGGAACAGACATTACCAGCTCACAGCTTTCTCTCCTTCAGGCTTGGTGCTGGCTGGGCCTCACCTCTGTCCGCCATGGCCTGGCTAACTCAGTACTTACCCCAGAGCTCAGTGTGGGCATCACCCTATCCAAAAGCATTTGGCTCCTCCTCCCTACAGTGGTCCTTCCTCTGCACCCCGCCCCACATTCTCTCATCCTTTCTCCATCAGGAGAGAATTGAGCATTTAATTTGACACGTAGGACTACTTCTGTGTGTCGCGTATTGCTGGTCTAGAAGTCCTTGGAAGGTGTATTTGGACCTACGTGGTCTACGCCTTTTCTGCCCCAGCAGCCCCAGGAGGTGGATGGAAACACAGTATCTCTAGCTTGCAGGCACACTAAATCAGAACTGCATTTGCATCAGGCCCCCTTTAAAGTTGGGGAAGAACTGTCTACTGACGTGGACTGGACATCATGGCCTTGTACTATCTGGGGCACAGTGAAAGAGGCCCTGTAACAGACACTGGTGAGAAGCAGGCCACATCAGTGAGCTGTTGTGCTGATGCAAAGAACCCACAGTGGTTACAAGCCCTAAAGCTGGAACCACAAGGACTGTGTGTGTCACAGGAGCTTTCAAGCTTCCAGGAAATTCTCCTGTCTCTGCCTTCTATCTCACCATCAATATGCTGGGATTACAGAACACACACATATGTGTATATATAATTTTTTACATGGGATCTGGAAATCAAATTTGGGAACTCAGGCTTAAGTGGCAAGTGTTTTAACCACTGAGCCATCTCACCTCTTTCTAATTGCTATAAAACAGGATTCAGGGCTGGAGAGATGGCTTAGCGGCTACGGCGCCTGCCTGCTAAGCCTAAGAAGGCTGGTTCCAATGTCCAGCGGTGCCAATCTCCAGGTCCCACGTTTAGCCAGATGCAAAGTGAGACAAGGGCGCAATGCCGCACTTGCCCACAAGGGGGCGCACGCATCTGGATTTCGTTCACAGCAGCTGAGAGACTGCTGGTGCGCCCATCTCTGTCTCCCTCTCCTTCTCTGTCTATCTCTCTCTGTCTCTCTGTCTCTCTCTCCAAAAATAAATAAAAATAATAATAATAAAAATTAAAAAAAAAAAAACAGGATTCAACCAAAACATCCACCCAAAGGAGAATGCGCAGCATAAACTACAATGCGTTCGTGCAGAGGGATGGATACTCTCCAGCAGAGAAGATGGAAGAAAGTAACAGGGCAACAAGGAGGAATCACAAAATGAGCCAGGCACAGGAGGCTGAGGCAGAAGGATTGCCATGAGTTTAAGACCAGCTTAAGCTACACAAGGGAGTTTCAGGGCAACCTTCTAAGGGTGAAATCAGCCTGTCTAAAAAGAAAAACCCAAAAATGAAAGACAGAAATGAAATATCATCAGAGAGAGGAAAGCAAGACACACAAGATCTCTCAGAATCTCGGTCAATTTTTATGAGCACAAAACTAAGCAGTGTGATATTTAGGAATGTAAATGGAAAAAAGAATACAGGGTGTTTGTGTTTTTGTTTTTTGTTTTTTTTAAAAATCAAGATGACAATGGAGACACACTTGAAAACCTTGTTCACATCTCAGGTGGAAGCAAAGATTGGAGGACAGAGACCCAGTGGTGGCAGGAAAGTTCCACGTCTTCTGTAGAGAAGTGAATTCACAGGGACCCATCATGGACGTGTATGGCTTCTTATATAGGGGCATTAACTTGTGATTTCTAAAATTAAAAAAAAAAAGTGACAAGATTAAAAACCAAGGCTCAGAGATGCTGAAGAGTGTGGCCAGGTTGCACAGCTGGGAGTTAGTAAAGCTGAGGTTTGAACCCGGATAACTGGATAGAGCAGCCACGTAACCACTCAGCTGTGCTGCCAATTGTGAGCCGGGCTGGCCTCCAGAGCAGCTGTGAATACCACAGGGGCTGAGACAAGGGGCTTAATCACTCACCCCATGCTCAGAATCCCTCAGGGAGAGGCTTCAGGTGGCATCAGTGTCAGCCTGAGCTCTTACCTGGGCTGGTTCCTGGAGACCACGAACTGCCTCATTCCCCAGGACACGTCACACAGGACCTTCAGAAATTGACCTGTGTCTGCTCCAATTATCGCACAAGTGTGAGACAGGAAAGAGAAGGGGAAGCCTAAGAGAAAGGGAAGTATTATGGCTAAGATAATAAATGTCCTTTTCCAAAGGAGCCGTATGTTAAAGGATCAATTGCCTGCTGGTGGGACTTTATATATATATGAGAAATTTAATTTGTTATGGTTTTGGAGACTAGGAAGTCCAATGTTTTTTTAAAAAATTTAAAATATTTTATGTACTACTTATTTATTTTATTATTTTATTTATTTATGAGAGAATGAATGAATAAGAATGAGAATGGGCACTCCACAGTCTCTTGCCACTGTAAACATATTCCAGGCTCATGTGCTACTTTGTATGTCTGGATTTACATAGGTACTGGGGAATCGAACCTGTGTTGGCAGGGTTTGCAAGCAAGTGCCTTTAACCACTGAGCCACCTCCCCAGCCTGAGGAAGTCTAATTCTAAAGGCACTGACATCCAGTATGTAGTACCTGCTCCTTGGATATTGTATCCTTTTATTAACATTTTACTTATCTATTTTATTTATTTATTTGAGACAGAGAGAGGGAGAGAGACATAGAGAGAATGAGAGTGAGAATGGGCACCTCAGGGCCTCCAATCACTGCAAACAAACTCCAGATGCACGTGCTACAATGTGCATCTGGCTTATGTGGGACCTGGAGAATTGAGCCTGGGTCCTTAGGCTTTGCAGGCAAGCGCCTTAACCACTAAGCCATCCCTCCATCCCTATTGCATCCTTTTAAAGGCAAGAACACTGTGTCCCTACCTGGTAAAAGGTAGAAGGGCAAAATCCCTGAAACTTAGTCCAACAAGTTCCCTTGAGACCCTTATTCTCTCATTCAGGGGGAGAAAAGCCTTGTGATCACCTCTTAGAATGCCCCACCTCATTTTTTTAATAATCTCTTTTATTGACAACTTCCATACTAATAAATAATAAACCATGATAAATCCCTCCCCTCCCCCACTTTCCCCTTCACAACTCCGCTCTCCATCATATCCCCTCCCTCTCTCTGTTAATCTCTCTTTTATTTTGATGTCATCATCTTTTTCTTCTATTATGAGGGTCTTGTGAAGGTATTGCTAGGCACTGCAATGTCATGTATTTGAGGTCAATTTCTGTCTGAATGGTTGCATCGTAAGGAGTGGTGTCCTTCCTTTTGCTCTTACATTCTTTCTGACACCTCTTCCGCAATGGACCCTGTACCTTGGAGGGTGTGACAGAGATGTTCCAGTGCTGGACACTTCTTTTTCAGAGAGATTGGATCATGAGGACTCTGACTTTGTTAATGGATTTACCCATTGATGGACTCATAATTTAACAGCATTATTGTGAGGTGGTTGTAGATAATAGGTCATTGGGGTGTGCCTTTGAAAGGGAACTTCTATCCTTAGTGAGGCAGAAGGATTGCCATGAGTTTAAGACCAGCTTAAGCTACACAAGGGAGTTTCAGGGCAACCTTCTAAGGGTGAAATCAGCCTGTCTAAAAGAAAACCCAAAATGAAAGACAGAAATGAAATATCATCAGAGAGAGGAAAGCAAGACACACAAGATCTCTCAGAATCTCGGTCAATTTTTATGAGCACAAAACTAAGCAGTGTGATATTTAGGAATGTAAATGGAAAAAAGAATACAGGGTGTTTGTGTTTTGTTTTGTTTTGTTTTTTTAAAATCAAGATGACAATGGAGACACACTTGAAAACCTTGTTCACATCTCAGGTGGAAGCAAAGATTGGAGGACAGAGACCCAGTGGTGGCAGGAAAGTTCCACGTCTTCTGTAGAGAAGTGAATTCACAGGGACCCATCATGGACGTGTATGGCTTCTTATATAGGGGCATTAACTTGTGATTTCTAAAATTAAAAAAAAAAAGTGACAAGATTAAAAACCAAGGCTCAGAGATGCTGAAGAGTGTGGCCAGGTTGCACAGCTGGGAGTTAGTAAAGCTGAGGTTTGAACCCGGATAACTGGATAGAGCAGCCACGTAACCACTCAGCTGTGCTGCCACTTGTGAGCCGGGCTGGCCTCCAGAGCAGCTGTGAATACCACAGGGGCTGAGACAAGGGCTTAATCACTCACCCCATGCTCAGAATCCTTCAGGGAGAGGCTTCAGGTGGCATCAGTGTCAGCCTGAGCTCTTACCTGGGCTGGTTCCTGGAGACCACGAACTGCCTCATTCCCAGGACACGTCACACAGGACCTTCAGAAATTGACCTGTGTCTGCTCCAATTATCGCACAAGTGTGAGACAGGAAAGAGAAGGGAAGCCTAAGAGAAAGGGAAGTATTATGGCTAAGATAATAAATGTCCTTTTCCAAAGGAGCCGTATGTTAAAGGATCAGTTGCCTGCTGGTGGGACTTTATATATATATGAGAAATTTAATTTGTTATGGTTTTGGAGACTAGGAAGTCCAATGTCTTTTTAAAAAATTTAAAATATTTTATGTACTACTTATTTATTTTATTATTTTATTTATTTATGAGAGAATGAATGAATAAGAATGAGAATGGGCACTCCACAGTCTCTTGCCACTGTAAACATATTCCAGGCTCATGTGCTACTTTGTATGTCTGGATTTACATAGGTACTGGGGAATCGAACCTGTGTTGGCAGGGTTTGCAAGCAAGTGCCTTTAACCACTGAGCCACCTCCCCAGCCTGAGGAAGTCTAATTCTAAAGGCACTGACATCCAGTATGTAGTACCTGCTCCTTGGATATTGTATCCTTTTATTAACATTTTACTTATCTATTTCATTTATTTATTTGAGACAGAGAGAGGGAGAGAGACATAGAGAGAATGAGAGTGAGAATGGGCACGTCAGGGCCTCCAATCACTGCAAACAAACTCCAGATGCACGTGCTACAATGTGCATCTGGCTTATGTGGGACCTGGAGAATTGAACCTGGGTCCTTAGGCTTTGCAGGCAAGCGCCTTAACCACTAAGCCATCCCTCCATCCCTATTACATCCTTTTAAAGGCAAGAATACTGTGTCCTTACCTGGTAAAAGGTAGAAGGGCAAAATCCCTGAAACTTAGTCCAACAAGTTCCCTTGAGACCCTTATTCTCTCATTCAGGGGGAGAAAAGCCTTGTGATCACCTCTTAGAATGCCCCACCTCATTTTTAATAATCTCTTTTATTGACAACTTCCATACTAATAAACAATAAACCATGATAAATCCCTCCCCTCCCCCACTTTCCCCTTCACAACTCCGCTCTCCATCATATCCCCTCCCTCTCTCTGTTAATCTCTCTTTTATTTTGATGTCATCATCTTTTTCTTCTATTATGAGGGTCTTGTGAAGGTATTGCTAGGCACTGCAATGTCATGTATTTGAGGTCAATTTCTGTCTGAATGGTTGCATCGTAAGGAGTGGTGTCCTTCCTTTTGCTCTTACATTCTTTCTGACACCTCTTCCGCAATGGACCCTGTACCTTGGAGGGTGTGACAGAGATGTTCCAGTGCTGGACACTTCTTTTTCAGAGAGATTGGATCATGAGGACTCTGACTTTGTTAATGGATTTACCCATTGATGGACTCATAATTTAACAGCATTATTGGGAGGTGGTTGTAGATAATAGGTCATTGGGGTGTGCCTTTGAAAGGGAACTTCTATCCTTAGCCTCTCTTCTCCCTCTCTCTCTCTCTCTCTCTCTCTCTCTCCTTCCTGGCTGCCAAAGGTGAACAGCTCTGCTCCACCACCCCATAACACCATGATGTTCCACACGGACCCCCAAACAATGAAACCAGCCAACCATGAAACCTATGAAATGGTGAACTAAAATAAATCATTTCCTCTTCCTTAAAAAATTTTTCCCCTCAGGGGCTGGAGAGATGGCTTAGCAGTTAAGGCACCTGCCTCCTAAGCCTAAGAACTCCGTTTCCAATCTCCAGGTCCCACATTTAGCCAGATGCAAAGTGACGCAAGGGCACAATGTCACACTTGACCACAAGGGGGAGCACGCATCTAGAGTTCGTTCACAGAGGCTGAGAGGCTGCTGGCGCGCCCATCTCTATCTTCCTCTCTCTCTCTCTGTCTCTCTCTGTGTCTCTCTCCAAAAATAAAATTTTAAAAATTTTTTTAAAAGTTAAAAAATTTTCCCTCAGGTAACTAACCCAGCTGTGCAACCTGGCCACACTCTTCAGCTGACTGCAAAATGAGGCCAGCCAGGTGGTGGGAGGAAGTAGAAACATGGCTTTGGGGTCACAGTTGCTCTGGGACATCCCCTGTAGTGTTCCCAACTGTCAGCTCTGGAAAAAGTCTATACCACCCCTCCCATCCTCAGTTCACAGAGAAGGGAAATGACCTCCAGAAAGGGTAAGCCCAAGGTCAAGACCGCAAGGTGCCGTGCACTCACCTGCCCTCCCTGGGCTGTCTTTGTGTGTGGAAGCAAAGGACTGCCCATCATGACTTGTACAGACTCGCCAAGACCTGGTAATTTGCAGGTCTCAAGGGGGAAAAAATAGGGAAAATTCAGTCTCATTTTTAAGAATTGTTCTGGACCTTAAATCTACCTGCTCTGGAAAGGCATAGTAGGCTCAAACTAGCCAACCAAGCCACAGAAAGAGACAAAAATGTTCAAGAAGAAGCCGGGCATGGTGGCGCACGTCTTTAATTCCAGAACTTGGGAGGCAGAGGTAGGAGGATTGCCAACCTGAGACTACATAGTGAATTCCAGGTCAGCCTGGGCTAGAGTGAGACCCTACCTCGAAAAATAATAAAATAATAAAATAAAATAAAATAAAATAAAATAAAATAAAATAAAATAAAATAAAATAAAATAAATAAAAAGAATGTTCAAGAAGGAAAATTAAGCCATAAGTAATGTTTTCTACCCTGCACATTGCCCTGGAGAGTCTGAAAGAGCCATGTGGATTTCTTTCTCACTGCATAGCTTGTAACAAACTGTCTGGCACCCAGGGAGACAAAGGGAGATGAAGTGTAACAGGGCGTCAACTGTGTGGCCAACGGACAATGGCCCTGCCCTAATTTCCCCCTGCCGCCTTCCAACTGCTCTCGAAGCGAAGTCAGATGTATCTTCCCAGAAAGTGGAAGAGGAAAATATCAATCTGTTTCGGGGAAAGTTACGAATTGCGTGTGCCTGGAACCCTTGATATATGACCATAGCCTGGTGCGCAACAAGTGATTCTTGCTGTTGCATTTGATCTCGGGATGGTAATGTGTTCTCCTGACATCACCCAAATGGGGAATGACTGAAGATGGTTTCTATAAGACGGTTGCAAACTTCAAAGGCCACTCTTGACCTTGCGCCACCCCACCTCCCTCCTTTTCTTCCTCCTCTCCCTCCGGGGCCCTCCTCTCCCTTCACCCAGCAAATTGTTTTGAGGCCAAAAGTGATTGTAGGACGATCAAAAATCAAGGCACTTGTGGCAGGTGGTACCACCTGTGTCTGGGCGGCAGCCACCGGGCCGCATCTGCTCCCCAGTTGTGGAGGGAGGGAGGGGGATGTGTCTGAGGAGGATTCTCAGACAGACTGAGCTGCAGCCCAGCCCTGAGGCAGTTGCCTAAGGGAGGTGACTGGGGCTGAACCCTACCATTCTGTGTCTCTGAGAGATGGAGGAGGGCTCTCCACATGCAGCTTGTGCCTGGGTTTCCACAATCCACAAAGAACGAAACCAAGGCTCCTCGTTGTAATCAGCACCAGGAATAGGAGCTGACTCCAAACATCCTGACTTCTAGTTCTAGATTCTTCTCGCACTGACCAACCACAACACCGGGGCATGGCTACACAGAGGAACACTCATTCCCCTTTGCCGTCTCCTCCTTTGCATGGATGGGAACAATGTTCACAATGTTTAGTCGGGTGACCTCAGAATCAGAAGTGTCCTAAGTATGCTACAGGAGACAAAGTCACTGTAACCCAGGTGGCTCTCATCTGGAGGGATGTGCCCCCTCAGGGGACGCTTTCACTGGGGTGACTGCAGTGAGATGCGCTGAGGACAGCTACAGAGTAGAACCAGAGGTGATGCCTCACACACAGCATGAAAAGGATGGCACCCACAACGGAGAATGGTCCAGCATTAGGTGCCATTAGTGCTGGCTCGGTAGCCCTTGCATCAGTTCTGTGACACATGTATTATTGTGGTGGAGGTTCTCATTTTACAAATGAGGAACTAGAAACCAAGTGACCAGACCGTGGACACACTGCCCATGGGTGACAGAGCCAGGCTGTACATCAGAGCAATCAGACTCCAAGGACTCCCCATAAAGTCATGCCACACGCCTTTTCTCTAATTATACAGGGAATGCAGTCAGCCAAGTTCATCTAAGAAGTCCTAGAAATTCCCATCAACTAAAGCAGCCTTGATCCCCATCCTGATTCCTCTCCCCAAGTCAGCCATATGTAGTGCGTTACTTCAGGCCTTTTTAAAAAATATATATGATTTATTTATTTCAGTTAGAGAGAGAAAGAGAGAGAATGGGTGCTCCAGGGCCTCTAGCAACTGTAAATGAACTCAAACTCCAAATGCATGCACCACCTTGTGCAGCTGGCTTACATGGGTACTAGGGAATCAAACCTGGGTCCTTTGGCTTCGCAGGCAAATGCCTTAGCCGCTAAGCCATCTCTCCAACCCACTTCAGATCTTTTTACTTGTATGTGAGTGCATGGAGCTCTATGGTCCTGTTTTGAGTAAAATAAATGAAACTGTTCTGAGTTCATCTTTTGCACCTTGCCTTCCTTCACTTAACCATTGTCTTTGAACGTGTAATGTATCAGACCATGCCAGCATGCATCAGTTTAAGAAATTGCCTAGTTTCCACACTTTGGAACTCATTTCCAGTCCTCATTCTCCTGCTGATAGAATCTGAGGTATTTCTAATTTGGAACTGTTTGGAACATATGTTACAGTGGTCAAGAATTGAAATGTTAGAATCACACTGGATTAAAATTCTGGACAAGCTGTGTGTGTGGCCTCAAAAGAGTGGCCTTGGCTTCTTTGAGGTTGGAGTCCTTGTCTGCCTCACCGGAGGCCTGGGGAGCTGGCTCAGTGGCTAAAGGCCCTGACTACACAAGACCGATGACTGGAGTTTGGATCTCCACAACTCATGTGCTGCAGTTACTTTTCTGTTGCTGGGACAAAGCACCCAACCAAAAGCAGCTGATGGGTGGAAAGGATTTATTTTGGCTTACAGTCGAGGGGAAGCTCCACGGTGGTGGGGGAAAAACATGAGCAGAGGCTAGATATCACCTCTGTCACAGCAGGTGGAAAACAGCAGCAGGAGACTGAGCTGATCTCTGAGTCCAGAGGGACCTTGAATGGGACTGGGTTGAGATATGACCCTTGACATGTCTCTTACAATGGGCTGTGGTTGCCAGGGGTCCCAAGTGGACAGTACGCCATCTCCTATACCTTCAATGTAGGGCAAGTGCCAAATGGGAGTCATTGGCTCAGAGACTGCAGGTGAAGTTTGCAGATAAGGATTCTATGCAGTTCTTCTGAGGGTCATTCCCAAGAACAGTCCCCAAAACCCTGGGGACAAGTATCTGGAGAGATTCTCTGCTAGGACCCGAAGCAAGAGTCCTGGTGCAGGAGCTTGTGACAAAAGTCCCGTATCCTACGTATCGTCATCACCCTGCCTCCGTTAGGAAGGGAGGAAGCAGAAGTTAACCATACTCACCCTCTGGTTTCCTTCCCCACTGCTCTTGTCTCACAGGTTACAGGGAAAGGGAACCTGCCACTTAAGCCATCGAGGGTGGAGTCCTTCCCAGACAGAACCAATCATAGTACCACAACACTAAGTGACTGGTCCCTGGGAAGGAACGTGACCCAGGATGAGCCAGGCAGAGAGCTTCTTCATTTTCACCAAACTAGGCAGAGAGGGGCCAAGAGCATCCTCCTTGGGATTTGTGTCCTATAGACTTTTCTCTAGAGCTCTGGGCTGCCATGGAAACCTCCAGGAACACAAGGCACCCAGAAATGTCCACTGAGACATGGCAAGATCCTCCCTCAGACTCACAAACCGCAAAGCTGTCCTCCACCACTCGATTTGTTTTCACCTAAGTCTGTTTGAGTTTGCTGTCTATGCTGAGTAACCCGTCAGCTAAATGTGGGTAAGGCAGGAGGGTAAAGCCAAGATCCAGCTGGGAAGAGTGTCCAGAGGGCAGGAGCAGCTGGTCAGCAATGCCGAAGGCTCTAGATGAGATTGAGAGTTCTGGAAGAGTCCCTAGTGATTAAGCAGACGATCCCTAAAGATACCCCTGTCTTCCGCATAGAGGAAACTCACACGCCCGACCCAGCTATGGTTCCTGAGCTAGGCCAAGGCAGAACACGACAGCTCCAAAAGGAACTGAACCCTGGCACGGAGAGCAAAGCCAGCCAGAAGGAGCCAGGAGAGGAAAGTTCCTGAAGGAGCAAAATGGAGAGGGGAGGGAAAAACATCTTGCCAGACCCCACAGTGTCCAAGAAGAGGAAGCCAGAGGGCTGGGGATATTGCTTAGTGGTTAAGGTATTTGCCTGCAAAGCCTAAGAACCTTGGTTCAATTCCCCAGGACCCATGTAAGCCAGATCCACAAGGGAGTGGATGCATCTGGAGTTTGTTTGTAGTGGCTAGAGGCCCTGGTGTGCTCATTCTCTCTATCTGCCCCTTCCTCCTTCTCTCTCTCTCAAATAAATAAATAATTTTTTTTTTTAAAAGAGGAATCCAGGAGTCACAGGAGCCCAACTGAAGGACTTGTTAGGGATCCAGAGCAGTGAGGCTGGACCTTCTACCCCTGACCCATAGCCATGGTTTTCCTCAGGACAACAGCTGTACCTGGGCACCTCCACACTATCTCCACCCAGCTATGTGGAAGATAGGCATATATATGCACATGAGTGCATAAGCTTGTGAAAATGTGATTATGTGCATGCCCAGTAAGTTTGTGGGGGGGGGAGGGTGTGTGTGTGTGTGCATGCATGCATGTGTGTGTTTACATTCACTAGAAGCTAGGTACATGGTGTTTGGAAATATGTCAAGTTGCGTGTGGGTGAGTGGCATGGGTATCTATGGAAAGCATGGAGGATTCATAAGTGAGACACACTCAAGAATGTGGAAATGAGGGCTGGAGAGATGGCTTAGCAGTTAAGGCATCTGCCTGCAAAGCCAAAGGGCCCAGGTTTGATTCCCCAGGACCCACGTAAGCCAGATGTACAAGGTGGTGCATGCATCTAGAGTTTGTTTGCAGTGGCTGGAGGCCCTGGTACACCCATTCTCTCATACACTCTCTATCTGCCTCTTTCTTTTTGCCTCTCTCTCAAATAAATTAAAATAAAATATTTTTAAGTTAAAAAAAGAATGGGGAAATGAGGTGGGAGTAGGTAGAGCAATGTGGTAACACAGTGGGGGGATGCCTGTGCACATGTGACTACACATAAAAAAAAACAGGGTCATGGGACGCAGATAACCAGGCATGTGCAAGTTGGTGGAGTATCTGCCAACAGGATTATATGGTATGCCAGTGGAGGGGGGCGAACCAGTGAGAAGTCTGTAGAAGGGGGTGACTCCATAGATAGGGTTGTTCATCTTCATTGTCAGTTTGAATGGATTTAGAATCACCTAGGCAACACGCTTCTGGTGTGCCTGTGAAGGTGTTTCCAGAGAGGTTTAACTGAGTAGGGAAGACATAACCTGAAAGTGTATGCCCCATAGCACTGTCGCATAGGCCAGGGGCCTAGACTGAATACAAAGGAGAAAGAGGGGCCTGGAGAGATGGCTCAGTGGTTAAAGTGCTTGCCTGCCAAAGACTAAGGACCCAGGTTCCATTCCCAGAACCCACGTAAGCCAGATGCACAGGGTGGCACATACTTCTGGAGTTCATATACAATGGCTGGAGACCCTGGCATGCCCATTCGCTCCCTCTTTCCCTTTTGCTAATAAATAAATAATTTTTTCAAAAAAGGGAGAAAGTGAGCTGAGTACCAGCATTCCTCTCTCCCCCTCTCTCTCCCTCTTTCCTTCCTGACTCTGGGTGCAACATGACCAAACACCTGTCACTCCTGCTGCCACTCCTTCCCCACTGTGAGGGCCTGTACCAAGAGCCAAAATAAACCCTTCCTCCCTCCAGTGGCTTTTGTCAGGTACTTTGTCATAGCAACGAGAAAGATAACTAATACAGCAGGGGAGGCGTGTCTCCGTGGAATGTTTCCTGCCAGCCCTCCTGAGGCTTAGAAAGCGTGGTATGTTCCTTTCCAATACAGCTCCTTCCTCCTGAGCAGATGACAGGTAAGCTGAAAGGGCTGGGGGCTGAAGTACTCCCAAGAAGAGCAAGTCTGCTGTCCTCACTGGCTTGCCAACACCCCCGCCTTTGGCCCTAGAGACAAGGGAGATGAAGTCAGGAGAGAGAGTTTGATCTTCTCATCAGTCCTAAGGCTTCTGCAAGGGCCCATGGTGTGTGTGTGTGAGGTGGGGAACAACCCTTAGGCCACTCTCCTGGGTGATTGCCAAGTGACTGTGCCAATGGTCAAGATGGGCAGTAAAGCCATGCTTCTTAAGAACCAAGACCATGGGTTGGAGAGGTGGCTCAGTGGTTAAGCCAGGAGCCGATCAACCAGGTTCAAGTCCCCAGTACCCATATAAAGCCACATACACAAAGTGGCCCATGCATCTGTAGTTCATTTGAAGCAGGTAGAGGCCCTAGTGAGCCCATATTCTCCCTCCCTCCTTCTCTCTCTCCCTCCCTCTCTCTCCCTCTGCTTGCAAATAAATAAATATGGGGGGGGGTGGAACCGGGCGTGGTGGCACATGCCTTTAATCTCAGCACTTGGGGGCCAAGGTAGGAGAATTGCCATGAGTTCGAGGCCACCCTGAGACTACATAGTGAATTCCAGGTCAGCCTGAGCTAGAATGAGACCCTACCTCGAAAAACCAAAAAAGGAAAAAAAATTACGATGTTCCAGGCAGTCCCCATCCACCCCCTTCTCTCTTGCTGGCTCATTAAAGGCTAGGTGTGGTGGCACATGCCTTTAATCCCAGCACTCAGCACTCAGGAAGCAGAAGTAGGAGGATTGCTGTGAGTTTGAGGCCAGCCTGAGGTAATCTGAATTCCAGGTCAGCCTGAACTAGAGCAAGACACTACCTCATAAACAACTTTTGGGGCTGGAGAGATGGCTTAGCAGTTAAGGTAGTTGCCTGTGAAGCCCAAGGACCCAGGTTCAATTCTCCAGTTCTCACATAAGCCAGATGAACAAGGTGGCTCATGCATCTGGAGTTTGTTTGCAATAGCTAGAGGCCTTGGTGTGTCCATTTTCTCTTTTTCTCTATCCCTCTCTGTCTCAATTAAAAAGAAATTAAATAGGGCTGGAGGGATGGCTTGGCAGTTAAGACATTTGCCTGCAAAGCCAAAGGACCCAGG
Source organism: Orientallactaga sibirica (assembly GCA_036365145.1). Classification (NCBI taxonomy): domain Eukaryota; kingdom Metazoa; phylum Chordata; class Mammalia; order Rodentia; family Dipodidae; genus Orientallactaga; species Orientallactaga sibirica. The sequence goes on along the minus strand of JAEOAD010000001.1, from coordinate 110,426,357 downwards.
TTTGATTCCCCAGGACCCACATTAGCCAGATGCACAAGGGGGCGCATGCATCTGGAGTTCATTTGCAGTGGCTGGAGGCCCTGGCATGCCCATTCTTTCTCTCTCTCTCTCTCTCTCTCTCTTTCTCCCTGTCAAATAAATAAACAAATAAAAATAAAATATAAAAAATAAATTAAATAAAAATATATATTTAAAAAAACAATTTTAAAAAACATATAGCCAAGATAATGATCTCATAGAAAATGCTTCTCACCACAGATGGGCCACACCAGCAACATGGCATGCCCCCCAACACACCTGGCAAGGAGAAGGTGGCAGTCACTGGGAGAGGCTGAGTCTATGTCAAGGGAGTGGGGCAGGAACACTGAGAAAGGAGAGAGATGAGGGTTCCTATAGCCAGCATGAAGGTCTGGGTCCCTAGGCATCTTCCTGCCTGGTCTCAACTTCAAGGCCAGACCTTGGTCCCATTTCCATTCCTCAATCGGGTGCGTGTTTCCAGCACATTGGCCTGCCAGGCTGGCTGCAGCATTGGTCCCTTGTGGTCCATGTTCTTTGCTGCACCCAGACTCCCCACCCTGGACCTCTCCCACCTAAACCAAAGGGCACCTCTCACCCTGGCCCCAGCACTGACAGGCATAGCAGCTACCTGGAGGTGGCCCACACTTGTTTTTCACAGGGGGGCGTCCTGAGGGAACTCCTCATCTCCTTAAGCTTCGTGCATGACCCACACCCTATCCCTCCTTTCTGGATGATGAAATCATCATCGGCTCAATGTGGACTTGCTGCCATAAGATAAATTGTCAAAATGTTTTGATCTAATTGGGTCTTTTTCAAGTCAGCTGAAAACCATCAAGTGAGGAGCCAGATGGAGCTGGTGATTAATGAGGAGCATTTGGTTGCCTTCTCACATCCATCATGGAGCCCAATGGGGCTGAGTGTTCCATCTTCCCCCAGGAATGGGCACTCTGGGTAGACCACCGAGGCCATGTCCAACTGCAGAAGGCTGTCCCTTGCTTCCATGGCCTGCAAAGGGGCTACCTTTTCCCTACGCGTCTCCTGAAAGAAGAGAGCTCCTGGCATTTCAGGAGCAGCCATGAGCAGCCCCAGTTCTGAAGTGAGCCTCTTGTCCCCAAGGAGTCCCAGCCCCTTGGGAGTGACATGTGAGGCTAACTGCACTCCAGCAAAGGGGACTCCAGAGAAGGGGGAGTATGTGGAGTTTGTCTGGCTAGTCCTCAATCAGATTGAGTGTGGGGCCTGAGGTTCAGCCTGAGAGGCCACTTCTTTCCGTCTGGAAGGCACCCTTAACTGGGGTGCAGGGAAGTTTAAGACAAAGCTCTCCTGTGTAGGGAAAATGGCCTCAGGTGTGCTATGGAGGTGCCTGGCTTTTCCAGGCAGGACCATCTACCTGCTCTGTGACCTTCGGTGAGATCCACGCTTCTCTGGACTGTGCTGGCATACAACAGTGCCAACATGGGGTCCGCCTCCAGCATTGAATCTCTTTAGGTTGGGCCCCACTTGTTGGTAATTCCTCCAAGCTCACAAATAGTTCCAAGTGCAAAGCCCTTGAACTAGATAGATGGGGTCCCATCACCAGCCCAGCCACATTGCAGAGCCCTGATGTCCTCTTCTCAAGGCTGATCCATATGCAAATCAGCTCTGCATGTTCAGGGGACTTGGAGACCAGAGGACTCTGGATACATTGGGTGGTTCCTGTAAGAAAAGGGGATGACCCACCAGGACGACCTCCCTGCACTGGCAACAATGAGGCTTATGTATTATTGGTTCATCTGACAGTTAAGGAGCACCAACTGGATGCCACGCATCCCTGGTGATGAAAAAACTGAGAGATCCTTGCCCCTGAGAATGTTCCAGATGAGTAAGAGAGTTGGTCGTTAATCAGTAATCCACAGAGGAACAAGCCAGACCAAGAGCTGGGGACTTGGAAAGCCTCCCTTCACAGAGAACTTTTGAGCTGAACTAGGGAACAGGGGGCCAGGTCATATGGCAGGGTGGAGTTGAGGCTTAGAGAGAGGCATTACACTCTGCCCACTCTCCCTCCAAAGTTTGCATTCTTTTTAAAATGTATTTATTTATTTATTTATTTATTTATTTATTTATTTATTTGAGTGAGTAAAAGAAGCAGAGAGAGAGAGGTAGATAGAGAATGAGTGCACCAGAGCCTTCAGCTGTTGCAAATGAACTCCAGACATATGCGCCACCTTGTGCATCTGGCTATGTGGGTCCTGGGGAATTGAACCTGGGTCCTTTGGCTTTGTAGGCAAGTGCCTTAACTGCTAAGCCATTTCTCCAGCCTTGAGTTCTTTAAAAAATATTTCATTTATTTATTTGAGAGAGAGAAAGAGGCAGCAAGAGTGAGAGAAAGGTTGCACTGCAGACTCCAGCCACTGCAAACGAACTCCAGAACCATGTGCCATCTTGTGCATGTAGCTTAAGTGGGCACTGGAGAATTGAACCAGGGTCCTTGTGCTTTGCAATCATGTGCCTTAACTGTTAAGCCATCTCTCCAGCCCCCAAGTTTGCATTCTTGATAAGAACACAAGCTCCTACTATACACGTTTAAAAAGTTGCCTAGCTGACGGCAGGCTGTTCCCTCTGGGTGAAGAACCCCTGAGGTTCATCTTCCAGCTGCTCAGGAGTTCTGAGAGGGCCCCACTCCCCATGGGCCACTAGAGTGCCTGGAGTGTAGGCTGGTGAAGTAAATTAGCAAAGCCTTACCCTAGCCATGGCACCTGTCCCACCATGAGCCAGGTCGCCTAGAAGGATAACAAGTCACATACCCGGGTTTCCGTCTGTGTTCTGAGAACCTCCGGAAAGGGGTTGGAATGAAGCAGTCCTAAAATAGGGCAAGCTACCCACCTACAAAATGCCAGCCATTCTTCAAGTGCCAGCCCCATGTCGCATCTCCAAAAAGGTTGCCCTGATGTCATGACCAACAAGAGACTTGACGTCTATGAAGTCTTTGGGGCATGTGCCACACTTGGTCTGATGGACCATCATGCTCTGTCCCCCTTCTTACATCTCACAGGAGATGATCTCTGGGTTCTAGACATAGCATATAGTAGATTTCAATAAACAACGAGACAATTCAAAATAATCATAAGAGGGCTGGAGAGATGGCTTAGGGGTTAAGGCGCCTGCCTGCTAAGCCTAAGAACCCGGTTCCAATCTCCAGGTCCCACGTTTAGCCAGATGCAGAGTGACACAAGGATGCAATGCTTCATTTGACCACAAGGGGGCGCATGCATCTGGATTTTGTTCTCAGCAGCTGAGAGGCTGCTGGTGCACCCATCTCTATCTGTCTTCCTCTCCCTCTCTGTCTGTCTCTTTCTGTGTCTCTCTCCAAAAAAATAAAATAAAATAAATAATAAATAATCATAAGAATGGGTGCTGGTCAGGATGACATTGAAAGCTACCTTGCCTTCTTGTGAAAAGCCTCTGGCCAGCATGAGGATGGGGGAGGGGTGGACGGTAAAAGATGGACTTTGCTCCTGCGGGTCAGGTGTGACGAAAGAAAAGCACTGGCCAGCCTGGTCTTTCTCAGTCGGGAGGCCCTGGTTTCCAGCTCTTCCAGAAAGTCAGCTATACACCACCCCACAGGTGACTGAGACCAAGAATCCAGAAGAATGCTCACTCCCTGAAAAGACAAAGTTTGGACTATCCCTTCACTCCACGCGAACGGCCCCCTGCCCCTGCCCCAGTATCAGCGGTGCCCAGCACAGCCCCGAGTCACTGCTGCGTGGCTCTCGGGCCAAGTGTCTCAGGTTAAAATTTCACACTCATCCTGATGTGGTTCCCAAGACCCGGGATTTATTTTTCCTGATGATCCTTTACTTTGATCAGTGAGACTCAGCCAAGTGGAATTTACTGTGTAATTTGTTTTGGCAAGCTAAGTTGTCATCTCTCTTCTAACCAGTCCTGAATCCCTCTTTCCCCAGACATCCATGCCCAGGCTGCCACAAAGCTGGTCCCCACAGGGGAAGGAGATCTAGCAGGAGACAAGAGCATTGTAGTCACAGGATCTGCCTTTGGCCCCTGCCATGGCTGCCTTCCTGCCTGGGTAATCTTGGGCAGGTGACACACACACTGCATGCTATCTCCACAGCTGTAAAATGAGATGATCACACCTACTTGTGAGGTTTCAGAATGCAATACAGAGGCTGGAGAGCTGGCTCAGTGGCTAAGAGCTCTTGCTGCACAAGCGTGAGGTCCTGAGACAGTCTTAAAAAGCTGGGTGTGGGGGCTGGAGAGATGGCTTAGTGGTTAAATGCTTGCCTGTGAAGCCTAAGGACTCTGGTTTAAGGCTCAATTCGCCAGTAACCATGTAAGCCAGATGCACAAGGGGGCACATGCATCTGGAGTTCGTTTGCAGTGGCTGGAGGCCCTGGTGCGCCCATTCTCTCTCATTCACTTCTTTCTCTCTGTCTGCTTGTTGCTAATAAATTTAAAAAAAAAAATTTAAGCCGGGTGTGGCCACAGGTGCCTATGGCCCTAGTCCTATGGGAAGTGGAGACAGGAGGATTGCTGGAGCCTGTCTGAACTGTCTGACAGGGGTGGGGACTGACTCCAAGACACTCAGCATCAAGGATGTAAGTGAAAGAGTGACAGAGGAGAACACCAGATGACATTTGCCTTTAGCATCTGCACACACAGGTGCACACACACACACACACATAACACAACACATACCGTATCACACACACACCCACTCCGTACATACCTCACAGGCACACACACACACACACACACACACACACACACACGCCAAAAAAAAAAAAAAAAAAGAAGAAGAAGAAGCATGCAGTCATTCTGTGCCCTCAGGGGGAGGGATTACAATGGCCACCACTTGAGCTCCAAATCAATTTCCCATCTGGTCTCAGAAATTCCTTTAGCACAGTGTCCCTCAGCTTTGGCACTGTTGACATTTGGGGCCAAACAGTTCCTTATAATGGGGCTGTAAAACACTATTGGATGTTTCCACCATTATTGGCCTCCACCCTTAGACTCCAGTACCACCCTCCCCCCCAACACAAACACACTCCAACTGTGACAGCCAAACTATGTCCTATTGTGCAATGTCCCCTGGGGAGAAAATCATCCCTGGTCAAGAACCACTGCTTAATAGGACATTGATGTTTCTGTCTTGAGCTAGTGAGAGTTGCCTGGAGAGAAGAGCCCACAGTGGAGGGAGCAGGGCAGCTCCAGTGAACATGGGGGTTCAGATGACTCCGCCTGTAAGGAACCATGTAAAACAGTTCAAGTCCCGAAGCTCCCTGGGCCTGGGCTCTCATTTGAGGAAGGGAGACATGGAAGCAGGGAGCTGCCTGGTGGGATTTCTGCCCCTGGTGCTGAGTCTTTTACTGAGAAGCAGTTTGTTGGGGTGGGGTAGGTCTTAGGGACCTGAAGAGCAGGTAGAAGAATATAGACACAAATAAGGAAGAGTGAAATCCCGCCGTTTGTGGCACCATGGATGCGCTGGAGGGCACAATGTGTAGTGAAGCTAGCCAGGCATTAATAGTGTGACCCTACTCATCTGTAAATGCAGAAGGAAGGAAGGGAGGGAGGGAGGGAGGGAGGGAGGAGCTGGAAGGATGGCTTAGTGGTTAAGGTGCTTGCCTGCAAAGCTAAAGGACCTATGTTCAATTCTCCAGGACCCACGTTAGCCAGATGCACAAGGGGGTGCATGCATCTGGAGTTCGTTTGCAGTGGCTGGAGGCCCTGGAGTGCTCATTTTCTCTCTCTCTTGCTCTCTCCCCCCTCTCTCTATCAAATAAATAAAAATAAAATATTTTAAAGAAAGACAGAAAGAAAGAGACAGAATCTAGCAGTCAAGTGAGGAATGAGTTTAGTGCTTTGCAGCGCAATGACTAAGTGATGGTAGACAGTTCACTACAGTGCATTCTGTATTTCAAAGCCTGCGCGCACACACACACACACACACACACACACACACACACACAAAATGAAAACTGTCCAAGGAGGTGGAAATGCCAAATACCTTGATTTGATCATTAGCCTGTACACATGTGTTAGGTGATGACACTGTACCCCACAAATATATACAATTATTATGTGTCAACAACACAAGAAGAAGGGAAAGGTGAGTGTTCGGCACTAATGAGACATCACCATCTCACTGCCCACAGTGGCTCAGGGATTGCTGTGGGAGAGACGGCGCAGAGAATGTCAGAGGACTTGGGAGTCTGTCTTCCAGACACGAATGGCTATTGTCCTTATGGCCTCACAGTGACTGTTGTTACCTGCACAAGACCTGCATAATAGTGGGTCTATCAACAGGTTATATGGATGATTGAAGAGGCCATAAAAGGCATTAATATAAAAGGGGGGTGCCTGGGGAGATGGCTTAGCAGTTAAGGCATTTGCCTGCAGATGCACAAGGGTGGTGCATGTGTCTTGAGTTTGTTTGCAGTGGCTGGAGACCCTGGGGCACCCATCCCCCCCTCTATCTCTATCTATATCTACCTATATCTATCTATCTATCTATCTATCTATCTATCTATCTATCTATCTATCTATAACTATATCTATAACTATATCTATATCTATCTATATCTAATATATATACATATACATATCTTTTTTTTCTCTCATTCTCAAATGAATAAATAAAACTTTTTTTTTTTTTTTGGAGAGAGAGAGAGAGAGAGAGAGGGAGAGGAAGACAGGTAGAGATGGGTGCGCCAGCAGACTCTCAGCTGCTGCAAACGAAATCCAGATGCGTGTGCCCCCTTGTGGTCAAGTGCGGCATTACGCCCTTGCATCACTTTGCATCTGGCTAAACGTGGGACCTGGAGATTGGAACCGCTGGAGACTGGAATAGGTTTAGGAGGCAGGTGCCTTAACCATTAAGCCATCTCTCCAGCCCAAAACATATTTTTTAAGAGGGAATAGTAGGAGGGGGAGAGGGTGTTCAGTGGAAGGGAAAAGAGTGGTGAAAGGGGTTATGTAAATTATTTTAATAAAGATTTTTATTTTTATAAAAATGTCATTCCACAGCAGAATTATTTTTCAAGGCTCAGCTTCTGCCTGAAGAGGGGTTGGGGTGCTCAGACCCAGCAGGCAGTCTAGAAAGACTCAGAATCCCAGCAAGTTGCCCCCTCCTTGGGGTCTTGCCTTTTAGTCAACAGCTAAGTGGATATCTTTCCCCCCTTCCTTCTTTCTTATGTGTGTGATGTGCCTGCATATGTGTGTGTGGATGTTTGTACATGTGTTGGTGCAACTGCACATACGTGCCCACATGTTTAGAGGCCAGAGTGTGATGCCAGGTGTTTTTCTCAATCTCTCTCCACCTTCTTTTTTGAGCCAGGGTCTCTCACTGAACCTGGAGCTCACCGATGTGGCTAGAGTAACTAGCCACTCAGCAGTCGGGATCCATTTGCCTCTACCTCTGCAGGGCTGGGATTACAGGGATGTGCCACCAAGCCCAGCTTTTATGTGGGTACTGGGGATCTGAACTCAGGTCTTCACGTTATTACAGCAAGCACTTTACCCACTGAGCCATCTCCCCAGCCCCTTGACAGATGTTTTCTAAGTCTCACATCCTTCATCTGCAAAATGGGCATCCATCAACTTCAAAGGTTGTTGGCAGAATCATAAGGGGATTGTGAGCGTTCAAGGGCGCAGAGTGAAATGACATGAGCCGGAGGGACACATGTTCTTGTCCTATAGCCTAGCCCTGCTCCAGGTTTGCTGAGCGCTCATTCTGATCAGAGAGAGAAGCGTCCTTGATTCATGTGTCTGATATTAACAGAAGGGTCCATTACACAACTTTTCCTGCTGCAGATGAGGTTCCTGTTGCTGGAACGTGCTGTTGAAAAGATAACAAGGCGATACATTATTTCCACACATGTCTTCCTTCCTACTTTGCAGCTAAACACAAAATCTACCCTACCCCTTTTAGAGTTGGAGGTAGCAATTTCCCGCCTGTGACCTAGGATGGAGGTACAAGGCTGCCAGCCATCTTATTTCAAGCCCTCCCTGCATGTCAAACCTAGAGACTCTCTTTGTTCCTGGCTCAGCATTCTTCCCTCCTACAGATAGACTTGGGGCTATTTTGGAAAGATTTTCCCACAACAGCCTCTGAGTGCTAATGAGTGTGACTTCAGAGAGAATTTTCCATTAGAAGGTAAGAAAGAAAAAAAAAAAAAAAAAACAAATTGCCTTGAAATCTAAGAAGAAACATTGGACCCTCATCCAGTAACAACCAGTTAGCTAAAGAACAACTAGCCAATGCCCAAGTTCAAAAGTAAAGAAAAGAAGGGAGAGGGAGATGGCAGGGGTCGGGATTCATAATGGTTTCCATGTTGATTGTTAACTTGACGGGACCTGGAATTAACGCTAAGGGATTCTCTCTCTTCTTTTTTAAATTTATTTTTATTTATTTAAGAGAGAAAGACATTGGTAGAGAGAGAGAGAGAGAGAGAAGAGAGAGAGAGAGAGGGAGGGTACATCAGGGCCTTCAGCCACTGTAAACAAACTCCAGACACATGTGCCATCTTGTACATCCTGGGGAATTGAACCTGGGTCGTTTGGCTTTGCAGGCAAGTGCCTTAAACACTAAGCCATTTCTCCAGCCTTGATTAGGTAAATTGAAGTGGGAAGACCCATCTTGACTATGGCAGCATCATTCCATATGCAGGTCCTGGACTGCATAGAAACAGAGAGCAGTCTCAGCACCAGCATCCATCCCCCTCTGCTTCCTGACTGTGCTTAATATGACTCACCGTGATGTCCTGTAAGCAGAAATAAACCCTTCTTCCCCTGAACTGCGTTATGTCAGGCATTTTATCCTAGCATTAAAAAAGCAACTAAGTCTTTTATTTTGATGTGAGGGGGGAGGGGAAAAGATGGAGAGTGGAGTTGTGAAGGGGAAGGTGAGGAGGTATTACCATGGTTTATTGTCTATAATTGTCTATAATTATGGAGGCTGTCAATAATAAAAAAATTATAGTCTGGATTCTTAAAAACAAATGAAGAAGAAGGAGGTAACTAAGCCAGGTGTGGTGGTACACACATTTAATCCCAGCACTTGGGAGGCAGAGGTAGGAGGATCATGGTGAGTTCAAGGCCAAGGCTAGCCTGAGACTGCATAGTAAATTTCAAGTCAGCCTGGGCTAGAATAAAACCTTACCTCAAAAAAAAAAAAAATAAATAAGTAACAGGGCTGGAGAGATGGCTTAGCGGTTAAGGCGCCTGCCTCCTAAGCCTAAGAACGTTGGTTCCAATCTCCAGTAGTTCCAATCTCCAGGTCCCACATTTAGCCAGATGCAAAGTGACGCAAGGGTGCAATGCTGCACTTGACCACAAGGGGGCACACACATCTGGATTTCGTTCACAGCAGCTGAGAGGCTGCTGGCATGCCCATTCTCTATCTGTCTTCCTCTCCCTCTCTCTCTGCTCTCTGTCTCTCTCTCCAAAAAAAAAAAAAAAAAAAAAAGGTAACTAACACAGGGATATAATTTCAGAAGACAGCACAAGTAATAAAACATGACAGGAAAGGAGAAATGCAGAACTGTGGGAAAACTGAAAAGGACTTCCTGAGAGAAAAGAAGCAACTCTGATAGACCTTAGGGGTGATAATGCATGATGCTCCACAACCTGGGTTCAACTCCCCTCTTGGCATTTCATCAGCTGTGTGACCAAGGCAAGGCATTTGACTTCTCGCTGCTTCCTTTCCCTTACTGGGAATTCAGCCTCAGGAGCGAGGCATTTTTAAACAGGGACAAACACAGAACCAGTGCCATGGATATGGTGGCAATGAACTAAATGCATGCACGCAGGCAGCAAAGCCAGCACATGGTCACTGCTCATTAAAAGTTGTCTGTTAAACAGCTGCACCATGAGCCCCCCTGAAGCGGCAGAAATGCGCTCGCCTCTGTTCTCCGATGTGCCTCTTTTCTGCCTGGCTTCACGCATCATGAAAGGGATCGACTTGTGGCCACTCAGTGTCCCACATTGACCTCATCCTGTGGCCCCGCCGATGGGTCTGAAGCCCATCATAGGAAGGGGTTTGCTGTGGGAAGAAGGAGCAGGCATCTCCCTAAATCTGTGTCCTGCCTCCTGCATGTGGTGATCTGAACTCAGGGGATCCTCTAGAGACATCCGGAGGACCAACTCTCCCATGAGCTCTGGAGCACACAGACTCTCCACCACTGAGCTGGACCGAGAGACACACGACTTTGGGGGAGAAATAGTTGGAGTCCTTTTTTTTTCAAAGTCCACTTCCTGAAAGCACTTCTATACTGCCTTGCTGTTAGGTTAATACATATACATATATATACATATATATATATATATATATATATATATATATATATATATATATATATATCACTGTTAATGAAATGCACAGGAAAGTAGAAACATGCCATGCAAATTAGACACCTTTGGGGATTTTGCAAAACTTGTTTGAAGGGCTAATTAAGAAGCTATTAAAATAATTAATAATCATCTGCTGTCCCCAAATTCTTTTGAGTTCAGAAGTGTGATGCCATTTTTACTTCACATTTTAAAGTGCAGAAATAGCAGGTCCCTGGTTTTACCAGGTGGTATCTTTTGAGAAGCAGGTCCCTCAACACCCTGGAGATAGTTTTCTAAACTTTTGGTGATTTTTTTGTCAAGGAAATCCCATCTATGTTCTCCCTTGCTGGTGTTGTCCTCTTTCTGCCAGGACCGATCATGCAGCGTGGCCACCACGGTCACCGCGCCATCGCGGGAGTGACTCTGAAGCTCTCTGGGAGAAAACTGTTGTGAGTTACAGGAAATTAAAAAATTCCTGCAATACCAACCCACTTCTCAAAGTCAATATGTGGTATCCCAGCATCCACTCGACTCTGAAGTCAGGCCAGAACGATTTTTGAAGAGTAATTTCCAGACTTATAAAGGGTCACATCGCGTATTGAAGCCACATTCGCTTCTGTGTTTTGTAAATTTCGAATTCATTACTAAACCTTTGTCTCTTCCACCCCGGTGTCTGGCTCATACCTCGCCCTCATCAATCTGAGCCTTAAAAATATAATGAAAAATGCCGAAACACGCTCTGCATGTGGAAATGTGGTAAAGCACCAATTCTGGGAGCCTGGGCAAGAGCTGGTTTTGCAGGTCTTTTCAAAGAGGCCAGAGCAGCAAAGCGACAGCTCAGCTCCTCACAGGCAGTTCTTGCTAAGTCTCAGCAGGTCCCAAGAAATAAAGGGAAATAAATAAGATTCTCCCCTCTCTTCTGAACCCCTTGCTTCCCTCTTTTGTGATAAGCCAAGGGGCTGTTTGCACCCCAAGAATGGCAAACTCTTCCTGCTGTGGGGGCCAGACTGAAGGGTCACAGGGTGAAGTTGTCCGTCTAGGAGCTTCCTCTGAGACCTCTGAGCTCCTATGCAAAGTGGGCTTCAAGATGACAGCAGAATGAAGCTGTAGGTGTCTTGAGAAGGTCACATGTGTCGTACTGAACCCGCCAAGAGGTTCTGCCATTTCTCCAGGGGACTCTAAAGAGGATGGATCGGCAGACCACAGGGAGCTTTGGAACATTACATTGATTGAGAGAGAGAATATATGTGTTTCTCTTTCTCTTGCTCCCAATCTCACTCTCCTTCCTTCCTACTCACCTTATCTCTCTCTCCTTACCCCCAAGCCCCTTTATCATGTGACCAGTTTGTTCACACAAGATACTCTGATGCAGGTGGCACTCACAGCTCAGACGCTTCTCTAGGAAGCTCATAGTTAGCTTAGAGAGATGGGAAGAGCTACTTCTTTGGAGACAGGCTGGCTTCGATTTATAGCCCAGCCCTGCCATGCCCTAGCTCTGTAATCTCGGACCAGTCACTTGGTCTCTCTGTGTCTTGGGTCTCTCTTCCTTGCCAAAATGGAGTTAGTAATACCGACTTTTCAGCACTGTGCTAGGAATGAGCAAAATCTTGGGCACATAGTGGCGTTCAGTGAATGGAGGCAGGCTCTGCTGCTGGGGAAAGGAGGCAGGTTCATCGAGGGGGTTGCTGGGAATCATGGCCAGTGCTACCCAAAACTCTGGAGCCAGAAAGGGAACAACTCTGTTCTTTAACACTCTGCCTGACACCTCGTAATGAAATGTAAATGAGGCCTTTAACAAGCCTGGCATTCCTCAGAGAAGGTGCGACCAGACAGGAGATCTGGAGTCTGCTTTGCTGGGAAGAAGCTCAGCTGGCTTTCTCCTCTAAGGGTGGCCCAAGGCCTGGACTCACAAGGCAGGCGTGGCCTCTGTGAAGAGGAATGCAGCCCCCTTTGGAGCTACACATTCCTCCTGACTGTCCTGCTTATTGTCCTCAAAGCTGAAACTTGCGGTGAACCAACAGGAAGTAGACATGGTTAAGTTTGGGAATCTGGCTGGGGCTAACTCCTGCCTCCCTTGGACTGGGGAGTGAGGCTACCAGGAGACAGCCAGGTGACTCAGTAGCACGTAGGGTTTAAATGAAAGGTGTTTGTGCGACTCACAGGCACAAGTGTGGTAGGTACCAGGAGCCTCACACCAAGTGGCTCCATATGCAGGCAGAAGAGGCCGGGCTCAGAGAGATAAGGCTGCTTCTCTGAGGGCCCAGAGCTAATGAATCCCATGCCTACAAGAGCTCAGAAATCAGAAGTTAGTTCTGGGCTTATGACCACAAGGTCCTGAACAACAGTAGACCTGCCTTTTCTCCTCCTTTGAGGAAAGGGCTTCCTGGGGGTTTATGTTGGGAAGGCTTGAGAGGTTACCACTGAGCAAGAGCGCTGTGGGGCTGGCCACAAAGGGACCAGATTTCCTGGGCAGATTTCCCCAGGGAAGTACTGGAGGAGTCCACACTGGAAGGCTGGGGAGGCTGTGCGAGCAAGGGGAGGCTGGCCGGGTGGGACATTGCCAGCAGCTTGTACCATGCTTGGGACTGCAGGCATATGTGCAATTCATGGAAAGTGCAAGTCATGTACGTTGCATTCATTCACTCATGTGTAACTCGGGCAAACATGGCAGAGCATGTGACAAGCGCTTCGCTAGCCACTCTGCCTTGGGGTGGATCCCTTCTAAGCAGATGTTCTTCTGTCTTTGCCTTTGTCTTGCGTGGGGGTGGGGTGCGGGCATGTATGTGATTATGCAGGTGGGTACATGTGTGTGTGCGTGAGTGCACATGTAGACACATGTGTGTGAAGGCCAGAGTCTACATCCAATGTCTTCTACAATCACTCTCGGCTCTGCTCTTTGATGCAAAGAAGGTCTCTGGCTGAACCTGGAGCTCACGCGTTTGTCCCTCATTGCTAGCTGTAGAATCCCAGGGATTCCTTGTCTCTGCATCCCCGGTGCTGGGAATGTTGGGTGTGTGTGTCACCACACCTGGCACTTACATGGGTACTTTGGAGCTGCCTCGGGTTCTCATGCTTACACTATCCACTCAGCCATCTCTCCAGCTCCAATCCTTATGTTGCGTTGCTGGTTTTTTTTTTTTGTTTGTTTGTTTGTTTTGGTTTTTCTTGTTTTGTTTTCAGTCAGGGTTCTGCCCTTGTCTTCAGAAGTCCAGACAGGCTTCTGACAGGGCTGCCCAGGGATAGCCCCAGTTCCCTAAAGAACGAATCCCTTCCACAAAGGGGCTCACCAATCTACTGACCCTTCCCTGCCCAGTTTAGGTTGTGAGGGCCAACGTCTGGATCTCTCCTCCCTTCTCTGCCTCTTAGACAGTAATAACAGGCTGCCTCCCAGAGGCAAGGGTGGGTTTGATGCAAGCGAGGAGGAAATTCTTGGGGGAAAGTCCTCAGAGATTTGGAAAAGTCAGATGGTTGAGGAATTGGTTGTTGAGGACGAAGCCACTGAACTGAGTGGTCCTTTGACCAGCTGGCTTTAAGGAACTGTCTCGGGCCATGACATGAGCCCAGGGGACCAGGGTTGCAGCTAGTGGCTGTTAGTTCAGAGGTCCTCAGCTGCAGGGCAGGAAGGCCCTATCACCTCCTAAGCTGGATAGAGTCTGAACTGTGGAACGTCATGCCTTCCATCCCTAACTCCATCCCACCCTGGAGGTCCCCTGGATTGCCCATGAGTCTCCGTGTGTTTGTTTGGGCTGGCCTGGCCTGCCAGGCTCCTTCCCCTAAGAGCCAGGCCATGGCCTAGCTGGGGAGTGACACCAGGACTTGCTGTCACCTGCGTGTGCCCTCTGGGCTGCCAGGCAGCTGACTGGCTCTTGCATAGCTTTAACATGCCTTGTCCAGGCTCTGCCAGCCGTCTGGAGTCTGCCAGGGCTCACCTCTCTCCTCACTCTTTTTTTTAAAGGACAAAGAAGGCCACTTCTATTTTTATTTTATTTTATTTTATTTTATTTTATTTTATTTTATTTTATTTTATTTTATTTTATTTTATTTTAGAACAACAGACAGAGAAAGAGGCAGATAGAGAGAAAGAGAATGGGCACACCAGAGCCTCCAGTCACTGCAAACAAACACCAGATGCATGCGCCACCTTGTACATCTGGCTTCCGTGGGTCCTGGGGAATTGAGCCTTGAACCGGGGTCCTTAGGCTTCTCTCCAGGCCTCTCTCCTCTCTCTTGACTTCAGTTGTCACCTCCTTCCCCATACAGCAGCCAGCTGGGGCCTAAATCCAACAAGCCTGCAGCTCGGGATATGCAAGCATGCTCATTTTGTTCTTGCCACCACCTCTGATCAGTGGTGGCAAGGAGATGATGGGGAGGGACCCTGGGGAGTCGTTCCCGCCTAATACATCCCATGTGCTGAGAGAGGCCAGGCCGCCAGCATTTGCAGTTCAGCTTCCAGCCCTCTGGGGGTCCTGGCTCCCAGGCACCTCAGTTAAGCTGAACACCTGGGCAAGGAGGGTCCCCACCTTTCATCCAGATCACCACAGTATTCATGCTGTCTTCTGGGCCAACCTCACAACTGGAGAACAATTTCTACGCACAAAATAGCATCTCTGTCTTACTTCCCAGCCCGGGGAGCAAGTGAGGTAGATGGTGTCTCACCCTAAATCCAACTAAGCCGTCAGCCATTCCAGGCACAGCGGCACATGACTGTGATCCAGGCACTTGGGAGGTGGAGGCAGGAAGATCAAGAGTTCAAGGCCAGCCTCCACTGCATAGAAAGTTGGAGACCAGGCTGGGCTACACGTGACCTTGTCTCAAAAACCAAAGTAATAGTCTGGGAAGTGGCTCAGTGGGCAAAGAGTTTGGCATGCAAGGGATCTGAGTGCACATTTTCAGAACCTATGTAAAGCTGGATACCAGCACACACCTGGTATCGCGGCTCTCCCATAGTGAGGTAGGAGGTGGAGACGGGGGCCTCATCAGCAGCTCATAGGTCAGTTCGCCTGGCATATGCCTGGTGAACAAGAGACCCTGTCTCAAACACTGTGGAAGGTGACCAATAAATACCAGGCATTTTCCTGTGACCCTCACACATGCGCCGTGGCACCTGTGTGCCCATATTCACAAACATGTACACGAACATCACACACACAACACACACTCACACACACTCACACACACTCACACCATATACACAAATATGAAAAAAATAGCAATAATAAAATGCTGCCAGTGAGCCACAGACACAAACCCCACACACTAAAGCCAGGTCCCAGGCAATACCGTGTAATGTCTGGTGTCTGGGTAACAGGATGAACAGGGCTGTACATGAGGTCAGACCCTAGAATCACAGTGGCCTGGCAGGGGGAATTAGCCCCTGGGGACCCCTGCAAAGAAAGTGGAAAGAGAGTATAGTGGGGGCAGCAAGTCAGAGAGGCTGTTCTCTGTGGCTGATTAGCTGTGTGACCTTGGGCCCGTGACTTCACCTCCCTGAATCTATCGCCTCATCAAGAAGATAGCCAGTAATGCCGGGCGTGGTGGTACATGCCTTTAATCCCAGCACTTGGGAGGCAGAGGTATGAGAATCACCGTGAGTTTGAGACCACCCTAAGACTACATAGCAAGTTCCAGGTCAGCCTGAGCTAGAGTGAGACCCTACCTCGAAAAACCCAACAAAAAAAAAAAAAAAAAGAAGAAGAAGAAGAAGAAGAAGAAGATAGCCGGTGAGCATGATGAATGGGCTCCCCCTTCCCACCCTGACTTCAACTCTGACTGTTCTCAGCCCCCACCATGACCTCGGACTCTGCCAGATGCGTTGGAGGCTATACGGGGGAGAAGTGAAGGACTCAAGTCTCAGAGGGGTCTTTGGTTCCGTGAGCCTTCAAGGCCTAGCCCATTAACGAGGCCCCTGAGAGTCCGATAGATAACAGTCCCCAAGCCCTGGGGACTTTCTTCTATACCCACCCTGCCTGGTCCCTTTGACCTTCACAAGTGTCAGCCGCCTTCCTGCCTCCCTAGGAAATGGCCCAGCAGCATGTTAGGGACTAGAAGAGCCCTTCAGGGGTGTGGATCACTATAAACAAATATCCCAGAGGCAGGGAGCAGGGCTAGGGGGTCACATAGGCCACATGAGCCCCCAAATGCATACCTTCTACCCTGAAAATGCAGCCAACAAGGAGAGCAAGGCATTTCTTGTCTCTCTCCTGACACTGCGGCCTCTCTGCAGGAATTATGATCAGAGACTGCTGAAGTGACCAGGGATGCCCTGGAGACCAGGCTCGGTCTATGCACAGCTATCACCCAGCTATGGCAGAAGGAAGAGGAGAAGCGGCCAGAAGAGACCAGAGCCCACCTGGGCGGAGGAAGGCTGACAGCTCATCCTGTTCTACCAAGTCCTCACTCTAAGACCAGCACAGCTTGGGCCTCAGTTTCCTTTGAGCAAAATGACATCTCCCAAGACCCCTTCATAGCAATGACCGGAGAGTTAAGTGGAGACGGTCACTGAGTGCACTCAGAGATGGGAGATTGTCACCCACAAGGCAGCTTCAGCCACATTTCACTTCCATGTCCCCAACCCCACAGCATCCACCTCGGACTCATCCCTGGCTGCTCATGAAGTCTCCCTCACAAGCTTCATACTCAGATGATCAATCCCATCCTGATCCTCATATACCAACCAGAACTGGGGATGGGTGATCCCCATCCCCTGTCCCCAGCCTGTTCCTCACTGACATCCTGGAACTGGGGACAGGCAGACCCTGCCCCCTTCTCCTCTGTCACCAGCCCTTTGCCCTGCTTCAGCTGATTGTCAACTTTGGTCACCTCACCTACTTTTCATGTCCATGCCTCTGCCAGCTTCTCATCACCAGCTCCTGGAGCCATGCTGAAACCCTGTCTCTGGTCTCCCAGCTTCTGTCGAGATGCCCAAAGTCCAGATCCACAGAGCTGGTGACGATGGCAGCAGGTACAGTGACAAGAGCAGCTAAGGTGCTCTGACTTCCTCTGCAGGCCGTGCCTGGATCCACTCACTGACATGTGTGTGGTTGCATGTGCACGTGTGTGCGTGTGTGGGTGCCTGTGCACATGTGTGCTTGTGCCGAGGCCTCAATCACTCTCCACTGCATTTCCTCGAGGCAGGGTCTCTCGCTTGGACTCACAGCTGGCTAGTCTGGCCAATCACCTTACCGTAGGGATCCTGGCTCTTCCCCTGCCTAGCACTAGGGCTACCGGTGTGCCTCCATGTCTACTAGGCATTTACATGGGTGATGGGGGATCTGAACTCGGGTCCTGATGTTTGCACAGCGAATGCTTTATCCATTGAGCCATCTCCCTGGCCCTACATAAAATGGGTTTAATGAAGCCTTCAACGTGGGGCCCTTGCCCTGTGAAGATGCTTGTTAAAATGGTTGTCACTTCCTTGTTCCATTACGTCTGCTGAACCTGCCGGGTGCTCCCATGCCCATCCTGCCTAAGAGATCTGACCACTCCAAGGCCAATCTCTGAGCAGCCCTCTCCTTCCTGCCCCTCACAATCACGTAAGCAGATGGTTCCCACCGCAGGTCCTTAGCACATACTACCTTCTCTGTTGTGCTCATGCTTGGCTGAAGCATAGACGTCCCCTCCTCAGAGGCCTGCCCTCTCAGCCTCACCCTGACCACAGCAGGACCCAGTGGTTTCCTCTATGGCTCCCAGGAAGGTGGGGGGCAGGTACGACCCTTGTCTTTCCCTGCCTGGCACTAAGCACTCAGGAAACAGGGTTAAGTAAGTACCCATAAGTAAGTACTTTTGGCTGCGCTCAGCAGAGTCCAGCAAAGACATGGGCCTGCAGGCAAAGGCAGCTCCTGGCAGATGGAAAAGGGGGCCCTCCTTTCCCCCAAGCCTCAGTTGCAGCCACACCTGGCTGCCGGCAGCCAGGGCTCCACTCCCCTCACCAGAGACAAATTGGAGGGAGTTCAGAGGAGCAGGCCAGGCAGGATCACACACAGGGAGAGGGTGATTTATAAAGAAAGATAAAAGGGCTAACTCCGCCAGGCCAGGCTGCGGGCTGATTTCTGTAACAGCCTCCAAATGTGGGCAAGGGGGGAGTGGCGGGGAGCAGAGCTCTCCTGCAGAGTGCAGGGGCCACAGGAGAGGCCTGGGGACAGCCCAGCTGATTTGGGGCCTGAGGAAGAATGGGGTCCAGTAGCCAAAGCCAGGACTCTACTCCAAGGGGGATGTCAACTATCCCCTTCCGGCTGGGGCAGGCAGTCGGCTGTGTGCATCCTGGAGCACCTCTGGGAGGGAAGGCAGCAGGAAAGCAGGAGGGTGCTTTGAGAACCTAGACAACAGGCCCGTCACTCCTGAGAACACTGCTAAAGCCAAGCGAGCCTGTTGGCACAGGCCAGTGATCCTAGTGCTTGGAGAAGCCGAGGCAGGAGGACTGCAAGTTCAATGCCTGTCTGGGAAACTTAGTGAGACCCTTGTCTCAAAATAGAAATACAGAAAGCAGTGGTTGAGTGCTTTCCCATTGTGTGTGGTCCCCGGCTTCATCCCAGTACTGGAATAAGATGAAGAAAAGCAAAATAAACAAGTAAAACAAACTCCTGGGCCTGGGAGGATAGCTCAGCGGTGAAAGGCACTTGCTTGCAAAGGCTGCTGGCCTGAGTTCAAGTCCCCAGTGCCCATGTAAAGCCAGATGCGTGCATCCGGAGTCCGTTTGTAGCAGCAAGAGGCCTGTCAAGCCCATTCATTTTCTCGTCGCTCTCTCTCTCTTAAATAAATAAATATTAGGTGTTTTTTTTTAAATCTCCCAAGTCTATGAGGAGAAAGATGCCCCCAAGAGCCTAAAGATTTGTATCAGTAAACTTAAGCTAAATCTGGCCCCTGCCTGGTGTCATAAATAAAGTTTTATTAGAATGCATGCATGGGTATGTATTCCCCATGGCTAATTATCAGAGCTGAGTCATGGCTACGGAGACAATCTGACATGCAAACCCCAGAGATTCCTGTCTGGCCCTTGATAGACAGTTCGCAGCCCCGTCTTACACCACTGAGTCTAAGGTAACAGGCATGTCATTTTGGAAAGGAAAATTAATGTTCATTTCCTTAAATTATTTTTATTACAGTAATTTTCAAATACACACACAGATATAAATAGGTGCAACCATCTTGGGCTTTTAGCGCTCACATAAGAAAACAAACAAAAAAAAGAAAACAACAACAACAGCAACAGAAACCTGCTCTTGGATCCAATGCGCACGGAATGACTGGATGTGAACCTGGAAACGGATATGGTGCAGCAGTGCGCCTGGTGGGGTTTTGTGGGAGAGGCACCACTGCTCCCAAACTGAAGGCTGCTAGCTCGCAGTCAGATTTATTTGCATCACGCTACGTGATGACTCAATTCTCCCACTCACTCTTCTCTTCTGACTGTTGTAAACGCTCACAAGAGCCATGATGTCATGGGTCTTCGGTACAACATTCACTGGGCCACATCTGTGCTTTCTCACATTGGCCTATAAGAATTCAAGTGTGTTGTTCCAATGGACACTTTCAGGACACCCTTAAAACTCCAGGATTGCGGGGGTGGGAGGGTGAAACTTGGGGGTAGAGTGTTTGCCTAGCATGCCAAAGATCTGTTTGATCCCCAGCACCAAAAATAAACAAGTATATAAATACATAAACAGCCTTCAGGACTAACACACAGCCATACCCAAGTGGGTCATGAGCCAGATGACAAAAGACAAGGAAGAGGATTAGAAGTTCAAGGTCGGTTTTTGCTACTTAGAAAGTTGAAGGCCAGCCTGGTCTACATGATAGCCTGTCTCAAAATAAATAAATTAATAAACAAATAAATACAACAGAAAGCATGGATTTTGCTCGTGTTAAAGGACCAGTTCAGTGGTTTGAGGACCCCAGTTGGATAAACAGACTTCTAACCCATCCTTTATCATTCCAAAGGGGCAAACGGAGTCCTGCAAAAGGGTGGTGACTTGTCGAGGCCACAGTGGGAGCTGACACCGAAGCCATCAGGGTTACAGTATTGGTGAGGGTTCTCCCTCTCCTAAGGACGGCTGCCAAGAGCCCCAGGGACAGCCAGCCAAAGCTGTGTTCCAGGCAGCAGGCATGTGTTCCTGGGCCCTGAAGGGGTGGCATTAGCTAGCAGCTCCGATGAGGGTGCAGATGGCCTCCCAGGGTGGAGAGAGAGCTTGCCCTGCAAACTGCACCACCACAAGCCAGCAGTCCAGAGAGGTGCCAGGAACCACAGGGCGCCAGGCTAGGATGGTTCTAAGAACCCCACTGGAGCTGCAGACATGCTGGCCACAGCAACAGGACTCATGCAGCAGCAGAGGCCTCTGACTTCCCCACAGTGTCATAGGAACCCACTTGGGTTCAGCTGATAGACAGAACCTTCCAAACCTAAAATTAAGCCTGATCATCACTGCCTAGGGATTTGCTCAGGAAAAGTGACCACATGGCTCCCAACTGGAGACTGGAGGCTGGAGGCCATGAGACTCCTCAAGAGGCTGAGACAGGACTTCAGACTTCGAGGGACCCTTGCTCCCAGGAGGCCGGGCCTGGAAGGAGAAGCACGAGCCACTCCTCTGACAGCAGGTTTTGCAGATGGGCAGCCCCAGCCCACCCCACTGCCAGCCTATTTAAAGACAGGCCACTGGCTGGCTCCGACTAAATGAAAATATAGGCTATTTCAGAAGACCTGGTACATGCTCAGTGCAGAGTAAAGATGGCCGGTATTTTAGGCTCTGTCCGCCACATGCATAGTCTTCTTTTTAAAAATAGTCTTTTAAAAATATAAAAGCCATTCTTGGTTCCATGATGTGCAAATGCTGCAGGCTGAACTTGACCTGTGAGCGGTCATTTGTAGATCCCTGTTCCAGAAGAACATCAACTGGAAATATTCCCTGAAGGACAGCTTGGCTTTCCCCAAGGAGCCATAAACACCAGGGAACCATCAAGTCCTCTCTCTCTCTCTCTCTCTCTCTCTCTCTCTCTCTGTCTCTCTTACACACACACACACACACACACACACACACTCACAACAGAAGGTGCACAAAGCCTCAGGGCTCCCATTGGGTGAGAACACATCCCCTAGAAATAATCTTCTTATTTGTGAAGCCAGCATTTGCTATGGAGATGGGTCAGGGTCAGTAAATTAGTGCAAAACTATCATGTTCAATGTTGGGGAGCGAGGGACAATTGCTGCAGGTGTGTAAGGCATGAGAGAAGAGATTATGATGGAAAGGAAGGACCTTGCTGTAATCTTGTCAGAACCATTCCTAAGTTGTCCTCAGAGCCATGGGGCCTTGCAGGAGGGACCTCTTTAGGACCCCACTTCAGCAGCCATACCGAACACACTAAGCTGCCCCCTTTCTTTCTGAATATTCTAGATTTTTACCAAAGATTCTTCTGAAGGTGGTGTTTTGTCTTCTCTCTCTCTCTTTTTTCTTTCTTCCTTTCTTCCTTTCTTTCTTTCTTTCTTTCTTTCTTTCTTTCTTTCTTTCTTTCTTTCTTTCTTTCTGTCTTTCTTTCTGTCTTCTTTCTGAAGACAGGGAGAAGGTTAAGACCTAGCCAATTGCTTCATGTCTGTCCTCTAAAAGTCCCAGCAAGATTGGCCCATAGATCTGCTTATCAATCAATGTAAGAAGAAAAGCAGTATGAGCAGACAGGACAGGGGGATCTCTGGCTTGCTAGAATCCCCAACACACCCCATTTCCCTTGGATAGTCTGCTCCACGAATCAGCTGTACCAGTGGTTCCTGGAGGAACCTGAGGTCGTGGTGCCTCCTCAACTCTGTGGCAGATTTCAGAAAAGAAAATTAGGCCCCTTGAAGAGTTGTGGTGGACCCGGTGGACTCATCAGGAAACTCACCTCGGGGTTCCAGTCAGCTCCACAAGACACGCACCGAGAGCCTCCCACGCTCTGTGGCACCCCGAAGCTCAGGGCTCAGGTGACCCTGGACCAGTTCTGATTGTCTTTCATCTCAGGTGTGTTTTGATGTCTCACTACAAAAGTACAATGTGACAACTTGCAGATCTTTGTACCAAATGATAAAAATTTAAAACTAAAGAAATCTGAGGAGAAAGAGGTAGGTGGATCAAGAGTTCAAAGCTAGTCTTGGCTGCAGAATGAGTTGGGAGGCCACCTGGGCTACCTAGATCCTGAGAAAGAGAGAGTGAGAGAGATCTGAGAGAAGGAACATGAGGTGAGGATGGTAGTATGGTAGTTTGAATGTTAATGTATGTCCCCCATAGCCTCAGGTATTTGTAAAGTTAAGCTTCTGGCTTAGTCTCCAATAGGCTGCTGGAGGAAGCATGTCACTGGAATGCCAGCCCAATGGTGTGATGAGAGTAGTTTTGAGTTCTGGCAGGTTCGGGGCTCAAGCTGTCTGCATATGTTGGTGTGTGTGTGTGTTTTTTCAAATTATTTTTAAAATTATTTTTATTTATTTATTTGAGAGAGAGAAGGAGAAAGAGTCAGATAGAGAATGGGCGCTCAGGGCCTCCAGCCACTGCAAACGACCTCCAGACATATGTGCCCTCTTGTGCATCTGGCTTACATGGGTCCTGGGGAGTTGAACCTGGGTCCTTTGGCTTTGCAGGCAAATGCCTTAACTGCTAAGCCATCTCTCCAGCTTGCTGTTATCATCTCCCTCTGCTTAGATGCACAGAAGTAAGCAGCTTCTGCCGCCATTTCCCCTAGATCTGTAAGCTTGAAATAAACCCGTTCATCCCATGAACTGTGTCCGGTTTGATATCTGTCCCAGCAACAAGAAGAAGACTCTAGCAGGTAGGATGAGCCAAGAATAAGGTAAGACATGAAAATGCAAATGGGAGAAGGCCTCATTGCTTTCAGGGCAAACAGAGATCTTTGAGTTTTCACAGCTAATGGGACACACACCTCCAACCAGTGGCTGAAGAAACTCCCTCAAAACAACTACAAAAAGAGAGAAAGTTCAATTCAGATTCTCAATATCCAAAGTGTCAAGTGTGAAGGGAAGAAGTGAAGACACT
Organism: Orientallactaga sibirica; assembly: GCA_036365145.1. Classification (NCBI taxonomy): domain Eukaryota; kingdom Metazoa; phylum Chordata; class Mammalia; order Rodentia; family Dipodidae; genus Orientallactaga; species Orientallactaga sibirica. The sequence continues at coordinate 110,403,012 of JAEOAD010000001.1, read as the reverse complement.
TCACTGAGTGAAATGGCTCCACGTGGCCAGGGTTAACCCCACTGTCTGCCTCAGACCCGCTGAAGGGTTAACCCCACTGTCTGCCTCAGACCACTGATGGGTTAACCCCACTGTCTGCCTCAGACCCACTGAAGGGTTAACCCCACTGTCTGCCTCAGACCCACTGAAGGTTAACCCCACTGTCTGCCTCAGACCCGCTGACGGGTCCCAGCAGGATCCCAGAAGTTCTAATTCATCCCTCTGATTGGGAGTGAAGCCAACCTAAGGGAATCTATAGCTTTTCCTGAACTAACTGGGTGACAGTGGGAAAGGCTGCAGGGAGATGTAGGACACATGAGGATCTGATCAGGGCTGGACCATCTCTGGAAGAAGTGAGGGTCCCAGAGTGATGTGGTGACTGTGGGAGGCAGTCCAGAGCCAAGAGTATGGATGAGGATGGTTTAGAACTTGGTGTGAGAAGCCCAAGAAGAGATGTTGGGTGAGTGTATTTGTTACCTTTCTCAGCACTATGACCAAACACCTGACAAGAAGCAGTTTAAGGAGGGACAGCTTTGTGCTGGCTTACAGTTCAAAGATGATTCCATCATGGGGGGAAAGGCATGGTGGTAGGAGCATAAAGCCGTTTCCTTGTTCACATCTCCACAGACCAGGAAGAAGAGGAAAGTGGACACCAGTGCTCACGTTGCTTTCTTCTTTGTATTCAGCCCAGGACCCCAACTGAAAAGATGGCACCGTCCACATTAGGGAGGGTTTGCCCCCACCTCAGCTGATCTCCTCTGGAGAATGAGTGAGGTGTGCCTTACCAATGTCCTCGGCATTCCCAATCCAACCAAGGGGACAATCGGATATGACCATGACATGGAGAAATGTTCCAAAAGTGGGAGTCTAAGCCAGATACCTGTTCTATTAGAGCTATCTGAGACGGAAATATTGACTACATGGTACATCAGTCCTCAACATGTGGCAAAGGAGAGAAACACCAACAGCAAACCATTATGCCAACACTTATGAAAGCTTCATTTGGAATCACTTTAAAGTGGAAATAAGATCTGTGTTCATCAGCTGATGGGTGGGTGTGATGGTTTGATTCAGGTGTCCCCCATAAACTTAGTTATTCTGAATGTTAGGTTCCCAGCTGATGGTGATATGGGAATTAATGCCTCCTGGAGGCAGTGTATTGTTGGGGGCGGGCTTATGGGTGTTATAGCCATTTTCCCCTTGCTAGTGTTTGGCACACTCTCCTGTTGCTGTTGTCTACCTGATGTTGGCCAGGAGGTGATGTCCACTTTCTGCTCATGCCATTGTTTTTCCCTGACATGATGGGGCTACCCCTCGAGTCTGTAAGTGAAAATAAACCTTTGTTTCCCACAAGCTGCTCTTGGTTGGGTGATTTCTGCCAGCAATGCGAACCTGACTGCAACAGTGAGTATGCAAATTGTGGTATATCCATGTAATGGAATATCCTCAGCACCACACAAACTATTGATTCATAAAATAGCACAGACAAGTCTTGAAACAGTATGGCAAATGAAAGAGCCTACACACAAAAAGTTTCCATAGCGTATGGCTTCACTGATAGAACATTCTAGAACACACAAAACTGCAGAGACAGGAAACAGATTGGTGGTTGTCAGGATGGGAGGCTGGGGAAGGATTGACTGTAAAGACACAAGGAGAACTTTCTGAGGTGGTAGGTATGTCAGTTCCTTTTCTTGCTGCTATGATAAAATGCCTGACAAAAACAACTTAAAGAAAAAGAGGAATTCAGGTTCATAGTCTGAAGATACAAACATCAAGTAGCTGATCATATTGTACTCACATCCAGAAAACAGAGAGACTAATGCTGGTGCTCAGCTCACTTTCTTATTTTTATTCAGTCTGAGACCCCTGCCCATAGAATGGTGCCAACCACACTTAGAGTGGGTTTTCCTACCTCAGTTAATCCGATCTAGAAACCCGTTCATACACATGACCAGAGTTTCCACTCATAGGTGACTTTGGATCCTGTCAAGTTGACTGGGGAAAGTGCATACCTTGACAATGGTACACAACTGAACTTCTTTTTTAAAAAAGAGTAAGTCTCTTTAAAATTTTATATATTTTATTTATTTGAGAGAGGAGAGAGAGAGAGAGAGAGAGAGTGTGTGTGTGTGTGTGTGTGTGTGTGTGTGTGTGTGTGTGTGTACCAGGGCCTCCAGCCACTGCAAATGAACTCCAGACACATGTGCCACCCTGTGCATCTAGCTTACATGGGTATGGAGGAATCAAACCTGGGTCCTTTGGCTTTGTAGTCAAGTTCCTTAACCATTAAGCCATCTCTCCAGCCCCAACTGAACTTCTTGCCAAAATTCAAAGAAGTGTTCAACTGGGAAAGGATAGATAAACCCATGTTTAAAAAAAAAAAATTGTAGCCCAGGGAAGAAAATCAAACCATTCTCAATGTGTTAGATAACTTTCTCATTGCTGGGACAGAATGATACAAACAACTTTAAAGAAGAAAAGATTAATTTGCTTTACAGGTTCAAAGTGTTCAGCCCATAGTCCTGGGTTCTGTTGACTCTGGCTCTGAAGTGAGGCAGAACAGCATGGTGGTAGGAGTGGGTGGCAGAAGTGACTCACCTCATGTCAGACAGGAAGCAGAGAGAGAGGACAGACGGGAAGGGGCAAAGACAAGATACAGCCCCTCGTGGAAAGACTGTAAGAGCCACAGGGTGGGAAGGAGTATTCTGAGGCATTTAACCCCTCCTCACAGAGACTGACGGAAGCATTCACAACCCCATGATGAATCCCACTGAGGAGGCCCTCAGTAGAGTCAGGGTGGGGGGAGGGGACATAAGAGGATTCACACATGGGGAGTGAGACCAACATGTAATTTGTTCATATAGTAAAGTTCATAACTAATTGAAAAGATACAGTCCCTTAACCTATTTCCTCCAACCAGGCCTCATCTCCCACTTATACCATCTCTCCATAACGCCATTACATCCATGAAGGGTTACTCTTTTGATTAATTCAGACCCCTCAGAATCAAGTCACTTAGTAAAAGCTCCTCAACTCACAACCGAGTCCCCAATCTACAAGTCTTAGGGGCCTTTCATGTCTAGACCTCACTTAGGTCCAATGGATCAAGGTCATCCATGGTCCATTGATGAATGTGAGTGTCTTGAAGGGTGCTGCCTGAGCAAGCACCAAATGAAAGGAAGAGCAGAGCCACTCAGGGGCTAGAGCTGCCCGGTTGATGGTCTGTCCTGCCTAGGAGAAGAGAGTCATAGAAAGTAGAGACAGGTGTGAGCACGGCATGGAGAAAGAACTCACTCAACCATGGGACCTTCAAGTTCTAGTGGTGAGAAAATGCAGCAAGAAGAATTCAATGTTGTAAGAGCCTCAAACAACCTCCAGTCACCATCCCAAAGAGATACAGGGAAAAAAAGAATGGCAGCGTCAAATGTTGTCGTAAAACCTTCCAACATCGCTGCTGCCAGTAGTGTAAGACAATTTGGGAAGTGTTTACTAGTTTCGTAAAACTTGCCATGTATACAACCCCGTGACTCCATAATTTGAATCCTGGGTATTATCCAAGGTCAGTGATAGCGCATACTCACAAAAGGATCTGCACAACAATGTCCCTGGCCATCTGATTCCTTACAGTCATGCCTGAAAGCATCACAGGTGTCCTTCAAGAAGACAATGAATGAACCAACTGTGGTACATTCGTGCAAGAGAAAACTATGAACCAATACAGGGAAAGAAATACCGATCAACACAGCGATGGGCAAAGAAATGCCAAGCAAGAACACCCAGCGTGGGATTCCATTCACAAGACCTTCTAGAGCAAGCAGAACTAGTCTATGGTGGAAGAAAGTGAGAACAATGGTTGCTAAGCAGCTAGGAATGGCCCGTTGATAGGCAGAGCTCCAGTGGTTTCAGGAGGGTAAGAGAGAGACTGAGAGGGGCCATGAGGGAATTTCTGAGGTGATGTCCTGTAGCTTGATCCTTCTCTGGAATGCACAACATATACAGCCTGAAGTATGTATGCTGAAATTGATCACATGTATGCTTAAGAATTATTACTTTATGTAAATTTCACTTCAAAAGAACACCTGAGCGAGGCATCTGATCCAGCACTGTGGAAGACCAGTGAGAAAATCGAGGTACTGCCTACATAGTCGCCGTCTGTTCTTTCAACCTTGCTGTATGTGTAAAGTTCTTCAGGGTATGTCTTCAGGGAAACTCATCAAATGCTATATTTAAGATTTGTGTGCTTCGCTCTGTATATGGTTTACATCAAAGGGGGAATACTATAACTCAATAACAACTCTAGTCAACGTATTCATGCGAAGTATTTAGGGGGCTAGGCACCGATGTCAACACTTACTCTTGAAACCTGGCAAAGACTCATGATGGATGGGGTGGGGTGAATTCATTAACAGTTAGACAACAAAGCAGAATGTGAACTGTAGACTCTGGGTAGTCTTCATAGCAGGTATGGGAGTCCACTATAAATTATTTCAACTTTTCCATATCTTTGCAACTTTCCACAATAAAATAAGAGATGAGAAAACGATGGAGCAGGAGGAAAATGGAGGTTTTAAACCCAAAGACCAAACCACAGCATTTAAAAATAAATCACTTGGGCTGGAGAGATGGCTTATTTGTTAAGGCGCCTGCCTCCTAAGCCTAAGAAGAGTGCTGGTTCCAATCTCCAGCGGTTCCAATCTCCAGATCCCATGTTTAGCCAGATGCAAAGTGACGCAAGGGGCAATGCCACACTTGACCGCAAGGGGGCACACACATCTGGATTTCGTTCACAGCAACTGAGAGGCTGCTGGTGTGCCCATCTCTATCTGTCTTCCTCTCCTTCTCTCTCTGTCTCTCTCCAAAAAAATAAATAAATAAAAATAAATCACTTAATTAAAATGTACAAGAACAGCACATACATGACTGAAAAATTAAACTACTGGTACAAAGGAAGGGCCTGGATAATTGCAAAGGACACAGAGGAAAAAGACAAAGAAGCCCGAACAAAGAGAGCAAACCACAGGGTAATCAGTGAGCAGACACTTCAAACCACAAGAGGAAGGGAGCGAGTGTTAGATGAGGAAGTACAGAATGGCAGGACACAGCTCTGTCTGCAGGAACAACTGAATCCACAACACATCATGTTCTAGAAAAAGAACACATTCTTCTGGAATGTTCGATGCCATGACGTGTCCTGATTCAATCACTTAACTTCAATAAAGTTGTGAGAATTTGTCAAGAATCTCAACAAACAAACCAAATGGCCATGGAGGAAGGAAAGGCCAGTTCTCATTCATTCCTCTTCTGGGGCCACTTCAAAGTCCAACGCCATGAATGGAGCAAGGGGAGCCACTTCCCAAAAAGAGTACCAAAGTCTGGTCAGACAGACCACAGTCATTCTTAAATATGACAGGACTGTAAAGATAGACATGTCCATGAACTCCAGCGACTTGAGGGAAACCAACATTGAGGACACAGGTGGGAGAGTAGAGTCCAGCAGCCAATGGTAACAATTTTATCCCAACAGAATTAGTACTGTCCTATTGCCCACTGAGTGAACTATGAACATTCTTGGAGTCCCACAGGAAGGCTGTGGAAGGAGGTGCATGGGCAGGTCCTCACAGTTCACACAGGGAATGTGTCTAAAAGTGACAATGCAGCTAGGAAACCGCAGTTATTCCAGTGCTAGCATTTTCCCTCCATAGTCTCTTTTTCTAAAACTTAGAGGGAACTTTTAGTGCCTCTTGGTGGGGGGGGGGGACTTTTGTTTCAAGTTCAATAATTCCCATTAGTTTCTTTTTCTTCTCTTAAATTTGAATAAAATCAACTTGAAAGGTTTATGCAAAAATTAACATATTTCTTATGAAATCTATATATGGCATGGAGGATTAATATCTCAACATAATAAAGGCCATATACAAAGCACCCAAAGCCCAAATCACACTTAGTGGGGAAAAACTGAAGGAGTTCCCATTAAGAACAAGACAGGGATGCCCACTCTCACCATTGCTCTTCAACATAGTACTAGAAATACTAGCCCAAGCAATAAGACAAGTGCAAGAGATAAAGGGATACAGAATGGAAAGGAAGAAGTCAAAATAGTCCTATTTGCAGACAACATGATCCTATATATAAGTGGTCCAAAAGACTACCATAAAACTTCTAAAGGTGATAAATTCCTTTAGCAAAGTAGCAGGATATAAAATCAACACAAAAAAATCAGTAGCCTTCCTATACACAAAAGACAACTATACAGAGAAAGAAGTCAGTGAGGCTGTCACATTTTCAATAGCCACACACACAAAAAAATCAAATACCTTGGAATAACACTAACCAGGGATGTGAAAGTCCTACATAATGAAAACATAAAAGCACTCAAGAAAGAAATTGAGGAGGACATGAGAAAATGGAAAAACCTCCCATGCTTCTGGAGGTAGGTAGAATTAATATTGTGAAAATAGCAATTCTACCAAAAGCAATATATAGATTCAACACAATACCAAAGAAAATCCCAGCATCATTCTTCACAGAGATACAAAAATAATTTCAAAATTCATATGGAATGGCAGAAGGCCTTGGTTATCCAAAAATATCCTCAGCAAAAGAAACACCTCTGGAGGTAGCACCATACCCAATCTAAAGCTATACTACAAAGTAAGAAAAACAGCATGGTACTGGCATAAAAATAGAAATATAGACCAATGGAACAGAATTGAAGAGCCAGCCCATAGTTCAAGTAACTACAGCTATTTGATCTTTGACAAAGGTGCCAACACCACACACTGAAGAAAAGTTAGCATCTTTGACAAATGACCCTGGAAAAATTGGACAACCACATGTAGAAAAATGAAATTAGACCCACTCCTCTCATCATTGCACAAAAATCAACTCCAAATAGATTAAATGCGTTTCAATATAAAATCTGAAACTCTCAAACTACTTGTTTAAAAAATAGGGGGAATGGGCTGGAGAGATTGCTCAGTGGTTAAGGCACTTGCCTTTTGAAGCCTAAGGACCCATGTTCAATTTTCCAGGTCCCACATAAGCCCTATGCTAAGGTAACACAAGCACAATATTGCACATGTGCACAAAGGGGCACACACATCTGGAGTTTGATTGCAGTGGCCCTAGCATGCCAATTCTCTCTCTCTCTTGCATAAAAATAATGGCCAGTCAGTTGGACTTGCCCCCCAAAATAGGGACTTCCTGAACAATAATAACACAGTACCCCAGAAAATTAAATAATCACTCATCCAGTGGGATCTCATTGAAGCTAAAAAGATTTTGTACAGACAAACATACCATAAACAGAGCCAACAGAAAACCCACAGACTGGGAGAAAATCTTCACCAGCTATACCACTGACAGAAGACTAATATCCAGAATCCACTCAAACAACAAAGCAAGAAAAAATAAAACAATCCACTCAAGAAATGTGGCAGACCTGGTAGCCTCCAAAGCATTAAAGGCTTTTGCCAAAGCCCTTGGTTTCCCTTGAGAAACAGATAATAAGACCCTATTGCTGAAGACATCTCTTGCCTGAGAGGCAAGGTCACTGAGAAAGCAAGCTGGTGCTGAGCAGAAAACCTTCTCCCTGTAGACCAGCCAACTGAAAGCTGGAAAAAGCTGCACTGCATGCAGCCATATGGGACACAGAAGTCATAGGAAATGAAAACAGTGGACACTGAATATTCAAATTTGGCCATACAGGCCTAATGACTGAATGGGTGCAATAGTGGCATGTCTACTCTTGGGGTAACCAACTGCTCCATAATTGGACTGAAGGCCCTCTCTAAGGGAGGGAATACATACCTGATACTGAAAAACCTAAGCAAAAGTCTATGGTAGGTGAGGTCATGAGCCTTAGGGGTATAAAGCCTGCTCTTGTCTGACTAAATGTATATATTATTCCCACCAAGCTTCCCTGAAAGTACTACACTTAATGTTCATATTCACATATTAATGCTACTCTCACTTCTGGTTAGAGAAGCTTCTCTTTTCAGATGGCGATGACTACTGGGATGACCTAAAAGGCAACATAGTGCTGAGAAGAAGGGATGGAGGAGTGCCCAGCACTGAAACACCTCTGTCACACCCCCCAAAGCTCAGGGACCATTGTGGAAGAGGGGGCGGATAGAATGGAAGAGCCAAAGGAAGGGTACAACTCCTTACAATGCAACTGCCCAGACAGAAATTGGCCTCGATATCCATGACCTTGCAGTGCCTAGCAATACCTCCGCAAGACCCTCAAAATAGAATAAAAAGATGATGACATCAAATTAAAAGAGAGACTAATGGAGAGAGGGAGGGGATATGATGGAGATTGGAGTTCTAAAGGGGAATGGGGGGAGGGGAGGGAAATATCAGGTGGGGTTTTTTTTGTATGTAAGTATAGAAGTTGTCACTAAAAAAATAATTTTTAAAATGTGGCAGAGAATTGAATAAAAAATTCTCAAGTAAAGAAATACAAATGGCTAGTACTCATCTAAGAAATGATCAACATCCTTAGCCATCAGGGAAATGCAAATTAAAACAACTGTGAGAGTCAACCTTACTCTAGTCAGGATGGCAAGAATTAAAAAATCAATCGACAGTAATGTTGGCACGGATGCAAGGAAAGAAGAACCCTCATTCACTGCTGGTGGGAGGGCAAACAGTACAACCACTATGGAAATCAATATGGAGACTCTTGAAAAAGATGAAAATAGAGCTACCAACTGACCCAGCCATTACTCTACTGGGCATCTACCATAAAGGCTCCACTCTTTACTGCAGAGATATTTGCTCAACCATGTTTATAGCTGCTCAATAAACAACAGATAGAACTGAAATCAATCAAGATGCCCATCATTTGATGAATGGATAATGAAGATGTGGTACATATACACAATGGAATTCTATTCAGCAGTAAGGAAAGAATGATATAATGAAATTTGTAGGAAAATTAACAGAGTTGGAACAGATCATACTAACTGAACTCACACAAGCACAGAAAGACAAAGGCTGCATGTTCTTCCTCATCTGTGGCTCCTAAACTGGAACAGCTTGAGTTGCAGGCATACCTGACAGATATTCAAGGGACAGATAAGAAAGATGGAAAGGGGTTGGAGAGATGGCTTAGCGGTTAAGGCGCCTGCCTGCTAAGCCTAAGAACCAAGTTCCAATCTCCAGGTCCCATGTTTAGCCAGATGCAGTGATGCAAGGGCGCAATGCTGTACTTGTCCACAAAGAGGCACACACATCTGGATTTCGTTCACAGCAGCTGAGAGACTGCTGGCGTGCCCATTCTCTATCTGTCTCCCTCTCCCCCTCTCTCTGTCTGTCTCTCTCTGTGTCTCTCTCCAAAAATAAAAAGTAAATAAAAAGAAGAATGGAAAGGTTTGGGAGGAGAGGAAAGGGAAGGAGGTGTTGTCTGGTAAGAAGGGCCCTGGAGAGGGTGGGATGAAGCCTAACCCTAAAACATTTGGCTCTGGATCATAACTCCTAGTACCAGAAATTGGTTACAATCCATGTTGAGCTGTTGATCGGAAAGACCTATGAGGTCCCCAAAACATGACAGGCTTCTATCAAAGCACTTGATTACTGGCCTAAGATAAAAGGTAACACCCTATTGCTGAAGATACCACATGCTGCCAATGCAGAACATCAAGAAATCTGGCTAAATCTGGAAGGAAGCCAATTCCCAGATGGTTAGCCTGTATAGTACTGAAAAGCACTACACGAGCTGCTGGGGAGGGGAGGAGGGGAAATGGTGGTGGAGAACAATGGGCAACAATGTTGTAAGCAAGCAGGGAACAGTGCTATATGAAAGCAACCAATCCAACAAGATGGGCACACCTGTGCAACAGTGGCACACAGCCTAGATGGGTAACCAGTGGACCTCTGACTGGCTATGAGTTCTGCTCAGTGGAAAGGAGCCCATAACTGGAACTGGGAACCAAGTCACAATGCTATGGAGACCAAGATTATGGACTGCAATGAGAAGAACCCACTAATCTTTGTCCAAACGTGAGGCTACACCCACCAAAATTCCTCTAAATTAACAATGCTTGTCCACTTTAACCTAGCCTGATCTCACTCTCCACTGGACAATCTACTTTTCTTTCTCAGAAAGCCATGAGAAAGGAGGACAAACAAAATCTATCAACAAGACAAGGATAGCTGATTCTCTGGCAGGAAATAAACCACCCTGCATGCAGCAGGTAGGACCCAGGTGAAACCACAGAAGAACAGGTGAGAGGAGCAAGAGCGCTGCTTCCACCGCCTAACAGCCTGGGCCAAGGTGATGGAGACAGACACTGAAGATATTCAAAACACACTAAAGCAGAAATCCAGAAGCTGCTGAGAGCTCTAAACTAATGGAGACTTAAAGTGCACCCACCAAGGCTCGGGAATTTTTGGAAGAGTGAGAAGAAAGAATGTAAAAGCCACAGGGTGAGAGAGAATATCCAGGGGTGTTGCCCCCCCCCCAATGACTGACTGCGGCTCTCACAACTCATAAGCCACAACTCCATGGTGAATACCAGCAATCCCACTGAGGAGGGCCCTCCGTGGAGAAGGACCAAGGAGGAGGGAAATGATGGCACCAACACATGTTGTGTCGATACAAAGTTTCTACTTAATAAAATTTTTTTAAAAATCTTCTGTGTAGTTCTCCATACATCACATTTGGTGGATTAAGATAGATGATGAACCCCATGTGGTGGTGCATGCCTTTAATCCCAGCACTCAGGAGGCAGAGGTAGGAGGATCGCCATGAGTTCCAGGCCACCCTGAGAATACAGAGTGAACTCCAGGTCAGCCTGAACTAGAGTGAGACCCTACCTTGAAAAACAAAAACAAAAACAACAAAAAAAAGATAGATGATGATACATAGGTAGATGGTAGGTAGACAATAACTAGATAATAACAATACAAATGGGAGTAAAAACTGGATAGATAAATGGATGTGTGGGAGGCTATTCATGGAATAGACATTAAAACATATGGGAAAATGTGCACACACAGAATAATACCTGCAATATTTTCACCTAATGTCAGTGTTTATATCTTCTACTGAGATTTTTAATACATGAACATACTGTAATTTGATCACAATTGCCCGCCACTACCCTCTTCTCCCACCCACCCCACCACTCCCTTCCACTGAATGCCCTCAATGCCCTCAGCTTCCCAAGTCATCCTTCTTCTGTTTTTTAATATTTTATTTATATTTATTTATTTATTTGATGACAGAGAGAGAATGGGTGCACCAAGGCCTCCAGCCACTGGAAACGAACTCCATATGCCTGCGCCCCTTGTGCATCTGGCTAATGTGGATCCTGGATAGTCGAACTGCGATCCTTTGGCTTTGCAGGCAAGCGCCTTAACCGCTAAGCCATCCCTCCAGCCCCCTTCTTCTGTTTTGATACCTCATTCTTTTTGGCCTCCATCATGATGGACTCAATATTTTATAGGTCTAATGAAGGTAACAACAGCCACTGTGAGGCCATGATAATAATATTCATACTGATTTTTACACTTTCTTTTCCTGCACAGGTGCTTCGTTGGACTTTAAAATCATATTAAAATATGAGGTGCTCTTTTCTTTTAAAAACACATTAAGAAAGCACACAGTCCTTTCTACCAGCCCTAGTCCACTCTGCTATAGCCCTAAATGCTCACCCGTAGCTCATTCTCACATAGGTCATTGTTTGTTCCTTTTGCCTACATTTTTATCTGCCTGGAAAAACAATGGGGAAAAAACATTTTTTTTTTCTCAAAATAACCTAGATGAAAAATTGCAACATAAGTTTCACGTGTGTGTGTGTGTGTTTCAATGATTAAATTGATCTTAAAGGAACCCAAATGCACATGTGGTCTGAATAGAGCTGATATCTCATGAAGCTGAGCATTTACTGGAACTGGGGTTAGAGAGGATCAAGAGTTAATTTGGCCCTAAAAGTATGAAGAGTAGAGCATTGTTGTGCCTTGAGGCTGCATATAAATATTAGGGTGGTTTCATGGATCTTTTAGGATTCTTTTTTTTCAACTTTTTATTGACAACCTCCATATATACATATATATATATACAGAGAGAGAGAAAGAGAGAGAGACAATATACCAATATACCATGATCACAGTCACCTCCCACCATCTTTCCTTTTCTCACCCTAAGTGCCCCTCCTCTGAATCCCTTCTTTGAAACTAGTTTCCTAGTTTGGTGTCATTATTTTTTCCTTCTATTGTGCAGGTCATATGTAGGTTAGCATCAGCCACTGTGAGGTCATGAATATCAAGGCCACTTTGTATCTGAAAGACAGTATTATAAGCAGTCTCCCCCCTTCCTTTGGCTCTTACATTCTTTCCTCCACCTCTTCTACAATGGTCCCCATGCCTTGGAGGGTGTGATAAAGATGTCTCACTTAGTGCTGAACACTCCATTGTCACTTCTTCTCAGAACTTTGGTGTGTTTTGAGTCTCCCCAGAGGTCACTACCCTCTGAAAAGAGAATGAGTATGAGTAGCTGGCTCCCTCTGGTACACTATGGGCTCAACTCACCTGCATACGTCAGTCTCCTCTTCAGATCAGCTATTCTGGATGCTGTCATTTGAGATTCTTTACAGAGCATTTTCAAGCTTTAAGCAAGTTTTTGTTGTGAAGATTAGAAATATCATTTTGTTCTTCCTTACTTACAAGAACTTTTACTCCCAAAGAGATAAAATATGCAATAAATTACAACCTATCAGCACACAGAGGAAATGAGATAATGTGCTATAAATCAAATGATATAATTTACAGAGACTTGGTGTGCACATTGTCATGCCAGGTTACCACACATGAAACGCTTTATGAGACAGTCCACTTCCTTCTATTTATCTCCTATCATTTGGCCTGGCTCTGTGACTTACTTTAGCAATTAGGACATCATCAACAATCATGGCTCAAGCAAAGTCCGGAAAACTGACTACATATTGAAGATTCTCTCCTTGCTGTCCTGGGACCTAGATAATGACTATGTGGGCAGGGCAAGACTAGCATGTTCCATTGTGATGAGGCATCACATGGAAAGAACCCACAGTAATCTCAGCTGTCCAAAGTAAAGTCACCATAGATCAGCCAACGCATGTCAACACACAGTAGACTGCAAACACCTGAGCAAGCCCAGCTAGGACCCTGAGCCTGAAGCACACAGAAGAACCACCCAGCTGAGCCCAAACCACACGGCCGAGAACAACCTAAAGAAATGGCCATTTTAGTAAAGTCACTAAGTTTGGGGCAGCAGAAGTTAATTATATGTCATGCTATTATAGTGTTGTTCAGGAGATGGGGATCCTGTCTCCTGACTCATTGTATGACCTTTGCCACATCACCAAACCTTTCTACTTTCTTGTCCTGTAAAATAGGGAGTCCATTAAATATTGATTAAATGTCCCCTAGTTCTGTCTAATTCTGTGATTCTAAAGCTTGTGGATAAATACTCCTGAGTGTGGTGGGGTAGTTGGAACCCACTGAAGCAGAGCTGAGGTCTGCAGATGCCTTGCCTCAGGGCCAGGCTCTGAGACCAGCTCTTGATACATGGGCCTAAGTAGACAGGCTGTATAAATCTTGGGGGCTTCCCAATGATCTGGCTGGAAATCTTGGCCAAACTCTGAAGCTGAAGCAGGCTGACAGGAGAGGAGCTGCAACTGATCCTGGCACAGGAAGAAAGGAAAGGACTGTCAGCATCTAAACACAGACGGAGCTTTGTGTGGGGATGCCAGGATCTCAGAGAACACAGGAACAGAGTTGAAACTAGACCTCCTGAAAAAGAAACGCCCCCAGGTCTCAACCCCTTGCTGCACCCCACGATTCTGAAGAACCCCTCAATTCACATCTTTATATGTCTAGAAACAATTCAAGCAGTTTTTTCCTCTCAAAATAATCCAGAGGAAAATTGCAACAGGAGGATCAGGCATGTGTCCTTTGGGTTTATTTCGATGATTGAACCTGATCATAATGGGTATCCAAATGCAAATGTGTTCTGAGCAGAGCTGATATCTCACGAAGCTGTGCAGTTTCTGAAACTAGTGCTGGAGAGGATGAAGAGTAAACCTCAGCCAAAAGCCATCTTGTTTTCTTGACTCAAAGTTGGTACTAAGGGGGGGGGGTTGCTGATGTAGCCAAGAGAGAGTTGGGGGATGGTAACTTTTCAAGAAACAGTCATTTTATGAACTGAGGAGATATGTGAACCCAAGCTACTGTCTGAGAGAATGCCAGGCCACAGGATCCACTTTCTATGTCTTCCAGCTGCATGAGATTTTGCTTAAAGGATTATTTTGTTCAGTGTTTGGGGGATTTTGATTGTGGTGTATTATTTTATATGAAAATAAATCTGAATACCTCTTAAAATAAAAGGCAAAATTTATATTGTTTCCTATAAAATACCATAAAAAGAGGGGTTGGGCCTTATTGGCTCAATGTGTAAAGTGCTCACTATACAAGCATGAAGACCTGATTTCAGGTGTTCAGTGTCCATGAAAAAGCGAGGTATGATGGTGCACACTGTAAACCCCAGCACTGGGAAGGTGGAGACAGAAAGATCCATACAGCTTTCTGGCTAGCTAGCCTAACAGTGAGCTTCAGACTCAGTGAAGAGATCTTGTCTCAAAAAATAAGGTGGAAAGCAATGAGAATGACACTTTACATGACTTCCCGCCTCCACATGCATGCTCACATACATGCACTCACACACATACAAGCACACAAAAAAAAGCATGAAGAAATACCTTCCTAGTGTGTGTCTTTGGGGTGCACGACTCCCCTCCTCTGGCATGAAATCAACGTAGGTGGTCAAGGATGGAAAACCCAGTATCAGGCATCTCCAGAGACAAATATTTCCAAAACCATCAAGCCACTGTCAACTGATGCTTCCCAAGTCAAGAAAAGTGTCCCCTGAGAGATTGTCCTTACAAACACTTTCCTGGGCCTGAAGAGACAGTCTCCTACGGGTCACTGTAATTCTGCCAAAGTACACAACAAACACAAAGGATGGAGCAGAGCAGAACGGTGTCCCATGAAGGCTATAGTAGCAGCACTCCCTTCTTGCTGGATACTTTTTCCATGTCCCCTGACACAGACCCAACCTTACCTTCAAATGCTCAGCCCCATGGAAAAGTCCTTATCTCTGGATCTCTTGTCCTTGTGTGGACAAGGGCCTCCTTGGTCCACTCTGACAGCATACTGGCATGGCTCATACTTTCAACTTATTCTTTTGTTTTTTGTTGTTGTTGTTTGTTTTTGTTTTTAAGATATAGTGTCTTGCTATAAAGCCCAGGCTAGCCTCAAATTCACAATCCTCCTGCTTCAACTTCCTTTAGGATTTAGCTAGGATTACAGGTATGATCCACCATGCCTGGCTAATACATTCATTTCACTAAACACAACTAAACTGCAAAAGAATTCAGCAGTCTAGGATTTTGATCTTAAGAAGCTCAGAAGGCAGCACTGGAGGGATCTAGTGCATCAAGGCTGCTCTTCTAGCAACTCTCTCCTTCTCTTTCTTTGGGACATTTTCTTGTCCTGCAAACATTTTATTAAGTCCTCCTTCTGGTCCAGGACTGAATTTCAGAACTCCCTCTCCTATACATCTGACATCCACTGAGTGAGACCACATTAAACACACATGTAAATATTAGTACTTACAGAGCTCTCATACGTTTGGTAGCAAGTAGCTGAATGTCCGCAATCATTGGATTTTATAAGGAAACAAAAATTATACTTTTTAAAATATTCAGGGATCCAACCATTTTGAAGATTAGTTTCCACTCAAATATGTTACCGTCTCCTAGAACCCAAAGGGCTCTCATTACTTCCATCCATCTTCAGTTATCAACAGCATCGTGCAGTTAGGGGATTTGAAGACTTTCACAAAGCTGTGGGGATTTATGGGGTTGATAAAAGATGCTATAGAACACCTAAGGCCTAAACAAAGCCAGTAACAGATGAGCTCTGACCAACCAGGTAACAACAACAAGAAAGATATTTTCCAGGCACACTGAGTTAACAATCAAAACAAAAAGGCTGGATCATTGGGCTCTTATGGGAAGATCTTAGGAAAAGTCATAAATCCCTGAACTCTTTCTGCCATGAGCAGTTTTATGTTTGTGTTGAGATATTTTACACAGGTATTTTATATGTACATATACCTATATGAAACATAGAAACATATTGTGCCATCACACGATTTTGTTGTACAAATTATATTCCTTGATTACCAACACCAAATGTATCCTCTGTCATTCTAAACTACAATGCATGGTTGAAATTGGAATCTAAAATTTGGCAAGAACAAACAAGAGTAAATTTACTTTCACATTTTTTTTTTTTAGACTTAGTGTTTAAGATAAAGTCTGGACCAACCCTTTTTTTTTTTTTTTTTTTTTTTTTTGGTTTTTGCAAGGTAGGGTCTCACTCTGGTCCAGGCTGACCTGGAATTAACTATGTAGTCTCAGGGTGGCCTCGAACTCTCGGCGCACCTCCTACCTCTGCCTCCCGAGTGCTGGGATTAAAGGCGTGCGCCACCACGCCCGGCTGGACCAACCCTTTTTAAGATCCTATTTCCCATGAGGTTAGTAGCTGCATGTGATCTAAGATGGCCTTTCCAGGAGTGATTACCACAGGTAACAAGGCCTCCTGACACCAGTGATGTGAATGCTATGGGGAGAGGACAGGAAAGGAGAGCAGAGGAGAGAAGGAGAAGACAGAAGGAGGGGAGGGGAGGGGAAGGGAAAGGAGAGAAGAGGAGGAGAAGGAAGGAAGGAAAAAATGGGAAGGGGGGAGGAGGAAAGGAGAGGGCCCTAAGGCGGGTTCCCCTTCAAGGGAAGTGACATCACAATTACAACTGTGATGCAACAGGAGACTGGAGTGCCGTGCCGGGGAAGGCAGTGGGCACTGTCTCAGAAATGAAGATAACCAGCACGGCTGGAGGCAGGAGGACGGAGAGGCAGACACAGGTATATTTGAAGACACAGCCAGAGGCCAAGATGTGGCTTCTACAGACAGTGGCAGCCTCTCCAGGGCTTGAGCAGGAAGGTGATTCAAGGTAAAAAGGAACTCGAGTGGGTGCCATAGGACAGGCACTGTCATACTTCTTGCTATCAGAAAAAGCCTCCCTGAACATCGTGTTACTTTCTAGAACCAAACTGTTATAAAATAGCCAGATGTGATTCAGTCTTCTTAATTTTAGGACCTTGCTAAGGGACACAATATCACTGTAGGTTGTGAAACAATGCTAAGAAAATCTACTGAGGAACTGACTGGTATTTTGAGACTGAAAGCTTCCAAGGTTTCCATTTCCAACCACAATAAAGACGAGTCTGGGCTTTCTCTCTCATCATGAATAAGGAAAACCAGCCAGATTATTAAAATGGAGAGATGGCTTAGAGGGCAAAAGCCCTTACTATGCAAGCATAGTCACCTGAATTTGGATCCCAATGACCCACGTCAAGTCAGGTACGGT
Source organism: Orientallactaga sibirica (assembly GCA_036365145.1). NCBI lineage: Eukaryota > Metazoa > Chordata > Mammalia > Rodentia > Dipodidae > Orientallactaga > Orientallactaga sibirica. Next base: position 110,385,515 of record JAEOAD010000001.1, on the reverse strand, counting down.
AAAGCAGCACATCCTATAATCCCAGCATGCCTGTGGCAAGAAGATGGGAGGCAGAGCTAGGAGAATCCTCCAGAAGTTCCTGAGCCCGGTGACATGGCATATGCAATGTCAAATAAGAGACCTTGCCTCAAAAAACAAAAAAAGATGGATTGACATCTGAGGTCCTTGGACTTCCACACATACACCATGGTGAACACACTCACACTCACACCCACAATCACATATACAAACACACCTTATTTTATTTTTTTTTTTTTTTTGGAGAGAGACACAAAGACAGACAGAGAGAGAGGGAGAGGAAGACAGAGAGAGAATGGGGGCGCCAGCAGTCTCTCAGCTGCTGTGAACGAAATCCAGATGCATGCGCCCCCTTGTGGGCAAGTGTGACATTGTGCCCTTGCGTCACTTTGCATCTGGCAAAACGTGGGACCTGGAGATTGGAACCGGGTTCTTAGGCTTAGCAGGCAGGCGCCTTAACCGCTAAGCCATCTCTCCAGCCCCAAACACACTTTTTTTTTTTTAAAGTAAAAGAAACCATTTACAGAAAGCGACTCACAAGTGGCACTTGTGGTATTCCCTGAAGGCGCCTTCTGCCTGCCCAGCCTGGAGAAAGGTTGTGAACCGCAGCACAGAATGGGAAGAACTAAACAGGGTCCAACAGTCTCTCCAAATTGAAGAAAACACACCTGGGAACTCAAGGAGAGGGGAGGGAATGCTGAGAGAAGACAGCATCTCACAGTGGAGGGCTGCACACACAGGCAAGCTCCATAGACCTCCCCCTGTCTTCCGCCAAATGCCTGAGTGATCATTAGTAAAAGTAAAAGCGGAAAACATCCCAGGAAAGGAGGCGGCGGAACAATTACGAGTGCTCACATGGTTAAGAATCCTTTGTGTTTCCATCAGCTAGAGTAGAACTGCCCCCCTCATAATAAATACATCACGCACCACGCACCCTGTAGAGCCTCAAGGTATCATGAGCCCCGGACTAAAAACCTCTTTGAGGGCTGAAGAGATGGCTTAGCGGTTAAAGCACCTGCCTCCTAAGCCTAAGAACGTTAGTTCCAATCTCCATGTCCCACGGTTAGCCAGATGCAAAGTGATGCAAGGGCTCAATGCCACACTTGACCACAAGGGGGCGCACACACCTGGATTTCGTTCACAATGGCTGAGAGGCTGCTGGCGCACCCTTCTCTATCTGTCTTCCTCTCCCTCTCTCTCTCTGTCTTTCTCTGTGTCTCTCTCAAAAAAAAAAAAAAAAAAAAACTCTTTGAGACTGGGGAGGTGGTGCAATGAAAAAATGCTTGCTGCTCAAGCATGAGTTCCTGAGTTCCTGAGTTCAGATCCCCAGACTCCATGTAAAAGCTGGCAGCTGTAGCAGGTTTCTGTAATCCCAGGGAGCTACAGTGAGATCAGAGGGGAGACAAGAGAATCTTCCAGAAGCTCCCAGACCAACTAGCCTGGCAAACAGAGCAGCAGGAACAACAAGAGACAAAGGAGGTAGAAGGTGAGGACTAGCCTCTGAAAGTTGTCATGTGAATACTGTGGAATACACAGAAAGAGAGAGAGAGAGAGACTCCTTTCGTCCTAACTAACAAAGTTTGATAACAAACTCCAAAGAATCAAATCATTTCTAAAAAATTTCTCTGCATCTCAGAGCAAGCTAAAGAATGAAGGCCTCCCAAACCATCAAGCACTCACCCTGGTCAAGCACACAATGCCTGGCATCCAATCAAAGATCACCAGACATGCAAGGGAGTGGGGAACGCAGAACCAGGTGGAAAATTAACAGAAACATCCAAAAATCACATCAATAGGATCAGGAGGCCCCACTCCCAGCTCCACCCACTGTTGGAGGACTTCCGTAGTAATGACAGTCACTGTAAGGAAAGCTGTGGGGGAGTGTGGCCTTATGATAGTCACCAAATCAAGTCACTGGAACATCAAGGAGAAGAAGGGCTTCTGCAGTATCTGAGCTGCCCTCACTCAAGAATCCTTGTCAGAGCCTCATCTCACTCCAGGACTTGACAGCACAGGGACCGTCCTCTTACCAGAGCTGATGGTTGATCACAACTCAGAGACCCTTGAGTTCATGGCCTGGAGAGATGGCTTAGCGGTTAAGCGCTTGCCTGTGAAGCCTATGGACCTCAGTTCGAGGCTCAGTCCCCCAGGACCCACATAAGCCAGATGCAGAAGGGGACGCATGCATCTAGAGTCCATTTGCAGTGGCTGGAGGCCCTGGCTCACCCATTGTCTCTCCATCTGTCTGCCTCTTTCTCTCTGTCTGTCTGTTGCTCTCAAATAAATAAAAAATAAACAAGAGTTGAGTTCAGTGAAGTTATTCAGTAATTTAAAGCAAGGACCTTCTTTCAGGAAGCAGGAAAGGCACAAGTCCATTGAGCAAAACCAAAACATCAATGTCTGCAGCAGGCTTTCAGAACCACTCAGTCAAGTGCATTATCAGGCCCTTAATCAACACCGCTTTTTTTATTTGAAAGGAAGCTCGGTCTGGGTGAGCAACTGCTTTCTTATTCAAACCTCAGCTTCCCTCTCTGCGGTCTATTGTGCCATCCTTATCTTCTGTTTAAATCTCAAGGAAAAATTAAGTCCTGTGAGAGACCAGCGTTCTGTGATGACCAAAGAATAGTCTTGATTACAGCGATTCTATGAACACTGAGCTGTGTTAGCACATACATGCTTTTCTAAAGTCAAGTGTAAGAAACACAGCACTGTGCCAGGAGCCAGAAACTGAAAATGGAAAAAAATCTATTTGCATATTCCAAGTGACTAATCTTGGGAATAATCTTTCCCATGACAGGGGCATTAATCATCTTTTAACTGTCTCTGAATATGAAGTGTGGACCCCATCATCGTCCTCTTGAATTGACCTGGTCACTGCATTCATCTTAATTTCATAGTTTAGCTACAAGGTGATGCGTGCGTGATAGACCAATGAAATCCACCCAAAAGATATATAAAGAAAAGAACCCTCTTGCATCAACAAATTATCATTAACAGCCCAGATCAGGACACTGAAGCTACTGTGAGTTCGAAGCCAGCATGGACACTGACGTAGGAGGATTTCTGTGAGTTTAAAGCCAATGGGCCGACAGCATGAGACCCTGTTTCAAAGTAGCCCAGAAAACATTTTCCATGTGCAGTCACATTCAAGTTGGTCCAGCAGAGAGAAGAGGCTTTGAAATGGAGTCATAGGATAAATATCACTCCAGTGTTTGCTCTTGACATTTACCATGTCATAGGCCACTCCACATCAACATCCCATTCAATGCACGCTTAGACTCTCTCGGTTTTCTTTTCCTTTCCATTGCAAATAATGATGGGGACGGAATCCTTATATGTACGCCTCAGGGCAAGCCATGCAGAGGTCAACTTGCCTGTAGATTCAGTTCCTTCAGGGAGCATTGCAGGGTCAAAAGCATAGGCAGACATGTGCCTAATTGCTCTTGTCAGATGGCTTTCTGGAGAAATGACTCAGCAAGGAGCTTGCTGCTTAAGCATGAGGACCTCTAGGGCCAAATACTACCAAGTTCAACTCCCCAGAGCCCACGTAAAAAGCTGGGCATGGCCAATCCCACTCCATGGTGGGCATAGGTGAAGACTGGAGAATCTCTGGGGCTCCCTGATGGACAGCAGTTCTAGGTGGAAGGAGAGACCCAGTCTCAAAGACACAAATACACTGATCAGTCATAAGAGAAGGACACCTGACATTCTCTGCTTCTGCATGCATGTGCATGGGTTGCATGCATCTGTGTATGCACATGCTTGCACCATACACCTCATACCACACACACTACACAATACATACACTCTACACACACGTACACGTATGCACACCCAAAATTTGCAACAAAACAACACACCAAAAATGGACAAAAATTCCTGGTTGCTTCCACTAAGATGTTAGAAGAGCTGCTTAACTTTTCTTAGCCTAAAAATGGGAACACATACATGTATGAGGTCTATCGTGGGCACTCAGGACATGGAAACCAATGAGGATATTGTTATTTTTAACATCAATATACTTTATCGTGTTTGAAATGAATCGAGTAGCAGTTTTAAATTATAAGCAATGTCATGTGCAGTTAAAATAAAGTCTATTTATTTGTGGCATCTATAAAAAAATAGAACTGCCAGAGAAATGGTCTTTATAATGTCACAAAAAATAGTATTGTTTTGAAGCTTTATATTAGGACAGTTCTGTCATGTTTTATTTATATTCTTAGACTACTGTCCCAAGTCTTAATGATTGCCTGAATATTTTTTTTCACCGCTCACTCTTGAGAAATAAAAGGAGTCAGTCCACAGCACAGTTGGCCATGCTAAAACCAGCAATAGCAACTTTAACTGTTTGTGTTGTGCTGTACTCAAGACCACCTAGGTTGGGTTAAACCACTCAAGCCTTCCAGGCAAGGTAAAGACACAAACAGTAGCAACATCTCAATTGAGGGCTGGAGAGATAGCTTAGCAGTTAGGCACTTGCCTGAAGAAGGCTAAGGACCCAGGTTTGATTCCCCAGTACCCACATAAGCCAGATGCACTAGATGGCACATGCATTTGGAGTTTTTTTGTTGTTGTTGTTTGTTTGTTTGTTTTTTTACAGTGGCTGGAGGTGGCCTTGGAGCACCTATGCTATCTCTATGCCTTTCTCTGACTCTCAAATAAATAAATAAGACAAAAAACTGAGCTGAGTTCCCTCTCCATCAAACTGTGATCCAGGACCCGGTTAAACTTGTCAAGCTTCAATCTCCTTAACTGTAAACTGGGGGTAACCCTGGGATTATTGATTGACATGTTTTCATGTCTATGGAAACCTTCTAGAAGGAGGTCAGTGTGACCACTGTCCAAGCTTCAGGTGAGACTTTTAGTCGGAGCATCAGGGTTGATTCAAAGAGAACTGTAGTCAGGGGGGATCCAAGGTCTCAGCCTCTCCAGCTTAGCTTCACAGCCTCTGTCTCCCCAAATATGAGCATGGAGGAAGATGGAGAGGAGCCAGTGTCATCAGGTTGGTTTGCAGCCAGGTGGACCTGCTTCAGGTCAACAGCCCAACAGCTCAGGAGGCTCATGTGGAGACTTGGCTTGTCAGAACGATGCCTCCCCCAGCTGTCTCCTCAACGGGGATCCCCACCCCTGGCCAGATCTGAAGGAGAAAACATTTATGACAGCCTGGACTTGCATTCCACCCTAGAAGCCCAACTCCCAAGCTGTGAAATTCAACATCACATAGCAAACCCTGGTGAAATCTGTACTGTCACCCTCTCCTCCCAGGTCCCCAGTGCATCATCAGGCCTTGTGGAGACAAGCACCATCACTGTGCATGTGTCCCAAGTGCAGTTTCTAAGGAAACAGGAAATTAGTGTTTTTGTTAGTACACGTCAGCCTCAGCAGTTCTTGCGTGTTGTTATGGAGTTTGGAATGACCTCTATTATCATCCAGTAGAAGGGGCCAGTGAGGGGAGAGACAGGACTCCGAAACAGATAGTAAGACCCTATTGCTGAAGACATCTCTTGCCTGAGAGGCAAGGTCACTGAGAAAGCAAGCTGGTGCTGAGCAGAAAACCTTCTCCCTGGAGACCAGCCAACTGAAAGCTGGAAAAAGCTGCACTGCATGCAGCCGTATGGGAGACAGAAGTCATCAGCAGTGAAAACAGTGGACACTGAATATTCAAGTTTGGCCAGACAAGCCTAATGACTGAATGGGTGCAATAGTGGCATGTCTACTCTTGGGGTAACCAACTGCTCCATAATTGGACTGAAGGCCCTCTCTACGGGAGGGAATACATGCCTGGTACTGAAAAACCTAAGCAAAAATCTATGGCAGGTGAGGTCATGAACCTTAGGGGTATAAAGCCTGCTCTTGTCTGACTAAATGTATATATTATTCCCACCAATCTGCCCTGGGGGCACTACACTTAATGTTCATGTTCACATATTAACGCTACTCTCACTTCTGGTTAGAGAAGCTTTTCTTTTCAGATGGCGATGACCACTGAGATGACCCAAAAGGCAACATAGTGCTGAGAAGAAGGGATGGAGGAGTGCCCAGCACTGAAACACCTCTGTCACACCCCCCAAAGCTCAGGGACCATTGCGGAAGAAGGGGCGGATAGAACGGAAGAGCCAAAGGAAGGGTACGACTCCTTACAATGCAACTGCCCAGACAGAAATTGGCCTCGATATCCATGACCTTGCAGTGCCTAGCAATATCTCTGCAAGACCCTCAAAATAGAAGAAAAAGATGATGACCTCAAATTAAAAGAGACTAATGGAGAGAGGGAGGGGATACGATGGAGATTGGTGTTTTAAAGTGGAATGGGGGAGGGGAGGGAAATATCATATGTTTTTTTGTATGTAAGTATAGAAGGTGTCAATAAAAAATTAATAATTAAAAAAAAGAATACTATTCTCTCCATTTCTTTCTTCTTCCTCCCTCCCTCACTCCTTCCCTTTTTTTCTTTCTTCTCTTTTCTCCTCTTCTCTCCTCCCCTGGAGGTTAATCTTCCCTTATTTCACTGAGATCCCACCTAATTGCAAGCTGAAAGTATATTTTTAGAGAAAAAAATTTAAGGCTGTGGCAAAGCATCAAGAGTTCAAGTCCAGTCAAGGCTGACTAGCAAAGCAATGTCTGATAAAGAAAAGAGGGAAGGAGGAGGAGAGGGAGAAGGGAAGGAAAGGAAAGGAAAAGGAGGGGAGGGAAGGGATGACAGAAGAAGAGAAGATAGAGAAGAGGAGAGGAGATGAAGAGAAGAGAGGAGAAATCTAAACATCAGTCCCTTTGAGCCCAGGCACCACCTCACTCAGTTCATGGGCTGGGCAGAATCCCATCATTAGCTAATAATAGCATCACCAGCTCTAAAGCAAGAAGGGGGGAAAAAGTCTCTAATACTTCATCTTAGCAGCTGATAATGTAAAATAGGGTGGCATTTGGAGGCTGAGGACGATGCCAGTCTCCGGGGAGAGAAAGGTGTTAACTTCTAATAGCTTTTCAGTAATAGCCAAGCATCTGCAGTCCCCTTTAAAAATAGGGAGTTTTTAAAAATTAATAGAGCTGAATGTGCTTCACACTGAGGAGAATGCCGGATTAATACGTGCATTAAGGGCTGCTTTGGATTGGAAATAATTATGGATGGTGACGAGGAGCAGAGGGTCTACGGGTGGTGTTCACAGGAATGCATTTTAAAAAGCAGTTTAAAGAGCCTTCAGATGTTGGTATTATCCTGCATGACCAAATTAAGAGCAAATGAGAAAAGTTTATCTGGCATTTTGGAGCATTGAAAGGGCTTAGTGTTCTAAATTATACAGAATGAGGATAGGAAATGGTGAATAAATTCATGTTAAATATTATTGGCAGTTTAAATAGCAACCACTTTGTAAAGTATTAAATATTTTAATATGGAATTCAAAGTACCAGCCACAACATTCCCTTCACTACCAAAAGAATTCAAAGATTGCTTCAGTTACTGATTCGCCAACACGATAATTAGAAGTTGCCTTGATTGGAAATTCATCTCTGCCATGTTCAGTTTTCACTATCATTCTTTGTAAATGTGGCTGGTCTGTGTTCTAGATTTGGTTTAGAACTACTAAGACAGGAAATGTCAAAGTGTTCCCGGAATATCGCAATCAGCTGTCAAAGAAGTTCACTGCAGTCACAGCCTAGTCTGGGGTTCGTTGATATTTATTCAGCCGGACCCAGACCATCCTTTCTGACAGGAATTTACGCAGTGACAGCTGGTCAGAGATGCAAGACAGAGTCTTCCTGGATGAGGACCAGGCATATCCAAGTAAATGTGAGGTCTTTGATGGGCAGCAGTTACTCATGCACTTGAGGAGGGGGGGGAAAAAAAACTTCCTTAAACTGTAACTTAAACTTAAACTTCCCCAAACTGTAACCCACAAACTTTTCCATCCATGCTAGAATATGGGTTAGTAATCAGTGCTTTCCTTTATGTTTCAGTAGGAACAATAAAATCCCTTGAAAGATAAATACCCAATGACCATGTTTCCAATTGTTTATCAAACTGAAGTAAGAGTAAAGATTTGTATTCAAAGATTATTGGTAAAAGAGAAAAAAAAAAAAAAGTCACCTAGAGGCAAAGTAATAAACAATAGTCTTAACAAGGTATATCTCTGAACTGAAACATAATTATTTTAAAATTCTGTTGTAGATTGCTGGTTTTTATTCAAGGATATAAAGAATTGAATTGAGCATCATTCCCACTTGTACAGAAAGGGGACAAAAGGCAAGCTTCAGGATTACTACATATCTTGAACTGTTATAGAGCTAAGGTCATAAAATAGCTAACTAAAGAAAGATCTAGAGGCAGACAGGAGCTCAGAAGACAAGAAAAGTCATGACCACTAATCACCTAACTAGGAGAGACACCTGAAAAGCAAGAGAAATGAAACAGAAGAGATATGTGGAGAAATAAAAACCAAAACAAACAACAGACAGCAAACTACAGATCCAAAAAAGGTAGAGAATAAAGCAACATAAGCCGGGCGTGGTGGCGCACGCCTTTAATCCCAGCACTAAATATAAAGGAGGAAAGAAAAAATAGTGAATTCAACAGCCTGGATTTAAAAACCAAAAAATAAAAATAAAAATAAAAAATAAAGGTTTAGGTGTATGGGGTAAAGTGGAATATTTTAAAAGTTAATAGTGGTAGTGAACACGTGTCAAGCCAGAAAACAGTGAAGTAACACATGTTAAATGATCTTAAAAAGAAGGGGGGAAATCTGCAAGTTCAGAGCTCTGAACCAAGCACAAACATTTCCCAAATCAAAGAGAAATAAAAACTTTGTGTAGTAAATAGAAACTGGGAGAATTCGTTGTCAGTAGACCCTCATTAGAAGAAAAACATTTTTAAATGCCCAAGTAACCTGAGAGGCTAGTAATAGAGAACACATACCAAAAAATAGCTGCAGCTAATAAGATAATAGTTTTAACTCAATAGATTTATTCATAATCACAGTAAACATGAATTATCCAAGTATACAAAAAACAGGAGACTTGCCACACTTTTACTATAAAAGCAAGACCCAACTATATACTGTTTATAAGAAACTCACTTTAAATTAAAAGGTTAAAGGAACCCAGACAGGAAAAAGTATGTCAGCAAACACTAATCAAAGTAAACCAGAGTCTCTATATTAGCATCATAAAAAGTGGTCTTCAAAATACAGACTATTATCAGAGAGAAAGAGTATACTGTATAATGATGAAGTTTAATTTTCCAAGAAAACATAACAATCTTAACTACATATGTACCTAAAAATGAATCTTCAAAACACATGAGGCAGGTCTGGGGAGACAGCACAGTAAGTAAAGTGCTTGCCATGCAAACATGAAAACCTGAGCGCAGTACATAAAAGAGCTGAACGCAGTGTCAAGTGTTTGGAATCTCAGAGGTGGGGAGGCAAAGCTAGACAGATCCCCAGGGCTCAGTGAGGAAGCCAGCCTAACCTAATTGGTGAGCCCCAGGGCCAGTGAGAGACCATGTCTCAAAAAAAAAAAAAAAAAAAACAAGACAAAGGTGGATGACATTCCTGAGGATAACATTTAAGGTTGGCCCCTACTTTGGCTACCATATATACACACAAGCCACCGAGCATTAACAAACCCGTATACTCACGCACTCACACATGCAGCAAAAGATGATAGAACTGAAAAGAAAACCAGATAAATCCACAACTTTACCAGATATATCAATACGCCTCTCAGAAATTAATAGAAAGAACATATAAAAGCATAAAGACATATAATACCTCTATGTCACATTGACATAATTGATAATTATGAAACAGTTTAACATAATTATGAAACTCTTAACGCAGCATAGCAGAAAAATGTTTTTTTTTTTTTTTTTTTTTTTTTTGGTTTTTCGAGGTAGGGTCTCACTCTAGTCCAGGCTGACCCGGAATTAACTATGTAGTCTCAGGGTGGCCTCGAACTCTCAGCAATCCTCCTACCTCTGCCTCCTGCGTGCTGGGATTAAAGGCGTGTGCCACCACGCCTGGCTCTAGAACAGTGTTTTAAGAGCATACATAAATGCAAACAGACTGACAGCATGACAGAGCATATTCTGAACCAGGAACAGTAACATTGGAGGAATACAAGTCATACTATTCTCTCAGATCTTGACTGTGAAGTTTGGAATCAGATGTCCCCCATAAAACTGATTATTTGGGGCTGGAGAGATGGCTTAGCGGTTAAGGTGCCTGCCTGCCAAGCCTAAGAACACCCATTCGATCTCCAGGTCCCACGTTTAGCCAGATGCAAAAGTGAGGCAAGCATGCAATGCCGTGCTTGCCCACAAGGGGGCGCACGTATCTGGAGTTCGTTCACAGTGGCTGAGAGGCTGCTGGTGCCCCATTCTCTCTCTCTCTCTCTCTGCCTCTTCCCCTCTGTCTGTCTGTCTCTCTCAAATAAAAAAAATGATGCATTTTGAATGTTTGGTCCCAGGTGATGGCAATTTGGGAGGTGGGTCATTGGAAGTGGGTTTAGGGGTGTTATAGCCATCTCCCCTTGCCAGAGATTGTCTCACTCTCCTGAAGCTGTTTCCACCACTCTGGCAGAGGTGATAGCCAGCCTCTGCTCATCTGGGGAAAAAATATATACAAAAGAACACATCAACACTCATTTAATGAGACCTTCGTGCTCTGAATTCCAAGATCAGGTGAAGACATGCCAACCAAAGAAGACAACAGAACAAAATCCCTGCAAGCATACACACAAACATTCTCAGCAAAATCTCAGAAACCAATTAAGCAATATATAAAAAGAATACTATGGGCTAGGGAGATGGCTCAGTGGTTAAAGGCATTTGCTTGAAAGGCCTGACATACCAGGTTCGATTCCACAGTACCCACATAAAAGTGACACATGTGGTCTGGAGAGATGGCTTAGTGGTTAAGTGCTTGCCTGTGAAGCCCAGGACCCCCATAAGCCAGATGCACATTTGGAGTTCGTTTGCAGTGGCTGGAGGCCCTGGTGCTCCCATTCTCTCTCCCTCTCTCTCTCTCTCTCTCTCTCTCTCTCCCCTTTTTCTCTCTCTGTCTGTTGCTAATATATAAATAAAAATAAAACATTTTTAAGAAGTGATGCATGCATCTGGTTTGTTTGCAGAGGCAAGCTGCCCTGGCATGCCCATACTTTCTCTTTCTCCATCTTTCCCCTCTCTCTCTCTCTCTCTCTCTCTCTCTCGCCTCTCTCTCGCCTCTCTCCCCACTCTGCTTGCAAATAAATAAACAAATATTTTAAAAAATAATACTGCATCTCAACCTGGCAAAGTATAGTTAGTCTAAAAATATAAGACTAATTCAACATTAGCAAACCAAAATATGTAAATGACAATATTAACAAACATTTAAAGGTGCACCATTTGATCATTTTAATGGCTGTAAACAAACAAAAAAACACTTTAACAATTCAAGTTTCATTCATGTATTTTTAACCTAAAAATTTGGGAGAACAAATACATACATATATATATAAAATAGTTGATGATTTTTTTTTTACAAAGCTGTAAGCCAATTCAATTTAGAATATTCTCTTCAACAAATGGAGTTGGCAAAAATTGGCCATTTATATGCAAAAACATGAAAACAAAAATTAACAAAAGACATACTCTCTACTTCACACATTGTACAAATATTAATCAAAACTGGATTGCATCCCTAGGTCCAAATATGAACCTATGAAATTCCTACACAAAGCGTAGGACAACTTTTTACACCTTGGGTTAACAAACATTCCTTAAGTAGAACACACAAGCACAATCCATAAAAGAAAGAAGCGAAAGTACAGCTTTACAAGATTTAAATTTTTGCTCTGTCAAAGACACTTGTGAAAGAAGTAAAAATATGGGTCACAACGTGAGAGAAATACTTACAAATCATATGTTGATGAAGGACTTGGGTCTAGAACACAAAAAAGACTCTCAAAACTCAAAAATAGGGGGCTAGAGAGATGGCTCAGCAGTTGAAGGTGCATGCTCCACAAGCCTGCCAGTCCAAATTCAATGCTCAGTCCTCATATAAAACTGGATAGAAGAGATGCACATGTCTGTAATACCAGTGTGTCCATGGCAATGGGAGACAGGTGAGTCAGATCCTCTCAGCAAGTACTATTACCCACTGAGCCTCCTTCCTAGCGCAACACTAGGTTTTTAAAGATGCAAAGATAAAGCAGGGTGTGGTGGCTCATCCCTTTAATCCCAGCACTTGAGGCAGAGGTAGGAGGATTGCCATGAGTTGAAGGCCACCCTGAGACTACATAGTGAATTCCAGGTCAGCCTGCATTAGAGTGAGACCCTACCTCAAAAAAGAATAAATAAATAGATGATAGATAGATAGATAGATAGATAGATAGATAGATAGATAGACAGATAGATAGATACAAAGATAAATGTGTGTGCACAGAATTGTACCAATACTTATATTCCCAAACTCTGGCTGCTGGGATGGCTTTATATCCAGTAGGAGTGGGAACAGCTAACAGCTAACCTGGTCCTGGTTTCTAAAAATACTGTTTTCCAAGAAAAGGAAATGGGGCTCTTTGGAGAAGTGGTTGACTGCAAGACTGGTCAGAAAAAATCACACACTGAGGGCTGGAGAGATGGCTTAGTGGTTAAGGTGCTTGTTTGCAAAGCCTAAGAACCCATGTTTGACTCTCCAGATCCCACGTAAGCCAGATGCACAAGGTGACGCATGCTCAAGGTCACACATGTGCACAAGGTGCTGCACACATCTGGAGTTATATTACAGTGGCTGGAGGCTCTGGCACACCAATTCTTTATCTCTTTCTCCCCCATTCTCTCTCATTAAAAAAATCCAATCTGTTGGGCTTGCCTCAAAAAAAAAAAAAAAAAAAATTTAAAAAACCACACACTGAACCTGACACATCTTCACCAAAAAGTTAAGGAAGAAAAAAAAGATGAGAAGACATGTTGAAAAAGCCTAGGGGCCAATCAGAGAAGGCTCCCTAGGGTCATAACTGGAATATCTTGAGCCACAAAATAAATAAGGATAGCACTGGATTAGGATCATAGAATTGAAAAACTGGAAGCACTTGCTAATGGCAATCAATCAGAACTGGGCCGGGGAGATGGCTCATTGACTAAAGGGGCTTGCAAACCTTACCAGCACAGATTCCATTCCCCAGCACGCATGTACAGCATGTGTCTGGAGTTCATTTGTAGTGGCAAGAGGCCCTCATTTGCCCATCCCTCCTCTTTCCCCTTGGAAAAAAATACTTAAATTATTTTTTAAAAAAAGAAAGGACTGGAGCTTAATGGTTAAGGCACTTGCCTGCAAACCCTAATGACTTGGGTCCAATTCCCCAGTACCCACTTAAAGCAAGATGCACAAAGTCGTCCATGCATCTGGAGTTCGTTTGCAGCAGCTGGAGGCCCTGGCATACCCATTCCCCCCTCCCCTTGCAAATAAACAAGAAATATATATTTTCAAAAGCTCTTTAATACAGAACTGCATTCAGCAAGTGAAGGAGGGATGACCAAGAGAGGAGATCACCGTTAGAATGTATAACAATCACTGCTGCAAGCTTGACTAGTGGATGCTAAAATTAGCTAGTTAATTGTTACAGTCTGCATCTTAAATGGCCCCAAAGACCTGTATGCTGAAGGTCACCAGCCCATGGTTCTATTGGGAGATGGAGGAGGCTTTGAAAAGCGAAGCCTCATGGAAGGAACTTAGATCACTTGAAGTGTACCCTTGAGGGGAATCTCAGGACCTCGGTCCCTTCCTCATCTTGTGTTTGCTCTCCATGACATGAAGTAAACAGATTTCTGCTTCATATTCCCACTGCCACACTGTGCTGTGCCACCGCAGGCCTTAGGCAGCTGGACCAAGTGACCATGTACAGAAGCTTCTGAAAGCCATGGTCCAAAATAAATCTTTCCTCCTTATAAGATGATTTCCTCAGGTATTCTTTCACAGGAATGAAAAGGTGACTAATACAGCAAGGCCTGAGCAGAAATGGGATGTAGTCTCGCACTATCTCTTCTAGCACATTTATTAATTGCAAAGGGAAAAATCGTACCTCTGATTGCAGAATCATTTCTTCCCAGTGGAACCATCTCCTCCTGGAAGGAGGAGAAAAGGTCCAACAGATGCAAGATTCCCAGGGTTGGATAAACAGCAACTGCCAGGGAGAGGGAGAGATGCACATGCGCCTCTGTGTGTGTGTGTGTGTGTGTGTGTGTGTGTGTGTGTGTGTGTGTGTGTGTGTGTTAAGCCCAGGCCGCCGAGCTACCTACAAACTGTGCAGGGAGCTCTGGGGCTACAGCTTTCATGAGTATGACCCATGCTGGCTGGAGTGGGTCATTTTGTAAATGATGCTATTGTTTTCCTTTTTTTTTCTGTTATTTTTCTTATTCTTTTGCCACTAACCTCTTTGTGTATTTTTCAATTATTTCCATAATGATTTTTTTTAAACTTTTTATTGTGCTGGAGAGATGGCTTAGCAGTTAAGGCATTTGCCTGCTGTTGGGGTCCCTCCTAGGGCCAGCCCAGGAGGGACTGCATGGTCTTCACAGAGTTGGGGGTGAGAGGAACAGAGTCACAACACAGATCTGGGAGTTGGGTGGAAGCAGGCAGAGGGTGAGCTGCTGCAAACTCATTTATTCAAGGAAGTGTAGGGGGTTTTAAGGGTTTGGCTGGCCAATCATTGTATGGGGTGGTTCCCTTTTTGTGACCAATGATAGCCTGTCTCCAGACAGATCATCTCACAACAGAATGCTCATGAACATGGGACTGTAGCTGTTATCACACCAGGCCTGTGCAGAATGCCACATCCACAGAAGCCACTTCCTGTTTTCTTTTAGCAGGCCGATCTGGCTAGGGCCTTACCTGAAATGTGCCATACAGCCTGCAAAGCCAAAGGACGATGGTTCAATTCCCAGGACCCATGTAAGCCAGATGCACAAGGTTACACATGTGTCTGGAGTTCATTCACAGTGGCTGGAGGCCCTAGCATGCCCATTCTCTCTCTCTCTCTCTCCCCTCCTTCTTTCTCTCTTACTCTCTCTAAATAAATAAATAATTTTAAAAAAATAAATAAATAAAATTTTTAAATAAATTTTTATTGACAGCTTCCATAAGTATAGACAATAAACCATGTTAACCTCCTCCCATCTCCCTCCCTTTTCCCCTTCCCCAATCCCCCTCCACTGAATCCCTTCTTTCCACTGAGTCGTGCTCCTATTTTGTTATCATCAAAATTTTCCTACAAGTAGGTCTTCTATAGGTAGTGTCAGCCACTTTGAGGTCATGAATATCAAGGCCATTTTGTATCTGGAAGACAGTAATGAAAGCAGCTCTACCCCTCCTTTGGCTCTTACATTCTTTCCACCACCTCTTCACAACGGTCTCTGAGCCTTGGAGTGTGTGATATTGAGATGATTCACTTAGTGCTGCATGGTGATTTTATTTTTTTAAATGAATAAAACCATTCAAATGATTAAGCTTATTGACTATTAAGAAAAAAATTCAAAACAAAGCTAACAGACTATCTTTATTTATTTATTTTTAACATATTGTGTATTAGTCATACTCCCATCAGGTAAGGGTTTTTTTTGTTGTTGTTGTTTTTGTTTTTTGTTTTTGTTTTACTAAAAGAATATATATAGTAATGGATTATATTGATTACCAAATTGACAAGACATTGAATCATCTGACATGGATTATCATGATAAATTAAGGTTAATTGAGGTGGGAAGCCCACCGTTACAGTGGGTGGCACCTTTACATGGGCTGGGGTCCTGGACTGTATAAAAGGGAGAGAGCTGGCTGAGCACTGTTATCACTATCTGCTTCCAGACTGCGGAATGTGAGTAGCTGCCTCCAGCTCCCGCTGCCATGCCTTCTCCAATCCATTGGAATGTAGAACTCTAAGCTGAAATAAACCTTTCTTCCCTCAAGCTGAACTTTGTCAGGAATTTGTTCCAGCAACAAGAAGGTCACTAACATGAATATGGATATTTGGGATTTAAAATTACAACAGGAATGCTTGACTGTGGAAAACCTAAAATATGTTTTTAAAAAATTAAGTTTCTACTTCCAGTTAAGATGGCTGCATAGGAACCACGCCAAAATAGCCTAGGGGAGAAAAAAATGGCAAAATGCACTCTTCTACTAAAAAGTGAGGTGCATAGTAAATTATCAACCACAGTAGAGAAGTAGGAGAGATCCAGAGCATTTAGAGCACACAGAAGCAGGCACAAGCAGCTCCAGCAGCAGTTATGAGCTCCATGCCCCTGCAGCCGCCAGGCTCGGCCTCAGCCATGGATTTTAAAGCCAGGTGAGGGGATTCTCCACTCACACTGGCCTCCTTGCAAACTCAAGAAACATGGAAGGAGGACAGCAGAGACCAACGGAGTGGCTTGTGAGGAAGAAGATCGAGCAGGCACCAGAGACCTGGGGAAGGGAGCTCACCTACACAGCACCCAGTATGATCAGAGCAGTGACCCACAGACCCAGCCAGCCTACCTAAGCCCACAGCACAGCAAAGAGGGACCCAAGTGGCCATGCAGCATAGCTGAGACCAAAGCCATCCCAAAAGGTAACTAGGATTACACCAGGTCAGTAACCACCAAATAAGCCTGGCATATAGGTTTGCATTGGAAGGGCTAATTGCACCATCCATGTCAGGGTAAATTATATGCTAACTCTGATGGATGGTCAGATTTGACATTCTTAAATAAGCTATATTTTGGGCTGCTCATTTGTTGCTTCCTGATTTAAAGTGGCTTTTTTCCTCATCTGTCATTCATTGGGGAAGGGTCTCACTTGGTCACAAGCTGACCTTAGAACCCTCTACAGACCCGAAATCTTAGCCTCCCAGTTGACAGGATTAAAGGGTGTGGGGTAACACACATCCTTAGGGACTGTGACATTGTTAGAGGGTCTATTTGTCATAATACCTACTTTTACGTAAATACTCTGTGCTGTTTTTCATTGAATGTGTACATTGTTTAGTTAAGTTTTTAGAATTTGTCTGTATTCTGTTCCATTCAGATTACTTGAATACTCTCATAGCAAGCAAACCCAACACCTAGGGTCACTTTTCTAGTTACTCTGAGAGTCTTAAGAGCCACACCTAGCACCTTAAGTTCCTACCCTGAAGATATATAACATCAGATTTATTGATAAATCTAATATTAGTGCAGATAATTAGAAAACCCAAGAATTAAATTAATCTAAGATGCAAAAATCTCTACATTATAATACAAGAAACACAAAAAGTCAAGATAATATAAATCCACCAAAAAGTATTAATGCATCAGAAATGACCTTTAGTGAGACTGATTTACAGGAAATGCCTGAGAAAGATTTCAAAATAATGATTATAAATATGTTCAGAGAACTCAAAGAGGAAATCAAAGGAATCAAAGAACACAAAGGAAACCAATTTAATAAAATAAGGAGGTCAATACTAGACATGAATAAGGAAATAGAAATAATTTAAAAAAACAGTCAAAAATACTAGCAATGAAGAACACAGTCAGTGACATTAAAAAACTCTGTAGAAAATCTCTCCAGTAGAATGGATGAGGGAGAGAACAGAATATCTAAACTAGAAGACCAGGTGGCAGATCTAATACACTCCAATGAAGAGAAAAACAAACTAATAGGAAGGTATGAATGGGAATTTCAAAATATTCAGGACACTATAAAAAGATCAAACATAAGAGTTCAGGGTATAGTAGAAAGAGAAGAATTTCACTCCAAAGGCATAGTAGGTATTTTCAACAAAATCATACAAGAAAACTTCCCCCAAATTGGGAAAGAGATGCCAATGCAGATACAAGAAGCCTTTAGAACACCAAATAGACAAAGCCTAGAAAGGACCTCTCCTCACCATATTATAATTAAACTACCAAACATACAAACCAAAGAAAATATATTGAAAGCAGCTAGAGAGAAAAAGCAAGTCACCTACAAAGGCAAGTCCATCAGAATCACAGCAGATTACTCAACACAAACTTTAAAAGCCAGAAGGGCTTTGAGTGATGTATTCCAAATTCTGAAAGATAACAACTGTCAACCAAGATTACTTTATCCTGCAAAGCTACCCATTCAAATAGATGGAGAAATAAGGACATTCCACAATAAAAGCAGGATAAAGGAATACTTAAAGACAAAACCAGCTCTACAGAAAATACTTGAAAGGATCCTCCATGCTGAAGAGAAAGAAAAGCACACATATGAGGAACCTGGAAAAAACAAACCATACTCCAATACTAGTTAATACAAGAGAGCAAAGGTAAAACCGGAAGAACTACAAAACAAGAAAAATGGCAAAAATGAATACACACCTTTCAATAATAACTTTTAATATCAATGGCCTGAATGCTCCAACCAAAAAACATAGGTTTGCAGACTGGGTTAAAAAGCAGGATCCCTGGCTGGGTGTGGTGGCACATGCCTTTAATCCCAGCACTTGGGAGGCAGAGGTAGGAGGATCACCATGGTTCGAGGCCACCCTGAAATTACATAGTGAATTCCAGGTCAGCCTGGGCTAGAGTGAGACCCTACCTTGAAAAACCAAAAAAAAAAAAAAAAAAAAGCAGGATCCTTCAATTTGTTGCCTCCAAGAAACTCACCTTTCTACAAAGGATGGACACTATCTTAGGGTGAAAGGTTGGAAAATGGTGTTTCAAGCAAATGGGCCTAGAAAACAAGCAGGGGTCTCTATCCTATTATATGATAGTGTAGACTTCAGACCAACATTAGTTAGGAAAGATAAGGAAGGTCACTTTATATTGATTAAAGGAACAATCCTAAACATATATGCACCTAACACGGGGGCTCCCAATTTCATCAAATAAAAGCTATTAGAACTAAGGTCTCAGATAACACAAACACACTTGTAGTGGGTGATTTCAACACCCCACTCTCACCAATTGACAGGGCATCCCAGCAAAAAATAAACAGAGATGCTTCTTGGTTAAATGAGTTCATAGAACAAATGGACCTAACAGATATATACAGGACATTTGCTGAGGAATACACATTTTTTTCAGCAGCACATGGAACATTCTCTAAAATAGACCATATATTAGGATACAAAGCAAATCTTAACAAATATAGGAAAATTGAAATAATTTATTGCACTCTGTCTGATCACAATGGGATCATATAATAACAAGAAAGGCTATAGAGCATACACAAAATCATGGAAACTAACAATACACTACTAAATGATGAATGGGTCAATGAAGAAATCAAGAAGGAAATTAAAAAATTCATGGAATCAAATGATGAGAATACAATATACCAAAACCTTTGGGACACAGTGAAAGCAGTCCTAAGAGGGAAATTTATAGCTTTAAATGCCTATGTTAAGAAATTAGAAAGGTAGCAGGTAAACAACTTAATGCTTCACCTTAAGGCCTTGGAAAAAGAAGAACAAGGCAAACCAAAAATCAGTAGATGGGAAGAAATAATAAAGATAAGGGCAGAAATTAATGAAATAGAAACAACAACAACAACAAAACAATCCAAAGAATCAATGAAACAAAGAGTTGGGTCTTTGAAAAGATAAACAAGATTGATAAACCCTTAGCAAATCTGACCAAAAGAAAAGAGAGAAGAGACACAAATTATAAAATCAGAGATGAAAAAGACACCATTACAACATATACCAGAGAAATTAAAAGAATCATGGGGACATACCATAAGAACATATATTCCACTAAGTTTGAAAATCTGCAAGAAATGTATGGTTTCTTTGATTTATATAACCTACCTAAATTAAATCAAGATGAGATTAACCACTTAAATAGACCTATAACAAGTATGGAGATCCAAGCAGTTATAAAAAAATCTCCCAACTAAAAAAAGTCCAGGCCCAAATGGATTCACTGCTGAATTTTACTGGACCTTCATGGAAGAACTAACACCAATACTTCTTAAACTTTACCATAAAATAGAAGAGGAAGGAATCCTACCAAACTCTTTCTATGAAGCCAGCATCACCCTGATCCCAAAACAAGACAAAGGTAGGACAAAAAAGTAAAATTACAGACCAATATCCCTCATGAACATAGATACAAAAATTCTCAACAAAATATTGGTAAACAGAATACAAGAATATATTAGAAAGATCATTCACCCCAACCAAATAGGCATTATCCCAGAGATGCAGGGATGGTTCAACATATGCAAATTGATAAATGTAATACATTATATAAATGGACTGAAGAACAAAAAACACATGATCATCTCATTAGACGCAGAAAAAGCATTTGACAAAATCCAACATCCTTTCATGTTAAAAGTCCTACAGAGACTGGGAATAGAAGGAACATATCTCAACATAATATTTATGACAAACCCACAGCCAACATAATACTAAATGGAGAAAAACTTGAAGCTTTTCCACTAAAATCAGGCACAAGACAAGGGTATCCATTGTCCCCACTTTTATTTAATATAGTACTGGAAGTCTTAGAAATAGCAATAAGGCAAGAGACACACATAAAAAGGATACACATTGGAAAGGAAGGGATCAAATTATCAGTATTTGCAGATGATATGATCCTATACATAAAGGACCCTAAAGACTCTACCAGCAAATGATTAGAGCTGATAAACACATATAGCCATGTAGCAGGATACCAAATAAACACACAGAAATCAGTAGCCTTCCTATATGTTAACAACAAACACACAGGGGATAAAATCAGAGAATCACTCCCATTCACAATTGCATCAAAAAATATAAAGTACCTTGGGATAAACTTAACCAAGGAAGTGAAGGATCTCTACAATGAGAACTTTAAAACGCTCAAGCAAGAAATTGCAGAAGACACTAGGAAATGGAAAGACATCCCTTGTTCTTGGATTGGAAGAATCAATATTGTGAAAATGGCAATCCTACCAAAAACAATCTACACATTTAACGCAATCCCCATCAAAATTCCAATGGCATTCTTTGCAGAAATAGAAAAAAACAATCCAAAAATTCATTTGGAAGCACAAAAAACCTCAGATATTTAAAACAATTTTGAGCAACAAAAATAAGGCTGGTGGTATCCCCATACCTGATTTTAACCTATACTACAGAGCCATAGTAACAAAAACAACATGGAACTGGCACAAAAACAGACATGTAGATCAATGGAAGAGAATAGAGGACCCTGATGTAAGTCCAGGTAGCTACAGTCACCTGATCTTTGACAAAAATTCCAATAATACTCATTGGAGAAAGGACAGCCTCTTCAGCAAATGGTGCTGGGAAAACTGGATATGTATCTGTAGAAGGATGAAAATAGATCCTTATCTCTCTCCATGCACAAGAACTACATCCAAATGGATCAAATACCTTAATATCAGACCTGCAACTCTGAAACTGCTAGAGGAAAAAGTAGGGAAAACCCTTCAACATATTAGTCTTGGCAAAGACTTTCTGAATATAACCCCAATTGCTCAGGAAATAAAACCACAGATCAACCACTGGGATCTCATGAAATTACAAAGCTTTTGTACAGCTAAGGACACTGTGAATAGAGCAAAGAGGCAACCTACAGAATGGGAGAAAATCTTTGCCAGCTATACATCTGACAGAGGATTAATATCCAGAATATACAAAGAACTCAAAAAATTATACAATAATAAATCAAACAACCCAATTAAAAAATGGGCTATGGAATCAAATAAAGAGTTCTCAGAAGAAGAAATACAGATGGCATATAAACATCTAAAAAATGTTCTACATCCCTAGTCATCAGGGAAATGCAGATTAAAACTACATTGAGATTCCATCTCATTCCTGTCAGATTGGCTACCATCATGAAAACAAATGACTACAAATAATGATGAGAATGCAGAAAAAGAGGAACCCTTCAACACTGTTGGTGGGAATGCAATCTGGTCCAGCCTTTGTGGAAATCAGTGTGGAGGTTCTTGAGACAGCTAAATATAGATCTACTATATTACCCAGCTATACCACTCCTAGGCATATATCCTAAGCAATCATCTCACTACCTTAGATATATTTGCTCAACCACGTTTATTGCTGCTCTGTTCACAATAGCTAGGAAATGGAACCAGCCTAGATGTCCCTCAACTGATGAGTGGATAATGAAGATGTGGCACATTTACACAATGGAGTTCTACTCAGTGGTAAAGAAAAATGAAGCTATGATATTTGGTGGAAAATGGATAGATCTGGAAAGGATTATACTTAGTGAGGTAACCCAGGCCCAAAAAGCCAAATGTCACATGTTCTCTCTCATATGTGGATCCTAGCTACAAAAAAATTGGACTTCTATGTGAGTAAAAATAAAACTCAGTAGCAGAAGCCAGCAAGCTAGAATGGGCATATAAAGGGAACAGAAAGGGAGGGAGGGGGGACTTAATAGGACTGTGTTGTATATATATAAGTAAAAGAACAGATTAATGGAGGTGAAAAGGCCTAAGTGAGATCAGGGAAGAGGTTGAGTAAAGGAAAGGTGGAGGGAGGGCTAATCAAAATCTAAGAGGATATAAATAAGTCATATGGAAACCTACTTTTCTGGACAATGGAACACTCAGAAGTCATAGATTGTTACTAGAAAATTTTCAGTGCCTGGAATGGGATACCTTCCAATGAGTTGTTGGCCAAGGAGGTTACAGATACCCCCAAAACATTATAGGCCATTGCTGAGGCCCTTGGTTTCCCACCAGGAATAGATGGTAAGACCCTATTGCTGAAGACTCCACATACTTGGGCTGCAAGGTCACTGAGAAATCCTCCTAGAGCTGAGCTGAAAGCTTCCTCCATGTGGACCAGCTGACAGAAAGCTGGAAAAATCTACACTACATGCAGTTCAATGGGAGAGAGAAAATGCCAGTGAAGATACTCAACAATGGACACTGCAAGCTTTAAATTTGGCCAGCCAGGCCAAATGAGCCAACAGGTGTAATAGTGGCATGTCTGTTATGGGGAAAACAACTGCTCTCTAATTGGACTGGAGGCATGCTGCATGGGAGGAAATACATCCCTGATACTGAAAACCTATGACAGGGGTAGTCATGAGCCCTAGGGGTGTAACGTCTGCTGGTGTCTGGCTAAATGTATATACTATGCTCACCAAACTGCCCAATAAGCACTTCTCTTAATGTCCACACCCATATATTAATGCTACTCTCACTTTTGGTTAGAGAAGCTTCTCTTTTTAGATGGTGGTGACCTTGGGATGATGACTCAGAAGGCACCATGGTGCTGAGAAGAAGGGACAGAGGAGTGCTCAGCATTGAAACATCTCTAACACATCTTCCAAGGCTCAGGGTCCATTGTGGAAGAGGGGGCGGAAAGAATGTAAGAGCCAAAGGAAGAGTAGGACTCCTTACAATGTGCTCCTCCAGACAAAAAATGGCCTGGATATCCATGACCTCACAGTGCCTGACACTACCTACACAAGACCATCATAATAGGAGGAAAAGACCATGACATCAAAATGAAAAGAGAGACAGATTGAGAGGGGGAGGGGATATGATGGAGAGTGAAGTTTCAAAGGAGAAAATGGGGGGATGGAGGGAAGTACCATGGGACATTGTCTACAATTAAAGAAGTTGTCATAATTTTTTTTAATTAAGTTTCTCAGGAAAAGAAAATAAAAAAAAAAACTTTGCATATCACCAAAATAGTCAAAAGGCAGATCATTTCAGAATGCTGTTGTGTTCCTCTGATAGTCCTTGCCTTCATAAGCCAGACGTAAGGTAAAATGTCAGCAGTAGAACACAAACCACTTGTGCTTTGGTGACCAGTTCTTCTGCCAGCCTGGATTAAATTCTTAATAAACTGGGTGCCCTGCTTCTCGTCTGTAACCCCGTCTATTTAGGAGGCTGAGGCAGGGAGGATCACATATATCCAAGAAATTCAAGATCAGCCCGCATGACAAACTCTGATGATTCAGTTAGTGGTTGCGGACTACTGTCCTCCAGGCATGACATGGCTGCTGCCTTCTTGAAATCTCAGCAGCTACAGTTTCCAACAGCAGACCCTCTCAAGACTGAGTCTATTAACTCTGCACGGGTGCAGGGGTATACAAGTAATGATCAGTTGCTGGGAAGAGGGGCTTATGAGGCCCTCTCCCACCCAAGGGCGTATAAAAGTGGGTAAAGTTTGCTGGAGAGAAACACTTTCTTCGGTGGTATAGCCACTGCTATTTGCCCATGTTCCTATAAGTAACTCTAACTCAACTCCCTGGCTCACCAAGCTAAACTTTGTTAGAATCATCTCTTTGGTCCATCATTGACAGCTTAACAAGGGGGAGTAGATGTTTGTATTTTCCGACTTTTACTATTTGGTTTTTGCAGTAATCAAGGACAGCATTGAGCAGGGCATCAGAGGAGACCCATCTCCACCTCTGAGCTCCATAGCTCCACATCATGGGAACTGTGGATTCACCATCTCCTCCAAACCCAGGGCTCACGATTCATCCCAGGACATGTCTTGGGAGATGTTGAAACGTCCCCCCATTCCTTGTATTTCTGTCTGTAAGCAAGTGTCCAACTTCTACACATGGAGGCCTGAGGTTTTTGGTTCCCACTGAACATGCCATCTGATAACATTCTGAGACCACTAAGTCTTCTTCAAGGTTTAAAGCCCATAGGAATTGTTGGGGAGACTACTCTTCTAAATCCTTGACCTTCAACCTTCTCAGACCAAAGACCTTTGCCCAGCCAAGAGGAGACACAACATAGCTCTTGGCCCACTTTTTCCCTGTACAGACAGAATAGGAGTGTTGAAAGGTGCAGGTGACATGAGTGTGTGTGTGTGTAAGAGTGAGAAAGAGGAGTGAGAATTCAGAGCTCAAAAAGAAACCTGAATCCCTCATTCAAAATCCCACAATCTGATAACTCATCTCCAAGTACAAAATGAGTTTGACCAGAAATTGAGAGTCTTTTTTTTTTTTGGAGGTAGGGTCTCAGTCTGGCCCAGGCTGACCTGGAATTCACTATGTAGTCTCAGGGTGGCCTTGAACTCACAGCGATCCTCCTACCTCTGCCTTCCCTGAGGGACAGGATTAAAGGCGTGCGCCACCACGCCCGGCTGAGAGTCATTTTTTATTCTAGCCACTCTCTATAGGACATGCTCCTGCAGGCTCAAATTTGTAAGAAGTTTAATTTTAGGGCTAGTATTCTAAGATTTCATGAGACAAAGCAGATGGAAGCTAAGTGGGGCTTTCCAAGAGCAGAGAAGATGTAGAAAAGAGGCCAGCTCCTTGATTCAAGCGCCTCTCTCATTACATGACCCCCAGCACGGTGGATGCAGGCAAGAGCCCCTTGCAATTTCAAATCCAAGTTCTCTGAGATTTATTTTTCTTTTGAAACAATTTCTGGCAGCTTTTGATCTCTAAACTGAAAAAAATCAAAGAAATCTGTTTCTCTGGAGTATTAATAGCTAAGGAATTTCTGGACGCTGTAGAGTAGGGAAGGGACGTAACGCATCTCAGTTTTATTCATCTTCAAAGCAAACTAAATATAGTTTTTAAAAAACAGAAGCAGGATACCCCACAGATTGTTTTTCTGAGGGGATGGAATAAACCTATTTGCCCAAGAAAAGATGACATGAAATTTATCTTGAAGGACACTCGCTGGGCTGTTGTCCACTTAATACCTACAAGTGGGCTGTCAGAAGAGATCTATACTTGATGCCAGGAAAAACTCACCAAATCATGCAGAGACCTCACAAGCTCAGACATTTTCATCAATACTGGACATTGCTTTTCCTTTCCCTTCTGGGAACCAATACCCCAAGGACAGAAGACATCAGACTTTCTAACCAGCCAACATCCAACCATCACACACTAATGCCAAAGAGTCACTTCATGATCTCATAACCCAAACTTGGTCTTTCTGGCCCTTACTGGTGAGGAACATTGGTAATAGTGGTGGATGGCAGAACACACGCATGTGCAGATGCTCTGAGAAAGGAGCATGCTTGTGTATCATTTGAAACAAAAAAATAGTTATCCAAATGCAACTATGAGTCAGTTCTTCCTAGGCACGGAAGCTACAGCACAGCCTGCAACCAACCAAACATCTAGGCCAATTTCTGATCATGCTGTGTGTTCTGAAAGAAACAGATAAGATCGCGTGATGGGAGAGGCCTGGGAGGTGGGTGGCCATTTAGAAAGGATATGTCTGAGGAAGGGACTCTGTATTAAAAACCAAAAGATGAGGTGAAAGCACTTGAAAGAGCTAGGGAGGAAGCTGCTCCAAGCTGGGCCATAGTAAATGCAAAGACCCTGTGACCTAATAGCTACTGCTCCCACCTCTCCTCAGCCCTTAACCTTTCTGTCACACACACATGGTGTCCCAGGGACCCACCATCTAATGAGTGTTGCCTGCCAAACCACACCTTGAACAGGCAAGAGGAGCTGAGCCACTAGGAGCAGACTCCACAATGGGAGGGGATAGGCAGGCTAGAGCAAGACCCTGCAGGCATCCCTCACACTGTCTCCCAGAGGTCTCCATCGGTAAGGATCTCCCATTGCCCTCAGCAGTAACCTGCTCTGAGGAGAAGCACCATGCAGATTGGTGTCCTGCCCTCCCCTGTCTGGTGCCATCCGGGACTGCCACATTCTAAAATCACCTCTGAATCCACTGCTTGAATTCAAGCTATTCATCTCAAAGGCTGCTTGGAGGACCCAGGCTAAGACAGGCTGAAACAGTTTTAGCTGGTGAGGACGTGATGGAAGACATACACTCAAGCTATCCGAGAAGACAAAAAAGGTCAGATCATGCAGGCTGCCAATAGCTGCAGAGGGAGATTGTTTTCCCAGTTGCCTTGCAATGTCAGTCCAGTGGACCCAGCCCAAGGATAACTGCTTTCAGGCAAGGACTAGCTCTGAACTCATTCTGCATCCCTGAAAAGTGTCCTGTCTTCTCCTCCCCAGCTTCTATCCATACCTAAGGAATCACTGAGCTCCAAGGACATGGAGACCAGATGGTCCAGAGTCAGTGCCGTGGATGTCATGTTAATCTTGATGGTCAATTTGACTAAACTTAGAGCCTCTTGGGAGACATACTCCGGGCCTGTCTCGTGAGGGTGTTTCTAGAGAAATTTAACAGAAGAGGGAGGCTCCACTCTGACAGTGAGCAGTGCCCTCCCTTGGGCTGGGGTCCCAGAAAGGAGAAAGCAAACTGAGCACATGCATCCGCCTCTCTCTGTTTCCTGCTTGCAGATGCAATGTGACCGACCACCCCACAAGCCCTGCCTGCATAAGTTACCTGGATTGCAGGATAAAAATATCAGAGGGTGGGCTGGAGAGATGGCTTAGAGGTTAAGGCGCCTGCCTCCTAAGCCTAAGAACGCTGGTTCCAATCTCCAGGTCCCACGTTAGCCAGATGCAAAGTGATGCAAGAGCACAATGCTGCACTTGACCACTAGGGGGCACACACATCTGGATTTCATTCTCAGCAGCTGAGACACTGCTGGTGCACCCATCTCTGTCTTCCTCTTCCTCTCCCTCCCTCCCTCTCTCTCTCTTTCCAAAAAATAAAAATTTTATATATATATTATCAGAGGGAGAAATGGTAGAGTCTTAGAAGGGACCAGTGACAACCACCTTTTCTCTTATTTTAAAAAATTTTTAAAATATTTTATTATTTATTATTTAAGAGAAAAAGAGAGGCAGATAGGGAAAGAGACTGGGCATGCCAGGGCCTCTAGCCATTGCAAACAAACTCCAGATACACACGCCACCTTGTGCATCTGCCTTTCGTGGGTACTGGGGAATCAAACCTAGGTCCTTAGGCTTCAAAGGCAAGCATCTTAACCACTAAGTCATCTCCAGCCCGACACCCACCTTTTAACCTCATTGGCTCCTTTTTGTCCTTCTAGTAAAAAGACAACAGCCCATTCCTAGACAATAAAGCCTGGAATATCCAACAAGGAGTTCTTCCAATTTTTCCATAAATAACCTTAGTATGAATGAAATTTTAATTAACTGATCTTGATAAATGTAATCCACACAAATACATATGAAAACAGCTCATACTGGGCATGTCAACATGTGTCATAGATTTAGAACCAACAGAAAACTCAAACTGTGTTGATAAAAATGTTAGCACAGGGCTGGAGAGATGGCTTAGTAGTCAAGGTGCTTGCCTACGAAGCCTAACAACCTGAGTTCGATTCCCCAGTACCCACATCAGATCAGATGCACAAAGTGGCACATACATCTAGAGTCCATTTACAGTGCCTAGAGGCCCTGGTGTATCCATTCTCTCTGTCTGTCTCCTATCTTTCTCTGCTTGCAAAAAAATTTTTTTTTAATTTAAAAATATTAGCACAAAATATATCCCAGAAAACCTGGATTTGAGGCTGAGGACTTAGCACGGTAGGTAAGAGAACTTGATACACAAGCAGAAGGACCAGAGCTGGATCTCCAATACTCAGAGAAAAAGCCGACATGACAGCGCTCACCTATATAACCCCAGCACTGACAGGGACAGAGACAGGATCACCACTGGGGAATCCCTGGCCAGCCAATTTTACTGAACAAACGGGGAGCTCCAGGTTCAGTGAGGGACCCTCACAGAAATAAGGCAGAAGGGCAAAAGATGAGGACCCCCACATGCACACAGGGTACACATGCATATGCGCACACACACACACACACACACACACACACCCTGAATTTATAATCTAGAAAAAGAAACCTGATGAATCCTGATGGAAGGGGATCTGCTTAACCAGGTTCTATAGGAAATAACCAGTTCTATATCTTAGCTTGTCAGCATCACCTCTCAGGTAAATACCAGATTTAGAACCAGTTTGGTATAATTCTAATTGTAAGAAAAATCATGCATTTGTACAGCTGCCGTTAGAGACTTCTGAAGGTCAAAATGATGGTTGTAGATGGGCACAGGGGCTAAGCGCAAGGTACCTGGCACCTGTCCCAGGCTTCGGGGGTGGGGTGGGGGACACATCTATTCCTGACAGGTGTTCGCCACACCAGGACTTGGGTCTGCCTGAGAGAGTAGTAGGATGTGGAGTGAATTTGAAGACTTGCATCCTGGAAAGACAGGAATCATGTGTGGAACTCGGGCCACAGAAGGGTGATGTGCCAAGAGACGTGGACCTAAGACACGGGAGGGACATGTCCACAGGGCAAATGGCTGAATAAGGCTGAGTACTATGGCTCTATGCTGACCAAGAGCAAAAGGAAGGTTCCAGGCAGAGGTGGCAGCCAGAGCGCAGGCCTGAATACAACAGTACCCAGAAATCAAAAAGAGTCCCGGGCTGGACAGAAACAGAGTCTGTGGGCAGAGTCTGTGCCAGAACTGGGAGCACAGCTCATCTGGGGCCTGTCTCGTAGGCAATGGAAGTCACAGAACTTAAACTGGAGGCCAAGGGAGGGGTAGGGACTAAAAGGCAGCTGGCCAGGGGCTAGATGGGAAGCGGAAGCAAGCAATAGAATGGAGAAAACACAGTGGAGCAAGGAAGGGAAGGAAGTGTATTCATGTTGGGGAGGGGCAGCCTTGTTTCAAGATGAAGACACGGAGGTTAGAGTTGAATGTGCAACATCATTTAGTTTAGTTGATTAGAAAACTATTATGAGAAGCTTTGAAGTTAAATATTAAGAATCTAGAGAGAGAGAGAAGCTGCTTCAAACACAAGCATGCTTGATGAGGTGCAGAAAGAGGCTGTCTTTGACTGGAGCTGGAAGCTCCCACTCCAGGCCTGAGCCTCTGTACTCAGCTGAGGCTGAGTTAGGGTGCTTCCAGGCCCACAACAGCCATGAAGGCTCCACAACCCAACTAGGGGACCCCTGGGCCCTGCTCCTCTTATAGCCAGCAGGCTGTGCTGATGAGTTCTAGCTGTTCATGGCCCCACCTCCTGTCCAGCTGTCCTTTTGGCTGAGGACATCTTGAGCCACACCCCTCATAGCCACGCTCTCTGCTAGATGTGGTCATCCGGCTAGGTCCCCACCCCTTGGATCTTGACTACACTCTGGTTACTTTCCGGGGCGGGCAAGTGCCCTGGGTAAGTGGTTCTTTGCTATGAGAAGAATCCCATGCTGGCAGCACCTCTCCACCAGCAAGGTCTTGATGATCAGAGCTACCAGGGGCTTCCAGCTCAGGCTGTGAGCAAGCAAGGAAAGAAGACAGAAATCATACTTGGTTTGGTTGCCTGTGTAAGACTGGTAAGCCCATGGGCTACTTAGAAAGTAAGAAAAGAAGCCGGGCGTGGTGGTGCACACCTTTAATCCCAGCACTGGGGAGGCAGAGGTAGGAGGATCCCCATGAGTTCAAGGCCACCCTGAGACTACATAGTGAATTCCAGGTCAGCCTGGGCTAGAGTGAGACCCTACCTTGGAAGGAAGGAAGGAAGGAAGGAAGGAAGGAAGGAAGGAAGGAAGGAAGGAAGGAAGGAAGGAAGGAAGGAAGGAAGGAAGGAGAAAAGGAAAAAAGAAAGTAAGTAAGTAAGAAAAGAAAGAGATAGGAGAGAGAACCTGATAGAAAAAGTGCTCTAAAGAGGTACAAAAAGAGCTCCCCCAGACTTTATCTGATATCAACAGAAGGTTGAAATAGAATGAAAATTCAGGACTGCTACCTTACCTTATCAGTGAGGTGCCCTTATCAGTGAGGTACTGTTATCTAGGTATTGTTCTGGGAAACAATCTCAAGAAACAAAACCACCAAGTGAAAAGTGCTCTCCCTGTTTAGGTCCTGATGAGCAAAATTAAACACAAAAGTTAAATGCAGCTTTGAGGCCTGCAGAGAAATCTGAAGATCCACCAGTGGACCCCAAGAACCCAATGCCCATTTTGTACATATTATGTTGGCATCACAGACTACCCAAACACATAGCTTTGTCTTCTTCCTGTCAAAGGATGCTGAAGTAAAATAGCAAAAGAAGAAAATATAAAAAATAGCAGGTATAGCAAATATGGCAAGATTTTGACCATTATTGGATGTGCTTGCTAAGTAGTTGCAGGCTTTTTGTGCTGTTCTTTTCGCCTTTAAAGGTTTGAAAATTGGAAATAAAGAAATGAACATGGTTTAGGTGAACAGAAGCCATGGGTTGATGGGCTACCATGGTGTACAAAGCCCCTGTCAGTTTGGACAGTCCAAACCCAATTTCTGTTCACTTAGGGAACATCTTGTGTATCAGAAATTTGAACATTTTGAATAACTGTAAGCTCTATAAAAACAATGAACATAGGCCAGGCATGCTAGCACTCACCTTTAATCCCAACACTTGGGAGGCATAAGTAGGAGGATTTCCATATAGTTCAAGGCCACCCTGAGACTACAGAGTTAATTCCAAGTCAGCCTGAGCTAGAGTGAGATCCTACCTTGAAAAACCAAAAAGAAAAACATAATAATAATGAAAGTGACCAGAGCCCCCATAGTGATGGGGCAGTTCTGAAGATGGACTGCTGAGGGGAAAGGATGTGCCTCCAGGCAACTGAGAAGGGAGGCCCCGCTCCTCACCATGTCGCAGCCAAGAAAAGCCCTTCCGCAGACACCAGGCCCTGCACAGTGCCAGAAAAACACAGCAATATGGACATCTAATTTCGTTATAAGTAGCCATTCATGCTCAAATGTCATAATACTGAAAACATAATTTCTCTTTGTCCTCAAAATGGCAATAGTCTCTTTGTCTGACTATAGGAATGGTACCTATCATTGTTTAAAAAATGTAAAATTATATGCAATACACACAAGGACAAAGGCAAAAGAACCTTCCACCCTGCCGGCCCTCTGAGTCTAGCTTCGGGGCTCTTCTGGGCCACACACACAAAATAAAAAGTTAAATATATACATACGTGTATTCTGCAAAAAGACAAAATGAAGCTAAAGCAAGTTTACTGAGCAAAGGTAATATCAAAATTTGAAAATTAGTAGTTTTTGAAAACTATTTTTATTTATTCATTTGCAAGCAGAGAGACAGAGAGAATGGGCGCACCAGGGCCTCCGGCCACTACAAATTAACTCCAGATGTATGCACCATTTTGTGCAGCTGGCTTTATGTGGACACTGGGGCATTGAACCTGGGTTATTAGATTTTGCAGGCAAGTGCCATAACCTCTGAGCCATCTCTCCAGCCCCCCAAAATTAACAATCCTAATGAGTATATATATTTTACTTATAAATGTCTTCTGTTATTATAAAGAATTTTTGTAAAAGATTGTTTTATATCATTTTTACTATTGATATTAGTTATTAGCTGTTTTGTGTTATAAATTGCCCATAATAAGATTCATCTATATTTAGTGCAAAAAAATTCGGGGCATTTTCATTTTCAAAGCTCCTTAGGAAATAATCAGAAATGTGTTCTATGAACAGGGATAATCACTATGTATAACAGAGGCCATGGCAAGCGGTCTCCACTGATTTCTTAGGCAGCTATTAAAGGAGGAAAATATGTTGAGTGATGTGGCAATCTTATTTATATGTTGGGAAGCACAAGGGTCCAGATACACAGTGGACTCAGCGTGTGCACACATGTAAGCAAATGTGTACACATGTGCATCATGCAGACAGAGGCTCAGTGTGTGCATAGATGTAAGTATATTCATACACATACACATCATGTAAGCAGAGAGAGCCAAAGAGAGTCTAAAACAATTACTCAAAAAATGCTAATACGCCAGGTGTGGTGGCGCACGCCTTTAATCCCAGCACTTGGGAAGCAGAGGTGGGAGGATCATCGTGAGTTCAAGGCCACCCTGAGACTACATAGTGTATTCCTGGTCAGCCTGGACTAGAGTGAAATCCAACCTTGAAAAAAAAAAAAAAACAAACAAACAAAAAATAGTAAATGGTGGTATCTGTGGATTGTGGGGGTGTAGGTGTTGTTCAGAAACTTACCTCTGTAGGAAGATCTCTGTGAGTTTGAGGCCAGAGACTACATAGTGAATTCCAGGTCTGCCTGGGCT
Organism: Orientallactaga sibirica; assembly: GCA_036365145.1. Taxonomy (NCBI): domain Eukaryota; kingdom Metazoa; phylum Chordata; class Mammalia; order Rodentia; family Dipodidae; genus Orientallactaga; species Orientallactaga sibirica. Next base: position 110,352,592 of record JAEOAD010000001.1, on the reverse strand, counting down.
AGAGGGAGACTACCTCAGAAAAAACATTTAAAAAAAAAAAAAAAAAAACTTTACCTCTATTATGTGAAGGAAATTTGTTATTTTAACACTCCCCTCCCCCACTGACCATGGCCTCCGTGAGTTAATGATAAAAGGCAGTTCCCAGCCCCCAGTCTCCAGCTATGAAGGCTCCCAAGGTCACCCTCCTGCCCCTTATTGCTCCTTGGTGTCCATGTGGAAGAGTCTGGCATGATTTTCACGAGCTCAGAATCGACACGGTAGGTGAGCAATTACCCAGCTCTGGGCAGAGAAGCTGCCTCCCAGGGGGCTCACACAGGAACCAGGCCTTGGGAATAAATAGGAGGCTCTCAAACTAATTCCCAGGATGGGGGTCAATTAGAAAATTTAACACCTAGACCTCACCCTCCTCCTCTGGCATGGAATCCCATAGGCTGGCTCCCAGGGTCCAGGAAGGGGCTGAGCAGATGGGAAGAGCGAGACTGAAGGCCAGCCTCTCCCTGTGCCACGCTCTACTCTCACTGGGCTCCTCCCTCACCTGCATCTCAACTCCTGTGCCCATTGCACAATTTTCTTCTCTCCCAAGCAGCTCAGTCTTTCTAGTAATCATCCAGATAGATGACATTATAAAATATCAGAGCCTAATAGAACCTCAAATATCGTTTTACTTTCTCACTTTTCAGTGGAGGAGACGGATCCAATGAGAGTCGTCATCCTGTCCAAAATCTCCCAGGCAGTTGGCACAGAAGCCAAGATTAGAAAGATTGCTGGATTCCTAGGCCAGGGTGACTCTATCCCTTCACACTCCACTTCCTGCCAAGGGTGGCAATAATGACTACGTCAAGGGTTGTTGAGGCATATTTAGAACAGAGCCTACTAAATGTTATGGAAGGCTCTCCATTACTTTTGTCAACCAATTAGAAGTGTATATGAGATTCTTCAGAGGAAGCCCAGGAGCCTTACAAAGCAGAAGCTCAGCATCTCCAGCTTCCTCAGGAACATAGTGGGCCTGGGCAGCCACCATTCATTCCTTAAGTATGTATTGAGCCAGCAGGACAGGGCTCACGGATAGATGTGAATATATACTTACCTTGTTCATGACAAAAAGATGAGTCTAGAATGTATGGAGAAAACATGGGCCACACAGGACATCTACATGAAGAAATGAACAGTGATCCCAACCTCACACCATAAATAAAAGTCAATCTCTGATAGTTTATAGAACTAAATGTGAACAGGTGGCACACACCTTTAATCCTAGCACTTGGGAGGTAGAGGTAGGAGGATCGCTGTGAGTTCAAGGCCACCCTGAGACTACACAGTAAATGCCAGGTAAGTCTGGGCTAGAGCAAGACCCTACCTCAAAAAAAAAAAAAAAAAAAGAAAGAAAGAAAGAAAGAGAGACAGACAGACAGAGAGAAAAGAAAGAATATATATCTTCATGACTTTGAGATAGATAACAAATATTTCTTAGTAGGACATAAAAAATAATAACCATTACTACATTATAGTTCATCAACATAAAGAATTCCTACACAATTACAAAAGTAAAATATGCCAGGCGTGGTGGCACATGCCTTAAATCCCAGCACTCAGGAGGCAGAGGTAGGAGGATCACCATGAGTTCGAGACCACCCTGAGAATTCACATAGTGAATTCCAGGTCAACCTGGGCTAGAGTGAGATCCTACCTCAAAAAACAAAACAAATAAAAAGTAAACAATGAATATCAGAAATAATATTCCAAAAGAAAAAAATAGTTCTTATTACTATTGTTTTCCACCATTGTTAGTATCTATAAAAGTATAACTTATATCTTTAAGAAATTGAGAATGTCCGTTCACCAGACACTATGAAATTATGGGGAGGTAAACCTAAAGGTTATACATAGATTATATTGTATTTTTTTTATTTTATTTTATTTTTTTTTATTTTTTTGGTTTTGCAAGGTAGGGTCTCACTCTGGTCCCAGGCTGACCTGGAATTCACTATGTTGTTTCAGGGTGGCCTCAAACTCTCGGCAATCCTCCTACCTCTGCCTCCCGAGTTCTGGGATTAAAGGCATGCGCCACCACGCCCGGCTTGTAGATTATATTTTAAAACTCCTAGAATTCAATAAGAAAAGATGTCATTAAACTGACAGAAAAAGGCAAAAACACTTAAACAGAAACATCACAAAATGAGTATCCAAACGGCCAATACAAATAAGAACAAAGTTCAACATATGTAACTATTAAGAAAATGCATACTAAAATCCCAATGATATACCACTATATACACACCAGAACCCACCCACACACATGATAATACCAAGTGCTGGCAAGGATGTGACACAGCTGACAGTCTCTCTCCTGTATTATTGCTGATAGGAACATAGATGGGTAAAAATACATTGAAGATCCAACAGGATTTCTTAAATTTGTGCATATACATAATCTGCTAACAAAGCAATTCTACTCAGGTGTGTAGACTCAACAAAGATGAGTAGAGATATATATGCAGAGGGGCTCTGAACTACAAGAATACTCATTGCAACCTTTTCCCAAGCAATCCCAAACTGGAAACCATCTTAATAGCATAGTCAGGTGGAACAGATACACACATGGCTGTGCCCATGCCCTGGAATACTTAGATCCCTGAGGATGAGGAAGAGGAAGGAAGTACCCCAGCAGGGGACGAATCTCACAAATATAAGATTGAATGACAAAAGCCATGAGATGGTAGGATTCCACGTGAATAAAGCCCCCAGACAGGCAAAAGCAATCTATGAGGTGAGAAGTCAATAGCTGGGGTTCGTGAAATGTTGAGTAATGAGCAGGAAGCGGCCTGGGAAGATTAGGAGGTGGGGCCTGCATCTTGTTTTAGGTGGTGGTTCTATGGCTACGTGTTTGATTTGAAAATTACATTGAGCTTATGACGTACGCACATCTCTAGGTTACAGTTCAGTATACCTCAAAGTTTACATAAAAGTCCTTCACTGGCTATCTGTGTACAGTTGTGAACAGGGTAGATATGGCCCTGACTCCGTGTTTCTGATCCAAATGTTTTGAAACGGGCAAGAGACATTGATAGGCTGAGCTCAGTGGTCCTCAGGATGAAAGGGGATTGTCACACCCACATTTTCAGACTTTGTCTCCTGCAACTCTTTACAGCTATATTCTCTTGTCAGATCAGCTACCACAGAACCCTTGAGGAATGTGATATCTTAGAATTTTACAGCAAAAACACTGAAACTCTAAAAGAGAAAACTTGTCCAGGATCACCCAGACTGTAGGGCACACTGGTGTCACAGGCCCTTGTGATGCGGAAACCCAGCAACCCACGTCAAGCCAAGTGGTGGTAGAGCACAGAGCAGGCCCACAGGACTCTGACCCTTTGCCCTTTCTTGGCATGTGACTTCATTCAATTTGTCCAACCTCTGGGTTTCCCATCCGGGGCATGAGGACTAAAAAACCTCAAAACACTGCATTGCTACAAGGCTCACTGGGATGTTGTTATGTGCAAAGCAACCAGCTCTTGGTCCAATAAAGAAAAAGAAAGGGATGGAGATATGGCTTGGCGATTAAGGCACCTGCCTCCTAAGCCTAAGAACGCCCGTTCGATTCTCCAGGTCCCACGTTTAGCCAGACGTAAAGTGATGCAAAGGCACAATGCTGCACTTGCCCACAAGGGGGTGCATACGTCTGGAGTTAGTTCACAGCAGCTGAGAGGCTGCTGGCATGCCCATTCTCTATGTCCCTCTCCCTCTCTGACACTCTCCAAAAAAAAAAAAAAGAAAAGAGTAAGAACAAAGAAAAAAGCAAGCTATTTTAAGTACTTGCCTTTCAGGAAGAAAGACCCTGAAGTCTTTGACCACATCTCCCTCCCCAAGTTTCAGTTCCAAAGCCCCTAGGGAGTAGGCATTACTTGTGTGATGAAGTAATCTATACCACCATCCTCATAAGTCCTCCCACCTTGTCCTCACTGCTTTCTCTGTGGTCTCAACCACCTCCCTCCTACTGGGTCCAGTGGTGGCTCTTATGGCACTGGGTGACAGCCTACTATGCTTCAGCTAGGGGACATCTAACCACCACATGGAATCTATTCTAAGGTGAGAGGTTTTAAAACATAAGCCAATAGGGCTGGAGGCATGGCTTAGCAGTTGAGGCACTTGCCCGCAAAGCCAAAGGACCCAGGTTCGATTCCCCAGGACCCAAATAAGCCAGATCCTCAAGGTGGTAGATGTGTCTGAAGTTTGTTTGCAGCAGCTGAAGGCCCTGGCATGTCCATTCTCTCTCTCTCTCAAATAAATAAATAAATAAATTCTAATGTATTAAAAAAATAAAATAAATGTTAAACATGATGACCAACATGGACAGTGTCACCTGACAAAGCTCTCCATACCAGCTGGGCAGTGGATTTATCTGGGTGCCACAAAAACAGGCAGCAGTGTTCAGTTGGTATAGGCCACACATCTCAGTGCCACCTCACACGACTGAAAACAGGGCTTGGTCACCACCAGCCTTGGCCCACCTTGACTGCCTTTTCCTGGGACAGGCCAAAGGCCATCATGGAAGTTCAAGCATGGACACAGTCCTTTCTTAGGGAGGCTCATCCTTGTTGAGGCCCCAGAATAGCTACCAACAATGGCTATTCAAAAACATCTACAAAAAATGATTGTTTACCAAAGATTAAAGCATCGGTATGAAACAAAAACAAAATGCTTTTTGTTGAGGAAACAAAACCCACAAGGCCAAGGCACCCTCAGTTCTTGGCTTCCCCATCACTAAACCCCTAAACACTCTAAACATCGGCTGCATGAATGCCCCAGAGCTCCTTCCCACCCTCCACGTGCCTCCGCACACATGACGGGGAACAGGCACGCACAAGCGTGGATCAGAAGGCTGTGGATCCCATCCTCACTGCAGAGCGGGTCTACAGCCTCCGTGGTCCACGGAGAGGAGAGGCTCAGAGCAATGCCGCACCCTCTGCTGGGCATTAGTAACCTCAGCCCATAACCCACCAGAGCCCTGGAAGCACATGTTAGGGAGGAGCTGGGAGCTGGAGTGAGGAAGGCTGATGACTGACACCCCGAGGTCATGCGTGGGCAGGAAGAAGGCATGAGAGAGAAAGACAATCTCAGGTGAGGCCAACAGGGAAGCCCAGCTCACCCTGTAAACGAGGACACGGGAGCTGGAGAGGGATGTGACCTGGAGGTAGAAAGGACCAGGCACAGCACTGACCAACTGTCCCATTCTAGAACCAGACAATGGAAGAGCTGTGAACAGCAACCAGAAGTTCTAGAATAACCTACCTGCCATCAGGGACCTGCATGGACCTCCAACCCAAATCAGAAACCATCAGGGCAGAGAGAGGTTGAAGGGCACTGTGGGTGCCTCAGGACGGATGCTCTGATGAAGAAGGGGAGGCGGAGTGGCCTTGGGGTGGCCTTTCTTCCGTCTGAAAATCAGGGTTTCTGGACCTAGATAACCCTGACTGACAAGCCCCCTGTAGTCTTCTCATGACCTTGACTGTATGGAGTCTGACAAAAATCAGGAGCCAGATGCGCAAGAGCACTGGGGAGGCCTGGATGTGCTGTAGGCATCTGTGTATCGCTTGTCATTGGCAACAGAATGGTAAGCGAGAGACCTGTACAGAGAAGATGGAGAAAGCAGAGGAGGAGAAGTCCCCAGGGCCAAGAAACAGAGAAGATGGAGAAAGCAGAGAAGGAGAAGTCCCCAGGGCCAAGAAGCCCATGTGCATCAGCAGCATCAGCATCAGCATGAGAGTGTGGCCCTTCCAGGGATGCCTGGATGATGGACCCTGACTGACAGATAGTGGGGACTCCTTAACTTGGATCCGAGCCACAGTGAGCTTGATCTCAGAGTCAGTATGCGAGAACACATGGAGAACCTGGGAGTGAGTTCAAGTCCTATCCAGCATCACACCAGCTAAGGAACCCAAGGCTAATCCGTGGGCCCTCTGATCCTCCCTCTCCCCACAAGACACAGGAAAGGTGCCTCCCACGCCCAGTGCAGCAAAATGGAGTGATGTGATTCATCTCAGAGACAGCCATGAGAAAGTACCTCACGTGCCTCAGGGGCTGCTGTGTGCACTGATGGGATTCGTACAGACCATTCCCTTCAAGTCTTGTCTGTAGGACTGAACAATACACGGCTAGAGAGTGAACTCGGAACCCTGCCTTGGGCTGTGCTCCTCCGTGCCCCAGAGCTGTGATGACAACCTGAGCCACCCCCACCTTTCCATCAGCTTGAATAGTGCTGGGTCTCCGTGAAGTCAGACTCCTACAAAGAGGCTGATGGGAACAGCAGCTCCCTGGACACCACAGGAAAGAGAGATGGGTACCAGCCTGGGTCCCCTTCTCTCAGAAATGCTCTGTTCCCCCTGGGTCATTCCTCCCTCCCCAAGAGATGGATCGCTGGTTTCTTCAAATTGAGTCATCACAGCCCCACCCACAGCCTCAGGTCAGAAAGTTAAATGTCCTTTTGGACATATCTTTAATTTCTGACTTCCCTTGGAGCATCAATAAAGTCTTAGAACTTTTTTGTTTATTTGTTTTTTCGAGGTAGGGTCTCACTCTGGCCCATGCAGACCTGAAATTCATTCTGTACTCTCAGGGTGGCCTCGAACTCTCGGTGATCCTCCTACCTCTGCCTCCCGAGTGCTGGGATTAAAGGCATTTTAGAAAGTATTTTTTTACTCTGTAAGATTTGTTGTTGTTGTTTTTTTGTTTTGTTTTTTGAGGTAGGGTCTCACTCTGGCCCAGGCCGTCCTGGAATTCACTCTGTATTCTCAGGGTGGCCTCGAACTCATGGCGATCCTCCTACCTCTGCCTCCTGAGTGCTGGGATTAAAGGCGTGCACCACCACGCCCGGCTTGACTCTGTAAAATTAACAAAAAAAAAAAAAAAGTCAGTGCCTGTGTACACAGAACTCGCACGCATGAGACAGCTTGACACGTCTGGTTCCATGGCCTCGATTCTAGGCTTCTTCCAGTCACTCCCAGCTGAACTGCTGTCACTTGCCCTTGGCTGGTCCTCTCCCCTCTGTCATATCATTTCTCCTCATCAACACCTGGCCTCACGTTTGCCTCTCAAGTGTCACAGAAAATACTAACGACACCACCTCCCATTCACCTGTTGGGGTTAGAGGGACCCCATCACTGTCCCCTTTAAAGATTTCTCTTTTCACTCCTTTGGAGGTAAGGATCAGCCAGTCTACCACTGGTTGACTAAATATGTCATGCCACTTTTTCCAGAGTCAAGTCTTAAAACCACCTCCCTACCACCTTTCCAGTAGAAATGTCAGCCCTGCTCCATTCCTTCATCACAGGTAACACTTCTGTATGTTAATTCCCCTTGGCCGGCCACTTATTTCAGCAATAGTTTCAGCTTGAAAGGCAAGATCGATGGCTGAAAATATTGCTTAACAAAGCAACACATCATATCATCTTACATCATTCTGCAATCCTGCACCTCACACAGCCAGTGCTCAGCAGACTCAAGGACTCTTATCTCTCGGGCACACTTCAAGGAAAGAACAAGGTAATTGCTGCCTTACTTTGTTTTGCTTAGCCCGAGACGTGCAGGTCTTCTCTTTACACAGTTGCCTCTCTAAGCCGGCTCAGCTCTCACTCCTCCTGGCTTTATTTCTGGAGAGTGACTGTAAACAACTAACCAGAAGTACTGGGGGGTAGATCCAGCTAGAGCTGTTGTAACAATTACCCCTAGGGGACACACAGAAATTTGCTGTCCTGGTCTAGAGGCCAGTAGCCAAAAATGAAGGGATCTCTAGGAGTATAGCCCATTCACAGATTCTAGGGGAAAACAACCCTTACCTGGTGCCCAGAGCCCCGTCACTCCAGTCTCTGCTTCTCCCTTTTCAAGGATAGCGGCCACCTGATTCCTTACATACCTGAAATCCAGGATGATTGCATTTCAAGATCCTTAGCTGATCACATCTGCCAAGACTCAGTTTCCAAGAAGGTCAGAATCTGAGGCTCTAAACTGACATACATCAAATGGGACAGAATGCATCCCACCCCCTCCCCAAGAAGCAGAAAGTTCTAGTGCTTTTGTTTCAAGAGATGACTCTTTGAATGCCTGGCCTCTCCATTGCCCTGCCCACCTTTCTCCATACCTACACAGATTTTTTTTTTCCTTTTGTCAATTGTAAAATGGTTTTTAGGCCCCAGGGGTCTTTAGAGCATTAAAAGTCTTCATTGGTTTTTTTTTTTTAAATATTTTATTTTTATTTATTTATTAATTTGAGAAAGAGAGTGACACAGAAATAGGCAGGTAGAGAGAGACAGAGAGAATGGGCGCGCCAGGGCCTCTAGCCACTGCAAACGAACTCCAGATGCATGCACCTCCTTATGCATCTGGCTTACGTGGGTCCTGGAGAATCAAGCCTTGAACCGGGATCCTTAGGCTTCACAGGCAAGCGTTTAACCACTAAGCCATCTCTCCAGCCCTCTTCATTGGTTTTTATAAGAGCGTGTCAGTATCCCAGTCTGGGAAGTGAGATCTGAAACACCACCCTCACAGGTCACTGTGAGACCTAACCCCATGCACCACGGTGAAGACTCGGCTATCAGGTGCTGGCCCACAGCAGCTGCTAGACTGTGCCGTTCAGTCTACCTGAGGTTCTTAGGCTCCAACGGAATGAACTCCACTCAGAACAGAAAGAACAGAACACAAAAACCAGGCGGTGGTGTGACTTTAGCTGCTGGGGATCAGCAAACAGTAACGTGGGTGACCATTGGCCTCTATTTCCCATCCCCAGCCCCTCTGGGCCTCACCCTGGTGGGGGTGAGGTGGGGTTATCTCAATATCCTGTCCCCTGCCACCTGTGACTATGAAGAGAATATTGCATATTATATATCCATCCTGGATGTCAATGACATGGCCAGTGCGTGTTAATAATTTTGTGGCTGTAGGGCTAGGAGACGGCTCAGTGGGTAAGAGGCTTGTTGCCAGGGTGAGGGCCCAAGAAGGCCCAAGGCTGCCTGTGTTCCATACCCAAGTCAACAGCTGAGCATGGCCACACACATGTGTAACTCTAACAGAGAATCATGATAGAGGAAGGACACCTGACATTCTCTGGTCTCCACATGCCTGCAAGTTCATCTGTACATATATGCACATACACTACACACGCACACCACATCCACCACACAAACTACACATGCCAAAAAAAAAAAAAGAAAAGAAAAGAAAAATATTGTAGTTATATGTAGTTGTAGTTTAAAGCTGCTTGAAGGCCTAGTGGGCTGTTTCCACTCCACTGTGGGGCCTGAACTGGGGTTCCAAGTTGTCACACATGCCTTAAGACAGAAGAATCCCAGAATTCAAGTGAAGACATGTCTCAGACATTAAGGCGCTTGCCTGCAAAGCTTAAAGACCCTGGTTCAATTCCCCAGTACCTACATAAAACCAGATGCACTCTGTGGCACATGTATCTGGAGTTTGTTTGCAGTGACTAGAGGCCCTGGTGTGCCCATTTTTCTCTCTCTCTCTCTCTCTCTCTGTGTGTGTGTGTGTGTGTGTGTGTGTCTGTATTTCTCTGTTTGCAAATAAAGAGAGAAGAATCCCAGAATTAGAAGGAAGTCCCTGAATTTTTTTTTTCCTGAGGTTTGTTTGCAAAAAAAAAAAAAGAAGAATTGCTCCAAGTCTCAGCCTGAGCCTGCTAAAGTCAAAACTGTGAAGGAAAATGTGGAAAATGAAGTCAAACCAGTTACTTGTTTTCATGAAGTTAAAAAAAGGTAGATTTGTCCTATTTTTTTAAATTTAGTCTCATCTAATTATACAGAGAGACACTCAGAATTAGAGTTGGAGGCTGGTAACCATGTCTTATTAATAGCACCAGACTCACAGGAGGAATGTGATCTTGGAGAGGAGGGTCCCTAAATCCAGAAAGTTCTACAGGATTCTCTGGCTCTCAAAAGACTGCAGGTACTGGCTTGGAGAGTTGTCTCGAGTTATTTTTTTTTTAAGTCCAGGCAGTTTTGAAGAGAAGAGGAAGCCCCCTTCAACCACTGGCACTCTGACTAGCTTCAACCCCACCTGCAGCTTCTTTCTCATGGAAAACCACAGCCAGGGCCTGTGGCGGGGTCAGAATTCAATCCCCAGCTTCTCTTTGCAGGCAGAGCTCTATTAAGGCAACCCAAGCTGCAAGAAGACATGGGTTCAGCTCTGGGTTTGTTTTCCTGTCGGTTTTGCGGTTGCTGGTTATGTGCGAGGAGAAATGAGGAGGGCCTGCGGATAAACACCCTAGCGGCTCAGGAGAGATTTCTTTCCCCTCGCTACATCTGCACCCTGCTCCTTCTCACCAGCACTACAATTTCCTCTGGCACTTGAGACAGACATATGTTATTTTCAGTTCCACAACTTGCTAGTGGCTGCGTCGCCGCACACATGGCCCAGGCCCCAGGAATATAAATACATGTGGGCGTCTGCATTTCAACCACTGGACTAGCGCCACGCTCTTTTTTTTTTTTTTTTTTTTTTTTGCAATGTAACTCAAGTGGATTGTCATCACAGCCAGGCAGCATGACAGAATCCCCTACCAGACAACAGTTTTCAATCCCAGACCTCCTCCTCACTCACAAATGCTTCACCTTTTTTCCACCATTCTCCACTCAACCCCCAGACCAGCAAAAGCTCAAATTAGGTCCAAGGCAAAAATCCTTGAATAATCCTTTTTTATTTATATTTCTTGACAATTTCATACATGCATATAGTATGTTGATTGTATTCACCACCCACTACGCTGTATTATCCACTTCCCACTCCTGCTAAACCTTTTGTCACCAACTACTTTCATGTCTTGGGGAAAGTCACTTGATTTTTTCGTTTGTTTTGAGTTTTTATTTTCATATCTTCATACATATATCTTGCATTCTGATCAAACGAACCCCACATTCCCCTCCTTTTTCCCCTCAGTCCTTCTGTATGTCTCATTACTTACCATAGAAGAGAATGAGGGGAGACGTTTTCTTCAGGGGTACAGCCACTGGTAAGCCGTACGTGCTCCATTAACTAACCCCCGTCCATGTTCATGCAAGCAACCCTAATTAAACTTAGTGTCTGTGTGTGTGTGTGTGTGTGTGTTTCTCTATGTCTCTCTGTCTCTCTCTTTCTCACACACACATACACAGAGACGAATAATCCTTTCACCCTTTCACAACTCTCCTGTACCTATACACAGAACAGATACAGGACTTGAGCTCCACAGAGACAGACTTCCCCAACAGGACCCAGTGCAGAGCAGGGAACACCCACAGGCAGCCTTAGCTTTGTAGATCTTCTGATAGTAAACAGAAGATAATTTGCAAACTCAAATGTGCTACACAGGTTGGCACCCTTTCAGGTAGTTAGGTTTAGGCTAACCTTTCAGGTTTAGTTTTTGTTTTTCGAGGTAGGGTTTCACTCTAGTCCAGGTGACCAAGCTGTGAGAAAGGCAGACTTTTGAATGCACACCCTCCTACCTCTGCCTCCCTGGGATTAAAGGCATGCTTCATGCTGAAAGATGGCTGCACACCACTTCTGGGCCCCATCATCCATGCTTCATGCTGGGGGCTGGCTGCCGCAGCAGGGATATGTGGGGACAGAGACAAATGTTGATTTGTCCTCTGGATCCTACAGAATGTTGAGGCTCAGTTGCACAGTATATGATGGAGAGGAAGCAGGGCATAACAAAAACAGCACCTTCTCTTTACTGTCGGCTTCCTATGAGCCCTTCACCTTATTTTATTTCCTTTTATTTTTTGAGAGAGAAACAGAGAGAGAGAGAGAGAGAGAGAGAGAGAGAGAATGGGTGCACCAGCAGCCTCCCAGCCACCGCGAACAAACTCCAGACATGTGCGCCCCCTCATGGGCAAGTGCGGCATTGCACTCTTGCATCACCTTTTGCAGCTGGCTAAATGTGGGACCTGGAGATTGGAACTGGTGTTCCTAGGCCTGGCAGGCAGGTGCCCTCACTTCTAAGCCATCTCTCCAGCCCCACCTTATTTTATTTTCATAAATAGTTACCCTCACATAAAAGACAGTGAAATGAGCCCAAGGCCAGTAAAGTCTCTTGGTAAGTTCATTGAATGACCCCAAGAGCCTGTCCACAGAAGCCCAAGACGGTCATAAATTCCACCTCCAGACAAAAACATGGAGATGCAGGTGCTGTGTGCATTTCATATTGGTTACAGGCTTTTTCCTCACGATCTCTTGGAAAAGATAGAATCAGGATGTCGTGGGTGGAAGGGTAAAGCTGAGAGGAGTGAAAATACTTGCCCGGGCTGCCCAAATAACAACCAAGCAGGCATTTGAACCATGATTTCTAATTCCAAAGTTGTGGTCTAAAACACAAGCCACACACCTCTACAAAGAGCCCAAGTGTAAATATCGAAGGCTTATCAGCCCATCCCACTGTTGCTACGACTAGTCAACTCTGCCCTTGCAGTTTAAAAGTAGAGGGCTATTAGATACATACCTACACACCTTACCTTTATATGCATGTATACATGTAGATGCCAGTGTTGGGTGTAGCTGTGTTCTCATCCACGTTTGTGTACAAAGCCTTCAGCTGTGCAGATTTGGCCCAGGGGTCATTACTCTGTAGGCCCCGCAACCCTGACTCTTTCTACCCATGGCAGGCACAGTTAGCCAACATTTCCTTCCCCAGGGCTTAGTGTAAACTTCATGCTGGGGACAGGGACCTCCCAGTCCAGCTTTATCCTCCAGCCCCTAACTCAGAGGGAGACCCCATGTGGCAGTGAGTAGTCCCATCAGACACCAACCAGTCTATCCCTGTTGCACTGCACTCTCTCTTACACTGGGAAAGTTAAGGGATAAGGGAACATTTGGATATTCCTCAAAAGATTAAATGTAGAATTATTATCATTGTATTAGCCATTCCACTTCTAGCATATATATGTCAGAGTTGAAGGAATACAGTGTTTCCCTTTGGGAAGGCAAAATTTTTATGGAGATAATAGTGTGGCAGCAGTTGTAAAAATGTGAATGTACCTACTATCGCTTGAATTGAATAGTTAAGAATGGTTAAGGGCTCAAGGAGATGGCTCTACCTGTGCCTGCCCACAGAGCCATGAGGACCTGAGTTCAGATACCCAAGGCTCCCATTACTCTAATTACTGACGAAGTTCAAACCAATAGCAAGTTGATCTATATTTCAACTCCATGAAGATTCTTTCCATAAGTTAATCTTCTAGAAGAGATCCAGGAACCCCACCCCAAAGTAAAATGAAAGCACACTCAGGTACGGTGTGGCCAAGGGGCACAGTGAGTCAGTTGTCCAACTGACCCAACAGCCAGTGTTTATACCAAGCTTTATCACCTACAATAACAAGGGCTGGGGAGCAGTCTCCCACTTACAGCAGAACCCCCTAATCTACTATCCCCAATGTCACAATTGCAGCCTCAGTACTGCAACCCTGGTACCCACTAGGGAACATAGAGCCTATGTTGCTATGGAAGAGAGACAATAGGGCTGGAAAGATGGTTTAGCATTTAAGGAACTGGCGTGTAAAGCCTAAGGACCCATGTTTGACTATCCAGACCCCACGTGGTCTCACAAAGGTGAGGCAAGCGCAAGGTCGCACATGTCCACTAGGTGGTGCATGCATCTGGAGTTTGATTTCAGTGGCTGAGGCATGCCAATTCTCTCTCTGTCTCGTTAAAATAAATAAAAATAAAATAATCAAAGAGAGACAATAAAGATGTCCAGAGCCACAGGAGAAGTCTGTCAAATGCTCTCTCTGGCTAGTCGCCATATTTTCTACTTGTTACTTAGCTCATCCTCTTAGCTCAACCACCAGCTTTCATGGTGATCATAAACAAATCCCTAAGACTTGAATGTCCCTATGTGATCCCAAACCCCCACCCAATCCTCATGTCCCTAGAAGACCTCCTCCCCTCACCCAGCCAAACAAATGCTTAGAGCCCAGGGCCTGAAAGTCCTGTTTGGCTTTCTTGCTCTCTGGGCACAAGGGGCATCTGACCTTGTCTGGACCTACCCATGGGCACACCTTGAGAGGGGCACAAGTTCTCTCCTTGTCCAGGGGGCCTGACTCTTCATACTTCCCCTGCCCTGTCCCAGGAGATGTGTCCACAGTTGTCATATGAGTGAGGCTTGGGAGACCTGTGAATGAGAGTGCTAACTGTCACCTTTGGGCACTGAAGGCTGGTTTACAACAGGTAATACCTGAGATTCCAAAGGCATAAAGTTCAGCTCTTCCACCAGGCTAGGTAGGCTGTCTGGAGCAAAGCAGAACACAGGAAGACTGAGGAGCCAGGGCCACGGATGTCTGGCAACACAGGCAATTTTTCTAAGATGGAAAGCCAGAGTGGTTCCATTCATGGACCATAGAACATCAGTGATACTTGCAACGTGATGCCTGAGATGCCTCCTAGGCCATAGGCAGCAGTGGCAGGTAGAAGCATTTGATGGATACCAGCTCCATTTCTTAGGAGAGGGAGAATGTGGGGCAGTGAGACAGGCTGACAAGGAGGTGTCCCCCACCCCAGTTCTGTGCATCTTGGTCAAGCTGACAGCAGGACTGTCAAGTAGCCCTGTCAGCCACCACCCTCCTAGGGTGGCTGTGAGTCTGAGAGGGGGCTGTTCACTAATGTTATTGGATTCCTTCCGGGGAGGGGGAGACAGTGACTATCACACCAGTCACCCCATCTGGAGAGTGAATGAATGTCTGTCAGAGGCAAGGAGGATGACCCTTCCCTCCCCAGTAAGGACCTGCGGGAATTGGAGTTAGAAAAGAATTCACATTTGGAACTCATCCAGTTGGAGTTTCCAGAAACTCCTGAAATAGCTATAAAGCTGCAGTAATTTATCCCCCAAAGAAAAGAGCAGAACAGTTACACACACACACACACACACACACACACACACACACACACACACACGCAAAGCTCCAGCCATCACAAGCCTCTCTTTCCTGCTGGGTTCACATGAACCTCCTTCCCAGGCCAAGAGTTAGCATTGGCACCACAGTTAAGGTCTCCAACCCCCTACAAGTACCTAACAGACAGCCCTGGGACCCTTGCCCCAATTCTCCCTCCCAGCCTCTCCTTCAGAGAGCTGAGCTTGGGACAGAGCGTAACCTAAAATGCTGTGTCTAGTTTCATGATAGTGAGAACGAGCTTCTGAGAGTCTATCCTTTCTATCAACATTCAGTGCATTTCTTCCATGTCCAAGGTGAAAAACAAAAACAAACAAACCAAAAACAAAACTAGGCCAAGAGAAATTTCTTGTCCAGTGAGTTTCCCAACGGCTCATCTCTGTCTCGTGTCTTTATGGCTTCCAAAGCCTTTGGTATGGTTCAGATATCCCAGCAACTCAGTAACATGGATCTCATTCACAGGAAAAAGACAGAATTGTCAGGGAAGCAAAGAGACTTCTCCAAAGTCACCCAGCAAAGTTGGCACTGAAATGTCTTGCATCCCAAGGAGTCAATTAACCCATCCTCCCCAGAGCTTGACTCTATCTGGAACTTGTCAATTCACATTATCTTTATTCTTTGTTTTTTTTTTGTTTGTTTGTTTGTTTTGTTTTGTTTTTTATTTTCAATGTAGGGTCTCACTCTGGCCCAGGCTGACCTGGAATTAACTATGTATTCTCAGGGTGGCCTCGAACTCACGGCGATCCTCCTACCTCTGCCTCCCGAGTGCTGGGATTAAAGGCGTGCGCCACCACGCTCGGCTTACATTATCTTTATTCTTGAAAGGCGTCTTTGCAAAGGGAAATGTGGGCGAGCAAGTGCATGTGTGCGAGTATGAGCTAAGGGACCCTCTTTCCCTGTCCTGTGTGAGGAGCCATCCTGAGAAGGAAACAGTTGGGTTTCGGTGTGGATTCTAGCATGATCCCAGGGATGGGCTCCGGCGGAATGTGGTAGTGTGTGGGAGATGTTCTCCACGGCCTCAAGTGTTTTGAATACTTGGTCCTCAGCTGGCGGCAATTTGGGGAAACTGCGGAGACTTTGAGAGGCAGAACCTTGATGGTGCAGACCTTGAGGTCATTTTGTCCAGCCCACTGTGCGTCCAGAGATAGCTCACACTCTCTGATACCTCCCCGCTGTGGATATAACATGTGATGCCCCGCTGTCTGCCTGTCACGCTTGTTCCGGCATGATGAAACTTAAGCTGACATAAAGCCTTTCTTCCTATGAGCTGCATCTAGTCAGGCTTATTTTTATTTTTATTTATTGGTCTATAGTTTCACTTTTCATTGTACCCTTATCTAGTTTGATATCAGAATGAATTGGGTAGTATTCCTTACCTTTGTATTTGGTGGAACAGTTTTTTTGTTGTTGTTTGTTTATTTTTTATTTATTTATTTGAGAGTGACATACAGACAGGGAGAGAAAGAGGCAGAAAGAGAAAGAGAATGGGCACACCAGGGCCTCCAGCCACTGCAAACGAACTCCAGATGCATGCGAAATAAGCACATCTCTTTTAGTTTGTTTTTGTTTTCCAAAGTAGGGTCTCATCCTGGTCCAGGCTGACCTGGAATTCACTATGTAGTCTCAGGGTGGCCTCGAACTCACGGCAATCCACCTACCTCTGCCTCCCAAGTGCTGGGATTAAAGGGTGCACCACCACACCCAGCATTGGAACGGTTTTGAGTACAGTTAGTGGTAGCTCTGCCTTAACAGTTTGATAGAATTCAGCACTGAGCTTGTCCATTCCTGGGCTTTTATCAGGAGAATTTTAATTGCTGCTTCAACCTAATTATTTATTATAGATATATTTAAGTTGCTTATATTGTCTTGCTTTAATTTTGGCAGGTCATGTGTATTTAGGAATTTATGCACTTTTGAAACTTTTCAAAATATTCCTTAATATTTCTCTAGATTTCACTGGAACCTTTTGTAACATCTTCCTTTGCATCTCTTATTTTACTAATTTGAGTTTTCTCTCTTTCGTTTGGTTTGGTTGTGGGCTTGTGAATCTTGTCAATATTTGGTGTCTTTTGCAATTGCTTGCCAACTTATCTTTGGTGATAAATTTGGTGAGTCTGGAGGTCACCTGTTCAGTCAGACTAGCTGGCTAGTAAGCCCCTGGGATCACCGTGTTTCTGTCTTCCCAGAGTTGGGATTTCTAAGCATGTGCCACCATGCCTGGCTTTTTAAAATTGTTATTTATTTATTTATTTATTTATTTGAGACGGGGGGAGGGAATGAATGGGCACACCAGGACCTCTAGACACTGCAAAAGAACTTCAGACATATGCGCCACCCTGTGTATCTGGCTTACATGGTACCTGGAGAATTGAACCTGGGTCCTTAGGCTTTGCAGGCAAGTGCCTTAACCACTAAGCCATCTCTCCAGCCCATGCCTGGCTTTTTGTATGGGTGTTGGGAATCTGAATTCAGCTGCTCGTGCTTGAATAGCAAGCACTTTACAGACTGAACCATCTCCCCAGACCTGTGCTTGTTTGCATTTTTGCCTCTCCTTGTTGTGTCATTTTACATGCCTTCCTGATGAGTCATCTTCACTCAGATTTATCTTCTCCATGACTCATTAGTGGAGAACTAACTTGTTGCAGCTATAATGATTTAACAGCATTCTGTGTTAACTTGTAGCAGAAGACACTTGTGTCCATGATAAGATTCAGAGACAGTGGCACTAGGATACTGATTGGGAAAATGTAGTTTCGTTTTCTAGAGTCAAGAGTCATGATTTGTAGAATGAGGAAGGAATGGGAAAAGGGGGAAAGAGGAAGAAAAGTATGAATGAGAGAGAATGTATATGTGCTAGAGGGGTGGGAAATACTACAGGAAATGTTACAGATTGAATGCAGCTAAAGAAAGCTTCTTCTCCAGGCTGCTGCTGAGGATGAGGGAGGGGCAGGTCCCACTCCTTGGCCGCCTGGGAGCAGTGGTGGCCAAGCAGGAACTGCTGGGTGGAAAGTGGTGGTTGTGTGCAGCGAGGGCATTAACATTTCTGGCAATTTCTACAGAAACAAGTTAAAGTACCTGGCCTTCCTCTGAAAACAGATGAACACCAATCCTTCAATCACATCTTGTGGTGAACTATGCGAGGCATGCTGCCCCACAAGACCAAGGGTGGCCAGGCTGCCCTGGAATCACTCACGGTGTTGGGTGGGATGCCCCCACCCTATGACAGGAAAAAGCAGGTGGTGGTCTCTAGTACCCTCAAGGTTGTGTGGCTGAAGCCGACCAGAGTGTTGCCTTAGCTTGCCTACCTGCTCATGAGCCTGGCTGGGAGCACCAGGCAGTGACAGCCGCTCTGGAGGAGAAGCAGAAGGAGAAGGCCAAGTTCCACTTCTGGAAGATGAAGCAGCTCTCGAGGCCAAGGAAACAGGCAGAAAAGAATGTGGAGAAGAAAATTAACAAGCTCACAGAGGATCTCAAGACCCACGGACTCTTGATGTGAGCCCAGTAAAGACTGTTTATGTCAAAAAGAAAGAAAGAGGGCCTGAAGAAATGGCTTAGTGGTTAAGCGCATGCCTATGAAGTCTAAGGACCCCGGTTCGAGGCTTGATTCCCCGAGACCCACGTAAGTCAGATGCACAAGGTAATCCATGCATCTGGAGTTCATTTGCAGTGGCTGGAGGCCGTGGTGCGCCCATTCTCTCTCTATCTATCTGCCTCTTTCTCTGTCTGTCTGTCAGTTGCTCTCAAATAAATAAATAAATTTTTTAAGAAAGAAAGAAAGAGACAGAGGGAGGGAAGGAAGGAAGGAAGGAAGGAAGGAAGGAAGGAAGGAAGGAAGGAAGGAAGGAGAAGAGAGAGAGAAAAAGGAGGGAGGGAGGGAGATGGAGAATGCCAGGGAGATGACTCAGCAGGTGAGTACTTGCTGAATAAGCATGAAGACCTGACTTCTTTCTCAGACAACCAATTAAAAAGTTGGTCGTGGCCATGCATGCCTGTAACCCAGCTCTGACGGAAGCAGAAACAGTAGGATTGCTGGGGTTTGCCGGTCAGCCAGTCTCACTATAAAAAGCAGATCCAGGTTTAGTGGAAAACCCTACCTCAGAGAAACAAGGTGAAAGAGCAATACAGGAGGGCACCAACGTGTTCCTCTGTCTTCCACATATGTATGTCCTTGTACACACATCTATACACATATACATGCATACATACATACTGCATTCCACAAGACTTTATCATACACGGAAGGAAGGAAGGAAGGAAGGAAGGAAGGAAGGAAGGGAAGGGAGGAAGGGGAAGGAAGGAAGGGAGGGAGGGAGGGAGGCTGGGAGGGGGAAAGAAAGGGAAGGGAAGGGGAGGGAAGGGAAGGAAGACAGAAGGGAAGGGAGGAAGACAGAAGGAAAGAAAGAAAGAAGAAAGAGTAAGGAAGAAGGAAGGAAAGAAAAAGGAAGAAAGGAAGGAAGGAAGGGAAGAAAGAAAGAAAGAAAGAAAGAAAGAAAGAAAGAAAGAAAGAAAGAAAGAAAGAGAGGAGATGGGGGAAAAAAGGAGAAAGGATAGGAGCCATAAAAGTATATTCATCTGATATATAAACTAAGCAAGCTGAATAATTGGAGAAGAAAAGTAATAAGAAATAACCAGATATGCCGACCACTTTCAGTAGCTTCCTGGTCAAGATGAATGGACTTCCCACTGACTGTCTCTTGTAGGGGTCTCTGAAGGTGGCGAGGAGGGCTGCTAGTCTCA
The DNA here is from genome assembly GCA_036365145.1 of Orientallactaga sibirica. Taxonomy (NCBI): domain Eukaryota; kingdom Metazoa; phylum Chordata; class Mammalia; order Rodentia; family Dipodidae; genus Orientallactaga; species Orientallactaga sibirica. Next base: position 110,332,934 of record JAEOAD010000001.1, on the reverse strand, counting down.
GCAATTCAAACAAGTTGCCAGTACGTCCTTCCTGCCAAGAGGGATGTATGTGTGTCATTCCACTTTTTGCCATAATCCAAAGATCTATAACCACAAGCAAAACTGAGGTGAATTAAGCATTTGTAAGCGCATTTAACCAATAGCTTGGGTGGCCTTTAAGCTCAGCAGCATCCAGACACACGATGTCACAGAACTTGTCCCTCTCCATCTCTAAACTTCTTTCCTTTTCGACTTGCTTAATGTCCAGGTTGACTTCCCACGTGACTAGCCGATGCTCCAGGCTTGCCTCACACCGGCACCTATAGCTGAGGAAATGTGTCTTGCTTCAAGCCAAGCCAAGAAAGCCCCCCGCATGCAGCCTCCTGGCTGAGGGTCATTCATTGCCCCATCTCTGAACCATCTACCCTGGCCAAGGGCAGTGGGAAGTCGTGTTAACCCAATCAAATTGTGAGTGAATTTGGGGATTAAGGGGACAACAACACAAAAGGTTCTATTTCCCAATGGAGACAAAATGGACACTGCCCACTTTGAAGACAGAGAAGGAGGAGGAGAGCAGTGACGGAGGAGGAAGGAGGAGGAAGAGGTAAAGGAAAGACTACAGCTCCCACCACAGGAGAGATCCGTGGCATGGTGGGACAGCTTCTTGGCCAGTGCCTTCCTTGCTTCCCCTCCCCATTGTGACATCACTCTCACGAACTGACAGAATCTTCTCCATCACTGATATACAGATACCATGGTGGACATCCCTGAGCTCATCCGTGGTTCCACAAATCTTTAAACCAAGGGGCACACACAAATCCAGATGGATCTACTGAGGAGGCAAAGTTCTCCAAAATAAAACCCCTCAGATGTCTGAAGCCAGGGATAGCTTGGGCCTCTGCCAGGAATTCCTCACCAACCCTTGAGAGGACTCAAATGTCTTGCTTTATTTCCATCCTTGGCAAGGGGAAGACGTCGTCCCGGGATAACTATGAATGTGGCCAGACGCATTTGTAGATGATGGCATCATGTTGAAATAGAAGGTTTGACACCTCTGCTCCAAGCCCTGTCCGCCTCTGCCCATTCAGCAGGCAGAGCACATAGACTTTTCTATCTCCAGCTCCCAGCTCATTGCACAAAGACGATTTTTCTCATCAGCCTGTGAATAACTGCCCTTCCTGTCCCCAGATACACTAAACCTTTTTCCTGCCGTGAGATCCACCGGTGGCCTCGAGGGCTATTGTCCTCCATTCTCAGCTAAATTTTGAGCATCCGCTTGCCTCAGGATGAACCAATCGATATGACAAAAATGTTTATACACGAGGGCTTCTCAGTGTCCCCAGAGACATTTGGGGGTCAGTCAATGGCCTTCCTGTGAGGCTCACAGGAAGGTGTGATGGGACAGCAGCAGTGGTTGGCATCACCGTGAACAGTGAGGTTACAAAACCAACCAGAGGGACCACCTGGATCACCAGAGGCAGCTGGCATGCATCTGTGAGCATCAGGACGCACCCCTGCAGTTCCCAGCCTCTCAGGGCACAAGTGGCCATGGTTGCAGCAGGCTGGCTCCTCTTCTTGACAGCACAGGAGTAGAAAATGACAAGAGGAAGGCTTCTCTGGGCTTCTGGACCAGGGGGACAAGTATGAGTGGTTCTGCAACAAACCCTTTCCCCAGTACTCCAGAGGCAGAATTAAACTCAGGTGACTACTAAAGCCAGTTTTGGGGGATAGGGAGATGGCTCAGTGGATAAATGCACTTGCTTGCAAAGCCTGCCAGCCTGGGCTTCAATATCCAAGCCACCCAGTAAGCTAGCTACAAAAAGTGGTACAAGCATCTGGTGTTCATTTGCAGTGGCGAGAGGCCTTGGAGCCTGTTCTCTCTCTTTAGCTGCCTCTTTCTCGCCTATCTTTCTCTCTCTGAAAGAAATCAATAAATAAAATATTCTTTTAAAAAAAGAATCACTCTTGGTTGGTTCCCTTGCTGCTGGCTTGGGGCAGCCTGAACCCTGTGAGCTTGCTGCAGAAGCAGGCCTCTTGCTCTACCTTCCGGAAGGGCTCCTGGGTCACCATTCCTGGATCCCCTGCTCTGGAGGATATGCTCAGAGTGAGTAGGCCAGATCACCCTGTTCCCCCCCACACACACACACACACTCCAGCTCCCTGATTCTGGTCATTTCCCCGGCTGCCAGCTTGGGGCTGGCATAAAAACAGAATCATAGATCAATGGAACAGAATTGAAGATCCGGACCTTAGGTGAAGGAACTACAGCTACTTGATCTTTGACAAAGGTGCCATTAAAGTCGATTGGAGAAAAGACAGCATCTTCAACAAATGGTGTTGGACAAACTGGATGACCATATGTAGAAAAATAAAACTAGACCCACTCATCTCACCCTACCCAAAAATCAAGTCCAGGGGCTGGAGAGATGGCTTAGTGGTTAAGCGCTTGCCTGTGAAGCCTAAGGACCCCAGTTCAAGGCTTGATTCCCCAGGACCCACGTAAGCCAGATGCACAAGGAGGCACATGCATCTGGAGTTCATTTGCAGTCGCTGGAGGCCCTGGCATGCGCATTCTCACTTCCTCTCTCTCTCTCTCTCTCTCTCTCTCTCTCTCTCTCTCTTTTGCCTGTTTCTGTATCTCTCTCTCAAATAAAAAAAAAATATATTTTTTTAAAAAAATCAAGTCCAAATGGATTAAAGACCTAAAACATTTCTCCTCCTTGAAGAAAAAATAGGAGGAACTCTCTATGATATAGACATGGGGAAAGACTTCCTGAACAAAACCCCAGTAGCCCAGGAAATTAAACAATCACTCAACCAATGGGACTCATGCAACTAAAAAGCTTTTGCACAAACATACCATAAGCAGAGCCAATAAATTATCCACTGAATGGGAGAAGCCTAATATCTATAATCTACAAAGAACTCAAAAAACTAAATTTAAAAAATCAAACAAACAACTCACTCCAAAAACGGGGCAGATAACTGAATAGGGAGTTCTCAGAGGAAGAACTACAAATGGCTAACACACATTTAAGAAAATGTTCAACATCCCTAACCATTAGGGAAATGCAAATTAAAACAACCATGAGATTACTCCTTACTCCAGTAAGGATGGCAATCATTAAAAAATCTAACAATAGCCGATGTTGGTGAGGATGTGGGGAAGAGGAACAATCATCCACTGTTGACGGGGAATGGAAACTTGTACAACCACTGTAAAAATCAATATGGAGATTCCTGGAAAGGATGAATATAGAGCTTCCAACAGACCCAGTTATTCCCTTACTGGGCATTTATTCTAAATGCTCCATGCTTCACTACAGAGATATTTGCTCAACCATGTTTTAGCTACTCAATTCATTATAGGTACAAAGTGGAATCAACCCAGGTGCCCATCATTGGATGGATGATGGATGGATAATGAAGTCGGGGTACATTTACACAATGGAATTCTACTCAGTAGTAAGAAAAAACAATACGATGAAATTTGGAGAAAAATGGACAGACTTGGAACAGATCATACACATCGAACTCACATAATCACAGAAAGACAAATGCCACATGGTGTCACTTATCTGCAGGTCCTAACCTGGACCTGCTCAAGTTGCAAACATACCTGACAGGCAACTCAAGGCCCAGACAAGAGGAATGGAAGGGTTTGGGGGGAGGGGAATAAGAGGAGGGAAAACAAAGACAAAACTAAGTCCAAAATGAGCTGGTACCATAGAAACCTTCATCCTTGAAGACAGACTAGAAGATATAACCCTCGACAGGAGTAAGGGGGAGCACCTGGAAAGAAGGGGCCTGGAGAGGGTGGGATGAAGCCTATGCTTAAAAGGATTTTTTTTTTTTTTTGTCTCTGGCCTGTAACTTCCCAGTACCAGAAATTGGTTTCTACCCACATTGAGCTGTTGATCAGAGAGACCTTCAAGATCCCCAAATCAAGACAGCTTTCTGCCAAAGGACTTGATTACCCACCTGAGGCAAAAGCTAAGATGCTATTGCTGAAGACACCATATGCTGCCCACACAGAGCATGAGAGACCTGGCTGGAATTCAGAAGAAAGCCAGTCCCCAGACAGTTAGCCTGTCTAGTGCTGGAAAGCGCTACATAAGCTGCTGAGAGAAAGTGGCCAACAATGGTTGGAGCAACCAGAGGTCTAAGTACTCAGAAGCAAACACCCTGACAGGATGTACATGCCAGTGCAACAGTGGCACACAGCCTCAGTGGGTAACCAATAGCTTTCTGATGGGCTAAGATATCCACTCAGTGGAAAGGAACCCATGTCTGGAATTGGGAACCAGATCAGAATCCTATGGAAACAAAGATTACACTCTCACTAGTCTTTGGCTAAAAGAGGAGTTACATACATCAAATTTTCCCTAAATTAATGATGCTTATCCCATTTAAACTATGCTGACTTCACTCTCTGTTGGAGAATCTGGTCTTCTTTTTCAGAAGGTAGCAAGACTAGAGGAGATAAACTACCCTTCCCACTTCAGCAAAGCTGAAACCACAGAGGAATTGGGGAGATGAGCAAGAGTGCTGCTTCCATGCTGAACCTGATAATCAGCACCAGGGTGTAGGAGTCAGACCCTGAGGATACTCAACACCTACCATAGCAGAGATCCAGAGGCTCCTAAGAGCTCATCGCTGAAGTAGACTTAAAACTCACCGAGCACGGCTCAGGGAATTTTGTGGAAGTAGGGGCAGAAAGAATGTAAGAGCCACAGGTTGAGACATCATGTGCAGAGGCATTCCCCGACCCCCCCACACACATAACTGACTGTTGCTCCCACAAAGCATAAACCACAACCCCATGAGGAATACCTGCAGTCCCAGTGAGGAGGGTCCCCAGTGGAATGGAGGCAGGGACAAGGAAAAAGAGAGTATCAACACATGATGCGTCCATACAAAATACATTGTTAATAATAATAGAAAAAAAGAGTCATTCTTGGGCCAATCATCACCTAGGAGAACTTGCAGAAGAATGCTGCTCTTGTCTAGCTGGAGAGATGGCTTAGCAGTTACAGCACTTGCCTACAAAGCCAAAGGACCCAGGTTCAATTCCTCAGGACCAACGTAAGCCAGATACACAAGGTGGCACATGTATCTGGAGATCATTTGCAGGGCTAGAGGCCCTGGCATACCCATTCTCTCTCCCTCTCTCTCAACCTGTCTCTCTCTCTCTCTTTCTCTCTCTTTCTCTCTCTCAAATAAATAAATAAATATTTTTTTAAAAAAAGAAAGTTGCTCTTGTCCATTATAACACCCAAAACCACACGCTCCCCAGATAGACCCTTCCAGCCACACCACCTCCATCCCAGCACCAAACATCAACCTTGTATGTTCCCCCAGACCAGTTCCGCATGGCCACATCTCTGCTTCTCCCCACTCCAGAGCCTCATCCTTTTTGTATGTCTCTCTGAAACCTTGATTGGTCTTTCATGACAAAATGCAAATCCATCATCCTATCCCAGTTGTACCCAGTGGCCTCTTCCTGCCCAAAGTCAAGAATCATGACCAGTTTCTAAGATGTCAGGAAAATGTTCCTTCTCAGGAACACATGTCTTTCCGCTGGCAAGGAGGTGGACCCAACTGCAAGCAAGACAGAGCCACCCCTTTGATTAGGAGAGCAGTGTAATGCAGAGCATTTCTGGGTGTGAAAAACACGTGTGTATGTTGTTCCAGACCATAAGAACCAGGAAGTAACTTATGTGTCCATCAGTAGGGAACTGGTCCATATAATGGAACACAATGTGAGGATCTAGAGAAATAACAACCAACAGGGAATATGTCACCCATGGTGAGGGTGCACCAGGGGCAGGCATGGGCAGGAGGGGGCAAGCAGAGTTTAGCTGAGTCTTTGAATGCTCTACTTTGCTCTTTTAATATTTTATTTTTATTTGTTTATTTGAGAAAGAGAGATACAGGAATAGGCAGGGAGAGAGAAAGAATGGGTGTGCCAGGGCCACCAACCACTGCAAACGAACTCCAGATGTGTGCACCCCCTTGTGCATCTGGCTTACATGGGTCCTGGGGAATCGAACTTGGGTCCTTTGGCTTTGCAGGCAAGTGCCTTAACTGCCAAGCCATCTCTCCACTCCATAATTTGCTTTAAAAAAAAAAAGCATGCATTCATCAATATCTGACCATCTTTTGATGCTCTCTGCTGACTCCCATCTCTTGCTTCAGTCACAGAGGCCCCACCGTTAGCCTTTATCTTTTCTCCTTGGTTATACAGTTTCCTTGGAGATGGAAGACAGCAGTTGCACTTCTTTGGGAAAGACTTCCCTTTCACTTTCCCCCAGGAGCATCCTCCCAAGCTCCCGCCACTCTCTGTAACACTTCAGCAGCATCTCCATCACTACCACCAGCCTGGAAACCCATGAAGCCAGGGGAAGTTTTCATGACCCCTGGTGATACCCTACAATGTCTCAAATGTCCTTCCCTTGGCAAGGGGGGGTGGACCCAACTGCAGGAGAGCCAGAGCCATTCCTTTAATTAGGAGAGCAGTTTAACGCAGAGCAAAGCCCAAGCAGTCGTAGCAGACGGTGACATGCCTAGAGTCTCACGGAGGACAGGTGTTAGTGACACTAGAGCCCAAAAGTGATCAGCTCTGGTGGGTTTCCATTTTTGTTAAGAGACAGGCATGGAAGGAAGAAGAAGAAGAGGAAGTGAATGGAGGCTCGGTGGCCTCCCAGCATGAGCCAGTGAGTCTCAGAAGGAAGCAGTCCATACAAGGAAGTATACTTGACCTTCCCTGAGAGCAGCCCCACCCAGAGAAGCTGGCATTTTTTGATTCTTATGTGTAATCACAACTGGGAAAACATTTCATGTTGTTCATGTCAGCCCCACTCCATCCGATCTTCACATGCTTCCCAACACACCCTTCCTCCAGTGGCTCATGCCAGAGGCCACCACATAGCCAAGAAGTCATCGCTTCCTCTGAATGTGGCCATTCTGTTGCTGCTTTCCTCTCCCCTGCCTGCTCCCTGCTCAACCCCACTGGGATTCCAAGGTCTGCCACCAGCTGTGTTTTTTGAACACACACCTCAGAGACTTCCAAGCCTCTGGGGGTAGACCACTGTTCAACCACCTCAGAATATAGATCATTAAAACTGTGTACATGATGATGGGCCACCAGGGAGCCCAAAGATGCTACTATAATTTGAATTTGAACTCTGAAATGGATTGTGCAGGGTATAGAAAGTGGAAGGCAGATTAGCACAACTTCAGAAATTAATTGTTTTTTTTTTTTTTAACTTGTGAAAAGTATTTACTTTTCTGTTTTCCATAGGGCTTCTTGGTTAGGATGAAAGTCTCCTCCCCACCTATGGGGACCACCATGGAAGAAGAGGCAATTAACTGTCTGTGCCTGAGTGTGCTAAAGGCAGATGTGTCAGGAGCCAAAAGAAAACTCTAATTGATCGTCACCTTTCCTTAGTATGTTTTAGAGTCTGCATGGTCCCGGGAAGCTCGTCTGCCTCATTCTGAATTTGGAGTAAGCCAATGGACTTGTGAAATATATTTATTTATGAACTCTGGACTTTCCTAGTCCAGCCTAATTCAACTTCTCTCATTTTCCTGAAAAGGAAGCAGAGTCATACAGAGAAATAATCTACCCCAATCACACAGCATGCCAATGGCAGGGCCTTTCCTCTGGTTTGAGGCAGTGCTTTCCAGTACAGCACTTGGACATACTGAAGCCTATTTTCACGATGGCTTCCCTTGCCTACACATTTTCCATAGGCCCAAGTTTGGCTCCACATGGACAGCCACCTCCTTCCAGAGCTGCCTTTGCCACCACCATTCTCTCAAGTGTACCAAAGCTGCTCACTTGATAGCATGGGCTAAAGATAATCCCAAATAATTTTTAATTAAAGATCATCATTTAAAATGTATAATTTTGTAAGTCTAACAGCGACTAACTACATTAGGGATTTTGGTGACACTTGTCACAATTAAGTGTTTTCAGTGTTGTGCCAATTAAGGGTTAACAGGCTGCAAATATCGTCTTTGCACATTTTTGCTTAATGAATTCGTAGTGGGAAACTATTCTCATTAGGTTAATTTGTCAACACAATCAAGTTACATCACCAGGATTTTTCTTGGTGCTCACAATGTGACTGCCTTTGTGCGATGGTGTACGCTTTTGGGTTTGATAGCTGTTGTTGCGATGGAATATCATCGTTCCATGTGAAAGGAAGGAAGGGAGAGAGAGTCTGCAGGTCTTGGTGCACATTCTCCCCTTTCAGATATTGGCATGTTTGTGTCGTTTTATGGTGCTCTCTGGGGCTTTCTGTCTGTATTTCCCTAGTAGGTTGTCATGCCAGAGAGAAAAACACACATCTGTGTACTGGCAGAGGGAGGGCCTCAGCCCCTAAGATGGGCTTGATGACCGCCGGGAAAACTCCGCTGCTCCCCAAACACACTCACCCAGAGAGGACAGCACTGGAAAAACACCCAGCTTCCTCTGAGTGCCTGACTATGGTCCTGGCAGAAGAGCAAAAGCACTTTCTCCCTCCAAGACTGTCTACACAGTAATTAGTTTATTTAGTAAGGGAATAAATAGCCAATCATATTGTCAAACCTAGGGTAAGAAATATCTCACACTCAGATTTGGGGTGCCATGTTGTTCCAAAGCAAGTGTCCATATTATTTTCAGTGCAAATAGAAATAACCTCCAGGATGGCTTAGCAGTTAAGGTGTTTGTCTGTGAAGCCAAAGAATCCAGGTTCAATTCCCCAAGACCCACGTAAGCCAGATGCATAAGGTAGTGCATGTGTCTGGTTTTGTTTGCAGTGGATGGAGGCCCTGGCATGCCCATTCTCTCTCTTTCTTTTTTTCTCTCTGTCCCTCTCTCTCTCTCTGACTCTCATAAATAAATAAATAAATAAAACTTTTTTTTAAAAGTAAAAACGAAATAACCTCCAGGCCCAGTGGTGAGGAATTAACTATGGGAAAGCCACCTATGTGAGAAACAAGAACGTGTCCTTCAAATGATGGCAGGGTTAAGTTTTTCTGATGCACAAAGCTGAACATGGGAGGCTATAGACTTCAACACTAAATGAGGCATCTATCACACTCTGCAAATTTCAGGGAACCATACAGAAGAGGGGACAGAAAGAATGCAAGAGCCACAGGGTGGGAAGGAGTGCCCTGGAGACACTGTCCTCCTGACATGAACCCCTATCCCCACAAGCCCTGCACTGTTCTGAGCCCATCAACATTGGACTAGGATCATAGAGAAGGACAAATTAATGAGACAACAGATCCGAGGAAGGACTTCATAGAAAGAGGAGAGTCTGGTGGAATGCAGGTGGGGAGGGAGTGGACAAAAAAGATTAACAGGGTGGGAGGGTGAACAAATTGTATTTTGTTCATACATGAAAGTTCTCAGTGTAAAAAGAATGAAAGTAGGCCTGGAGAGATGTCTTAGCAGGTAAGGCGCTTGCCTGTGAAGCCTAAGGACCAAGGTTCAATTCCCCAGTCCTCATGTAAGCCAGATGCACAAGGTGGTGCATGCGTCAGGAGTTCTTCTGCAGCGGCTAGCCCATTGTCTCTCTATCTCCCCTTCTCCCTCTCTCTCAAATAACTATCAATATTTAAAATAAAAAAAAAAAACTATGCAAGCAAAAAAAATTTACTGATGTGGAAACGTGTCCACAGAGTGCCAATAACCTACAAAAACTCATGATAAAACACAACGTATGCGTTGATGAAATGCATTTTTTAAATGTATGCTGTGTTTGCACCCAAGCAGACAATTCTGAAAGCACATACTCAACTCGGATGGCAGGGAGAGGCATCTAGGTAGTTTTCATTTTCCTCTTTGTCTTTTCTCCATATTGTCTGATTCTTTGTGATAAGTGCTTCTGACTTTGGCCATCACTGTGGGCGGAAGAATCCATTCGCTAGGTGCTCAGACTCAAACGCAGAAACAAAGCGGAATCACCCCTGTTTCTTTCACCTCTGAAAATTATTCTGACTGATGGCTTTCCTACCCACAATGACAAGTTAGGGTGGGAGCGACCTGGCCTGGGTTTGCATTTGGTTTTTATTTCACTGAGTAGCCTTTTCCGAAGGTCATAGGCCCGCCACAAACAGTGACAGCGGGGAAGTTGGAAAGCTCTGCGCCTGCGTGTTTCTCACTCCGTTCATAACACAGGCGTGGAGTCAGCACTCCCCACGCGGGCCGCTCCTGCTGCGGGTTACAGCGAGAAGATGAGCCGGGCAGGTCTGCCTCCAAGAAGCCCGGACTCATCCGAGGGCCCCTAAGCTCAGAAAGAATTTCTGGAAGTGTGGAAGAGCAGAGTGAGTCATCCCACAGAGACCAGGCTAATGTGACAGGGACATGATGGAAGGCTTTCAAGGACCAAGGAGGTATCTGAAACACAAAAGGCCGAGCAAAGCGCAGCCCGAAGGGGAACACACTGTCCTCTGCTAAGGGTGTAGATGGTGACAGTTCCAGCTACAGGGATGACCCAAGTGCTGCTGAATGGGAGCTGAGGGCTGCCCAGGAGCCTGTTCCAACCCACAACTGGGGAAGCTGGCTGGCAGTGGGCCTAGGTTGACTGCAGATGCAGGACTTCTGAGATGCAGGGCAGGAATTTGTCCTCACTCCAAGACAGATTTTTTAAAAATATTTATTTATTTATTTATTTATTTATTTATTTATTTATTTATTTGAGGGGGGGGAGTAGATAGAGGGAGAGAATGGGCATGCCAGGGCCTCTAACCACTGCACATGAACTCCAGATGCATACGCCCCCTTGTGCATCTGGCTTTACGTGGGTGCTGGGAAATCAAACCTGGGTCCTTTGGCTTTGCTGGCAAGTGCCTTAACCACCACTGAGCCATCTCTCCAGTCCTGGACAGATTTTTTTTGTTGTTGTTGTTCTCACAGAGATCCTGATATTTGGCTCCACACTCTGTGTATCTCTTCCTCATAAAAGCAAAGTACGGGGGCGGGGGGAGCAGAACATTCAAACTTCCCAGCTTCTGTACTTAATAAACATGAAGTCTGCCACATAAACTGGCCAGTGACAAGGTGGGGCCTCTTCACCTGCGAGTATCCCATGGTTTGCAAAGTTGGCCTATTTAGTTCACAGTTTGGGAGAGCAGAGAAGTTGGTGGCTGATTGCCCAAGAAGACCAGGCAACCCCTGAGTTACCAACACCCAACGATAAGAATCTTCTGCTGTCCCCAGAATGGGAGATGTCATTTTAAGTGCTGTGATGGCTTTTGACCCTGTATAGACATCTGCCACATGTATCGCTGACCTAATTCAGTTTAATTTGATGCTGTCATAAATCTAAGTGTTCGGAAGTCATCCCATTGTTATAGCTGAGGACACCAAGGCTAACAGCTAAGACAGTCGCTTTGGATGGAAGCAAGATTTGAACTCATACCCTCTAACACCAAAGTCACAGTAAGGCCTCACAGGTTCCCAACCCTTCAGGCAGGCCTGGACTCCTTTAAGAAATCAGGGTGGAGGGGAACAATGGTACCAACAATTTAGGTATCCATAAAACGTTTCAACTTAATAAAATTAATTAATTGATTAATTGATTTTTAAAAAGAAAGAAATTAAGGAGCGGAGTCATGCTCAAATGATCTGCCTGGAAACACTACTCCACTGGGCTGACGGGTTCTGGAAGTTCCATGGGCCATGATACACAGCTAGAACCATGTTTCAAAATTGCAATGGCCACTCAGCATGTATACAATAGTGTGTTCACATGTGTGAGCCCCCACGTGCACACATGCAGAGGCCAAAGGACAATATCAGGTGCCCTCTTCCACCTATCTTCCACGGTGCTTCCTCTGAGGCAGTCTCTCCCTGAACCTGGAGCCGCTGGGCTTTTGGTCACACTAACTAGTGAGCCCCAGAAATCCTCCAGTCTCGGTTCTCCACAGGACTGGGGGTTCAGGTGCATGAGGCCACATTGAGCTTTTCATGGGGGTGTTGGCGGGGGGGGGATCTCAGCCCTCTCAGGCCCCCTCAAGGCTTCAGGCCTTCACAGCAGGTGTTCTCACCCCCTGAGTCATCCCCCCCAGCCCCAACCTCAATATATACTTTTTTTTAAAGAGGATGGAATGGAATGGAAATAAACTAGATGATTGCAAGCAGCAGGAGCAAGTACTGTTCGGGGAAATTTTATTTCAGCTTTTCACATGTGCAGAGCCATGCAGGATAGTTGGTCTTCAAGTTCCAGCCTGGTCCAGAACTCCAGCCCAACCTTTGCTCAACAGTCCTATGCTCTGATGTGGGGCCACATTCCCCAGAGCAAAGGTCACCTCGTCCAGTGCTTCCTGGCCATGTGCTATGCATCTGCCCAGTACACAGGTGACGGCGTCTGCATGCCCATGTGCCAGCTACTGTCCAGTTGGCCACACTCTTTACTGTTTTCACCAATTTTCCCTGGACTGTTCTGGTCACTGCAGACTGGACCCTTCAAATGTCATCTGGTTTGCCTGTTTTGCTGGCTGGGTTTGGCCCAAGGCCGGAGGGTCTCTTTTAGGGATAATAAAACCATTTGTGCCGCTATCTTTTGGCTTCAGCATGACATTTCTGATACAGGCCTATACCGTCCCAGGACCACAGCTCCTGCCTATACCTCGCCAATCAGCTTCAGCCATCAGTGGGCTCCTGCAGTGCTCCTGCTTATCATATTCCTTCTGCCCTAAGGTCACAGCTGCCACTAGTCTATGAGTGTTTCCACAGCCATTGTCTGTCTCTCTGTGTCCCCCTCACCCAGCTGAACCTGAAGTGAAAGGTCTCCATTTCTGGGAATTTTGCTTCCCTCAGGGAATCAGAGCCACTTCTGGCCCAGCATGAGCACGTGTGACTGTGGGGCTGTGCATGCAGGTGGGTGTGGTTTGGGTAATGCAGGAGAAGGAGACGGGAATGATGGTCACATCAGGGAGGCCAGGAAAGAGAATTTGGAGTGAAGAGCTCAGGGCTAGGAGTCCGGCCCCATGTGACATCCCCAGTCCCAGTCTCATACACCAGTGTGCAGGCATTGAACTCCACCTGCCCTGGGATCCAGCAAGTACGAACAGTCTCAGATCTTGTTGTGAAGTGGATATATTTACATATTCCAAGACTTATGTCTAATATTGTAGATATTTATAATCTACCAGAATATCTAAATGACACCTACAGTTTGCTTCCAGGAATTAACTCTACCCCCTCAGCTTCTGTGGATCAAGCTTCTTTCGTGCCATGGTGGCCGCTTTAATTTTGTGTTAAAAGACCACATTATATTGCACGTGCCTCTCTAATACCTCAATTATGAGTCGCTGTCTCCCCTGGAGTATTTTATACCTAACTCACAAACTGACTGCCTTGCCAAACCCTCAAGTACACACTGTCTGGCCCCAGGGGTAAATCTTGAAGATGCTCATGAGGAGACCACAAGCAACATGGCTCCTGGGGAGGCAGAGGGTCCCTCCCCAGCCCACCTCTACTGAAGGGAGCAGAGATCCAAGAGTAAAATGTGCAGACTCAGATCCTATGGGGATTGGGGGTTCTCTGTACCCTTCCCCTGAGAGTCTTCAGAATATCTGACCACACTGGCAGCGAGGCTTTCTATCAAATGACAGTGTCACCCCAACCCATCTAGCACCTGGGAAGAGCGAGGCTGGTGTCATGATAGACGTGCTTCTTTGGCAACAGGGACGGTATGTCCCCTAGCCTGGTGTGAGCCAGGACCTCAGTCTTCTGTGGTAGTCCCAGCCTGGGCCTGGCCTGGCAGCACATGGAACCAGGAAGGTAAGTGGCCCTTTGGCCTCGGGAGTATCTGAATTGAAAGCCTGCGTCTGCCATCTCTCAGCCACAGGACACTGGCCCACCCTCGCACCTCAGCGACTAACTGTGTCCCCTTCTAAGAAACCAGCGTAATAGCTACGGCCAAGGGTCGCCATGCGGATTCAATAAACCCTTAGTTCCCAGTAGACACTCAGTAAATACTTATTCTAGAGTGTTGGAGAGTATGGATGCTGGAGCAAATGCCACTCAGGAGCCCTGGGACTTGGGAGGTTGAATTCCTCCTGCTGTGCCTCTGTGTTCTCATCCATTAAATGGGCAAAATCAGTATCTACCTCCCAAACTCCCATGAGGGCCTGAAGGAATAACTTAATTAAATGAAACAAGTGATTAAAGAAATGACTTAGAGGAATAATACACTTATTTAAACTTCACCCTGGTGTGTGTGTGGTGTGTGTATATGGTATGTGCACATGTGTGTGCAGATGCATGTGCACATTTGAGAGTCGAATGCTGAGCGTCCTCTCTGACTATTTCCCATCATTTCCTTGAGACAGAGTCTGTCACGAAACCTGGAGCTGCCATTTTCAGCCAGACTGGCTGACCAGCAGTTCCAGTGATTCCCCTGTCTCCACTCCCCTCAGCACTGGGGTTACAGGAGTGTGTGTGTGTGTGTGTGTGTGTGTGTGTGTACAAGCCTGGCTCTTTTATGCAGCTGCTAGGACTTGAACTCAGGTCCTCAGGCCCGTGCAGCAAGTGCTTTTGCCTGCTAAGCCATCTCCCCAGGCCCTATTTTAACTTCTTTTAGACTCACTGGCTTACAAAATGTTGCAAAGGTAGAATAAAAAAAAAAAATTTCCATCTACCCTCCCAAATTCCGGTGTCCCCACATGTGAACACCTTATCGTCTTTTTTTATATCCCTCCAATTTTCCCTGGCGTGTACAAACACTATGTGTATCAATGTAATTATTTCTGAAATATGTGAGAAGATAGATCCATCCTTCTCTTTTACCCATCAATATTTTAAAATATCTTTCCTCAAACCAAGGATACTCTCATCCGTAACCACAGAGCAATTGTCAAAATCAGGAGATTGATACTGACATAGCACCCTCCGATCTAACTCCTATCCACCAACTGTGCCACAGATGTTCCTGTCCTGGCCCAGAATGCAATCTAGGAGGGCACGATCAATTTCTTTGCCAGGTCCATTTGGTCTCCCTGAATCTGGAACAATCTTCCTCAGTTTCCCTTGTCTTTCATGGGCTTGACCTGTTTTGGAGACAAAATGGTAATGGTGTAGACTGTTCCTCTGGTGAGTGACTGATGCGTTCTCACGAGGACTTTGCTTATGCACTTTCAGCAGAAGACCAGACTGTCTTCTCTCAGCCTCCCATGGGCACGGGCACCAGGTTGGTCTATTCCTGTCACTGCTAACACTGACCTTGATCTTAGAACCTATGGTATTCATTAGGTTTCTTTATCATAAAGTTAACATTCCTGTCTATCATTAATAAGTATCTTGTGGAGAGAGACTTTGAAATAATGGAAATATCCCATTTCTCACCATCATTTCATGATCCACCGATGACTCTTGCCTGAAACAATTATTACTGCTAAGCATGCCAAACAGGAAATTTTTTTTTTTTTTTTTTTTTTTGGTTTTTCGAGGTAGGGTCTCACTCTGGCCGAGGCTGACCTGGAATTCACTCTGTAGTCTCAGGGTGGCCTTGAACTCACGGCGATCCTCCTACCTCTGCCTCCCGAGTGCTGGGATTAAAGGTGTGCACCACCACGCCCGGCTAGGAATCTTTAATTCTGTTCTTTCTTTGCCAATTATTTGAGTACTGTAATAACCCCCTGCCATTTATTGCCATACTTCAGGAAATTCTAAGCATTTTATGCCCATTGTCTCATTTAATTCTCACAATGATCCTATGAAATAAGTCCCATCATTTTAAATGAGGACACTGGTGCTTTGGAGAGCTTAATGTGATTTGGAATCAACACTACAATGTGGAAGAATGAGGATTTGATGGACCATCATTGCCTCCTTGATCCCAGTCACTTTCATCTGGAAGATACAGACCAGACATGGTGGTGCTCTTCTGCAATGACAGCCCGCACAAGACTGAGGCAGGAAGATCTTGAGCCTGACGAAAGATGGGGCTGCACAATGGCACTCTGTCTCGAAAAGAAAGATCATGTAGAAACTTCAAAAGGCACTACTAGCTCCCCAGCTATGGTAGGAGTACATGATGCCCCATCTTAATAACAAGACCCTCAAAGCTCTGCATAGCCCAGCCCAGAATATGGTAACAAATCAGTGCTCAAAGATCTCCAGGGGTGCCCCTGACAGCCTAGACTCTCAGGATTCAGAGGTCTCCACCAGCCCCCTCCACTGACAGGTGGACACTAAGAGAGGGTGCGTGGCCGGGCGCGGTGGCACACACCTTTAATCCCAGCACTCAGGACAGGAGGCAGAGATAGAAGGATCACTATGAGTTCAAGGCCACCCTGAGACTACACAGTGAATTCCAAGTCAGCCTGAGCTAGAGTGAAACCTTACCTTGAAAAACCAAAAGAAAAAAAAAGAGAGAGAGAGAGAGACTTGTCTAGGATGGCACAACAGGGTCACAGGAGCCAGCAACATAGCAACATTGTCAAAACTGGAGCAGGGACTCGAGATGTCTCAGTGGTCACAGTGCTTGCCTGCAAAGCCTAAGGACCCGAGTTCGATTCCCCAGTATCCACATAAAGCCAGATGCACTACATGGTGCATGCATCTGGAGCTCATTTGCAGTAGCAGGAAGCCCTAATATGCCCGTTATCTCTCTTTCTCCTTCCCTCTCTCTCTCTAATAAATAAAATTAAAAACTAGACCAGAGGCAACATAGATGCCAACACTGGCTCTGCAGCAACCCAAGACCACGGCACTGAGCCAGAGGAACTGCCAGTGTCCGCATCATCAGCTTCCCGGGTCTGGCCCAGGTTCTGTCCATCAAGGAACCAGGTACTTGCTCATTCCTCTGCCTGCCTGTGCCCTCCCTCCACCCAGCCATCAGGTCAGGGAACAGTATAGATCCAGTTCCTATCCACATCTGACCAAAGGAGACCAGTTTGGCCTAAGTTAGGTTCTAATGCTTTATCATTTGACCTATATTTGCTTGTGTATGTGTGTGTGGTGTGCATGCATGTATACATGTGTGTTCAGGGGTGTGTGGACACGTGTGTGCAGGTGTTCATGCCCATATGTATGCATAAATATATGTGAAAAAGACAGATGTCAATGTCAGGTACTTTCCTCAATGAGTCTCCATCTGATTCTCTGAGAAAGGGGCTCTCACTGAACCCAGAGCTCACTGATTTGAGCAGACCAACCAGACAGTAAGCCCCCGGGATCCATTGACTCTGCTTACCAGTGCTGGGATGACAGACATGCACCTTCACCTTCAGCATTTTATGTGGGTTCTGGGATCTGAACTAAGGCCCTCATGCTTGCACAGTAAGCATTTCTGCCTGCTGTGTCATCTCCCAGCCCTGATTTGAGCTATTTGGGGGTATGCCCATCCATGACATGAAACATATCCAAATGGTTATGCAACCTCCCCACCATTCACCTCTACAACTTTGTCGTGACCCTAAACTGGAGTCTTGCACCCTTTAAAGAATACCTTCCTTCCTTCTACTCCCCCAGGCCCTGGTAACTTCCACTCTACTTTCTGTTAACTACTCAAGGTACTTTGTGTAGATGGAATCAGTCTTTGCTCTTTTTAAAATATCTTTATTTATTGATTTGATAGAGAACGAGGCAGAGAGAGGGTGGGGAGAGAATGGGTGCATCAGGGCCTACAGCCACTACAAACGAACTCCAAACACATGCACCATCTTGTGCATCTGGCAACATGGGTCCTGGGGGATCAAATCTGGGTCCTTTGGCTGTGCAGGTGAACGCCTTAACCTCTAAAACATCTCTCCAGCTCCCAGTCTTTGCTCTTTTGTGTCCGGCTCATGTCACTGAGCATCATGACTAAAGTTCATTCATGTTGTACTATGTACCGGGCTTGTACTTCTTTTTAAGCTAACTCATATTTCCATGTAGGTACACAGCACTTTCTGTTTATCCATTCACTTCTTCATGGGCATATGGGCTGTGTCTACCTGCATGATGCTACCATAAATCTATTCGAGTCCCTGCTTTTAGTTGTTGACATATATCCCCAGGAGTGAATGGCTGGATCAGGTAATCGTTCTGTTCAATTGTTTTTTTTCCTTTTAGTGAGGAACTGTCATGCTGTTTTTCAAGAATCAAATGGAGCCAGGCGTGGTGGCGCACGCCTTTAATCCCAGCACTTGGGAGGCAGAGGTAGGAGGATCACTGTGAGTTCAAGGCCACCCTGAGACTACATAGTTAATTCCAGGTCAGCCTAGACCAGAGTGAAACCCTACCTCAAAAAACCAAAAAATAAAATAAAATAAAATAAAAGAATCAAATGGTTGCTAGCCCAGTAATACTCCTCTTCTACCCCACCCCTGGCCCCGCGTCTATTCTCTGTTCAATTTCAGCACCATAGAATGGATAAAAATAATAAGCCTTAGCCATGGCCCCCAGGGATCGAGGGAGCCACCGAAAGTATCACTACCCAAAGCCAAGTAAGCATCCCCACTGGCTGACATGTAGGGGCTGAACTTGAACTCTCAGCAAAGGCCAGGGGTGACCTCTGCCAGGCAAGGAAAGATCCTTCCCCACCCAAGATGCCCACAGATGTGGCCTCCCACCTGTGCAGACCTGGGGACAAGGGGAAAGCACCCGGAGGCCCAGATCCACAAAGATGCAAGTGGCCTCTCTGCCCCTCTGTCTAATAATGATCTAGTGACACCACAGCCCTGGGGACTGGGGACTTGTTTGTTCGAGCTGACATGGCTATTATTACTCTTTAGGTCGTTAGGAAAATCATTTGCAGTGTTCATTAACAAGAATCACCTTATGGACTACTAAATAGTAGCTCTGTCTTAGCTAATGAGCCCCGATTTAGTGTAATACTTCACAAATTTTATAGCACACCTTTAAATATATCCATTGAGACTCAAAAAGGAAACAAACAGGATGGTACCTGGAGCAGGACCATGGTTAGAACTGAGGAAGTCGGACGCTTCTCCAGCCAGCCTCTCATTGCACACACATGTACACACTCAGCTGACAGAGTAGTGATGGGATTTCAGGGTTTCTTGTTCAACATTCCAGGTGTATAATTCAAAGCATTTCAGTGAGATGTGCATGTTTTACCCACTGAGAAGAGAAAAAAAAAAGAGTAGGCAAAAAATATTTTGCTGAGTTCTCTCTCTGTGAACAGAGAGAGGGGAAAATGTAAATAGATCTTGAATGTCTTCTTGTGCTAACATTCACAGCCTTGCTTGAATGCCCAGGAAGCCCTGTAAGGTACATGTTAGTATCCCCTTGAAAAGACAGGAAGTGGAGACCTAATATCACTTGCTCAAAGCCACTGGTATTTTGGAACTAGGCCTGAATGATGCTGAAGACTCCATTCCTTTTATGACAATGTATCAAGGAAAAGAGGCAGACTATCTTGCCCAGCTTATCTGCGAGTGTTTGAAATGCTCTCACCTTCCCAGGGCATGGGGTCTCTTCCAGGATACACTGTTCTCATGAGCCAGGCTCACTGTTGTGCAGAAGAAACAGTAGCCTTTTTCTTGTGCTTCATATCCCCCCCTTTGCCAGGTCCCTCCTCCACCCATGAGTCCCCTTGGCTCCAACCTGTTGGCCAGTCACCACAACCAACAGCTGCCCCATAAACAGAGCTCCACTATTGACGGGAGGGTAAACTAGTGCAGGCGTTACAGAAAGTGATATGGGGCTTTCTCAAAAAACTAAAAGTAGAACCACCCTATGACCCAGCCATACCACTCCTGGGCATAAGCCCAAAGGACTCTATTCCCAACCAGAGAGACACTGGCACTTCCATGTTCTTTGGTGCTCTATTCACAATAGAATCAGCTCAGAAATTCATCAACTGATGAGTGGATAATGAAAATGTGGTCCATATACACAATTGAACTCTATTCAGCACTAAAGAAAAATTAAATTTGCTGGAAGATAGATGGAACTGGAACATAGTATACTGAGTGAGATAACCCAGGCTCAGAATGAGAAATGTCACGTGTTTTTCTCATATGCAGATCCTAGCTTCTAATTCTTAGATTTCTATGCTTCTGTTGGAATGAGTGTCTGCAGGGGGCAGGAAACAAGCAAGGAGCCACAGTGGGGAAAGGGACATGTTAAGGGGGTTAGCAAAACACGTGTGATGTGAAAGTGAGGGGCGAATGAATACTAGGCATGGAAAGGTTTAAACAGGGATGGGATGGGGTAAAGAAAGGGGAGAGTCAATCAAAACCAACAATGTCTGAAAACTATGAGGAAACCAACTACTTTATAATCTAACTAAAAATATAATTTACAAACAAAATACAGGGCTGGGAAGGTGGCTTAGTGGTTAAGGTACTTGCCTATGAAGCCTAAGGACCTAGGTTTGATACCCCAGTACCTACATAAGTCAGAGTACATGGGGGCACATGTGTCTGAAGTTTGATTACAGTGGATAAAGGCCCTGGCATGCCTATTCTTTCTCTCTCTGTCTCTCACAAATAATTTAAGATAAAAAAATAGAAAATTAAATAAAGTTTGAGTGGAGGGATTACTCCCAGAGACCAAAGGTTGCTAAATGAAAATCCCAATGCCATGTCAGATACCTCCTTATGAGTCATTGGTCAGGCTGGATCCCGAGGCCCCAAGAACAATACAAACTATTGTCATTGTCATTGCCCTTGGTTGCTTATCAGCACTAGATGGTAAGGCCCTATTTCTGAAAACACAAGACACTATGGTTGTAGGACACGGAGAAATCAAGCTGGAACTAAGCTAGAAGCTTTCTCCCTACTTAGCATTCACCATGCTCAAAGATGCCGTGTCAGGGGCTGGGGGAGAAAAGTTGCTCATGATTTTACTCACCTGTGAACCCTGTGCTGCAATACCTGTCAGTCTAGATATGTTCACTGATGCAATGGTAGCATGACTGTTCGGGGAGTAAGCAACCCCTTTCTGATTAGATTTGAGGTCCTATCCATTGGAAGGAATACACGCCGGGTTCTGTAAACCTAGGCAAAAGTCTATACGTGGGGAGGTCATAGGCCCTGGTGGGAAATCTACTAGTGATAATTAGAAAAATGAACAAACTGTCAAACTCCTTATAAATGGCTCTGCTCTGAGCTTTCTTTGTTCAGTAGGCAATTTAAAGGGTAATGCAGAGACTCTTAACTGGTCAGAGTTCTGACATTTACAATTGAATGCCCAATCCTAAATGGGACAGCTATATTACCCTTCTAAGAGCCAGGAAATGATGCAGAAGGGAGAGGGGCAGAAAATGTACAAGCTAGGGGATGGGGAGGAGTGCTATGAAGCACTGTCTTCTGGATATGGCATAGCCATCGCAATCATGAACATATGTGACTAACTTAATAAAAGACATGAGGGCTGGAGAGATGGTCTAGTAGTTAAGACACTAGCCTGAGAAACCTAAGGACTCACGTTTGAATCTCCAGGTCCCACTTAGCCAGATGCACAGTGACACAAGGTGTAATGTCGCACATGCACACAAGGGGGTGCATGCATGTCTGGAGTTCATTCATAGCAGCTGAATGCCCTGGCACACCCACTCATACTCTCTCTCTCTCAAAATAAATTTTAAAAAATATTTTTAAAAGCATGAAAATAGGAGTGGAACTAGATGGGAAAAGGAAGGGGGTTAGCAGGAGTAGGAGGGAGAGAAGAGGGTAATGGGGCTGGATATGATCACAATACATTGTATGCATTTATGAAATTGTCAAAACATATTCTAAAATTGAAGCAGCAATGGCTTCACAATCCCATGAAGATGCTGCACTAAAAAACCATTGAATTTTGCAAATGGGCGAGTTATATGCTATGCAAATTATCCATCAATAAAGTTTTATTTGTAACATTTATTTATTCATTTATTTATTTGCAAGCAGAGATAGGCAGAGACAGAATAGGTGTGCATTTGGGTTTATGTGGGTACTGGGGAATTGAGCCTGAGTTACTGCACTTTGCAAGCAAGCACCTTAACCAGTTAGCCATCTCTCCAGCCCCAAGGTTTTATTTTTATTTATTTACTTTTTATTTATTTATTTGACAGAGAAAGGGGGGAGGGGGGAATGGGCATGCCAGAGCCTCTAGCCACTGCAAATGAATTCCACATGCATGCGTCCCCTTGTACATCTGGCTAATGTGGGTCCTGGGGAATTGAACCTGGGTCCTTTGGCTTTGCAGACAAATGCCTTAAATGCTAAGCCATCCCTCCAGCCTTTTTTTAAATTTTTATTTATTTATTTGACAGAGAAAAAGGGGGAGAGAGAAAGAGAAAAAATGGGCACGCCAGAGCCTCTAGCAAACAAACTCCAGATGCATGCACTCCCACCAAGGTGTTATTTTTTAAAAAAAAAGTTACAAAGAAGGTTGGGGTCTGGAGTTGTGGTTGACCAGTGAAGAACCTGTGTGTACAAAGATCTGATTTCACTCCCTGGCAGGCCCCCCACAAAAGAACTTTCATTAGATATATCTTGGATATTAAGAAAGGTATTAACTATTCAAAGATCAATATATTTCTGTGGTGGTTTGAGTGTACAATGTCCCCCATAGCCTCATGTGTTTTGGATTAAACCTCATACTTGATCCCCAGATGGCAGAGCCTTCAGGAGGTGGAACCCTGCTGGAGGAGGTATGTCACTGGGGGCAGACCTTGGGGTTTTATAGTCAGCCCAGCTTGCCAGTGCCAGCAGCTCACTGTCTCCTTCCATGCTGCTGCTGTGGAGATATGACACCTGCCTATCTGCTCTTGTCATGCTTTTCCCACCATGAAGAAACTTCCACTCAAAACCATAAGCTGGAACTAAACCTTTCCTTCCATAAACTGCTTCTGCTTGGGTGTTTTATCTCAGCACTTGGGAGGCAGAGGAAAGAGGATGGCTGTGAGTTTGAGGCTAGCCTGGGACTGCATAATGAATTCCAGGTCAGCCTGGGCTAGAAACCCTAATTAAAAAAAAAGTCCCACGCTAGTCAGTCATGCTCTGCTTTTGTAAGTGACATCTTAGTGACCAGGAAGTTCCCCCAGCAACCTTCCACTTGCTCTAACAAGCTTTACCATGCCCAGGCTGGAAAAGAGAACTTCCAGGTTCTTTTCTGGCTCCAAGTGACCTCTCAGGGGGCTTTCTCAAAACCAGTCCCTCTCTTGGTGCTTTCAAGATGCTTATGTCTTGTCACCAGCCCCTGATATGGGCTTCTTGAGAGCATGGACCTAACGTGGCACTGGGTATTACCACTTGTCCTCCTACAGTGGGCACAGGAGGGAGTCACACAATATCAGCTGGATAAATACCCAAACCTCCACAACGAGCCTCTGTTTTTCCCATGTCACCAGAACATGTTAATGCAATGAGAAACAGTATATTGAAGGGAAGGCTCCCATGGCAACAAGTGTGACAAATGGCAGTAAACAGAAAGCCATGCACAGCCCATCCAAGGTTCCCACAGCTCTGCCGCCAGCAGCCACTTGTACCTGTGGCCATTGGGGTCTCATGGCTGTCCACCATGCAACCTCCAAGCCTTGGGCCAAACACTACTGTGTTCTGTAGGTTCCACTTAATAAGGAAATAACACAATGGCACACTTTATTTATTATTTATTTTTATAAAGGTTATATTCTTTTATCCCTTCTCTCCCACCCCAGTCCCAATTTACCTGCTCCTATGTGGGGCTGTTGGTATTTACTGTAGTGTAATTCAATTTCTGGGCTGGGAGTGGGAGCACACCATGCCTCAGGATATTCCTACCCACCCTTGGATTCTTACAGTCTTTCTACCCACTCTTTCTCAATGATCCCTGAGGCTTACTGGGCCTGTTGGCCATCTAATATAATGTTGAGTTTTCTGTAGCCTCTGCTTCAATAGATTTTGATTAACCACAGTGTCTGTCTCAGCATCCCTGGAGTTGGTTGTCAGTCTAGCAGTGGGAGCAATACTCATGTTGCTGCTTCCTCTGCAGTCTCTCCTGGGCCCTGGCAGATGCGGTACAGGTGGCAGCTCTTATGGTAGGCAGTCAGTTATCTTTTCTTTGTTGTATTGGTGGATCTTG
Organism: Orientallactaga sibirica; assembly: GCA_036365145.1. Lineage (NCBI taxonomy): Eukaryota > Metazoa > Chordata > Mammalia > Rodentia > Dipodidae > Orientallactaga > Orientallactaga sibirica. Next base: position 110,308,951 of record JAEOAD010000001.1, on the reverse strand, counting down.
GATCTCCTCAGGCTTCTCTGCCATCTATAAAATAAAACAGATTCGCCAACCAAGAATGAGAGCAGCTTGGATTAGAGGGGATAGGCATAGCTGTTTGAGAAATTTTTTGGTGTGTAAGCCCACTCTTCTTATGCAGAAAGCTGTGGAGGCTTCTCTCTGGAGTCTCTGTGTCTGCCCTTGCAAAGAAGTAGGGCTGTTGACTGACAGAGCGAGAACGGACTAGGACATTTGGGAGAAAGATTAAGCAGCAAGAAGAAGATGGGTGGTAAACACTGTAGTAAAAACACAGCGTCCAGCAGACCTGCAATATGCCAGGGATGCAGTGGAGTATGAGACACAGAAGCCCTTTGCTGTTATTCTATAAGAAGAGACAGACCATTGCCAACTAAGCACAGAATTCAGACCCTCAAGGGTGATGGAGCTGCAGGACCATAAAACAGCACGATGACAGAATGACTGGAGATGGCCTTGAAGCAAGCACTCTGGGAAGGCCTCTCTGATGAGTCACAAGCCGAACTAAGACGGGACTCCACAGGAGGCAGTAGCTTTGTAGAGCTCTCGTGGGCCAAATCATTCCACAGCTTAAAGCAAGTGGAAAAACTATGACAGGAACAAGCTTCTGAGTGTGAGTGACAAAAACAAAGATCAAAGAGAGAAGGGAGGGGAAACAAGAAGGAGCTCTAATAGCTGATGGGGTAGAAGTGGAAGAGATAAGAGTCGAGTGATCCTGTCTTTTCTGTCTGTCCCCTGTCGCTGACAACATGAATTGCCCACAGTGGGAACTATGCTTGGATGGCTGAGCAGTTGGGAATCCTGATTGATTAGTTGGTTAATTAACAGCTGGATGGTTAACTAGTTAACAGGTAGATGGGTATTTGACTACTTAGTTGGGTTCATGGCTAGGTGAATGAATGGTTAGTTGATGACTGGGTGGGTCAGTGGGGAGTAGAGAGGATAGTTTGTTTATTGGCAGTTTAACCTTTTTCCTGCTTAATATGTTACCTCTCCTTCCAGGACCCTGGACACCCACTAAACTACCTTGAACTTAATTCCTTGCCCTGGCCCACCCAGCACTTGCATCATCACCTGGGTGCTTTCTTTGCAGCCCTCCCCCAAGTCTTGCATTCTCAGAACCTTCCAGGGCTCCTAAGAGACCAATGCAGAGTGCCAGGACCTGGAACAATGGACTCACACTCGGACAGAGTACCAGCTTTGCCTCCTAGCGAGCACGTGGCCCAGGTCATTCTGTCTCAGCTTCAGCGTCACTTGGGTAAGGTCGAACCAAGGACAGTTGGTCCATCTACTCACAAGGTGCTGAGAACTGAACGAGAAACTAAGTGTGAAGGTTTTCGGCTGACTGCAGGAGTTGCCTCATCACCATCCTGGGGTGATCGAGGAACAGGCATTCCCGCCTGGATCCGGCCGCCTTGAGTTCTAGGCCCTTGGTCTTCTTCACCTGCTGCTCTGTTCACAGCCGGCCAGATTGGCACCTGACACACAGACCTCTGTGTCAACTGTCACCAACCTTCCTTTGCTTCTTCCTTTTCTCCTCTGTGTTAATGTCTCCCGTTCAGAGGCTCCATTCTTACAACACTTTCCACAAAGCTCCTATCGTGTCAGCTGTCTTCTGGTTCTACCTTTGCGAGAAAACACCTGTCTTTTAGCTGAGATCTCAAGTCTAGTCGACAGCCCAAAGACTGGACATGGAAGATGCCTCACTAAGTCTCCATGTTTTCATTTGCTTCCGTGTATTAGTGAGCTCTGCTGTACAACCAACCACCTCAAAAGCACAGTGGCTGAAAACTACAAATTGGCTAGCCAATTTGTTAGGTCTGGATGACGCAGCTCAGGTCAGACAGGGAAGTAAGCAACCTTTCTCTTGGGCTTACAGCTGCGGAGATGACCAAGGCTTCCTCCACATGGCCAGGTTGGCGTTTCCACAAGATGGCCAGCCAGTCCCAGCAGCAAGAGGCAGGTGAACGTCAGAAACATTGTACATTTGCCTTTTGCTGGCTAAGGCAGATCACACAACCAAGCCCATAGTCAACCTGGAAAGTATTAACACAGGAGTCCTTTATTGCAGGCCATTAATGCAACAACTTTTCATGTAAGGTAACTCAGAACAGACTTGATGGGTCCTACCTTCCATAAAGTCCTCTGGGAAGCAGAGCATTGAAGACCCCCAAGAAAGGCAAAGAGATGAAGAAGCAGCTGGTTGGAGACCATGAGGTCAGGGTAAAATCCTGAAAAAGGAACTAGCGCTTTCGATCACCAGGATGCCCACACATACCCACTTTCGCCTCTGTATCAGTCAGCTTTTGATGACTACGTAACAAGCAGTGTCACGCAATAAGTGCTACACAGGTCTCACATTTTTTCTTGGTAGCAGGTCTGTGGGTGAGCTGGGGTTCAGCTATGCTTGAGCCTCAGCTGGGGGAGACCTTCTTCTCCATGTCTCCTTCTAGAGTTTAACAGAGTGCCCATTGGTGACCTAGGGCATGCACTTGTCACGTCAATGGCAGGGACACAAGGGAGAAAGCCCAAGAATGTGTTCACGTGTGCATCTTCTGCTGTGTCACATCTATGACATCCCACAGGTCAAAGCACATGACATGGCTAGGAGCAAAGTCAAAGAACCTCCTTGACGGGCTGGAGAGACGGCTCAATGGTTAAGGCATCTGCCTACAATGCCAAGGGACCCAGGTTCGATTCCCCAGTACTCATGTAAGCCAGATGCACAAGGCGGCGCATGTGTCTGGAGTTCATTTGTAGTGGCTAGAGGCCCCGGCACACCCATTCTCTCTTTGTCTCTCTCTCTCTCTTTCTGCCTCTTAAATAAATAAATATTTTTTAAAAATTTTTTTAATATTTTTTTATTTATTTTTGGAGAGAGAGACAGACAGAGAGGGAGAGGGCAACAGATAGAGAATGGGCACGCCAGCAGTCTCTCAGCTGCTGTGAATGAAATCCAGATGTGTGCGCCTCCTTGTGGTCAAGTGCGGCATTGTGCCCTTGCCTCACTTTGTATCTGGCTAAACGTGGGACCTGGAGATTGGAACCGCTGGACATTGGAACCAGCGTTCTTAGGCTTAGGAGGCAGGCGCCTTAGCCGCTAAGCCATCTCTCCAGCCCATAAATATTTTTTAAAAATAAAAAAATAATCTCCTTGCTTACTATGAAGCCACAGCCATGGGTAGGGAAGAAGACCCCAGCATACAAGGGAAGAATTTGGTCTGATGTTTAATACGTTGTGACCTGCCATCCCAGTCCCTCAGCCCTTCATTTCCCTTGTTCCAATTATATCACTTCAAAACTAGAGAAAATAAGTAGATTAGCCAGCCTTGCTATGCCAGGGGACCAGCACCATGTCCCCCAAGAAGCTCCTCTATACCTCACAGAAATGGCCAAATCTACAGGCTTAAAATGCTACTTTCCCAAAGAAGGAAAATCCCAGAGGCTGTTGGGCTATCTATTACAATAGGAATAGACAATTTTGCCTGTTTTGACACTTCTCATCACTACTGGTATCCAGTGTCCCCAGCATCTGACATCCACGTGTGTTGGTTTGATTCAGGTGTCCCCCATAAACTTAGGTGTTCTGAATGCTGTGTTCCCAGCTGATGGAGATTTGGGAATTAACACCTCCCATATTGTTGGGGGCGGGCTTATGGGTGTTATAGCCAGTTTCCCCTTGCAGTGTTTGGCACACTCTCCTCTTGCTATTGTCCACCTTATGTTGGCCATAGGTGATGTCCACCCTATGCTCATGTCATCATTTTCCCCTGCCATCATGGAGCTTCCCTTCGAGTCTGTAAGCCAAAATAAACCCTTTTTACCCACACGCTGCTCTTGGTCAGGTAATTCCTGCCAGCAATGTGAACCTGACTGCAACACCATGTTTCAAAACAGAGCCATTAGCTAAGCTCCATATCTAACAGAGACTCTTGTCCGAGACATATTTTTATCATTAAACCCCTTCCAACACTTAAAACAACAGACCATTTTTGAGGTGACTGGGGAAAACTTCCTCAGGAAACACGTTGATTTCAACCACCTGGCAAGAGCAGATGCCCCCTCTTCTTATCTTGCTGAGTACCTTTATTGATTTATTACCTTCTCCTAACATGTGTAAAGGGAGGTCTCATTTGCTAACTCTTGGAGCATCCCCAGGCCCCAGTATCTGGGGACTAAGATATGATTAACAACAAGACACTTTCAGCGTGCACCTGCTAAGAGTCAGACGCCGGGAGCTTCCGGGATGCTTGCAAGGTCGGGCATGGCCCTTGTGCTCAGAGCACATGGGCTGGTTCGAGCATCCTCGTGAAGTGGAGGAGAGAATCTTGGGCAGATGACAAGTCCTACAAGTCTTCAGGAAGAGGAAGTACCAGAAGCTGGCTGGACAGTGATGAAAACTGTAGAATCAAAATTTAAGCCGGGAGTGGCAGTGCACCCCTTTAATCCCAGCACTCAGGAGACAGAGGTAGGAGGATCGCGATGAGTTCGAGACTACATAGTGAATTCCAGGTCAGCCTGGGCGGCTAGAGTGAGACCCTAACCTTGAAAAACCAAAAATAAATAAATAAATAAATAAATAAATAAATAAATAAATAAATAAAAGAAATTCAGATTCAGTCTTAATTTACGTGTTGGAGAGCCTCTCCCCTCCTTCCAGAAATGTTTCTTCATCCTGTCTCAAGATTACATAGATAGATTAGGAGAAACTTCACCATGACTTTCCAGACCCAAGTTCTGGATTTGCCTTTAATTCACTGCCCAGCCATTTAATCCCCATCCAGTCCGTCTGTTGGAGACTGACCGAAGACCCACAATGTCAACAATCTGGTGGGTCACCCAGTTGAGACAGCCACAAGACATCGAAAACCATGGCCAGAAGCGACGGAACCTATGCTTGAACACTTATGATGAAGAACGCACCTCCCTTTGGGAAGCGTTTGTCAATGTTGGATAGCTTTATTGGAGTGAGCTTGCCCTATCTATAGATCATTGAACTTGAAGCTGACAGGATTGCTTCTTCCATGAGACCGGTAGGTCTGCCCTCATCTGAGGATCCACCTCATGAATGCTCTCTGCCACCTGTGAGGCATCCCCTGTCCCTGCTATCACCAATAACATGACCTAGTTCCACATCTCTTCAGCAAGGTGGTCTATCTTCTCTGGACAGGCTTCCGCTTCTTTTCATAGCTCCCAAAGCCAGGGATAAGGTCAGTCAAGGTACGTTCTCACAGCCCACCGCAGGGGAGTCGTCGTCTTTCCAGCATCTCCATCCTCTCTTCCTAACACTGGACTGCCATGTCCTCCAGCACTGTGGCCTCAGATGGGCGTTCCTCCAGCCACGCAGGTCTGCTTCCCGTGTGTTGATAAGCCACAGTCTGCTGCTTCATCCAAATACTGAATCACTGGCCTATCATGATTGTACTTCACTCTCCTCAGTTCAGCTCTCTGCTCCAACATGCAAACAGATTTTTGTGATAAGAGGGTTTGCTTGGTGACTTGACTTGAACCCATGTGATTTTCTTTTAAACTTGAGCCTATGGAGACCTAAAAGAGCCAGTCTAATCCTTGTTTTATGTTTTAATTATGTGTGATTTTTGTAATTATAAAAGATAAAGAAGCCATGTATGGGAGACACACCCACACCCCCTGAACTGGGAGACTGGGTGGGGAAGTCAAGACAGGAGGGTTGCCCATCTCAGGACAGCCCGGGCTACAGAATGAAACTATCTCAAAGAAAATTAATTAAATAAAATAGAGAAAAGGTTATGAGGGGGCTGGAGAGATGGCTCAGCAGTTAAATGTGCTTCCTGCACAAGCATAAGGGCCTGAGGGGGCGTAAGACTGCCCTGGTTCAAATTTCCAGACCCCACGTAAAACAGCTGAGCATAATCACACACACTTGTAAACCCAGTCCCTCAAGAGTGCAGAAACCCTAGAATGAGCAGAACCCAGCACAAGCCCCAGAAGTTAGTTAAAGAAAAAAAGAAAAGACTGACTCAAAACCAAGAGCAAGTAAAAGAGCAGTGGACTAGGGTACCTGATGTTCCACGCTGGCCACTGTAGGTAGAAGACTCTTGTCACAGGGAAGCATATGGAGAACCACAAGTACACATGTGTGCATGCACTACACACATACACACTACACACAACATAACACACAGTACACACACACACATACACACACCACACACATTACACACACACATGCACACACATTACACACACACATGCACACACATCACACACACATGCAAAAAAAAATTTTCAAGGTTGTCAATAAACATTTCACGGAAAAGAAATTGCTAATGGCTTGTAAGTACAGGAAAAGCTGCTGCCTTTTCATTTAATAAAAGAAATGACCCACAAAAGCCAGATGTGCAAAGTGGCACATGCATCTGGAGTTTGTTCTCAGTGTCTGGAGGCCCTGGCATGCCCATTCTGATCTGTCTGCCTCTCTTCTATCTCTCTATCTCTCTCTGTTTGCAAATAAAATAAATATTTTAAAAATATTTAACTATAAGAAATGAAGATTATCCACCAAATATATGAATATCAAAAGTGTGGGTAAGAGGCCTTCACTCACACTGTTGGTGAAGATATAGAACACTCTGTAAGAGCAATGGTAAAATGTCTGTCAAATTACAAATGCAAAACAAAATTGAAATGAGCATATTATTTGACTCTTAGAAATTTATTCTACTCAGACATATATGAAACAAATTAGGTACCATGACATAAACTACATTTTTCAGAAAAGGAAAAAACTGGAAACCAGAAATTGAGTATACATATACATATACATATAAAATGAAATACAAATGATTTAAAATAGCAGACACTTCTACCTCTGGCCATGATTGATAGACAGCCTTTTATAAACAATTGGCTGGACTGAAATAATTATTTTCTGACATTAGACAACAGGCTTAACAGTACTGTGGTCCTTAAGAGAAGAGAAGTAAAAATCATGTCTATTTCCATACAGAGAGTTGGCTCTGTCTGTGGAGGGTGGGGAATGCTTTCTGTTAATATATTTTATTTATTTATTTGAGAGAGAGGGAGGGAGGGAGAGAGAGAGTGAATGGGCACACCAGGGTCTCCAGCCACTCAAATGAACTCCAGACCCATGCACCACTATGTGCATCTGGCTTACATGGATCCTGGAGAATCAAACCTTAGGTTTCACAGGCAAACGCCTTAACTGTTGAACCTTCTTTCCAGCCCAGAGAATGCTTTTTTTAAAGATTTTATTTTTATTTATTTATTTGTTTGAGATAAAGAGAGGGAAAGAGAGAGAGGGAGAGTAGAATGGGCACACTAGGGCCTCTAGTCACTGCAAACGAACTCCAGACATGTGCGCCCCCTTGTGCATCTGGCTTATGTGGGACCTGGAGAATTGAACCTTAGGCTTCGTAGGCATGTGCCTTCACCACTAAGCCCCCCAGGGAATGCTTTTTAAAAGGTAAAAGAATCATATCATCTGAAGAAAAACCAGAGCATGGGGAATTCTTTGTATGGGCATGGGGAAAAGAAACTTAAGGAGAGCTAAGAAAGCAGAAACCATCCCATCTGATGCACAATGTGGTGGGGAGGGCTAGAAACATGAGCAGCAGAGTCAAAGTGATCTCAGAACCCACATACATGGAAGTGGGACCTCAGAGTTTGAGAGGATGGGACCATGTGAAGAAATAATGGCTGAAATCTTTGGAGATTTGGGGAAAGTTACATCTACAGATGCAATGAATGTCAATGAATCCCAATCAGAATAAATAAAAATAAAATGATAACCTATCACATCCTAATCAAATTGCTAGAAACAAGTAGGGGGGAAGCTTAGAATGGGAGAGAAGCAGAATTTGCAAAGAAAAAAAATATTGCTGACTGCTTTTAAGAAAAATAGGACATCTTGTAGTTCTGAAAGTAATTCAAATGGAAGGTAGGTAGATAGATGACAGGTAAGTCAATAGATGATAGATAGATAGATAGATAGATAGATAGATAGATACATAGATACATAGATAGATACATAGATACATAGATACATAGATACATAGATACATAGATACATAGATAGATACATAGATAGATACATAGATAGATCACATGGACTGCTAAGTATATAGCTAAATGTGTGATTTGTGATTGATGACATGTAAATTGTAGACTACCAAGCCAAAAATCTATAACCCTAAAGGAAGACTCAATAAAGACATTTTCAGCCCTTCCATAAAAAGGGGGTGGGTAGGAAAATTTATAGCCACCAAATCTTCAATACCAAGAAATGATTTTTAAATTCCTTTAGGCTGAAGAAGCATGCAGCCAGACAAATTCAGACCTGTGGAAAGGAATGAGGAGGAACAGACACAATAAATATGTGGATTAATATAATATATGTTTTCTCATTTTTTATTTCATTAAAAGATAATTGACTAAAGAAAAATAATGATCCCATGTTTGAGGGCTTATAATATATGTCCACATAAGATGTATGACAAAAGCACAAAAGGCAGAAGAGAAAATGAAGTTTTCAATTATAAGATCAGTATGCTAATAGAAGTGACACAGATTGTTTGAGAGTAGATTGTGAAAAAAATGAAAGAAGGGACTGGAGAGATATCTCAGTGGTTAAGGCACTTGCCTACAAAAGCCTAACAACCTAAGCTTGATTTCCCCAGTACCCACATGAAACCAGATGCACAAAGTGGCACATGTACCTAGAGTTATTTGCAGTGGCAAGAGGTCCTGGCATGCTTGCTCTCACTCTCGTTCTCTCTCTCTCTCTCCTTGTAAATAAATAAATAAATAAATAAATAAATAAATAAATAAATATTTTTTAAAAGATGGGAGTGGGATCAGTGGTTAAATACATTGGCTTGCAAAGTACTGCTTAGCTGGAGTTCAGTTCCCCAACCCCTCATGTAAAGTTGAACAGGCACTCATTTGCCACAGCAAGAGACCCTGGAAAGACTCCCCTCACATGAACATGTGCACACATGCATGCAAATAAATAAGTAAAATATGAAAAGTTTCCCAACTAATTAAAAAATTCAGAAGTCCAAAAACAAAGAGTACATGACACACGGAGAAACAAATAGCAACATGTCAGACTTAAGCCAACTCCATCACTACTGCATTAGTTTCTGACAGAACCATCACACCAACTCAAAGGAAGATATTATCAAACAAAACAGAATTACAGGGCTGGAGAGATGGCTTAGTGGTTAAGGCATTTGCCTGTGAAGCCTAAGGACCCATATTTGAACTCTCTCCAGATCCCACCTTAGCCAGACCCACAAAAAGTGAGGCAAGCACAAGGTCACACATTCCCATTAGGTGGTGCAAGCATCTGGTGTTCAGTTGCAGTGGCTGGGCTCCTGGCATGCCAATTTTCTCTCTCTCTCTCTCTCTAAAAACATAAAAAATAAAAATAAAGCAGAGTTACCAAGACCCAACTGTATTCTGTCTAAGGAAGAAACATTAAGTGAAAAACACAGCTATATTAAAAATAAAAAGACTAATTTATAAACCGGGTGTGGTGGCACATGCCTTTAATCCTAGCACTTGAGAGGCAGAGATAGGAGGATTGCCGTGAGTTTGAGGCCACCCTGAGACTACATAGTGAATTCCAGGTCAGCCTGGGCTAGAGCGAGACCCTACCTTGAGAAAACAAAAAAGAAAAAGAAAAGAAAAAGAAAAAAAAAATAAAAAGGATGGAGCCAGGCAGGAAAACTGAGGCAGAGGATCACCCCAAGTCCAAAGCCAGTGCCAGGGACCTAAGAGTGAGTTCCAGGTCAACTTGGCCTACACTGTGATCCTGCCTCACAAAAGCCAAAGAGATTTAAGAAAGAAAAACAGAAGGGTGAGGGTGTCGCTAAGTATTAGAGCATGTGTTTAGCATGTGTGAAGCCCTAGGTTGGATCCCCAGAACCAAAAGAAATTTTAAAAGTAAAACAACGGGAAAATAGACCACGACAACTCTCAGTACCGGAATGAGTACTTACATTAAGGTAGATGTTGTCACATACAAATAAGTCATTTTGGGCTTCCAAAGCCTACTGGCTTGGGTTCAATTCTCCAGCCACCCATGTAAAGCTGGACAGGTGTAACTTTGTACCAGCAAGAGACCCTGGTGTGCCCTCCATTCATGCCGACACATAATATTTGCAAGTAAATAAAGCAAACTCTTTTAAATTAAAGAAATGTTTTAAAAGAAGTCATTTCATAATAATAAAGGGCTCAACGTACCAAAAACACATAGTAATCCTAAATAAGTATACAACTACTACCAGAATGTCACATTACATAGAGCAAAAGCTAATCGAAATATAAGAAGAAATAGATAAATTCATAATTATAACTGGCACTTTCAACACTCCTCCTCACTAATAAAATGAATAAAATACCAGTAATAATTACTATAAAATTCTGAACAAACTTAGTAACCAACTCAAAGGCATTGATAATGACACCTAGCAATGGCCCATTCCTTTCAAATGCCTTTAGAACATTTACTAAGATATACCTATCCTAAGTCATCAGACAAATCTCAAAAACACAAAGGGGGCGGGGGGCATAGCTCCACAGTTAAAGGTACTTGCTTGCAAAGCGTGCTGGCCCGGGTTCACTTCCCCAATATCCATATAAAGCCAGATGTGCAAAGTGATACATGTATTTGGACTTCATTTTCATTCAAGAGCTTCCCCAATATCCATATAAAACAAATTAAATTATCTTTTTTTAAAAAAAAAGCCAGATGGCTTAGCAGTTAAGGACAAAGGACCCATGTGAGATGCACAAAGTGGCACATATGTCTGGAGTTCATTTTCATTTGGACTTCATTTTCATTGAAACCCATTCTCTTCCTCCCTCCCTCCCTCTCTCTCTCTCTCCCCTCTGTCTCTAGCCCATTTTAAAAAATTATTTAAAAACAGGTAACTCCATATTCTCTCTTTCTGCTCACAAATAAACAAATTAAATTATTTAAAAAAAAAACTAATGGAGAGAGGAAGGGGATATTATAGAGATCAGTTCTAGGACAGGCTGGAGAGATGGCAATAAAAAATTTTAATAAAAAATAAAGTATTTTAAAAAAATTATTTAAAGACATAGAAAGCATAAGAGCAGTTAAAAGACCTCAGGTTCAATGCCCCAGGACCCAAACTGAATGATAATCTCAAAAGTATGTCAAAATCCAGATGCACAAAGTAAGAAAGAGCAGGTACTGCAAAGAAGTTAATAAGTCTTTAAAGAAGAGTTCATTTAATAAAATAAATAAGCAGTGGCTTTGAGCTGGGACCCTGCAGCACACTCAGGAGACAGAGGTATTCTCTCCCTGAGACTACATAGTGAATTCCAGGTCAGCTCTCTCTCTCTCTCTCTCTCTCTGTCTCTAAATAAATAAATAAAATTAAAAAAAAACAAATTTTTAAAAAATGAGACTATTTAAAAAAAAAGGAGCTGGTAAAAGCCCTGGTTTCACAGATAGCATGCAACTCTTGCCTGAGAGGCAAGGTTACTGAGGAAGGTGGTGCTGACAGAAAACCTTCTCCTTGTAGTCATCAGCAGTGAAAACAGTGGACACTGAATATTCAAGTTTAGCTATACAGGCCCAATGACTGAATGGGTGCAATAGTGGCACGTGTGCTCTTGGGGTAACCAACTGCTCCATAATTGGACTGAAGGCCCTCTCTACGGGAGGGAATACATACCTGGTACTGAAAAACCTAAGCAAAAGTCTATGGCAGGGGAGGTCATGAGCCTTAGGGGTATAAAGCCTGCTCCTGTCTGACTAAATGTATATATTATTCCCACCAAGCTGCCCTGAAAGCACTACACTTAATGTTCATATTCACATATTAATGCTATTCTCACTTCTGGTTAGAGAAACTTCTCTTTTCAGATGGCGATGACCACTGGGATGACCCAAAAGACAACATAGTGCTGAGAAGAAGGAATGGAGGAGTGCCCAGCACTGAAACACCTCTGTCACACCCTCCAAGGCTCAGGGACCATTGCGGAAGAGGGGACGGATAGAATGGAAGAGCCAAAGGAAGGGTATGACTTCTTACAATGCAACTGCCCAGACAGAAATTGGCCTCGATATCCATGACCTTGCAGTGCCTAGCAATACCTTCACAAGACCCTCAAAAATAGAAGAAAAAGATGATGACATCAAATTAAAAGAGAGACTACTGGAGAGAGGGAGGGGATATGATGGAGATTGGAGTTCTAAAGTGGAATGGGGGAGGGGAGGGAAATATCATGTGTTTTTTGTATGTAAGTATAGAAGTTGTCAATAAAAAAATTAAAAAAGAATAAAAGTTTCAAAATGACTTCAGAAAAGAAGTAAATAAATGGGGGAACATGCTATAAGCTGAAAGACTCAATATGGTTAGAGTGTTGATTCACCCCAATTAATCTGTGGATTTAATGCAATTCAGATAAAACTCACACTGGCTTTTTTTTTAAAAAGAAATTGAAATGCAGATGATTAAAATTGATAGAGAACTGCAAAGATTACCAAAGAATTTTTGAATATGAAGAATAAGGTAAAAGGAATGCATTGCTTGGTTTCTTATTATCTAACTAAGCCATATATGTCTTATATATAAAACCATAGTAATTAAAATAGCATGATGAGAGAGTTAAAAACAGACACATGGAGCCCAGAAATTGACTTGGCAGAATGGCCAGTTGATGTTGGCCAAAGGCAAGAGGGCATTTCAGTAGTGAAAAGATGGCCTTTCAACACATCCATGCTGGAAGACATAGACACTCATACATTGAGGGTTAAGCATGGTGACACACACCCCTACTCCTGGCACCTAGGAGGCTAAAATTTAAGGATCACAAACATGAGCTACATAGAAAAGTAGAAAGGAAACTGTCTAGGGAGCCAGGCGTGGTGGTGCATGCCTTTGATCCCAGCACTCGGGAGGCAGAGGTAGGAGGATCACCATGAGTTCGAGGCCACCTTGAGAATACAGAGTGAATGCTAGGTCAGCCTGGGCTAGGGTGAGACCCTAGCTAGGAAAACCAAGAAAGAAAGAAAGAAAGAAAGAAAGAAAGAAAGAAAGAAAGAAAGAAAGAAAAAGAAAGAAAGAAAGAAAGAAAGAAAGAAAGAAAGGAGGAAAGAAAGAGAGAGAGAGAGAAAGAAAGAAAGAAAGAAAGAAAGAAAGAAAGAAAGGAAGGAAGGAAGGAAGAAGAGAAAGAAAGAAAGAAGAAAGAAAGAAAGAAAGAAGGAAGAAAGAGAGAAAGAGAGAAAGAAAGAGAGAAAGAAAGAGAAAGAAAAAAAAAGAGAGAAAAAGGGAGGGGAGGGAGGGAGGGAGGGGGAAAGAAAGAAAAGAAAAGAAAAGAAAAGAAAAGAAAAGAAAAGAAAAGAAAAGAAAAAAGAAAAGAAAAAGAAAGTCACTATAGCACTACTACTATGCAATAAATATGTGCCAATAAAAAGGGGGGCTGGGGGCTGGGGAGATGGCTCAGCAGCTAAGAGTGCTTGCTGCACAAGCATGAGGACCTGAGTTCTGTTCCCAGCACCATGGAGAAAGCTGGGCAGTTACCCCAGAAGTGAGGAGGTGGAGACAGGAGAATCACCAAGGCTCGCTGGGCAGCCAGCGTAACTGAAAAGTCACAGAGCTCCCGGTTCGGTGAGAGACTGGGACTCAGGGAAACAAGGCAGAGGAGTGAGAAGGGGACATCTGATGACTCCCTCTGCCCTTAGTGACATGCACATAGAGCGCATGCATTTGCACATATGTGCACATAGTACACACACACATGAAAATACACACACATCATTTGCTACACACATATCACATACTACACACACACACACAGCAAAGAAACTTTAAAGAAAACCCTTTTAAAAATCGGGATTTATGTGGTATTATTGCTCAGTTAAAAGACCTTAGATTATGAGGATGTTTGAACATCATTGGGAATTGATAAAAACTATGGGGACTTTTAAAGTTAGATGAATGCGCTGCATTTTACATCCTGTATGGTTATCCGTTTATGGGGACCAGGGGCAGAATGTGGTGGTTTGATTCAGGTGTCCCTCATAAACTTAGGTGTTTGCTAGGTTTCCAGCTGATGGGGCTTTGGGAATTAACACCTCTTGGAGGCAGTGTATTGTTGGGGGCGGGCTTATGGGTGTTATAGCCAGTGTACCTTTACCAGTGTTTGGCACACTCTCCTGTTGTGGTGGCCAGGGAGTGATGTCCACCCTCTGCTCATGCCATCGTTTTCCCCTGCCATCATGGAGCTTCTCCTTGAGTCTGTAAGCCAAAATAAACCCTTCCCCCCCACCCCCAGGCTGCTCTTGGTCAAGTGTTTTCTGGCAGCAATGCGAACCTGCTGCAACACACTATGCATACCCACATATGTCACAAACAATGTCCATTCAGGATATATAAAGAATTTTTACAACACATTAAGAAGACAAATACCCCAATGGGGAAAAAATAGACAAAAAGTTTGAACAACATTTCACAAAACAGGACATAGCAATAAACAATAAGCATGAGAGTAGATAGGTGCTCAGCATCATTGCCAGGGAAATGCAAATTGAAGGGTAATGAGATTCCGCTGTGTGACCACTATAATCACTAAACCTTAGAAACAAGGCATGCAGAGCAAGGCTTCCTTAAGTTGGGGTTCTGCTTTCCAACAAATTCCCCACTTTGGGGACCAGAAACTCAGCTGGACTTTCAAGAAAGATGTGCCCAGTTTAGATGTGTGGCCATAGCCAATGCTAACGTGGCCACTGAACTGAGCTGGGATGATGTCAGAGAAAGAATGTGCAGAAAATGAGGAGAATTTGCTGTGGCAGTCCACAAAGGGAAAATTCTAGACACTTTCTAACTCAGCTACCTTACATAAAATTGTACCCAGAAAATAGGAACAGCTTCCAGGGGATTTTGATGGTGCCTGGTCTTCCCACTGCCTCAGTTCAGGCAGAGCTGCCTGCTAGTGGCCAGAAACAAGCCTCCAATAGCCTGGCTTCTGGGGACGCAGACCTGGCCTCCAGCTCCAACTCCCCCACGAGTGGCTGAGACCTTGGGCAAGGTTTTTTTGTTGTTGTTGTTTTGTTTTTTTAATGTCTCCTTGTGCACAAAGTGAGGATAAGAACACTTCCCTCATGGGAGTCCATGAAATCAAGGGTCAGTCAGCTCCTGGTAAGTCTTCATAACCGGATTCTAGGGCTATGAATGATAAACCTTCCTTTCTCATGCTCTGGAGAGATTATGGGGTCTTTTCTTATGAGGCATTCTGGGCCAGGATGCTATGCCTGCACTAGCCCACCTCCTTGCCAGGTCTTTTTTATATCCTGTCCTGCCCTGTATCACACGGGGAACACATACTTCAAGCTGTATGTCCCAGCCTGCCAGCTCAGCCAGGAGGAGCCATTGATGGGAGACACAAAAAGGTTGGGAGAAGGGAGGACCCCGGATGCACCTTCTGTTCCCTCTGCCTGAGGTGTCTTCTCTAGCCACAGCTCCTCCATAGCCCAGCTTCCACAGATTGTTTCTCCAGCCTCAGCAGGTGGGCGTGGCTTCCTGCCCAGACTCAACCTGAGGGCACTTCACTAAAGTGACCCCGTTTGGCTGCTGGGTTCCCCTACATCACCCATGCAACCAATCCCCTGTATTACATTCCCCCAGTTATAAGTACCTGGCAGGGGTTCCTGTTTTCCTGGTCAGCTCCTAACCACGCAGATGGTTTGTCACCTGGTATGGAGGACCCTTGGGGTTTGCAGAACATGAATGGTAATTGCCTCCTCCCTTGTTCAGAGCCCACCGTAAGTGCCAGCTCTCTATCAGTCACTTTGCTGAGGAGGCCTTGCGTCCTCCCACCCAGTGCGTGCGTACGTGCTGCTAATTACTTATTACCCAAGGGGACTGGACGGCTTGTCTGTTTCAGAGGTTTCGTGGCCAGATGCCTGGCTCTGGGCGTTTGTTTCTGGAGTTGATCTGGCGGGGCGGGGGCGGGGGGCAGGCTAGCTATGTTATCCTTTAGTGGAGGAGAGCGATTAACTGAATGAACTCCCAGTTCATAATGGATCTGTTTTCTTCCCATGAGTCAGGATCTGGACACCATGAATCCTTCCACACATTCAACACCTCTCTACTCCCCCCCCCCCCACCTCCTAGGTATAGCAACTCAGGCCTATTGCTGTTGACTGATTTCCCCAAACAACATGGTTTAGGTTACATTTACATGGCGTTAGGCTCCATGGAAGCACACACAAGTTTATCTGACAAAAGTGCCCTAACAGAATTGGCAACAGAATTTGCCCACTGAAAATATGGGGCACTGAGGTCACGGAGCTGAATTCTGTCCTGGGCCCATGGATATTCTGACATGGATGTAGGAGCAGAGCAAGAGGCCCCATCCCTCCCTGAGGAGTTGCTGGTTGCTAGGAGAGCAGGAGACATGTTCATGAGGGGTGGAGCCACTGGTAAATTGCAGGTGCTCTGGTAAATAATCCCCCTCATGCTCATGCAGGGAACCCTAATTAAAGTCAGTGGATCACATACACACAAGGAAAAAAAAACAAGACATCAAAGTAGAACTCCTTGGGAAGAAAGAGTTGAAGGGAAGAGAATAGGGAGGGAGAACCAGAGAAGGGGATTATGAGCAAAATGCATTCTACACATGGACAAAAACTCTCCAATAAAAAGGTTTAAAAAAGCCAGGTGTGGTGGCACACACCATTAATCCCAGCATTCGGGAGGCAAAGGTAGGAGGATCGCCATGAGTTCAAAGCCACCCTGAGATTACATAGTGTATTCCAGGTCAGCCTGGGCTAGAGTGAGACCCTACCTTGAATATCCGAAAAATTAAAAACAAACAAACAAACAAAAGGTTTAAAAATCCAGATGTGATGGCACATGCCTTTAATCCCAGCACTCAGGAGGCTGAGGTAGGAGGATCGCTGTGAGTTCGAGACCACCCTGAGATGACAGAGTGAATCCCAGGTCAGACCTGGGCTAGAGCAAGACCCTACCTCAAATACAAACAAAAAGAAAAAATAAAAAATGTTGAAAAACAACTTATCCATTTGATAAGATTGAAACCTGCCTAGGTCATTAGCACAGCACACCTCTAGAAGGATCTGTGATCAAGTTTCCAGAGACATTGACTCTGAAGGAATGACTGAATTCATGCTCGGATGGACTCATCTCATGATGGCATTATTAGGAGACCATGGAAAGGAGGAGGTGAGGCTACATTGAAGGAGGTAGATCACTGGGGACCTGTGCTTGGGACCTGTGTATTGCTCTGGCCTCTCTGTTTTTTCTTTCTCAGCCTCCCAGCCCCCAGGATGTGAGCTGTTTCACCATGCCTTCCCCACCGTGATAGACCCTCTGAAATAGTAAGCCAAAATTAAAAACTTTCATTCTCTAAGTTGATTCTGTCAAGCTTGTTTCACATGATGGAAAAAAAAAAGTAACTAATTCATGTGATTTATTCAAATCATTTAATCAGACAGAAGGCTTTATGTAAGAGCTCCAATTTACATTGGGCAATCAGCTCTCCCCACTGCCCTCTGCACAGTGCCACAGGCTCACAACTATTTGGGTGGGGGCTGGATTTAGGTACCTAATACAGTGTCAAATGCCAAGAGATAAATGACCACGTGTCCCAGAAGATGACCATGCCAGGAAAAGGGAATTCTCTTGATCACACAGGCAGAGTACAGAAAGGGCAGGAAGAGGGGGAGGGAAAGTGCTACCTACCCCAAAACTCCAGGCTCTTATTTGATCAAACAATCCAGCTAAAGACCCCTTCTCCTATTCCCTCATAATGTGTCCTCAAGTCATCTTAGCCAGGTGACCCATGAGGCCAGGTGACTTTGTATTCACCACTGACCAAGCTCAGAGGGAATAGGGAGGAGTCTCTGCCTGGACCCACAGCATATCAATCAATCCCAAAATAGAATATTAATTCAACCTGTGTCTGAAGGAAAGGGTCTCCAGGACAAAGGCATTAACTAGTCTGCAGACCATCTGCAGTATAGACACCTGGAGTTCAGAACACCTGTAAAATAGAGAGATGGTATCTACCTCATTTCACTCAATTCAGGTATGTAAAAAGGTCTAACCCAGAGCATGTGCAGTAATGGACTCTCAAGGAAGGTAGCCTCTACATGTGGACATATCTATGATCTTTATGGCATGTCCTCGTGTGTCTATACAAAGTCTGTGTGGTATGTGCATAGAGACAGGCAGACAAAAGCATTGCCATGTATTAGTGTCACTGTGGCTGCACCACCATTCTATTGAACAACATTCTCCAACAACTCTAGCTGTCCTAACCCCCAATCGCCCCTTCAAACCAATTCTGTAAGTTATATTTTCTTCTTCCTTGGACATAAAATCCAAAGCAGGTCCCAGAACTTTTCTTATGACCCTTCAACAACAAACACCCTGGTGGTTTCTTTCCACTCCCAAGTACAATCTCACCTCAGTACTGCAAGTGCCACACTTGAGTCATCATTAAGTCCCAACCCTCACATGTGCCAGGGCTCTCCCCAGCTTGGGTCAGCCTCATCCAGGAGGCCTGCATGGGGTGAAGGCCACAGAGCAGCCTCGCTCCATGTTCCAACCTTGTGCACACCCCACACCCACTGCCCAATATCCTCACCTCGAGTCTCTAGGGCAAGCCACACCCCCCCAAGAGGATGCAGGTGAAACAGTTATGGTGAGCTGTCCGAAAGTTCACTCTTCCTCCGAGTGGCTGGCTGTGAATCTCTCATGCCAGGAATCATTTTTCTAATATGTAGAAGCCCCTTCTCCTGGGCTTCCAGAGGTCCCCCATTAAACATTCTCAGGTAGCGCCATATTGTCCCATCAACCAATGGCAATCATTTCCTGTAGGTCTCTTTGGCTCACAGGAAGTCTCATACATCCAGACTCCAAACACAGGGGCATGGATAAAGCTCTCTACTTTTCCTTGAGCCTGAGCCTGAGCCTGAGCCTGAGCCTGCCTGCCCTGGTTTGTCATGAGAAAGGAAGACCAGACCACCTCCTAGGTGGAGCAAAGCGGGACAGAATGGATCATGACATGGGGAAACATAATCCCATTCCAAACAGGCTTCTAGATCTCTTATCTTGACCACGTCACTGAAATCTCAGCGGGTGTCATTTTAACATCAAATGTGGGCTGAAGATGGGGTTCAATAGCTGAAGATGGGGTTCAATAGCGAGCATTCCCAGTACCACCAACAAATGCACACTGTAGTTAGAGATGCTCTGACCCACACCTGCCTCTTCTGAAACTTATCTAGTCACAAGATGACCTCTGCTCTCCGACTTACTGGGATAGGTTGGAGAGAATGGGCAAGGAGACCCTTGGGATCAGTGTTGTTAAACTTCCGAACAGGCTAGTCCTAGAAACACTCATCCGGGCTTTTAAGTCTGTCCTAGAAGGAAACAGGGAAGTGACTTCAGGGAGAGCGCCAGTGAGGGAGAGCAGGTGGGTGGGTGGGTGTCTGGCAGATGGCAGGTTTGTCTTTCCTGAAAGTCAATCAAACGTAACACCTGTTCCATCCCAGAACAGCGAAGACCTGTACACAGAAGACAAGTCACAGGCATAAATCTCCCCCGTCCCCTCCCCGACCCTTCCATTCCCCAGCCTGACAGTGGTGGCTGTCCACCACCCCTGGCTTCCCCATCAGAAGAGCAGATCCCACCCCAGCAGGAATGTGAAGATGCCTCTGTCAAATGCTGGCAGTTCCGCCTCAGAAGTCCAATGCTCCAGGCAAATGTGCCTTTATTGCCATCTCGGAGATCATTAGACTATCCCTGCCAGGGATTTCCTGTCATAAATACTTCTGTCGCCTTGACTAAAGAAATTGTTGATCTCAAACACTTTGGGCTGAGGTATTTCCTCTGCCTCCTTGTCCCCAGTGACCCAAGCTGTGGCAGGGTCTGGGGGTGAGGGAGCCTGGAGATGAACAGAAGGTCAGGGAGGGGCTGACCCACCTATGAATGGTGACCAGTTTCCATCCAACTGGGAACAATGAGCAAAAAGAAATGTAACGAGTGTAAGCTGGCAGAATCTTTAAAGTTAACATGTCTACATTAAAGTGATCAGTACCGGCATGCAGCTTTTTGTGCAGCTCTAATTGGTGATGCATTCTAGAATATTCATAATGCTCCATAGGCAAAACAGAAGAAAATGTACCAGACTGAGCAGAAGGCAGAGTTTAAGCCCTGCTCCGCAGCAGCCAGTGGGACGTCAAGACAGTCCTTACAGCTCTGCAGACTTAGAAGGTTCACCCTGGGGATTGATGGCCTCTGCACTTGCTCAGCTAATCTCAAGGGCAGGTGAGAGGATCATGGGAAAAAATGTCTGGGAGCCTTTCCCTAAGAAATACTCCCACGTGTGAGGGGTTCGATGATATCCAGTCAGGAACAGACCCTTCACGGAGCCCAGACTCCAAACACCTGACACGGAGGAAGGTAAATGGTGAGATTTCCCATGGCAGGCTGCCGAAGATGTGCACTGCGTGGGAGCACTTGACTTTCACAGTGAAACCTATGTTCCCAACTTGTCAATATAAAAATGTGAGATGGGCTGAAGAAATGGCCTAGCAAGTAAGGTGCTTGCCTGAGAAGCCTAAAGACTCAGGTTCAACTCCCCAGTACCCACATAAGCCAGATGCACAAGGTGGAACATGCATCTGAGGTTAGCTTGCAGTGGCTAGAGGACTTGGCATGCCCATTCTTTCTCTGTCTTTCTCTCTCTATGTGTATATATGTGTGTATATCTGTATGCATGTATATGGACCTCTCTCTATTTCTCTCTCCCTTAAATAAATAAATAAATAAATAAATAAATAAATAAATAAATTTTTTTTAAAATGTGAGATGCCACAACAGGGCCAAATGGATCCAGGAAATCATCCCTCTTCCCAGACATGAAAACCGTCCAGGCCTAAGTCTGGAATGAGACATTAAGGCAGAAGTCATTTGCAGCCCCAGAACTAGCTCACACTGGCCAACTGCACATTTTTCTTCCAGCTCCCCTCCAGGGACATCCTTCACTAGACCCAGCCAAGTATAACACCTCAGAAACTGATCAACACAAGTTAGGGCCAAGCAAGCTGTGTGTAGACACTAGAGACAAGATGGCTCAGAAGCCATTAATGGACAAACCCTTAATTTATTTTCTATAGTGCTAGAAGCCTTATGTATAGCAATAAGGCCAGAGAAGCAAAATAAAAGGAAAGGAAGATGTCAAGTATCCTTATTTGCAGATGATACCACTCTATACATAAAAGGTACTAAAGCCATCATCAGAAAACCCATAGAACTGACAAACACTTTTACCAAAGTGGCAGGTTACAAAATTAACACACAAAAAATATATAGCCCTGGGCTGGAGAGATGACTTAGCAGTTAAGGCACTTGCCTACAAAGCCAAAGGACCAAGGTTTGGTTCCCCAGGACCCACATAAGCCAGATGCACAAGGTGGCACATGCATCTGGAGTTCATTTTAAGTGGCTGCAGGCCCTGACATGCCCATTCTCTCTCTCTCTCTCTCTCTCTCTCAAAAAAATATATATGGCCTTTCTATATACCAATAATGAATAAACTGAGGAAGAAACCAGAGAAGCAACTCCATCTACAATTACAAAAATAAATAAAAATAAATACATACATATATACATACATACCTGGGAATAAACTTAACCAAGGAAGTGAACAATCTCTATAGTAAAACCTTTAAACACACACAAGAGAGCAACTGAAGAATATATGAGAAGCTTGAAAGATCTCCCATGCTCATGGATTGGAAGAATTCATATAAGGATAGTGGCTATCTTACCAAAAGCAATTTACAAATTCAATGCCATCCCCAAAAAATTCCTGTTTGGGGCCTGGGGTCAACAATGGCTTGACAAAGAACCATGCCTCCCAGGGTCACCAATAATAAAACACCCTCAGGTTTTCTCATTAGGATGGTGGGTAGTCAATGACGGGTAAGACTCCATGAGATGGGGCAACCTAAGACAGGCACCGTCGCATGTGATGATCCCTTGGGGCCTGGGTTCAACAATGGCTTAGCAAAGAACCATGCCTCCCAGGGTTGCCAATAATAAAAACAAAAAGGAGGATATGTATGGCACAATTCAGGTCTGGCCCTAGCCAGACCACATGGCAAAAGAAACTGGGAAGTGGCTTTTGTGAACATGGTGTCCTACGCAGGCCTGGCATGATAACAGCTACAGTCCCATGCTCGCAAGAAACCTGCTACGAGATGATCTGTCCGGAGACAGGCTTTCATTGGTCACAAAAAGGGGACCACCCCATACAATGATTGGCCAGCCAAGCCCCTTAACACCCCCTACACTTCCTTGAATAAACAAGTTTGCAGCACCTTGACCTCTGCTGCTTCCACCAAACTCCCAGAATCTGTGTCATGACTCCACGCCTCTCACCCCCCACTCAGCAGAGACCCTGCTGTCCCTCTTGAGCTAGTCCTAGGGGGGACCCCAACAAATTCCAACGCTACTTTTCACAGAAATAGAAAATCAATCTCAAAAATAGCATTAATTCAATGTGACACTGTCCAACAATAATAACACTCCCCTTACTCAACCACTAGAAAGAAGACGGAAGATCAGGCTGTCTTCAACACCTTATAACATCAGTTAAAATCTGTAAAGCACAGGGCTTTTCATGTGATTACATTTCTTCTGTCTACCAGTATCTTGAACAAAGTTGTTTGACCAAGTAGTATTAAATATAAATAAATAAATAATCTAATAAATGGCATCTTCTAACAGAGATCCTGCATGCTGAGCTCCATCTCTAACACACTCTACAGCATGTCTGTGGTCCTGTCCAAAGCCAAGGCCCCCATCCTGGTCCTTCAGAATATATCACTGTCCCTAACTGTATCCATTACCTTTTCACTGCTGAGGAAAACACCTGAGTGGAAGAAGTTTATGGACAGCAAGGGCTTATAGTTTCAAGGGGAAGTCGGTCATGGTGGGAAAACATGGCAGAAGGCAGATAGCCACCATCACACCTTCACATCAGCCAGGAGGAAGTAAAAAAGCAAGGGAGCCCCAAGCAAGGCTGAACTGTAACACTTCAAGGCCTGCCCCCAGGGATACGCTTCCTCCAGCAAGGCTCCACCTCCTAGAGGTTTCACGAACTTCCCAAACAGTGCCACCAACTGGGGGTGCATTCCACATCCAGAGCACCAACTATTAGAAGTGCAAGTGGCCAGTGTGAGCCGGCTCTGGGCACTGTAAGGGACTTCTGCCTCTGACATCCCTCTGTGCAGACTTGGATTCTGAGTGCTTTGGTATGTATGTCCAGGAAGGGGATTGAGTCCCTGAGTGCACTTGACCTCTGTGGGTGACATCTTTATACTGACAAGTTTGGGACATGTGCTTTAATGGTAGGCCTGCACAGTCTTTGGGTGAATTCTTTCCCACCATTGTGCAGTGTGGGCTTCTATAAGCCCTCCCTCCCTCATGCTGGATTTAGGCTAGGGAGCTTCCCCTTCCCCATGATCACTTATGTCACCTTCTTGATCCCATCTGGCAGAGGAGGGGGTGTCCCCAACATGAGGATTTACTTCCTGGTGACATTTTAGAAAAGGGCTCCCAAGAGAATCGAGAGGGAAAGCACCAGGGACTAAGGACAGGAAAGAGATGCAAACCCTACAAGGAGATACTTTGAAATGTCATTTCAGCTCCAGCTGGGTGTCACAGTGCTCCTGGGTATCAGTCCTACCTCAGCATTGGCCCTACAAGGAAGTGACACAGCAGGGGCTTCTAACTGTGTTCCAGAACACCTCAGGCTGAAGCCATGAGCTCCCAGTCACCTTCACCCCCTTGTGTGGGTGTCATCACTCCAGCAGCTCAAAGCCAGCCTCAAAGGAAGTTGTATGCACCAGCCATGAAGAACAAAGCCAAGGGCTGGAGAGATGGTTTGGCGGTTAAGGCACCTGCCTGCCAAGCCTAAGAAGGATGGCTCCAATCTCCAGGTCCCACGTTTAGCCAGACGCAAAACATGACACAAGGGCGCGATGCTGCACTTGCCCACAAGGGGGCGCGTGCATCTGGAGTTCGTTCACAGCAGCTGAGAGGCTGCTAGCGTGCCAATTCTCTCTCTCTCTCTGTATCTCTCTAGCTCTCTCTCAAAAAAAAAAAAAAATTAAAGAACAAAACTGAGAGAGGCTGGAAGATAGGCACAAAACAGGGTGAGGCACCCCCATAGAGGCAGGCAGAGCTCCACCAGGACCCACTGTCGCACCCCACAGAAACTGAACATGGGCAGGAGAACCAGAAAGGCCTTGAGGTGGAGGTAGGGGACACACTGGTGTCAGGAAGAGAACAAGAGTAGGCCAGGATTGGAACCCCAGCCCCAGGCTGCTCTCTGCTGCTACGTGATAGTGAGCACCTCTCTGAGCTTGTTTTACCATCTGTAAAATAACGAGGCAAGCAAACCATTTGCAGCTCTCAGGGTTACTATGCGATTTAAGCAGAACGGTGTGGGGAGGGTATTTTATAATTCACGGGGGTGGGGGATTCCTATGCTGGAAGATGCAGCCTGCTGTCACCAACATCATCAAGCCTTATCCCAACACTTGGCCTGGGATTTCCTCCTTCTCCCTGCACGCTCTCCCTTGCCAACTTCATTTACTCGCTCGCTCTCCTCCAAGGCGCCGCTGTCTGTGCTATGCGCTGTTAAACCACTAATTCAAAATAACCTGATAAAATGTTCTGAGGGGACTCACTGCTTCTAAGTAGATATACAAGGATCAGGCTGGCCCCATACAAAACGCAGAGCCCCAACTATGGCACAGGGACATTCCACTGGCCTGCAAGGCTGACCCCAGACCCAAGCTCTCTGCAGCCAGCTCATTAAGACTTAATCACCAGGAGGCCCAGCCAGGTGGACAGGCCTGTTAGTCCAGGGCTCTGAGAGAGGAAATCAACTCATCTGCCTAGGTTGCTGGCCTGGGAAGGACCCCATCCATGTTCCCTGTCCCTTTCTATAGAGCCTGAGCCACATCCCCGGGGTAGGAACCCAAATCAGTGTCATCCAGAGGGGCTCTTGGTGCGGTGGAACAAGCCAGCTCAATGGGTCTCAGGGCTGGTGGAAAGGAGGCTGGAAAAGTGCTAAGCTGTTTAATCTTGTCCACATTCGTGTCTGCCTGCCGAACAGGAAACGGCCTAAAGGCAGCCAAGAGGTCTGGTGTGAGGCCCTGGCTCTGTTGATGACTTCTCAGAAAGTCCCTTACCTTCCTGCATCATAACAGTAGTCATCTGCCCGTCCAGCACCATGAGGAATGGATGCAATGGGAGAGGCTCAGTGGCATTTTCTCTCACAACTGCCTGCTGGGTGCCAAATGGTACACACGCACCCTCTCCTTGAGCCCAGGGGACACACAGTAACACTTGGGCACATGAAGCGTGGGGCCAGCTGGCTTTAAAACTTGGGCTTTTTCTCCCCTCAAAAGGAGTCCCTGAGGGCTCCATCTAGAAGAATCAATACGGGCAAACATTCTGTCATTCATTCAGTCATTTATTCATTCAACAAGATTCTTCTTGGGCTGGGGAGATAGAACTGTAGTTAAAGGTGCTTGCCTACAAAGCCTGATGTCTCAGGTTCAATTCCCCAGTACCCACATAAAGCCAGGTGCACAAAGCGGTGCATGCATCTGGAGTTCCTTTGCAGTGGCAGGAGGCCCTCCCTGGCAGGCCTTACTTTCTCACTTTCTCTCTCTCTATCTCAACTAAAAAAATAAACAAAACAAACAAATGAGAATCTTCTGGAACAGCCCTACCGGTTGCTGGCCGGTGACAGACAGTGACACGTGCTACTACCCACAAGTGCACTGCACCCACACTGAAGCTCTGCCTTTTTGTGGACTGGTCTCCTGAGGCCTCGGCCATTTAGTTCCAGCCAAAGGGCCAAGTCAGCCCACAACCGGCCTGGCTCTCCACCCCACTGCGCAACTTGACTTTCAGTGATCAGCTCGATGAGGCAGGGGAAGGTGTCATCTCCAACTAAAGGCAGAGCCACACATCAGGGTGTCTGGGCTTACTGAGGGTAACAGCAGCAAGAAAGACAGTAACTAGGAAAGACACAAACTAGTCCTAGTTTGTGCCAGAGACAGTACTACATACTTCAAATATGGCATTGTTTTTTAATTCTATTCATTTGCAAGCAGAGAGAGAGAAATGGGTGCACCAGTGCAAACAAACTCCAGATGCACGTGCCACTTTGTGCATCTGGCTTCACATGGGCACTAGGGAATAAAACCCAAGTTGTTAGGCTTTGCAGGCAAGAGCCTTAACTACCGAGCCATCTGTCCAGCTCAAGTATGTTATCTTAATGTTCCTTGTCCTTCCAAATAAGGGCAATTCAAGTCCAAGATCATACAACCAGCAAGAAGCAAGGGCGAGCCTCCGAGGCTCTGAACCCAGGACTACACTTTTGTCTACAACACTTCTCTCTCTGACGTGCTGGGTGAGGCTGGCCACATACCCCCCACTTTCTGGGCCTCACTTTCCTACTTACAAGTTGTTGAAGTTAGACTTTGTCATCCAACTTTGACAGTCCAGTGTCTTGACCTAGGAAAATGGATGCATCTGGAGCTCATCGTGTCAAGCAGTAAAAGCCAGACCAGAATCTCCGTGTTTGCTCCCATATGTGGACTGTGTGTGTGTGTGTGTGTGTGTGTGTGTGTGTGTGTGTGTGTGTGTGTGTTGAAGAGGGATTGTGGAGGAAAAAGAAGGGGTCTAAAGGCAGGAGGAGGGAGGAACAGGAGAGGATAATGAGGAGAAAGAATATGTTTTCTCTCATATAAGGGATGTAGATTTAAACATCTAGGAAGGCTGAGGGTTGCTGTCCACAGGAAGGACTGATGAGCAAAGGACTGAAAAGAGGTCTGACCCTAGCTTAGGGCTTCATGGGCCAATAGGCAACACCCCCCCCCCAAATCACAGACAGGTGGAGTGGTGACTGAGTGGCTGGGAGTTGCTCAGTGAAGAAGGAAGAGACCCACCCCCCAGCACAGCCCTAGACTTGGGCCTTTGGGACCCCTGTTTCCAGTCTGATTCATCCCAGACTAGCACCTGCAAGGGGAAGGGGCCTGCTGGACATCCTGGACCAAGGACATGTCCTTACTAGCTGCGGGTGTCCTCTGTCCTGGATGCGTTGTCAAGGTGGCCCATGATAAATGTCCACAAAAAAGCATTTATCCATAAATCACAAAGGTCCCGCCAGTGAGTTCACTTTTCTAATTTGCCTGGCATCCTGTGTACTTATTTGGCATATGTGGGAAATTTAGCAGGTGTTCTGAGACCAGCTAGGCCACGCCCTGGGCATGGCGCAGTGGCGGTAAACCGTGATCTCAACTAAGACAGCTCATGGGACTGGAGAGATGGCTCACTTACTAAGACACTTATCATGTAAGTGTGAGGGTCTGACTTCAGATCCCCAGCACTCACATCAATGCCAGGTGGGTTGTGGTAGCCCAACTGTAATCGCTGCACGCTGGAGACCAAGGCGGGGCAACTAGCTTGTTAGAGTGGCTGAGTGACCAGGCTCTGGGTTCAAGGGAGAGATACTGTCTCAATAAATGAGGGGACAAGAAACCAAGAAAGATACCTAACATCAACCTCTGGTTTCCACACGCACACACACGCACGCACGCACATGCTTGCCACATACATACACAATCACAAAAAAAAAAAAAAAGAAACAGCCAGGAATGGTGGCTCACACCTTTAATCCCAGCACTTTCGAGGCTATTTTGTGTGCGTGTGCGTGTGTGTGTGTGTGTGTGTGTGTGTGTGTGTGTGTTCTATGTGGTCACTAGCATAAGTCTGTTTACATGCAAATGAGTCATCTTGCCCAGCTCTGATGACACATACAGGGTGGGGATTGATGGCCAAGATTTCTGCTGAGCTATGCTAGCAGGAAAGGTTTTTCAGTCATCTTCCTTCTGGGATCTTCCATGCTGCTTGGGACCCATCCAGTGAGGCCTGTCTCTGAATAAGATGTCAGAGGGACAGCCCAGACGCATCAAACTTGGAAAGCCCAGTGGTGAGACTCCCTCATATCTGGGGAGGGAAAGGGACTGACTCAGAGTCACACAGAAAAAGAGCTGGAGGTAGAATCAAGGTCTCGGACTCTAGCCCAGGGCTTGTCCTCCCATACAAATTGATGCCATCCGCTGGCAGGGTGGCTTTCAGCAGAACATGGCCAAGAGAAAGATGACATCTTGGAAGGACAAGATGTTGGGAGGAGGGGACGAAGAAAGGATGGGGAAATAAGACGGGCAGGCGAGGCGAGCCCAGACGATGCAAGTCACACGCTGGGGCTCAAAGGAAAGAAGCAAGAACTACCAGGCCCAGGGTGTTTGCTGTGACATTGGGCAGCAAAATACAGGGATAGGGCTCGTGACAATGATGTGGAACACTTGCTACAAGCCAGACTCACCTAGCAACTGTCAGTTAATATCACTAGGTCGGAAAGTGAGCAACCCCTTTCACAGGATGTGGACTCCTAGCCTGGCGTGCAGCTGGCTAACTAACCTGGGTCTGCAAGTTCTTTTGTTCTTCAGATGTCCCGATGGCCAGTCGAAGGCAGGGTCCTCCATGATGGGCCTTCATTTCACCCGCAGGGTCTTCCATCTGCACGCCCAGCCCAAGGCAGCTGTGTTTCTTGCCTACTTCTCTTGCCCAAGTCATGAACTTCGGCTGCTGTTTGTTAACTCACCTCACGGAGAGATTTCCCCTGTTGCACTGGTCTAGGCAGGGGCAGGAAGTGATCCTGTTTCCACCTTGTAAGCTCTGCCTTTCAACTCCCCCCACCCTCAGGAGACCAGACACCTTCTCTCCTTTCCTTCCCAAAAGCTCTTTCCTATGCATCCCCACTCCCCATCCAGGCTTCCCACCGTCACAGCACTGTTAATTCAGCAACCATTGCTCCCAGCCCTGACACCACACAGGTATCCTGTTCCCTGCCTTGATTTCAGGAAAGAAAGTAGTTTTTTGGTAAGTGGCCAGTTAGGGGGACTGGATATGGGCAGAGAGCCACGTACCTGGCTCCACCTCAGGGAGCAACCAGCATGTTATCTGGAGCTCCTGAAATCCAAGCTGAGGCCGGTGGGGCAGCCAGGTGTGCCCAAGACAAGGCTGTTTTCCTCTGAGGGAGGCCTCTGGGGGAGGGTCATAGACTTCTGCTTTCCACTGTGGAGGATGTCACCTCCCAACACCCCGGGCCTGGTTGTTCTTGCTCCCTCCGTCTAAGCCCCAGGTTGTGACCTTCGTTGTCTGAGCTCTCCTGTCCTGCCCTTCCCAGTAAGCTCCCCTGTCTCCCTTGCATGCCATCCGTCCCAGAAGTGGAGACTGTCACATCTTCATACAGCCTGCACAGGAGATGGTCCTGAGGCGGGACAGCTTCTCACTCATATCCCTACTCTTGTCACTCATCAGCTATGTGACCTTGGAAAACACACCCAGACCCTCTGAGGCTATGTGCTCATTCTGAAAAATAAGGTTAATGGGAGTGCCTACCTCTAGGGATATTAGCAAGAGGATGAAGTGAACTGCTGTACGTGACTTCGAGCAGGGTGCATTCCCTACTGCTGGCCACCGTCACGGGCATGGCAACAGCACACGGACCATGACAGGACCCTCTTACCTGGCTTCCTACCAGCTTTCCTACTGGCCTTGAGGATTTCATTTAGACTTTCCCCCATCATGTTTTTTTTTTTTTTTTTTTTTGGAGAGCGACACAGAGAGAGACAGACAGAGAGAGAGGGAGAAGAGGGAGACAGATAGAGAATGGATGCTCCAGTAGTCTCTCAGCTGTTGTGAACGAAATCCAGATGAGTTCGCCCCCTTGTGGTCAAGTGCAGCATTGTGCCCTTGCGTCACTTTGCATCTGGCTAAACATGGGACCTGGAGATTGGAATCGGGTTCTTAGGCTTAGGAGGCAGGCGCCTTAACCGCTAAGCCATCTCTCCACCCCCCCCATCATGTTTTGCTATTTTATTTTTCCTTTATGCACCATGAATTGAGTATATTCCCTGTGGGACACATCAAATATTTTATAATGAGGCAGAAAAGGCATTCTCAGAGAGAACGCACAAAACCCAGCAGAAGTGAAGGGGAATGAGAGCTACAAAAGGCAGAGGGAAAGAGAGAGAGAGAGCCAGAGGAGAGGGCCAAGACTTACCTTCCTTGAGGGGGAGGAGCCAGGGGCAGCGTGAAGGGGAATACTGTGACTGTGTGCTAGACATCCCATAGGCATTTCTGAAGGCAGAGGACCTAGCTTGCCCCACAGCACAAGGAGGGGACACCCAGGAAGAAGGGGGGAAGGCAGGCACTTTGGGCTCCTGGAAGTGACAAGTGAGTCCTTCTTGTGTTGCCCATCTGCACTCACCTCCCTAAGCATTCACACATCTCACACATTTGCATACACATATGCATGCCCACTGTGGTGGTTTGATTCAGGTGCCCACCATAAACTTAGGTGTTCTGGATGCTAGTCTCCCCAGCTGATGGCAGTTGAAAATTAAAGCCTCCTGGAGGTGGTGTATTATTGGGGGCGGGCTTATGGGTGTTATAGCCAGTGTCCCCTTGCCAGTGTTTCAGACACTCTCCTGTTGTCCATCTTATGTTGGCCAGGGAGTGATGTCCACCCTCTGCTCATGCTGTTGTTTCCCCCTGCCATCATGGAGCTTCCCCTCGAGTCTGTAAGCCAAAATAAACCCTTTTTCCCCGCAAGCTGCTCTTGGTCAGGTGATTTCTACCAGCTATGTGAACCTGACTGCAACAGCCACATAAACACACGCTTATACATGGCCATATACATACCCATACACATTACCCATACATACATATATACATACATACATAATCATAGCCATATAATACATGTGTATACACATACTGTTGCAGTCAGGTTCACATTGCTGGCAGAAATCACCCGACCAAGAGCAGCTTGTGGGAAAAAGGGTTTATTTTGGCTTACAGACTCGAGGGGAAGTTCCATGATGACAGGGGAAAATGATGGCATGAGCAGAGGGTGGACATCACCTCCTGGCCAACATAAGGTATAGTGTGCCAAACACTGGCAAGGGGAAACTGGCTATAATGCTCATAAGCTTGCCCCCAACAATACACTGCCTCCAAGAGGTATTAATTCCCAAATCTCCATCCGCTGGGAACCTAGCATTCAGAACACCTAAGTTTATGGGGAACACCTGAATCAAATCACCACATTTCGCCTCTGTCCCCCATAAACTGTTAACCATCCATGATGTAAAATGCAGTGCATTTAGTATGGCTATAAAAGTCCCCATAGTTTTTATCAATTCCAGTGATGTTCATACATCCCTATAATCCAAGGTCTCTTCACTGAGCCATAATACCAAAAAAAAAAAAAAAAAACCAGAATAAACATTCACATTGCAAAAGATGGCATTGGGCATAGCAAAGAAATATTCAACCAATACAAGATTTCAAACAAGCAGGGTAAACATCAAACCCTGTAGCTGCAAGTCCAACAACTCTAGTCAGTGACAAATCTCCAAGTCCGATAATTCTAACCAGCAACAAGTCTCTGGAGTTCCAATTCCGCCCCTCCAGCTAGGCTACTCACAGTCCTAGCAAACTTCATCCAGGGCTGGCAGCTCTCCTTGGCAGCCATCTCGTGGTCCCGGCATCTCCACTGGGTCTCCACTGCAACCCACGGTTCATCCTCATGGCCCCATCGGGTCTCCACACAGGCATCCAGCAAACCTGCTTCAAACTGCCATGGCCATTTCCAAAACACAAGACTGTGTTGCAAACTCAATGTTCCTCTCTTTCCTGCATTTCTTATATTCCACAATACCAGGTAGGGTGCCAATTTGTTAATCCAGGGGGGAATAAAGCAGACTTTGAAGGACAGGACACTCCTTGAGCACTCAGGCTCCTTCAAAAGAGTCTACATTCTTCCTGTTTTCCTTGTGCAGGTCAGCTGGCCAATCTCACAGGTTGTAATCTCTCAATTGCAGCTGAATGGGCAGCAGTTCACCCAGAGATTTCATTTTCTCTATGCCATATCCCTCTGCTCACACCAGTCTGTTTCTATGAAATACAACTGTAGCAGACCAGGCACAGTTATGGAGGAAGGGATATTATTTATTGAAGCTTACAGATCCAGGGAAGTTCCATAATGGCAGCTTCTAGCTGGCCTGTCTTCACAGGACCAAGCAGAGAGAGAGAAAGCCAACCAGCCACACAGCACAGCACACTTCAGGAACTCCTATTAGGCACACTTTGCATATCTTTACAATGGAATCTCAAACCATCACCACACCTTAAGATCCACTCCCATGACATTGCCTCCAGCAAGGTGGCTGCAGATGCAAACTATAAACTAATAAAACACTGAATATATTGGGGACAAATATTCAAACTACCACAGCAACCTTGTACAATGTCTCAGGACATGGGCCCAACAGCAAGTTTCTCACACAAACCGCTTAGCCAAGTCCAAGGAAAGCTCTTTCTCACCCTCATAAGCCAAATTTCACAGTCCATAGTTCTTACTGCATTCAGGTCTGAATTTGACCAGAATAGTCCATCAAGCTGTACTTACAGCACTGCAAGGCATCTCTTAGACCAAGGTTTCAAATCCTTCCACATTCTTCTTGAAAATCAGCTCCAAAAGGCCAAAGCCACACAGTCAGGTGACTAGCAGCAAATGACACCACTCTCAGTACCAACATTAATGTTACAGTCACAACAAGAGCAGCTTTTGAGAAAAAAAGGTTTATTTTGGCTTACAGGCTCAAGGGGAAGCTCCATGATGGCAGGGGAAAACAATGGCATGAGCAGAGAGTGAACATCACCCCCTGGCCAACATCAGATGGACAACAGGAACAGGAGAGTGTGCCAAACACTGGCAAGAGGACACTGGCTATAATACCCATAAGCCCACCCCCAACTATACACTGCCTCCAGGAGGCGTTAATTCCCAAATCTCCATCAGCTGGGAAGCTGGCATTCAGAACACCTAAGTTTATGGGGGACACCTGAATCAAACCACCACACATACATACCCATAAATATACCCATGTACATACATATATACCCATACACATACACTCACATTCATATATCCATATACATAGACCCATACACATACATACGCTTACATACATATATTATATATATACACACACATGCACACCCATATATATGCTCATAAACACACATACACATGATATTAACATACACATATACACCTACACAACTATACTTATACATGATCACACACACACATACACATATACTCACATATACATGCACCTATATACACACATCACATCCACAGACATACCTATATGCAAACACACATACACACCCAATATACAGACACCCATATACACATACCTGTACACACACACACTCATCCACCCAAACCCTGCATGCACATACAGTATCCTCACGTATGCATGCACAGACACTCACACCCATGCACATATGAATACATACACACCTGCACATACACATTCATACATAGAAGTGCACACATCTCAGGGTTATGTTTTGTTTTGTTTTGTTTTGTTTTGATGGGGCTCTACTTTGCCCTCCACACCTAGTACCATCGACAGCCCCCTGCTTGGCTTCCTTGGTCCCTCGCTGGCTGTAGCCTGTGGCCTCTCTGGCTGGCCTCAGGGGCCGTGGCTGCCTTTGGTGAGCTTCCTCTGGGCTCTTGGATGCATCCAAACCACCAGGAAGACATGGCTCCTACCCAGCACCCCACCCCACCCCACCCCCACTTACCTGAGGCCTAAGAAACTTTCCACATCAGTCCTTTGTAGCCAAGGAAGTCATTGTTCCTCACACACCTTTCCAGAAGAATACAGAGGGAACCTGAGAGGACAACTCCCTTGAAACAGAGAAGGAGGTCCGAGCCACATTGCCTAACTTTCTAAAGGCGATGTTTGGGGTAATTAATCAACACATCATCACCACCAAGGGACTGTTTTATATCCAAGACATATAATTAAGGAAACAATAAGCAAGCTTGTTGTGTGTTTTGTTCCTAAAGAATGCTAATTATGTTCAGCACCCTGACACATCCAAAGGGTCTCCCCAATATTTAGAAATCTGGCAGAAGTTGGCTTCCAGTAGAGAGGCTCAAGGAAGCAGAGGGTTTCCTCCAAGCCTTGGCATGAGCTATTCCCCGGCAATTGTGTACCAGAGAGAAAAGGCCCTTGCAATTGCTAAATTGCATGCACTATTGCTTAATTACACCTGCAGATCAGTTCCTAATTTGCTGAGGGTGCAATCGAGCTGCTGAGGGTATAATTACTTGCCTTGCTAGGGACACTACTTAACAATGCAGCCACGGCCACAGGAAACTGGAGTCTCTCCTTTGGCTCTGCTCAGAGAGGCTGCAGCCTCTGGCTGGGCATTCCAGGTCCATGGACCCCAGCAGCTCTGAGCAAAACAACGTAGGCCTGGACCAACAAACAGCTCCCAGGAAGTAACCCACAGGCCAGGACCTTGAAAAATTCCATCAGGAGGTGTTTAGAGAGCAACTAGTAGGATCTCGACCTGACCTTCCTGCTGGGACTCCCCAGCTGCCCCTCCCTGAGAGGAGGCTGTGGGGTTCGAGTAGCTCTGTCTCAGTGTCTCAGAAATCTTGGATGTCCCAGGCTGGTGATCCTTACTAGGGCCTAGTTCCCAAGGTGATCAAGCTGGGGCACAGCAGAGAGGTAGTGGCTAAAGCTGTTGGTATGGAAAAGAAACAGAGACACGATCCCTGGCATACATGTCATCAGGGAAGGAGGGAAAGATCTACTCCTGATACCCTGAAGCCCTGCTTCCGTCAGCTGCAAGGCATATGGGCCATGGCAAGTTCCCAGATTCCCACAGAGAAAGGAGTCGTCACCACATTTTCCCCAAATGTACACACGGAATTTTGGAAAGGAAATCCTGACTCTGTCAAGAAGGGCTCAGGGCTCAAATGCTTTCCTTCCCCATTGTCCCAACTGTGCCCAGCCTGCCTACACCCTCTGGGAGTCATCACCGTAGGGAGGTTCCATGCAGGCCCATAACTATGTCATTGTCTCCCCTTTCTAGTTTCACAATGTACAAACACACATAAGTATACACACACCAATATACACATTGTACATAATTGTAAGTCTAAGTTCCACAAAGGAGTGGAAACATGCAGAATTTTCTTTCTGAGTCTGGCTTATTTCTCCTAACATTTTCAGTCACATCCAGTTTCCTGCAATTCTCAGGATTTCATTTCTCTTTATGGCTGCATAAAATTTCATTGTGGGTACGTACCAGATATGTACCACATTTTCTTTATCCACTCATCCATTGATGGACACCAAAATTCCACTTCCTGGATTACTGGGAATAGTGTAGCTATAAACACGGATGTACAAGCATCTCTCTGGTTTGTTGACTTGAAGCTCTTTGAGTATATACCCAAAAGTGGGCCACATGGTAATTCTATTTTCAGGGTTTTTTGTTGTTGTTGTTGTTGTTATTGTTTTTAGAAGCCTCTACATTGACTGCAGTATTAGCTCCATAAGTTTACATACCCACCAGTAGTGAAGGAGGGCTCTCTTTCTCCACATCATTGCCAGAATTTGTTGTCATTTGCTTTCCTGATCACAGCCATTCTGACGAGAATGAGAGGAAATTTCACTATGTATTCTCAGGGTGGCCTTGAACTCACATTGATCCTCCTACCTCTGCCTCCCAAGTACTGGGATTAACAGCGTGAGTCACCATGCCCAGCTCTGAGATGAAATTTCAAAAAAAGGTTTAATTTGCATCGCCATGGTTACTAAGGATGTTAAATACTTTTTCAAGTACTGAATAGCCATTTTTGTTTGTTCTTGTGAGAACAGTCTATTCAGTTCATTAGCCCATTTATTGACTTGAAGAATTGATTTTTTGTTTAATTTTTGCACTTTTTTATATACCCTAGATATTGATCCCCTCTCTGTGTAGTTGGCAAAGTTCTTTCTCATTCTGTGGTCTCTTTACTCTGGTTATGGTTCTCTTTTTTTAAAATATACTTTATGGGCTGGAGAGATGGCTTAGCTGTTAAGGCGCTTGCCTCCTAAGCCTAAGATCAATGGTTCCAATCTCCAGCAGTTCCAATCTCCAGGTCCCACGTTTAGCCAGATGCAAAGTGATGTAAGGGCGCAATACCACACGTGACCACAAGGGGGTGCATGCATCAGGATTACGTTCGCAGCAGCTGAGAGGCTGCTGGCGTGCCCATCTCTATGTCTTCCTCTCCCTCTCTCTCTGTCTCTCTCCAAAAAAAAAATTATATATATATATATAATTTATTTAAGAGAGAAAGAGGCAGAGAGAGAGAGGAGAGAACACCAGGGCCTCCAGGCACTCCAAATGAACTCCAGATGCATGAGCCCCCTTGTGCATCTGGCTTATATAGGTCCTGGAGAATCGAACCAGGATCCTTTGGCTTTGCAGGCAAATGCCTTAACTGCTAAGCCATCTCTCTGGCCCCCAGGTTATGGTTTTCTTTGCTGTGTGGAAGCACTGTCATTTAATGTAATCTCATTTATGTGTCAATTCTTGGTATTATTTCTGTGCCATTGGGATTCTGTTCAGAAAATCTTTGCCTGAAGCTGGTATCTAGATGTGTTTTACCTATGTTTTTATTCATCAGTTTCAAAGTTACAGGCACTAAATTAAGATCTTTGATACATTTTGACCTGGTTTCTGTGCAAGGTGACAGATATGGGTCTATTTTCATTCTTCTACATGTAGAAAGCCAGCTTCCCCAGCACTATATAATAAAGAGACTGTCTTCTTACCACTGTATGTCTTTGGCAGCTTTGTCAAAATTAGTTGGCTTAACTAATAAAAATAAATTAAATAAATAAATTTTTAAAAAATTAGTTAGCTATAGCTGTGTGGACTTATTTTTAGGTCCTCTATTATACTCCATTGGTCTACAAGTCTTTTTGTGCTTGTGCCATGCTATTTTTGTTACTATGGCTGTCATATAATTTGAGGTAAGTTATTCTGATGCCTCAGCATTGATCATTCTGCTAAACATTGCCTTTATATTATTTTTGTGGTTTCCAAATCAGCATATCAAATATACTTTCTCTCTGGGTCTGTTTTGGTCTTTCCTATCAAGCCTGCAAAAGTGTTGCATGTTGCTTTTGATCCTGCATGGTATCTGCTTCTTTGGAGAATGCTTATGGAAATTTCCAAGAACATTTTTGTGAAATAAGACTCACAAACCCTCCAGATCTTCTTGCTGCATCACTGGACTGACACTACCCATGCCCCAGACAGATCGTGTGGGGTAGGGAAGACAGAAATGGACAGCCTCTCCCAGCTTTGCCAACACAAGAAAGCCTTCTTCCCAGGGTCAAAAGTTGGGGTATCTGGTTGACCTAGATCCATAAAGGCCCCATGTTCAAGGAAAGTAGAAGCTGAATTCTGAGAAGAGCCCAGAGCCCAAGCCGGATGGGCATGAATCACCACACAGATGTCTCACTCAAAAATGATTGCATCGCTTCCTAGACAGAGTTATTAAGGAATCAGTGAATTTTGTTAAGCTTTTAAAGAAATCCCACTAGAGAGGCATCCTAAAAGTGTTACTAGGGAAAAGATGCAATGCCTTGGAATTTGCCTCAAAATAACCTGAGATTGGGGAAGCATGGGTAAAGTCGATACAGCAAGACTGACCTTGGCTTGATTGCCTGTAGAACCTAGCTAGGGCTACTATAATAAAGTAGAACAACAGATGGAGTGGTTGGGACGACAGAAATTATTGTCTCCTAACTCTGGAGACTAGAAATCCAAGAAGGTTCTAACAGGGTTAGTCTTGCCAAAGGACGCAAGAGTCTCTTCTGAACCTTGGTTGTAAATGGCTCCTTCTCACATCATCTTTCCTCTGTCCCTGTCTATATCCCATTTTCCTCGACTTCTTCTCTTGTCTTTTCTTTTTTTCTTTTTCTTCCCAGTGCTGAGGCTGGAACCCTCCTGAGCTTCAACCTTAGTCCCAAATATCCTCTTCTTATAGGATCACCAGTTGTAATGGATAAAGGACAATTTTATCACTTTTTATTGTTTATTTTTACTTATTTATTTGAGAGCAACACAGAGACAGAGAGAGAAAGAGGCAAATAGATAGAGAATGGGTGTGCCTGGGCCTCCAGCCACTGCAAATGAACTCCAGATACATGCGCCACCTTGGGCACCTGGCTTATGTGGGTCCTGGGGAATTGAGCATTGAACTGGGGTCCTTCACAGGCAAGTGTTTAACTGCTAAGCCATCTCTCCAGGCCCAATTTTAATCATTTTAATAATTGCATTTTAATTCAGCTTTAAAAAGACCCTGTCTCCAAATAAGGTCACATTCTGAGCTACCAGACTTAGGAATTCAATGTGTAAGCGTGGAGGGTGGGCACAATCCACCTTACAACACATCAAAGGTGGTCTCTGCACACGCTGCACTATTTGCACTGCTATTATGTAAGTCTGCAGGTTTTGCCACAATAACAGGAAGTAGCAGGAAGGCAGAAAATGGTGCCAACCAGCCAACCATTGTCACATCATCAGCTGGACTTTCAGGGAACATCCTAAAACTCCAAACCATCCCAAGAGACAAGGCAACATTGGGAGGTAGTGAACTTCTCAGCTGTGGGACTAACCAAGTCCAATGTCATGACCCCCGGGGTGGGGGCACTGCTAGAGAATTCCTTCATGGAGAGAAAGCTGGCTGGCCACCTTCTGTAACTAAGCCAATGCCAGCTTGGGCTGCATTGGCATAAATACTGTCATGCAATGGAAGGGTTCTGTCTACTCAACACTAAGGGGAACCACCAGGATCCTGGACTCTGTTCTGGTAACCGCATTGCAAAGAGGACATTAGCATTCCCGAGGTGCAGAGCTCACCTAGAGGGGAGCAGTCTGGGAGCTGGGGAAACGTGCCACTGTTAGCCAAATGATACTGTCAAGCCACTTCTACTGTCATGCAGTTCTTTCTCCATCCTCCTAGGAAGATTATATGCAAGTTCTTTTTTTTTATTTTTTTATCAGTTAGAAACTTTGTTGTACGGATAAATCATGTGTTGGTCCCACTCCCCTTCTCTCCACCCCATTCTGCTGAGGGAACCCTTCAGCTGGTATTCATCATGATATTATGGATTATGAAAGTAGCAGTCAGTCATTGTAGGGGGTAATGCCTCTGGAGACTCCTTCCTACCCTGTGGCTCTTACAATCTTCCTGCCCCCTCTTTCTCAATGTTCCCTGTGCCTTGACAGTTGGGTTGTAAGTCTACTCTAGTGTTGAGCTCTCAGTAACTGCTGGATGTCTGCTTGGATATGTTTTGAATGTCCTCGGTATCTATCACCATATACACAAGTTCTAATAACACCTGATATGTTATTTTTATTGTACTTATGATATTCCATAACTTGATTTTATAAAATTGACATGGGCCTATGTTAGAAATACTTCCAATTCAGAACACAAGTTATGCTTCACACTTTTTTGTTGTTTTTTTAGACAGAATCTCCTGTATTCTAGTCCAGCTGTGAGTTCACTATGTAAACAAGGTTGACATTGAACTTCTGATCCATCTGCCTCCATCTCATGAGTGGGATTGCAAGGGTAGGCCACAGATACCTGGCTTTATTCAGTGCTTGGGATTAAGCACAGGGCTTCCTGCATGCTAGGCAAAACTCTACCAGCTGAGCCCTGCCTCACTCATTTAAATGATGGCTAGCCCCCATCTTATGGTAAATAACTTTACCAACTCCCTTCCAATGAGCATTTAGATTGGTGAATCATTTTCCCAGAGTAGGAAATACTTAATGACTAATCTCACACATATGTCATTCCATCCATGAATGAGTCTAACTGTAAAATAAATTCCTACAAATTAAATTCATAGATGATGGGCAGGTAGATAGACAGATGGATTTTAGATATTGTGGGGGAATAAATGAAAGAAGGAAGAGAGAGAGATGCCCATAGAAGGAGCAGGGCTCAAAGGAAAGCTTTCACCCTTACTGGGTTCAGCTGCCTCCCTGACCCCAAGCACAGACATGGCATCATGCAGGAAAACTCACCACCAGACAGGCTGAAGAAAGGGTGCATGCATGTTCAGTGTGGGCCACGTTGGGTCCTACCTGTTTGGTCTCTTTCACTGATAGAAGAAAGCAACTTAGTGGACTGGGAGGGAGAGAATGGAAGGACCTCTTTATCTCAGAGGAAGCTTCATCACCTCATTGGTCTACACTAGGAAGAGAGACCCAGGCAGACAGTGGCTAGGGAGGGCAGACACCAAGGATCTGACTGGTGGGGTGGAATGGAGTGAGGGGCAGAACTGAGGATCTGTATAAAATCTTGGTTCACGGTGGGTGTTTAGAGCAGAAGCAAAGGCTTTCCTAAGTCAGGATCCAGGAGAGGGGATGGGGTTTGTGAAATGAGCATCAGGTTGGATGCGAGACTCACAGAAACTTCTGGTCCACCTGCTCTCTTCCAAGTGGGCAGGAATTGAGTGACCCCTTTCTCTAGGGCTGTACACAGACGGGTGATGTTTGCACAACATCAGCCATTACATACACAGTATCATGTGTGCACACAGGGCGTCACACATCCTCCTCTCTCCCTTTACATGCTGTACATGCTTGCAGCATGTTCTAAATAATGCCTCGTTTTCAGCTGTGAAAACCCAAGATTTGGGGGAAGCACGCTGCAGGGTGGCACAGGGTGTGGGCAGAAGAAGAGGAGGAGATGGTCTACAAAGTGCTCCATTGTCTCTACATCTGAATCAACATGGCACCACTTACTTAACAAAGCAGCGACCTGCCACTTGAAGTGAGCTGGAGTATTAGACAACACTTCTGGCTTTTGCAGAAGGACATAATTACAGTCATTTAAGAGTGTGGGAGGAGGAACCAGGGAGCAGATGGCATGCATCCTTCAGAGACCGGCTTCCCGGACTGAAGGGGGCGCTGTACAGAGTGGCAAGCCAGCTGCAACCCGCATTCACCTCACTTAGTCTCAGTCACACCCGCCTTATCACCACACCTGTGCTCCCCCCCTCCCCGCACACACACTCCTACAATCCCAAGCATTTATTATGTTCCTCCACTTCCAGAGGCTCAGCCCTTCCTTACACAATGTGCAGGGACTCTGAGGGTCACAGAGAGTGATGCAGTTTGTCCTTCAGATTCTCTCTATTGTGACAGGGACAAGGGACAGCCCTAGGCTAGGTGTACATAGTGGGGGGGGAGGTCTCAGAGGAAAGCTGCATCTCAATGATCTCGAGTGACTCAGATTAGTGCACCCACACAGAGGACCCTACAGAGTTACGGCAAATGGAATTCAGACTGTGCACTATGTAGGAAGTCTGACCAAGGGGCTGGGAGTGGGGGTGTATCACTGAAATCCAGCTCAGGTGTGAAGGGCCACAGGGTCACCATCCACCCAGAATATCACACCCAACACAGAGGACTCTACAAGAGCTACAGCTTTGGGAATTTAGACCGTGTTCTACTTAAGAAGCCTGACCAAGGGGCCAGCGCGGAATGTGTCACTGAAATCCAGCTCACGTGCCAATTGCTAGGCCACAGAGTTACTGTCCACCCAGAAGAAAGAGACCTGATTCGAAGCTGCACACAAACTGAGTGTGGAGTATAGGGGCCCTGTTCCCCAGGGCTATATTTATGCACCCTTACATTTAAGTCTGTGGTCTGCGTGTACAGGCGTATTCAAGTGTGGCCACTTAGACATTCTCTGCCAGCAGCTTGCAATGTGCATGGCCAAACTTAGGCACTGAGTTCTGGGTCACCCCACACACTCCCAGAGACTCGGGCATAATTATTGCACTCATCTTTGACCTGACCTGACCTGAAGTTCATGCTGTCACCCCCATCCCAGGGCCTGCACCCCCTAGGTGAGAGCTCAGTAGCACCCTGCTCTCCAGGAGTCCTTCCTCAGAGCACTTGGATCCATGGAACAAGCAAGACTCCACCTACCCCCTCTTGGCACAGCCAGGATGAGGCCACTGCTGGGGCAGTGCAGAGGCCAGATGTTGTGGGGTCTGCTGGATGATCTTGAACTCTTCCTCGTCTACAGTGGCTGTGCCTGTCTGGGGAAGAGAGAAGCTTCATATCTGAACAGTTATGGCTGCAACCTCCCTCTACCCCAGAGTTCCTGGAGCCAAGCATAGGAGCGGTTACCACAGCTTCCAAGCAGGCCAGACCTTCTGCCAAGGTCAGACACCTAGACCGAAACTGGGGAAGCATCCCACAGGCCTTGGGGACATTGCACTTTATTGCCCTCCAGAAACTTCCTCACCTTCCCTGAGCACGGCTGGAAGAATGACCTTCTCCAGGATACAGTCCTGGTGGGACAAGGCGGTGGAGGACAGGGAAAGCTGGCGCAACCCTTGGCTTGCTTCTTCTCCCCCACCATTCAGCCTGGGTCGGCCAGTCCTGCCGTTTGTTGGCCTTCTCCAGCTCCAAGGAGCATCCCCTGGTTTGGGGGAGGGGCGGGGCGGGGCGTCCTCGCTTCCCCGGGAGCAGAGCCCCGCGAAGTGACCCCCGTTTCACAATGAAATTGAGCTGCCATTTTCATCTTCTTCCCAAATGTCAGCCGCGCTAGATCGGATCAGGAACTAATCTTTTGCCCAAATTCATTTCCGAACCGGAGAGGTGGCTACAGGCGGGGCGGAGGTTTGCGGTTCCTTTCCTTGCTCCCCTTCCCCCACCCCCTAGTACCTAAGGTGGGAACTGCGTGTAGAAGTCGGAAAAGTGTGAACCCAGAGGCCCCCAGGGGACTCGAGCGAGGCCCAGCCGCAGCGCCCCCGGGCGCCTTGGGAAGGCATCGGTGGAGCAGGAGGCAGCCACCCGGGCCTTGCGCTCCGCGACCACGTTCGTTCTCGGGGCACTCCCTCCCAAGACCCCCCTCCCCTCCCCTCCCGGAGTCCATCCTGGGCTGCCAAATAAAAAAGCAGACAAGGACCAGGACAGACTGGGACCTGTGGACAGACTCTGGAAAGACCGCCACGCCTGTACCGCATCCTCCCTGCAACGACCCAGATCGCTCCCCACGATTGGTCCTGGCGTCCCCCAGAACCCCCAGTCTCCC
This sequence comes from Orientallactaga sibirica, assembly GCA_036365145.1. Taxonomy (NCBI): domain Eukaryota; kingdom Metazoa; phylum Chordata; class Mammalia; order Rodentia; family Dipodidae; genus Orientallactaga; species Orientallactaga sibirica. The sequence goes on along the minus strand of JAEOAD010000001.1, from coordinate 110,265,766 downwards.
AACCCATGGGCCCAGGTGGTCAAGGAGAAAAGGAAACGCAGTCACAACCTAAAAGAGAGAAGGAAATGGGAAAAATAAACGGCGAAGCGAACTGGTCAGCTCCTTGCAGAAGGCCTCGTTGGACAAGTGACCAGAACACAGCCGCTGGTCTGAATACTTAATTACCCCCAAGTGAAAATTCCCCATCTAATTTGATATTTGGTTCTTTGCAGAAGCTACAGCCTTCGTAAATAATATACAAAGTAAGAAACCTAATCCCGCCTGCTAGAATGTTTAATTCATCATTATGCGAGCTAATTGGAAGGTGATTATATGGTAATTGCTCATTAGTGGTGTATATTTATCGCTGTACCTTATGTCAAGGCCATGGGAATTGTGTAGAGTCTGTTCTCTCATTTCAAGGATCAGTTTCAGAAGCAGGAGTGAAGCAGGCAAGATCAAGTTCTTCCTGACGTCAAGGTCCGGCCAGGGCTATAGAGCCACGTACTATATATAGGACCTGGAGATGGCTAGGGGGTCCGGGGCAGCTTGAGACCAGGAGGCACGAGATGTGGGAGGTTGTTGACAGAAGGGCTACTGACCAGTCAAAGATGGTCCTTCTGGCTTGTTCTCCCAAACGACCCCCCAGCCCCAGCCCCAGGCCAGGCACCCCACTGACCTCTCAGGTGCGTCTTGGCTGTATGCAGAGAATCCGTAAGGGTGGAATAGAGAGGGGCGTCCAGGTTTGGTTTGGTTTGGAAACTGGGTATGGGATGGGAGATAGGGATGAGGAAATTGGGTTTGACTTGGAGAGGGAGGTGCAGTTTACAGCGGTGGAGGAGGCTTGGTCTTCCACTCCATCTAATCCCTAAAGTGTGGACGTCTCCCACCTTCCCTGGCTTGTGTCAAACAGTCTCTGAAGGACCCTGCCAGCCAAGTGGGGTGCCAGCTCCACGACAGTGCGGGTTGGTGCTTAAGGAGAGAGGGTTGGCGTCTGTGGTGAGTGGCTAGCCAGAGTGAAAGAAGAAAGAAAGTCAACACGTGAGTTCAACTCAGCCCCAGAGCCAGAGGCTGGGCTGGGAACTTGGGAAAGGCAGGAAGGCGGATCTGAAATCTCAAGGGTGGAAAAAGTAGAGTTTGATGTGCAGGTGGAGGAAGAGCCTCCCCAGCCGCAGAACCAGGCCCCGATGCTTAGAGACCAGCTTGGGGAGATCATTGGCACACGTGGTTGTGATCTTTGGCGCGCTCTGGCGCCCCCTCGGAGGAGCGCGACGCGCTTTTGCTGGAGACCTCCACCCCTGGGCACGAGCCCCCGGCCCGCACCAAGCACCCCGACTTGCAGCTCCAGGGCCCTCCCAAGCTCCCCCGCTGGGCAACAGGCACTAATGAACAAAAGGCCAATTAGACGCCGGGCGCGGCTGATGAATGGACCTTTCGCTTTCAAGCGTGGCACCGCCTCGGGTTTCCTGGCGCACTGCGTCGCGCCTGGAGAAACTGCCTCCCGGAGCGGGGTCATGGCTTGGGTCAGAGGGTTCTCAAAACTCCCACTTCCCTCACGCTACAGGGCTGATAGAGGGAAATAAATGGGGAGGGGGGTGGCTGAGACTGTGACTCCGTGGCATCCGGGCTCAGCATCCGGCGCACTGGCCCAGCGCTGTAGGCCCGCATCCTCTGCCCCGCCCGCCCGCGGCTGCTCCGAGGCGTCACCCAAATAAATCAAGCGCTGATTGCCGGAATAATAAAGGCCGGCCCTGAGAGAAAAAAAAAAAAAAAGTACAGTTACAAACCCCGGCTGTTGTTTGCCAAACTCTGAAGGCTGGTGGCGCCTCGGGAACAACACCCCCAACCCAAACCTAAACCCTAACACGCAAAAAAAAAAAAAAAAAAAAAAGCCACTATAGTACTGGGTATGGGACACCCACGCAGACACGAAGTGTTCTCTATAGTCACAACGCACCCAGTCCTCTGAGGGACAACTTCATCAGACATCCTATGTAAGCAGACCTGGTACACAAATCCAATAAACTGCATGCCCCACCTATAATAGGCACTCCATCCACATACCTACAACTGCAGGTTCTTGCCCTTACTCAAAACAATATAAGCAAGCTCTCTCTCACACACACACACGCACGCACGCATGCACACGCACGCACGCAAAGACAGACATTCTGCCATGATCTATTCAAAGAACTCTAACCTCGAAATCTATGCCTCAAACAAATGGAATAAAGTCCTGAGTGAGACACAATCGCATCTCCACAATCCACAAACACAGCTGTACCCCAGACAAATACACGCACACCCGTGCAAAGGCACCATCCCAGACCCTCACGCTAACTCACCCTTATGCCAACTCGTAAGTGCCCACATGTGGACAGCCAAGCCTGGCTCCTATCTCCCCACCGCGGAACGAGGCCGGCCGGCCTCCGAACCACCAGAAACCCTCCCAGCGCAGCTCGAGCGTCCAGGACTTTGTTTCTTCTGCGACTCGAGGCGGGGACGGGGAGGAGCCGAGGTTTCCCCAGCCGCGCGCAGGCCCGAGCCCCCTTTCTGCCTGGCCGCCTTGGCGCGCCTCTAGGGCTGCCACAATCCGCCCCTAGCACAAAAGTGGCCCGGCAGGTTTCGGGCCACGGCCAACGCTCCCGCTCCGGCTCGGCTGGATTGCCAGGAGCTGAGTCCCAGGGAGAGGGAGCCTCAGACACCCAGAACGAGAGCTGGGGAAGGGTAACTATCATAGGCCCAAGGCTTCAGCCTCTCCAGAGCCCTTTAGAAGGAACAGGCTCTGAGGCGAGGAACACTCAAATCCCACGTGCACCTCGCAAGAAACTGCAGCCCGTTCCCGGTGTGCGTGGCCTAGTCAGTCCTTTTAATCCTGGCAGGATAAAGAAAACTGAAAACCCGGCTCTCCTGAACATCCACTTGGCACCAGGGAATTCACAGGGAAGACCCTGAAGTCACCAAAAAAAGTGGTGAACACGTATCAAACTTGTAATCTACATCTTCATTCAGAGTCACAATCAGGCCAAGGGGCAACATGCATACAGTTAGTTGGCTGTGCTCTGGAAGGAACGCACAAGCCAGCCCAGGGACATCCAGGCCTGGCATCCACATACCACGAGCGCCCTGTTCCCGAGGGTTCCAACCCAGCACGGGCACAAGGCGAAGGGGACGCAGCGGCGGAGCACACGCGCCCTGCGGGCCCTGCCCAGAACCCCACGCCCAGATAGGCATAGTGGGATGGCATCTCGCAAATATTTATATTCCTCAGCGCTACGGCAGCCCGCGTCCACATTAGACGTTCTAATCCTGCCACTTTAAATAGATGAATTAATAAAGCAAACGAGCGGTTAATAAGCTGACTGTCCTGCCTTTTTGAGGCGGGGGAAGGACTCGAAAGTGCGCCAAATTTGTTTGCAGTGGATCAAGGCGAGCCGCCTCTGCTTCACTTTCTTTATCTTAATTCCGACTTGAAAAGATATAATTATCTAGTTTGAACAGAGCTGCTATCAAATCCTTCTTTGGGCCGGGAAGGGGGGCGTTGGAGTGGATTGCGACTCTCTGAGCCGCTCCGTGCAGCCGGAGATAGCGCGTAATGAAGATGTGGAGGCCCGAGATACAAAGGGCATTAACCTCATTAGCATGAAACCTTTTCTTCTTACCATTGTGGGACCCTTTCAGCCGCCTAATCCCCCCTATTTTCAAAGCTTGGTTTGTAATAAAGCTTTTAGGTTTTTTTCCCCCTCAAAGCTAATAGTATTCTCTGATGATTTTATTGCTGTTGTTCTACATAGGACATTTACCTTAAAAAAAAAAAATCTTCACGTCCACCCTCCTTTCTTGTACTTAAAAAAAAAAAAAAAAGATTAAGTATGTGGTTCCTGCAGAAAGTAGCCTTTTATCAAGATGGGAATTTTTTTTTTTTTCTGGAAAGGTCAGTTTCAATTTTAGCGGGCCTGTGTTTAAGCCGTGCCAGCTTTTGGGAGGTGAGTAGAAAGAGAAGGTAACTTGCACTTGTTCAAGGGGAAGGGATATGGCTCAGGGGCAGTGACCGCCAAGCACAGCAGACAGCCAACAGTCACGACTTGGGAGCAGCTGAAGCCCCACACCGGTTTGCAGGTACACCCGCTGCACCTGTCCCAGTGTGAGGTGAGCCCTGCTCTCCCGGAACCTTCCCACCCCCAACTTTCCAGGACCTGTCTTTGAGAACAAACTATGTGAGCAGCCAGGTCTAGCAGGGGATAGAAACAGAGGGGAGAAGAGGTGAGCGCATAGATAAAGGGGGCAAAAATTGGGAGACAGAGAGTGAATTCTACTTTAGGGAGGGAAGGAAAAACAGAAAGAAAAAAATTTCCATACTGCCCTATAGTCCCCACACGTGCACAGAATGTCTAATCTTAACTTTTCATGGCAGGATGTTTAACAAAGCTTGTATTTTTGCCCTGCATTGTAACTTGGCCTTATCACAGTGTAAAGGGTGGGGAGATTGTCCTAAATTATGTCCAGGCAGCCCCCCTGGATCCATGGATTAAGAGATTAAAGGAGACCACTGGGCAAGGCCTCCTCTTTCCCCTTCATATTCCTGGTATGATAATTGCTTAAACTGATTTGCACTTTCACAAAAGCTCACAGGACGCTTTGTAGCTCGAACAGAACAGACGAGGTTTCTCTATCAATGGAAATAAAACTGATTAATGCAGCCCTATCAGGATAAGAAGCAAATGAAGCATGCAAAAACAACCTCAGACCCCCAGGAGGAGGAAGGGCGAGGGAAAAAGCTAAGTTTCCTCCAAGAACGGTTACAACTTTTTCTTTAATGTTAAAATTAAGAGTTGAAGGTTTCTCAGAATGCTTGCCTTATAAGGCTCCTGGGGCCTTTGAGTTCATCCCTTTACCTTTGTCAGATTGGGGCTTGGGAGAGAAAAGAGAGAAAGGAAGGAAAGGGGGAAGAAGAGAAGGAAGGGGGGCAGGGAAGACTTGTCCTTAAGGGGTTTGAAGTCAGAAACCAACTTTAGAAGTCCCAGGACTCCGATTTGGCTCTTTTTCCTGGGGGAAATATCCTTCCATTCTTAAGTAAATTCTACACTTAGGGAAAAAAAAACACAGGTAAAAAATAGTAAACACTTTTAAACCTAAAGTTGAAACTAAACTCCCTTAGCAAAGCATACAAGGGAACCCACAGGCAAAATTCTGCTTGCAGAAATTGTCTCCTCTCCCTTTTCTGAAAGACTGGTCATCTCAATCTCTCCCTTTTCCACCCGAACTTCTCTTTTAGACACCCCTCAATCCATAGGTATGGCCCTTTTGTGGGTGGAGTTTCATGAACGGAGTTGGAAAATGACCACAAATTTGATACTTTTTTTAAAGATCCATTTCCATTTTCCCAAGACAACTACACTGAGGGCATATTGATAAATCTTTATTGACAAAATATTGACATTGACATACTTCTTGGAAGTATATAGTGTGTTAGAATTCTAACAAATTAACACAAAACACAAAAATATTTACATTCTGGTATAGAAGACATTAAGGAAGCGTTTGTCACTCTCTTTAGTAAGTCTATGGTCTTGGAAGAGAAACTCAGTGCTTGAAAACTTGCTGCGTGTCATTGGCCACACTAATATCATCCCCATACCTGCAGTCCTTCCTTCTGTGGTTTTGTGTGATTTATTTATTTATTTATTTATTTATTTATTTATTTATTCATTTATTTTGCAATAGACAGATTTAAAGTTCGGAATGGCCATTACGTTGGTTGCAATCAGTCAATTTCTCCAACCACTAAAAGGAGAAGTTGACTTGGCAGTTTTAAGTCTCAATGTTTAGGAAAGGGAATGTCCAAGAAATGGAATTAATTTAGGTTTTGTTGTTTGCTCCAGCACAAGCTCTGATTCTTGTGGGCACCCACCCTGGCCACCCCTATGCTCATCTTGCTCCCCGTTTCTCTGTAAGAGGACCAACTATCTCCGAGCCTACTTCATTTAGCGTTCACAATCACTTTGACGTCAGAAGGCATCAAAAAGTGTTTACAGACTGCACATTTCTCGGAAAAAAATCAAAATAAAAAAGCACACAGAACCTGTCTTCAAAGGAAAGTGAAATTACAATTCATTTTGCGTTTAGACACCATTCGCTCAACAACTGCTACATGCAATTCAAGTTTTTGAAACAGGTGTGGGATGGGGGGCATAGATTGGAATTTCGCATATTATTACGAATTTATAATGGGGGAAACACTGTGAAGTGCAAAATTAAAAGTCCTGTGCCTGGTTGGTGTTTTGAAATGATCATTTTTTTAAAGTGGACTGCGATAAACGGAATACCTGCCAATCATCTTGTCTCCCTGGTTTGGTGTTTGACTGACAGACGGCTCCCCTTGTCAACTCGCCTTGTCAGAGTGCACCTTTGCCAGGATAAGATCTCTCTCTTTTTCTCTCTCTTCCCTCTTTCGGTCTCTCACTCACTCAGCTGCCTCTTTAGACGAGGGTTGCATGTTGATGTAGGGGCTCCATCCTCTGCCATCCCAAGCACGGTCTAGTACCCTCGCTGTCCAAAGTCCGCTGTGAGCACCAGGGCTCTCCGGTTTCCCTCTCCCTGCCTCCTTGAATGTGTGTGCAGTTTTGTTTTGTTTTGTGGGTTTTTTTTTTTTCCTTCTTCCTCGCCTCTCCCTGTCTCTCTTTTGCTCCATGTTGTCCATTTCTGTAGGGCTAGGTTTGTGTTTTTAATCATCTGAGGTCACGTCTATTTCCTCCGGACTCGCCTGCTTGGTGGCAATTCTCCACCGGTTAATGTGGTGTGTCCCTTTTTTCTTCTGTTGCGAATCTGAGCCTTCTTCCTCTAGCTTCTGCCTTTTGAATTTCGTTCTCCGGTTCTGAAACCATACTTTTACCTGCGGGGAGAGGCAGGCAGGGCACGTTAGATGCTACTTAGCACCCTCCTAAGAAGAGCTGAAGTCCTGCCCCAGCCCAGCCTCAGTCCAAAGCGAGAAAGCCCTGTCGCCTGGATGAATAGTCTATGGTCTGACCACCCCAGACCTCCCCTCCAAGAGCTCCACCCCTAGGTAGGAAGCTTGGCTCCCTGACCTTCTCAACCCTTCCCAGGAGCCTCTCCCCAGGGCCACAAGGCCCACAGGGCCATCAGCCTTTCCTTCCTCGGCACTGCCCAGGGCACACACACCTCTCACTGAGAGCAGAAGTCTTGCAAAGAATGAGGATCCAAATAAAAATAAGTGAGGAAAGATAAAGAGACATGGTCCTACTTCACCCAGCAAGCAACTGCAAGAAAGACTTCTGTGGTTCCAATATGCTTTCTATTTTCTGCAGGTCTGGCGGGTGCCTAAATATAGTCCCTCCTCTGGCAGAACAGCCCCTCAGTAGAGGATGCAGTTTGTCATGGTCCAGGCCTCCTGGTGGGGGACTCTGGCAGGTGGGCAAGAGTAGGATGGGGCTGGGGGGAGCCAAGTGGACAGTGAGGTATGTGGACCTCAGAACTCGTCCAAAAGTGAAAGCTTAGAAAAGAACAGAAGGGAGAAGAGAAACCGAATGAGAAGCGGGAGAGAAAGAACGAATGAGCCTCTATCTTTTCAACTCCTGTCCAGGCCCAGAACGGTGTAAATCAACCTTAGGTTGGGCTTCATTACTTCCCACCAAGGTGGAGCTGGCAGCCTGGCCTCCCTGGAGCTGCTACTACAGGTCTAGGGAGCATTTGGTATTGAAATCAGTTAACATCCAATGTCCCCTCTGGGAAAGTTAGGTGGCAGGTCCTCACTAAGCAACCAGAGCTGCCAGCAGTAGGGTTAGGCTGTTGAAGATCACAGTGACCGCATGGCCCAATATTCCAGGACCCACACACATCTTGACAGCGGGGGCCCTAGCTCAGCTGAAGCTCCGGGGCCCCTGAGGTCACACTCTACTCTCTCCTTTAAGACTACATTAGGGTTGGCTTGTTCTCCCCATTGCCCCTATTCCTCCAAAGTGCCCCATGAAGAAAAAGCAGGGCGGGAACAAGGCTGAGTTGAATTTTGCTTTGAGTTTGCTAATTGAGGTGGGTGGGGTGGGGAGAGGACGGTTCATTTCTCCCCCTGGTACTTGCCCAAGGCGCGCGACGTGCGCTCGGGGCTTGACACGCACACAAAGACTCCAGGCAGGCAGCGTGGGCAGCGAGCGGGACAAAGACAACCTCTGCCTTGGCGGTCTGGGAGAAGTCAGCAGGAACCTGCCTTGTGCCCGCCCCGCACAAACCTGCGAGGCCCTTTTGGGGAGGGGGGCTAGTCCCCTACACACACACACACACACACACACACACACACACACACACACACACACACACTCGCACGCTCACACTCCGTGGAGGGGGATGTTTTAGAACAAAAACGTCGACCTTTTTGCTCTTCCCCGAATAAGTGATAAAAGTTAATCTGCCCGAAAACATTACTGTTTACTGGGAACTTTGATCCCGCCCTGTGGCTCAGTACAGTAGCGCCTACTGTAGCCCCGAACCCCCTCTACACCCAGGGACCCAAGCCTGGCGCACCTGGCCACCCAGCGGCCACAGAAAGGCCGGTCCCCTGAAGCGAGCCCTCTCGGCAGCCCGCTAGCTTCATTCCTCGGATTTTGGGTACACCCAGCCTGCCAGGCCTCCTCTGATCCCTTCAGGAGAGTAACCACGGATCCAGAAAGTCAAGGGCCTAAAGTCGCTAGGAACTTGCTCCTTAGCCTTTCCAGCCTCGAACCCCAACTCCCGCTGGGCACCCCGCTGCAATTGGACTCAACCAGGACTCCAACATGGGTCCCAAAATTCTCACCATAAGTCTCCCCTAAAAAACTGCAGAGGTGTCTTCAAGAAGCATTTCTGGGCCAGACAGCCAGGCAGACCATTTCTGCTCACACACCCCTGTCCTGGAGTCCCACAACACGAGCCCCTGGAAAGTTGCAGGTCCTGAGCCCTCGCGTGGATCTAGGCACTGGGCCTTTTGCAGAGTGCCCTCTCCCAGCCTCCGCACTGGCGAGGTACTGGGCAGCCGCCGCCTGGGTCCAAAGGTTCTAAAGGGGCAGTTTAAGGCAGGCAGGTTGGTGTCGCCTGAGCGCAGAGCCACATTCACCTGAGTTTCCGTAAGGCTGAGGCTGTGAGCCAGCTGCTTCCTCTCCGCGCCCACCACGTAGTGATTCTTCTCAAAGGCGTGCTCCAGTCTTAGAAGCTGGGACGGCGAGAAGGCGGTTCGGATCCGCTTCGGCTTTCGGGCCAGTGCGTTGTGCAAAAGAAAACTCTCCGGGCTTGTGTCGTTCCCTGCAACGTAGGGTGGGGGTGGAGGGGGGAGACACAGCAAAAGTGCCTTTAGGAAGCTTCACTGGCGAGAGCCGCCGCCTTCTCCCGAGCCGGGCTGGCCAGGCATAGCTCCGTGGGCCTCTGCACGAGTCCGCGGCGGGCGCCAGAACCTACGGAGCCGGTGGCCTTTCCGAGGCCCAGCTGCCAGGTCCTGGAGGCCGTCCTGGGCTCCACCTGGATGGTACCCAACCGACAGCTGGTCTCAGAGGGGACAGTCCCCCAAGCTCCCAACCTCTGCGGGTTCAGCGACCGCCCTGGCGCCTCAGACCGCACCAACCTCCCGCCCCACGCCCGCCCGGGGTATGGAAAGGAAGGCGCGACAGAGCCCCGGCTAAGAGATTGGCGCCCACCACTCCCAAATGATAACAACGGTAATAAAAACAAGAGCTTCTCTTCCTTTGAGCCTCTCCAGAAACTTTGACCTTTGAGTGGAGAGGCAGCGGACACTATCCACAGTTTTCTCGCCGATTTGTTTAAAATATATATATATATATTTTGCCTGACTTCTCTCTTTTGGGAAGTTAAGAGAGGCCAGGCGAGTCGTTGCAGCCGGACTCCCGCAGAAATCTCCACGGCGAGTGCGCCGGGCTGTTCCCGCGGCGGCCTTCGGAGGACCGGGCTCCGGGGCTCCCCGGTTGCAGAGAACCCCGGGGTGACCGACTTGCGGGTACTAGCCGGGACTATCTGTGGCCGCGAAGATCCTGGTTGCTCCAGATCTAGTGGGGCGACTCAGATCGTGGCTGGCAAAGAATGAGGAAGCGGAGGCTTCAACTTTGAGAGCTAAGCCAGGGTGTTTTGGGTTTTCTCGTTAGAGAAGAAAATCGATTCACCAAAAACCCAAACAATGAAAAACCAGCGGACAGCCGAAGCGAGGATGTGGGCAAATTTAATAGGGATGAAAGTTTTTTTTTTTTTTTTTAATTTGGTTGGTTTTTTTTTTTCCATTTTTTTAAATAAGGAAGAACGTGTCATCTACCCATTCTATGGTCTGGCAGGCATGCAAAGGGTTGAAAGAGACAACTAACTCGCTCAGTACTGATCGGTTCTCGCTGGAGCTTAGTCTTATAGACTAGGATCGGTTAGCTAATTACAAGATCTTTTCCCTAAAGTTTAAACTTCCCTAGCAGGCCAACCCCACCTAGAAAAAAAAAAAACCCAAACATTTAAAATAGCAAGAAATGAAAACACGAAAACAGATCTTCCCTTCCCAGGCCTTCTCTTGTCCTGGTTCATTCCTTTTAAAAGAAAGGAAAACAGAAACCAGACAGAACCTGCCTTCTTGCAGCAGCCTGGTGGGGACCCCAAGTAAGCAGGTCGCCGCGAGAGCACCGAGCCCCGGAGGTTTTCACCCACTCCCTTCCCGCCCCTCTCGGGGCCTCCAAAAAAAAAAAAAAAAAAACGGAAGAAAGAAATAGTTTGCTCGGATAACGAAAGTCTCCCTTCGCCTTCCGAGACCGTGAAGTCGGAGGGGTACCGAGTGGGTGTCAACAGAGTGGAACAGAAGACCGGGCCCTGTCCCAGCGTTTAGGAGCGAGCGCGGCCGGAGACCACGGTCCAGGGGACCGGGAGTCTGGGGACCCCTCGGGCTCTGGGTCGGCGGCGGCCACGCAGCGTAGGCTGTCCCAGTCGTCCCTGCTGGGGGACATCTCGTTCGCCCCCCTTTTCGAAGGGTCAAGTGGCAAACCCGCCAGCCACCCCAAACCAGCCATAGCGTCGGAGACTGGGAATGTGGGAGGGGGGGTGGCGGCGAGGATCCACGCCGGCGCAAGGGCCCCTGGCTGCCCAGTTTCCGAACCCGGTGCGCGGGCCCGCGAGCGGGGAGGGAGGAAGCAAGCTGAGCCCGAGGCCTGGCCCGGCTCCCACCCCGAACAGGCCCAGCGCCTAGGGGGTGGGGGCTGGAGCTGGGGTGGGGGAGAGGATGCGGCGGGGGAGCGGCGCGCGCTGCGGTCCCCGCGACGTGGCACGTACCTTGGAAGCGATGACCCAGATACCGGTAGCGGTGGATGAGCCAGGGGTAGAAGGTGGACGGGTCCCGCTGCTGAGATGCGAAGAGGGGGTGTGGCGAGTGCGAGGAGGGCAGGGGGTGGGCGGCCAGGGCGTGCGGCGGCGGCACGGGGTGCACTGGCACAGCGGGGTTGGGCGGGTGCGAGACCGCCTCGGCGAACACCAAGTCCGGGTTGGAGTAGACGCCCCTGCCGGCCGCGGCGGCCGAGTGGAAGCCGTTGAGGAACGGATTGATGGGGCTGGAGTTGGCGTAGCTGAGCGCCGCGGGACGGATGGGGTCCTCGGAGCGCGAGGCGGGCAGGGGACTGTCCTTGGCCACCAGCGACTCGATGGTGAAGCAGCGCTTGGGCGCCGGCTGGAACATGCTGCGCCGAGGAGCGGGCGCCCGGGGCTCCCCACTCCCGGCCACCGACCGCGGCGCGCGCTGCCTCCGCCACCCGCTGCCCGCGGCGCCAAGGACCGGAGAGGATTGGGGACTCGTTTGTTTGGGGTGGGGGTGGGGGGAGGGAAGGAAGGAAGAAAGGAAGGAAAGGAAAAAAAGGAAAGGAGGGGGGAGGGGGGAGGAGAGGCGAAGCCGAAGATCCCGAGAATCTTGAAACGAACGCGCCCAACCTGGAGAGAAGGGGGGAAAAAATCCTTCCAGAAGAATTTGCAGGCGTGGATTGGGGTAATATTTTTTTTTTGGCGAGATGGCGTGGTGGTGGGGGGGTTGGAATTAAAGGCAGGGAGGAGGGGGAAAGTTTCTGGGGGGGAGGCCAAAAAAAAGTTTTCTCTCCTCTGCAAAAGGCGGGCAGGGCGCCCTAAGTCCAAGGACAATCCATGGAAGTGCTCGCTTCTTCACAAGTTGTGCAAACGATTTGTTAGTTCATGAGCCTAATTAGTGCGGGGATCACATAAACAGCTTCCTCCGAAGCCTGGTAAATGGCTTGATGATTGGTCGCTATTACTCGCCCTGAGGTGGAAGGGGGGAGACTCTTTAAAGTGCGTCAGAGGGAGGCGAGCGCCTGGGAACCCGGAGGCCTGGATCTGGGCCGAGAGTGGAACGGAGTCGACGTCGCCGCCCCGCCGGTGCCTCCCCGCCGTCCCGACCTCTCCGCGTCGTCGCCCCGCGCTCCGAGGTGGCTCACTGGATCGCGCGGCGCCTGCTGCCGCTTCTCTCCTCCTCCTCCTCTTCCTCCTCCTCCTCCTCCTCCTCCTCCTCCTCCTCCTCCTCCTCCTCCTCCTCCTCCTCCTCCTCCTCCTCCTCCTCCTCCTCCTCCTCCTCTTCCTCCTCCTCCTCCTTCGCTTCCCTCTCCTTTTCCTCCTCCTCTTCCTCCTTCTCCACCTCTTCTTCCTCCTCCTCCTCTTCTTTCCCCACCTCCTCCCCCTCAGCCACCGCCTCCTCCACCGACACCACTCCCTCCGGGGCACCCTGGTCTCTACAGAGTCCCCCCGACCCGCTCCGTCTTTGCCGAGGCGCCACGTATCCTAAGCGTGTTTCGCCGCCGGAGCTACAGGGGACGGAAGGACCGACCGACGTGCGAAGAGTCCCTGGCTCCCAGAGTTCGCCGCTGCTGACCCCCTGGAGGGTCTAGGGTCGGGAACGCTGAGATTGCTCCGGGCACAGCAGACCTCGAGGGTAAGCGGGAGGGAACTGGTGCCTGGCCAAGGCTAAAGGCGCCTTCGCTTCCACCAGTCCCCACCCACCAGCAAAAAAATCCCCCGAGGCTTCCTCCGAGGCGCGCGGGGAGTGGGGTCCTCCCACAGCGCCCAGCCACGCGGAGCTTGGAGGTCCCAGGGTGGGCGGTGCGGCTCGCAGTCCTTGACCCGGCTTGGAAACCACAGGGACCAACCCCGCCGGTGCAGTAGGCTTCCGATTTAAAAATCTCACCGCTTCTGTCTGGAGAGTATTCACTCCCTAACCACCGCCCCCCCCAAACAAAATTCCTTCTGGGGTATTTGGGTCTGGGAGGTCCGAGGTCCAGGGAACGCTAATGTGGTGTTAGTCTATTCGTTCCGTTGTCGTTATTGCTGTTGCTTTTATTGTTACTGTCATTTATTATTAATTATTTTTATTACTATTATTAAGCACTACATTTGTTGTCCCAGGACTGGGTTAACGTGTAAACCTAGGTTTCGCAACGAGGGACTGCGAATCTGGCCTCCGATCCTAGACCCTGTCCGCATTTTCGAGTTCGCCTTAGGTTTTGGGATGATTTTAGGGCCCAGTTCTCTTGTCCTCATTGGCTCGCGCGGCGGCATAATTATGATCACATCCCCCAGGCTCCTGGAGCTGCTCTCTGTTTATTGGTGGTTAAAGATCTATTATCTATTCATCAGCCGCCTCTTTTTTTCCTCTTTTTCCCCCCTTTGCAAATTACGTTCTTCTAAAGTGAAGTACCAGCAGGTATTTTGCACGCTTACAATTAATGATTAAAAAATTTTTGGTGTCCTTTAAATCTATTAATCCCAGACCTTAAAAAGGGTGAAATGCCTGTGTTTGGAGACTAGGTTTCTGGAGACCAGGGTGAAGTAGATCTGGAAGAGAGAAAAGTAAAAGTCCCCGCCCCCCCCCCCACAGAAAGGCTGCAAGCCACCTGATTTGGTCAAGGGTCTGGGCTGAGAGTGTGCACCGAGGCCACCCCAACTATCAGTTCCTTTCTGTCAGATCTGGATCTCCTCTTTTGGCTGCCCCATTGGTTTTGTCTGCTGCAGCATTTGGTGGTGTGGGTTTGCTGTGTAGTGCTGATCTGGGGAGGCTGACACGTCCAAGGACCCCTGGGCAGAAGATGGGTTGAGAACATCTGTTAATATTCGGGGTTCCAAGCTGATTAGTTGGGAACCCACATGAACCATCTTTGCTGTCCTCACTTTGAGGGATGCCCCCCCCAGCTTTCAAGCATGTGACCCAGGATGCAGCTTGACCCTCACGCTGGGAGAAATTTGCCTCCTGCCTTAGACTTCTGAGCTGTGCACCACTAGCTTCAGTTGTCACCTTTTGTTCCAGGTGCTCTTGCTTTGTCCCAAAGAGTCTGGACATTGGATCCATCTCCATGAAATAAGGGCTCATTTGAAGGCTACATTTGAACCATCTCCCCACCCCAAAACTGTCTCCAGCTCAGACATCCTTCCCCAGCCTAGGCTGCCACGATTAGAGACTTCTAGAGACCCAGGCTTCTGGGAACCTAAAGCCCAGTGGACGGTATAAGTATTGGATGGAACCTCGCTAGCCATTGTCAGAGCTGCTGGGGCGCCGGACACTGGAAATAGATACCCCCTATGGCCAGACTGTGGATGCCCTGGAGGAGGTTGGAAGGATGAGGCCCAAACCAGGGCCAATAAAAGCCTTGCCCAGCTCATGGGCCCATTTATTTATTGCTCAGTTAGTATTAGCCATTTTGGCTGGGGACGAGAGCAGTTGGTTTTTGAGGGCCAGGGGATTCCATTTCTGTCTGGGAAACTAAGTGAGATACCGTCCCTCCCCCTCCCCTGCAGCCACATGTGTGACTGTTCAGCCTTTCAGTATTTCACGTGTAGTTGGTACTTTACCTCTTTGGGCCAGGATGTGTTGGGAAAGTGTCCTAAGCGAATGGAGACTGGGCCCTCAGCCTCTTGCCCCAGGCAGGGACATTTGGCCAGTTGTGTAGTGTCCTCTGAAGATCACCTACCTCTTACAAATTGTCCTTCGAAGGACATGATTGCCCCCTGTGGCTGGCAGGTGGCCAAGGGTACAGGAGTAGTGAATTTAGTGCCCACATTTTCTGGAAATGTAGGACATTCGGTTTCTCTGCGCCAAGGGCCTCTGCCTGGGCCTGGGTTCTGAGGCCCTTTCTCCAAGGAGAAGCTGCTTCCAGAGAGGGGGGGGGGTGGAATCAGGGGCCAAGCAAGCCCTGGCAGCCTGGTAATCTATGCTAATGCATGCGCCCAGCCCATAGAGCCCAGGGAAGGTTGGTACCGCGTGGGGGGATTAACTAGCAGAGTAACTGATTAACCACACTGGCCAGCAGAGGCGCGCCTGGGTGCTGGGTGCTCCAGTCTAGCCTGGGATATATAGTCCATAGAGCACTCATACTCATGGGTTTTGGCCTTGCAGAATGCACACCTTCTTTGTTCCTTACCACCCGGAAGAGGGACTGTTTGGTTGGGTACCTGTGCCTGTCCACTGGGGCATCCTCTCTTTGCCCAGTATTCACCTCCCAAGCTGCTGCATATTGCATGCTGTAGACCCTGGGATTACACTGTGCAGGCAGGGGTCTGGCCGACACCTTTGAAGACTCTAATCCCTGACCTGTCGCTTACTGAACAACCTTGGCCAACACCTCATTTTGCCATACATAAAACACAGTGGGTTCAATATTAGGGTAGCGGTGACCACTGAAGGGACCTACACGGTTGTTTGAAAGCCCTTAGAGCTAAGTAGTACAACGTGAAAACTTTACTGTGTGTAATTATACCTAATAAAATTGCCCACCCCCACACAGCTTAACTGTGTGACTTTGGGCAAGGTACCCAGATCCCCTGCCTTCTCTGCCTCTGTTTTCTGTTCCTTCCACAATGGGAACAAATCATAGTGTCGTGGGCCTTGGGGTTATTGGAAGAGATAAGCAAAGTGTTCAGACAGTGTCTGGCACACAGTGTGAGTTCCTAAGTCAGCTCCTCTCTATGGATATTGTCACTATTATCTGCCCACAGCCAGGATTTCATAGACTGTGAACAGTCAAGTTGTACCCACGAGTTAAAGTCCTTATGGAACCATCCCGCTTGGTTCCCCAAGTGCTTCCCTAAAGGCCATGAACTTCCTTCAGGAGGTGCTGGGGTGAGAAAGGCCTGGACTCTCGACTGCCTAGGACCCTCAGAGGGCAGGGATTTCTACAAAGCTCAAATAACCATCTGCTCCGAGGGAGAGCTTGCTGCACCGCTTTTGCTCTCAGAAGAGCAAATGAAGCGCTCCCTCTCTTTCTTGTGCTCGGGTGCTAGGCCTGAGCGGTATTGAGGGTGGGTGTATGCCCTTATGTGGTCCCCCTCCCTAGGACTATCTAGAGTCACTACCTGTGTGACTTCACCTTCCTGACTTGAAAATGGTTGTATCAGTGTCTTGAAGCCTGTTGACGTTATTGTGAGGCCACAAGGGTTCGGGCCGAATTGGATTTTGCACAGTGTTACCAGGGCGTTGAGCCCCACTGCGTGTCAGTGGCCACCGAGCACGGGAAGTACCCTGGCTGGTGAAGAGGACAGCCCATTCGTGGCCCCAGGCATACAGAAGATGTCCTGAGATGGGACAGCCTCAGGCTGGTTAAGAAGTCTTCCCTCCCACTCACGGTGACTGCGATTTCCAGTCACTCCGGTCTCTCCGAAAGCCAGGGCGGCGGTGGGAAAACGAGAAGGAGAATTAAGACCTTAAAAACATTTTAAAAAAATTATCATGGTAAATCCCTTTCTGGCGTCTTCCCCAGAGTCCCCAGCCCAGTGGGCGCGGCGGCCCAGGGAGTGATTGGTGTGTGCGCAGCGGCGCCTAGTGGCGAAGGACGAGCTTGGGCGCAACACCCTCGGAGTCTCTATGCCCTTGTGCCCAGAGGGTGCTGGGGGCTGCGCCCTACTGCCAAGACCCGCATAGGTCGCAATCCAAGCCGGAGGAGGAAGCCGGAGATTCGTGTCTACGTCAGAGAGAACAGGACTTGGATATATGTCCCACCATCCTCCGTGGGCTTCGCCTTCGCTCCATGGTTCATCCGCGCAGGAATGTCATCTTCTCGGGAAGTTGCCTAGTGGAGAGAGCGAGGAGAAAGAGAGAGACAGGGTCTGTTCAAAGAAGGACTTGGTGGCACTGACCATCTAAGCCAGGAAGATGGCCGGCTACTTTGCACAGGCTACCATGTCGCCGGGCCTGAAGTCCCCAAACACCCTGTCCAACCACAGCGGCTCAGATAATGGACCCCATGACGGTTTGTCGCGGGGGTGGGGGGTACCCTGGCTGGGGAGGACTTGGAAGAGCTGGGGGTACTGAGTGCAGCTCTCCTGGATGTGCGCCCTCTGGCGGCCGGTGGAGGAGGCCCAAGAAAGGTGGCCCTTGATTTCTGCGCAGGCGGTGAAGGTGAAGGTACCGAATCTAGCTAGCGCCACCGTCCCAGGACAAGAAAGATACTGCCATTGGATTCTAATGACCCGCCCAGCCTCCTGAACCATGCGGACCCCATCCTTTCCGCACAGCCCGGTTCCTCCCTTTAGGTGAGGTCGTGGAACCAGTGTAGGATTTTCTGGAGACCCGGGTGATATGAAGGCGGTCCCGGAGCGCAGCGCAAATCGCAGACCCGGGAGGAGCGGAGCGGAGGGGGCGAGCCCTTGGAGAAAGGAGAAAGGGTCTCTGTCTCTGATCCTGTCTTCTGGCTGCAGAAAAACACGTGCTGTCCTTCTCCGAAGACAAGACAAGACCGTGAACTTCGGGGTCTCCCGAGATCATCGGTGTTTTTGAAACCCACAGTTTCAATCCCAAACACTACGAGGCACACTCAGGACATTCGGACTTTATCTTCATCACCAAAGCTCAACATACGCAGGCCGGATTCACTATTGCAAAGCAAAGAGCTAACGGAAGGCACGCAGGGCGGAGGTGGAGGTGGAATCCCCAGTTCTAGATGGATTGCCTTCAAATGAAAGAGTAAGACCAAGAACGAAGAGGCAAGGGAAAGACAGAGACACAGACAAACAAGCTTGGAGGAGGTGAAGACAACGCTTCACGGGGTGGGGTGTGTGTGTGTGTGTGTGTGTGTGTGTGTGTGTGTGTCCCTTCCACTAGCTCCAAAAGTATGTCTCCAAGGCGCAGCCAGGGCCAGGATGGGATGGTTGTTCCCCGCATCCCTACCAGCACTCTGGCATCTTTTTGTTGCAGAAGGCTTTCTACCAGGAAGGATGGTTTCCTTAATTGCAGCTGCAAAGGAGAAGGGCTCTTAGGCGTCCTTAGAACGGCAGAATCCCGCCCCTTCGCAATGAGCTGAAACGCAGAGACCCAGCTGCCTCTCTCAGGGACCAAATCTGCTTTTCTTTTTGTAACCTCTCCAGGTTCTGGCCTCAGGTGGGAGGCTGGGCTCAGAAATGGGATCGTGGCCACCTAAGGAAGGAAAGATTCTTCAGGGTTTTTGTTTTGTTTTGTTTTGTTTTGCACCAGAAAATCTCTTTGAAAGCTGGGGAAGGTTCTAGGAAGAGTTAGAAAATGACCTAACAGTTCCTTTAACCCGTGTGGAGTTTTTGGTTCATTCACACCTGAGGTAGAGAAGCAGCCATGGTGCCCATTTTCCAGGGAGAAAACTGAGGCTGGGAGGTTGCACAAAACCACTCCTTGTGCCGCCACCTCCTGGCTATAGATGCAGTGGTCACTGCATGAGGAATCTTGGGGCCAGTCTCATCTCCCCACCCAGTCTCCAGAGCCTACCAGCAAGCCAATTTGAAAGGTCAGAGAAGAGTCCCCCACCCACTGGGGGGGGGGGCAATTCAGCACAGGCCACAAGGCTCATCCAGGCTGCCCTACATCATGTGATAACTGGCCTTTACTAGCTTGCACCGAACCTCTCACCCAAGCCCCCATTGCCCTGAAGGTAACCTTTCCAGTCCATATTTTCATTCTCCTTTGTGAGTTGCCTCCTGCTGGCCCAAGCCTAAAGGTTAGGACTGGAAGGTTTAAGCGGGGTGGGGGAGGGGTCCCCTGTGGATCTGTGAATTTAGAACCAAGAGGAAGCTTTCCTGCTTGGTGACTGCCTATAGTCAGAACACTCTCCCCACGTCACTCCTGTGGGAGACTCACAGGGGTCTTTAAATCTCTCCTGGTGTCTCCTGACTAATAGGGAAAGGAGGTACAGCCTGGGCTTCCTTTGGTTCTGCTCAGGAAGGGGGGGGGCGCTAGCACAGAGACACAAGAGTGGGCCCAGGTTGGGAGATTACCCTGCGGTGCAAACAGGGTCGCGCACACTTTGAAGACCCTCGTTCCTCTTGGAGCAGCTGCCTCCTGGCATCAGCCTTGGCCATGAAACCAAGTTAGGGTTCAGCCCGCTAGGCAAGGGGGTAGAAGCCCTGTGACTGGTGTCCCCAAACTGCCCTTGTTCCACACCACATTCGCACCTATAGGTTAAGCTCACCAGGCCTGCTTTCCCAATTTACATCGCCTCTGTCTGGACTCAAAGAAGCGCTGCGTCCCGCTTCCCGCGCGGCCTTGGATTACCGCTGGCTGGCCGGTGGTAGTTGGAGGGGAGGCCGCCAGCCAAGCCAGATTGAGCCCGGGGGCCCTGCGGAGCCGCCGCCGTCCTCCCAAGCCCCTTCATCGGCTCGAAGTGAATCCCCCCAGTGCGGAAGAGGGTGGGAGCGATGCCGCCGCCGCCCTCCGCTTAGCCGGGCCTCCTGCGGCTCGCCGCCGGGGACCGCGCAACAAAGGGTGGCATCGACGCGGCGCGGGCAGGGACCGCATTGGTTCAATATTAGCTTTTCATTCCAGTCTATTGTGCCCATCTGAGATAATATTGACTCTGAGGTGAGAGCCACCGACGACAGGGCTTGTCTAACACTTCGCCCGCAGCAGGGCGCTCCAGGAGAGCCGGCCGCCGAGAGTTAAAGCGATTGCAAATAAACGCTGCTGGCGCGGTCCCGCGTCCCAGGGCAGCCACCGGCCCCCGCGTCCCAGAGCTGCCACCGGCCCCCGCGTCCCAGGGCCGACACCGGCCCTGTCACAGGCTGCCAATGGCCCCGCGTCCCAGGCTGCCACCGGCCCCCTGGTCCCAGGCTGCCACCCGCCCCCTGGTCCCAGGCTGCCACCGGCCCCCTGGTCCCAGGCTGCCACCCGCCCCCTGGTCCCAGGCTGCCAATGGCCCCTCGCTGGCTACAGCAAGCGCCCGGGACTCCAACCCTGAGGCGCTTCTGCCCAGGTGTGCTGGAAACTCCGACCAAAACAGCAAACAGCCTGCGATTTGCACGCACACCCATCTTCCAAGCGTTGCAGAGGCGCCAGCGCCGAGTGCACTTAAGGAGTAAAATAATTCCCGTTCACTGTTTCAGGATATCAGTCCACATGGGACGCTGATATTCTTCTTTTTAAAGGATGTCACTCTTTCCGGTAACTTTCTGTCAAGATGTTTCTCCTATTTCCCCAGCCTGGGGAGAGTAGACGCAAGCAGCAATTATTAATCGGCTTTATGGCGAGAGCGCGGTTAATATCAAATTTCTAACCGTGCGCTTTGCTTTCCTTTGCAAGCCATCCGAGGGTCTCCAAACTGCCTTTCCAACCACAGCCTTAAAGGGCCTCCAGAGCGTTTCAGGTCTTGCACATAAAGATTCATTTCAAATTTCAAATTGCCTCTAAACGGCTGCGTAGGAAAATGGCACGTTAAATTGTTTTCCGTCTGAGACGGAACATTTAGGCTTATGCTCTAGGGACCAGACACCCAATATGCCCTCCCGTGTCATGTACGAAATTTGTTCCCTACCCCCAATTAGAGTCTGACCCTTGTAAGAGATAATCTGCTCACTCCATTACCCCAATAAAGAACTGGTCTTTGGGGACCTTTCATCTACCTCGAAGACATGTTGGGCCTGTGGGGAGCTGGGATAGGGTGAGGGCTGGGGGTGCAGCGCCTGCAGAGATCAATGCCTCAGGAACAGCGGTGGCTTCCCTCGTTCCTTTAATGTGCAGTAGGTACTGCACCTCGGATATTCATTTACAAGATCTACAACATAGATGGCTCGTTTGTATTATGCACTGTTTACCATATAGTATGTTTTCAGTATGTATTGTTTAATGTATAACATCTTGCTCCTATATTATTTTATATTTATATTATTTACATGATGTTTTATTATACATTATAAATGCCCTACACACTTCTGGATATATATTTACATTACATATGAGTAGTCTTTAATCTCCCTGTAAGCACATATTTGATTATTTTCGTGTAACTTTATAAAGTCTTAATCAAAACCACTTTGAGACCAGCTATAGTTGCTCTAAGAAGAGAACTGGACAGAGGTTCCTCTGCTGGGAGTGGCAGCAGTTTCCCCTGGTTTTCCAAATGTCCCTTCCTTAGGGACAGAGGAGGAGATGTTCTGGACCCAAGAGCAGCTTTCTCTCCTCGCTAGGGTTCCATGGTTGACGTGGTTCTAAGAGGTACTGATCTGATGGCCCCCAAAAGTGATGTCACAAATTAAAAATGACTTTGGGGAGTGCAGCATGCACTCAACAGAGTGATCCGGGACAGCAGCGGAGGCTTCTCACCTCAGGTTCAGCCCGGCTCCTGGGTGACAAACTGCCTGGCTCCAGATGCTTTAGGAAGGCAGGGGCTTGGAAACAAGGCGTCTGGGTCAGAGAGCTTGTGGCTCAGAGGATCCCACCTCCAGCAGGCTTCTCATAGTGACCGGGATAAAAATGAACAAGCAGTGCTGAGTTCCCACGAGGAGGGCAGAGCCGGGTGGACAGAGGAAAATCAAATAGGAATTTCAGACAAGGGCCGCCAGCACCACCAGAGGGATTGGCAAGGTAGTCTATGGGGGCGAGGCATGGGGTGAGAGAGAGTCAGGTATTGCCAACCAAAGCATGCGGGATGAGAAAGGCCCTGGACATTACAGTATGAATGGAAGACTGCTAGTTCAAAGGCCTGGGAGTTTCAAAGGAAAATTGGAGTGGGGGTAAGAGGAGGAAAACCCAACTGAGAAGCTAGAAGAGGAGGAGACAGTGTGAGTCAGCTTGCTTATTTCTTAAAAGCTCCTCTCTTCCAAGTGGTTACCTGGTGCAAACTGTCTTATACCAGGAAACAGTGAAACTTGGCTAAAACCAGTGGGTTTGCCTGCCCATAGTCAGCAAAATCCAGGGATCCCGGAGGCCCTATGCCTGCTTCTGAGATTTGGGGAAGGGAATAGGTTTCTACCACAAGGAGTGCCTGCTGGTTGCTGGTGTAAGCAGCTCAGACCCTGAAGGGGCTCCTAGGTATAGCTAAAATGAGCTGGAGAGGGGGAGGGAAGCAGAGGGGGGATGGAAGCAGAGGGAGGAGAGTGCCCTCTTGTTGATGAAAACAGAGAGTCTGGGCTGTAGAGATGGCTTAGCAGTTAAGGCGCTTGCTTGTGAAGCCTAAGGACCCACGTTCGATTCCCCAGTACCCACATGGGCGAGATGCACAAGGGGGCACATGCATCTGGAGTTCGTTTGCAGTGGCCGGAGGCCCTGGCACACCCATTCTCTAGCTCTCGCTTTCGCCCTCTTTCTCTTTCTCTCGCTCTCTCTCAAATAAATAAATAAAATTAAATATTTTTTTAAAGAAAAAAAAAACAGTCAGTCTCCTCCTGGTCTGTCATATCTGTGCCTGGCTGTCTGCGGAAAGTCTGAACACAGTCTGTGCCAAGCCTGCCAGATGAGGAGTGTAACCATGTAGCTGTGGACCTCCCCCAGATGGGCTCAGGCATATCTGGCTGTGTGTAGCATTTTTTCCATGCAGGTATTCCATCTCACCCACATTTGCTCAGCATGGCGGAACACTTTACTCTAATGGTGGAAACATCAGAGCCTTGTTCTGAGCCCCATGGCCCTGGTTTATAGGGCTGCTACACCATTGTACTGAGAGATAGAGTCAATTTTACTTTTTGTCAGTTGCCAGGGCATCTCATGTGAGAGACTATTCATTCTTGTTACTGATGGCTCCTGTTCCAGCGACTGTACTCAGTCAACATCTATTACAAAGATGTGCCTCACCCAGACCTCCCAGGGATCCATGGAAGCAATCTATCAAAGGCATTGAAGGTGGTTCCCATTTTCCACATGAAAAGACTGAGGCGCTGAGATGTTGAATTCCCCAGTGTCACATGGCTACAAATCAGAGTCAGTATTCCAACCCTGTATGCCCCCAACAGCTTTTCTTTTCTCTCCCCACCTCTAATGTCCTACCAAAAACCCTCTACCCTCCCCCCCACCTCACTGAGGATGAAAAGGCATACAGAGTGAAAAAATGAGATAAGAACTTTACCCCCAAACCAGTGCTTATATCCTCACCAGAACAGAGCCAAGAACCAGTTAATGCATGGACGGCACTGCTGGTTTACAAAGAGCCTGCCCATGGGCACGTCACCTCCCTCACACCAGCTCTGTGACATGCACACTGCCATTATCATCCCATTTTTGAGGCACACACATAGACTCTATGAGACTGCCCAACTTGACAAGTGCCCACCCAGTCTGTGCAGAACCCTGGCATCACTTAACAGCCCATTTCAAGCCTCTTGATTTTGTCCACACATTTTTGTCCACACAATTACCACACATTGGGACTGTTTTGAGCCAGTGGTGTTAGGCTTCAGGTTGTGTTGTGAAATTGTTTTCCTTTCTTCTTGTTTTATGTGTTCCTACAAATGTTACTTCAAGACCCCAAACTTTCTCTACATTTACATCCTCCACCCTCCTCCCCTGTGTGTACACACCATCTGTATTGCAGGGCAATACCAGGATGTAGGACAGGGATTCTCCCTGTATGTGTATTCAGATGATATGCATAGACCACAGTTTATCAGCTGTGAGCTCAATCATTTGCTTGTCTTTCTTTCCATTTGCCTTATACATGCCACTAACACTCACACGTGCAGCCAAAGTTTTAAAACATGCGTGTGTAGTTTTTTGAAAATAGTTTTTGTATGTCTTTGTATATGATGTGTGTGTGTGCACATGTGTGCAGGCACACACACACATGTGCAGGGGTGCACATGTCATAGCACAGGTGTGTCAGAGGACAACTTTTGGGGCTTCACCTTTCAAGGTGTCCTGTTCACCGCTGCATGTGTCTGTCCTAGATTCTCCTTTCTCCACTTCTCACTATAAGGGAGCATGATTACAGATGCTTACCACTGCATTTGGCTCTTCCATGGGTTCTGGGGATTCAAACTCATGCTTAGGCTGCAAACATTCTTACCTACTGGGCCATTTCTCTAACTTCTAATCTTTGTTTGAGACACAGTTTTCTCTTCGCTAAGATCTAATGGGGAAAGTTTTAGGTAGGAGGAATCTTTTGGTCACATGATTTCCTGTCCACAGAGATAACCAAGAATCTTGATAGGAAATGGTAGGAGAGGGCCGTGATCACGGAGTGATGTATCTGTCTTGTTCACTTCTCCATGGGAGCCTTGTCCATAGCTGAAAGCTTTCTTTTCCTCTAGTATTGTAAAATTAGCCATGTGATTTCATATTCTAGTCAGTAAGTTACCAAAATGCCCTCTACTCAGAGGCCACCCACCACTGCCCAACATTTCAAGGTGTTAACTTTTGACCTTTTGGAAAAGAAAAGATATCAGAATATGTCTACATATTTTGCTACTATTGTCCTACTGAATAAAAGAAAGGAAAGGAAGAGTCTACAATATTCTGCTTACATAAAGTTCATACCCAGCAAAACTCATGAATGGATGTGGAGCTCAGGACGAGGGTTGACTAGGAAGGACCACGAGGGAACCTTCTACAGGACTGGAAATGTCCCATATCTGAGAGATGGTAACATGGATACATATAGTTGCCAAAGCTCAACAAACTCAAGACTTGGAAGTATTTTGGCTGTTAATCTTTATGCCTTAATAAAGAAAAAGAAAGGGAAGAGACTTAGTCAAATATTATAGCAAAAGACAAAACTGGACAGATGAAAAAAAGCAAAAAAAAAAAAAAAAAAAAACATGGCTATTAACCCATCAGATGCTAAGCAAAGACAAGCTACCAACACCTGGGGTTTTATGCGGAAGGTGACCGGCTGGTCCCTTCATTACAGCCCAGGTCAATCCTATGAGGGCTGCATCCTTCAAAGGGTGATGCCTCGTTAAGACCTGCCAGGGCTCACCATGTTGCCAGATTCCCCGTCCTTTGGTGCTTTGGCCTTGACCCAGGCACTGCACTTGCCATGATGGGGTTGCTACGAGCTCATCCAGAACCTGCGCTGAGTCAGGAAGAGAAAAGACTTTCACTTTCAGATACTGCAACTTTCTTTCTAGTCACTCCCTGGCATTCACAAGGTTGTCACAAAGTTGTTGATGAAAACTATATCACACAAAGTGGTTATGATGCCATACAACTATTAGATCCTCACCCATAAAACACAGTACTTTAAGCTTTGTAGGAACTTAAGTATATTGAGTTGCAATGATTGTGTACCATGAGGAATGAGAGAGAGAGGTGGGGGGGGGAAGCAAGATCTTGCCCACCCACCTCAATGATCCATTAGGTTGGCATTTGAAATTCAAAACAAAACTCCCGTGATGCCAACCCTCCAGGGGCTCATCACCGAGTAGAGGAAACCCACCTTGCACGTATGAACCAGAAATTAAATCATATAGGTGTGAGAGATGCCATCTTTGTGTTGCTGCTCTGGGACTGTAACAATTTAACTGCTCCATCGGTGATGTGACGGATTAACTAGCTTTGGCTTTTGAATTATTTGAAGGAGGTAATGTGGGCAAGACTTGCAATTCTGAAGAGAGACAGAAAGAAAACGGAAAGGCCACGTAGAGCCAGCAGAGCAGCTGCCAGAGGTGCATCTGACTCAGCAGTAAGGAAGGCGAAAGCATAACCACCCCCCCGCCCCGCACAGGAGGAGAAATAAAAGCCATTGCCTCACACCAGCCATGGACAGCGAGACTGGCCCAGGGTGACTTGGGCACTAGGGTGTCTGTGAGCAGAATGGGTTGAGCTTGGAAGCTCAGGATCATTTAAAAAATCAGATTTCTTTTCTTTATTTATATTTATTTATTATGGAGGCATGTAGTCCAGCAGGCTGGCCATAAGCTTGCTATAGAGCTGACGATGCTCTTGAACTTCGGATCCCTCTGCCTCCACCTCTCAAGTGCTCGGATTACAATATGGCACACTTAGTTTTATGTGGTGCTAGGGACCAAACCCAGAAGAGCTTCTTGCAGGGCAGGCAAGCACTCTACTAACTGAACCACATCACAGCCCTAAAATAAGATACTTATGGAAGTTCTGGGTCACTTATTCATTCCATCAATATGGAACATTTAACGTTTATAAGGAAATTTGCAATTTACCAGCAATTACACATGCAGTAAGTCAATCATAGTGCTGGCCCTCAAAAACTAGTTGGGAAACTGCACAGCTAACGGTCATTTAATGGGATCAGTGTCCAGACACAAAGAGCTCAGGGAAGCTGGGGGTATATTTAGATGACACAGACAAGCATATACTTCCTGGGTTTCTTGCCAAGAAACTCTTAAGGATGGAGGGAGATAAATCTGCCAGAAGACTCTCTAAGGAAAGCAGAGCTATTGCTGAAGAAGTCAAAGGTAGCAAGGAGGGAGTTGGTGATTTACTCTGAGCAGGTAGAAATAACCTATGAGCAAGAGACAAGAGGGAGCACTCATTTACTGAGTGCATGCTGGGTATCATGTGTCAAGGATGATCACATTTAATTGTCATGAAACGCATTAAGAGAAGAGGAGTGTATGAGTGCCTGTGTGCATGCATGTCTGTATACCCTCATCATTTTGTAAACTTAAAATTTTGGGGTTCTAAAACCTATTTTAAAATGTTTTATTTATTTACTTATTTGAGAGAGGGAGACAGATAGAGATAGATAGATAGATAGATAGATAGATAGATAGATAGATAGATAGATAGAGAATGGACATGCAAGAGAGCCTCCAGCCACTGCAAAGAAACTCCTGACACATGTACCACCTTGTGCATCTGGCTTACGTAGATACTGGGGAATTGAACCTGGGTCCTTAAGCTTTGCAGGCAAGTGCCTTAACCACTAAGCCATCTCTCCAGCCCTAAGACCTTTTTAAAATTAAAAAAAGTAAACATTTAAAACTTGGGGCTCAGAGAAGTTAAGCAAATTCTCCAAAAACTTACACAGGAAGGTCTCAGAGCAAGGAGTTGATCCTTTGCCCTTCACTCCTATGCCCTGACTTCAGTCCATGATTTATCAGGAAGTCAAGAGGCCTCAAACTGTAGTTCTGAGTGCTGAATGCAATTAGACAGTCAAAATGCCTTGGTAAAGTGCAAGCATTTAACTGGTATTAATTATGAAAAATATTTTTTGCAATTATCTCTTCCCCTTGATGGTCAGCTCGTTATGTCATTCAATAAATATAAAGTCCATGCACTTATGCGGAGCCAGGTACAGTTCTAAGCACTGGGATATAAAAGGAGAAAAGGTACAAAATCTCGGTCCTCATGGAGCTGACATTCTACAGCAAGATAGTCTGCTGGCATAATAAAGGACTGGGGACTGTGGGGGGAAAACAGAGAGCTTAAGGACGAATGACAATGTATAACCCCTGTTTGGAATATTGAAAAATTAAAAACAACTTGCCTATCCATTCATAGGGGATGAGTAAAAAAAATTAAGATGGTTCCTTGCTACAAAAAATGGTGTAGCTACTTACAAAGGCAGAAGTAGCTCTCTACAGTGTCCTGAAAAGAACTCTGAGACTGATTGGGGGGGGGGCAGTTCTAGAACAATACATAATATGATCCTGTTAATGTTTAAAATAAATACTCCTTGTTTGTTTGACCATGTATTTATACACCGGTATGTAGCTACATTATATACTGAGGGGGAAACTTGGAAAGAAGTTCTGGAAAGATCCGTGCTGAGCTGGCAACTGTATGGCTTCTGGAGAGGACTAGGAACCTGGAGAGTTTGATATGGACTGGGCACTTTGACTGAAAGCAGTGTGTACGTCTTGATTGCTTAATTGCTGACAATGGGAATGAATTCACGTATTACTTTTGCAATTAAACAAGGAGACACTGGCATGTAACTGATGTAGTTATAGCAGTTTGATTATGGGCGACAACTGCTACTCTTTTAATCTCCTTTAATGTTGCTTTAATACGTCTATACAGTGATAGAGACACAGAGATGGGATGGTGCCAAGACATAAAAGGTGGAATTAGAACATAGCACCGTGGCTTGGAAAGCTTGCCTCTCCCCACGCCGTCTGCAGTTTATAGTGAAACCTCTTTTAAGAGCATCATGGGATGTTGGATAGAAACCCTTGCTCTCCCAGTTCTGAGACACATGTAATTATTTCACAATGAAGTAGCCCCAAGGACTTTGCGATAGATATGACTTCATTATGAGAGTATCAGCCCCCTCCCAGAGGCGACTGAACTTCTGGCAGAATCAAGGTGGGGGTTCTACTGTGGGAGGTGCCTCTCAACAGGGTCCCCTCTAGCTCCTGAGCCAAACCAGTCTAACTTGGCTGATGTCTAAAAACCAGCCCATGTATTCTGTGACCTTGGGCAAGTCCCTGCTATTCCTAGGTCGCCCAGTGAGGGAACAGGACTGTATACCCTGTAGTGTCATTTCTAGTTCTAAGTGTCTGATTTCTACTATGGCAAGTTCTGGAAGGAGACCACGATCCAGACATGCATTCACAGGCACCTGCCAATGGGCTGGGGACAGAAACAAGGGGCAACATTCTTGGCCATAAAGAGCTGCTTATGGCATAGCCATGTGGCTGAGGATGTTTGAGGAAGCTGCTAGAAACCAGGAACAGAAGTGTGCTCATGCTCTCCCACTCTACAGTTTGTCTTGAGCTCTGTGGGTGCATTAGTCACTTGTATTGTTGTGTGATCAAGCACTTGACAAAAGCAGCTTAAGGAAGGAAGGAAGGGCTTATTCTGGAGGACAGTTGAGGGTACAGTCTGGCATGGAAGGGAACGTCATGGCAGCGGGAGCCTCATGTGACAGTTACATTGTATCGACAGTTAGGAAGTAGAGAGATAGGAGTGGTGATTCAAAGCTCACTTTCTCCTCTTTCTTCCGCCCGAGACCAAGCACATGGAATGTTGCTGCCCACAACCTTTGAGGTGGATTTTCCCACCTCAGTCAACTCAACCTAGAAACTTCCTCACAGACATGCCCAGAGGTTTGTCTCCTATGTGATTCTAGAACCTGTCAGATTGACGATCAATATTGACCATCACACTTGGGGTCCATTGGCCTCTGGTTCTTCAGTGCCTTAGTTCCAAAAGTAAAGGTGGGGGCTAAGGAGCTGGCTCAGTGGTTAAAGGCTTTTGTCCCATCCCCACTCCCACCCCCCACCCCGCACCCATGTAAAGCCAGATGCAAAGTGAAGAGTATAATCCGGAAGTGCCTATGGCAATGGGAGCAGAGCCAGGAACATCCAGAAGCTCCATCCCTGTGGCAAAAACAAGAGAGCCCCTGTCTCAAACAAAGTGGAAGGAGAGAACTAACACCCGGGGTTGTCCTTTGATCTCCACATCATGCAGACACACACACACACACACACACACACACACACACACACACACACTACTGATAGAGGCCTTCTTCATGCCAACTGGCTTCAGGTCCTTAGGGACTACCTCACACCAATGCTATTGTAGGGAAAATGGAGTATCTATCCCTAAAGAGAAAAAAAAAAAGGTATGTGGCAAGAGCAGAGGCTGATCCAACCTCTCCTTCTCGTCTAGCCCTGTGACCAGGCAAATGGCTCAAACTCCCAAGCCTCAGTTTCTCCTTCTGTAAAATGGGAATCATGATAATTCTGAAGATCCTCTAAGGTCTTTCACTGAAGCAAAGCATTAGGCACTTTCAAATATGTGTGGGTGGCATTGTGTGCCTAGAAGAGACGTGTCTTCCTTCCCCTTCACAACTTCCTTCCACCTGGACCCCCCAAGACCCTTCCCGTACTCTATGTGAGACGTCCCAGCACAGTGTGTTCAGGAATGGGAATTTCAGGGTGTTGTTAAGCTCCTTTGGTGGAGAGCCCATGTCATCCTGAGGGCTCCTTCCTTTGTAAGATTCTTCTGTGAGCCTGTGAGCCTGGGCATCAATCAGGAGACTCAGCTCCTTCAGGTCCTCACATGTTGTCCTCTCTGGGCAAGTCACTCTACCTAACTGGGTAGATGTATCAGCTGTACATTGTTTGTTTTATTATAATAATGATTTATGATCATCAAAGCTAAAATCCGACAGAAGAGAAGAAAATAAACTGGAAGGTGCTTCCCATCCTGCGGCCACTGAATTCCCTTACCCAAATGATCCTAACCATACAGAGAGATGTATGATTCTTAAACAGAAGTTGGGGGCGCAAAGACACACTGTGGTCCGGTTTGGGGCCTCGATAGCCCTGCAACTTTCCCTGCGCATAGTTCTGGCTCCTTCAGCCTCCTACTATGCAGCCTGTCCTGCTGCACCCTGTGAGTCTTTAGAGTCAGTTCCCCAAGATGACTTCACTACATCAGTCGGTCTCTCCACACCCTCCACACGCTTTTAAAACTCTGACAGTGGTGACTTAAAATGCTATTTGATTGTTCTGCTTCTAGGTCGTTTGATAATTGCCATGTTCAGTGCTAATCTGCTTCTTCTGTCCAAAGCTTGCTTGCTTGGGTTGTACCAGTTCTCCCATTGGCCTTTTTTTTTTTTTTTTTCCTGTTTTGTTTAGCCTTGTTTTTGTGCTACTGGGGATGGAACCCCGGGGCCTCTTGCTTTTCATGATCTTTTTCTTATCTTGAAAAGGACTTTGTATAGCAAGTATTTCATCTACTGCTTGTCACCAAAGTTGTATTCCCCTTAGCTTGTATTTTCTTTACAGTGTGTGTTTCCCATTCCAAGTATTTAGATATTTATGCAAACAAGAGCTCTGGGCTCTTTGCATTTTAGATTCTGAGGTCTATATTTTTATTTTTTAAGAAAAGCCTTTCTCAGTCTCAATATTCTAGAATTTTTATTCCTTAGTGCCTTCTGTGCACTTTATAATTTTTAAACAATATGTCCATCTTTAATACCCTTGGATTTTTTCCCCTCAGGAATATTGCATGAATTTGTTTTAAAGAATTGTTTTCTCCAAGTGAGTAACCAATTATTCCAGCACCACTTTGGGGATAATTTAGCTGTTTTCTACTTGCAGGAAAACAATCTTCATCCCATGCCAGATTCTCACATTTTATTACATTGACCCTATGTTATTCTATTCTATATTCCATTTTATTCATTAGCATATTTGATATTCCTATACCCCAATGTCTAATGTTTAATTACTTACACATTGTAATACATTTTTAACAAAATTAGGACGTTTCTTCTCATTTTTCACCCCTTAGAAAAATTGTCATTCTCTTGTATATGTTCTCTGAGGTAATATTTAGAGTCAACTTGTCAGTTATTTTAGTCAGAAATTTTACTAGAATTGTATAAAGTTTATAAACAAATCTGTGTGAGAATTCAAACCCCCATGATAACTATTGTAACCAGATTTGCAGTAGTTTGTTTAGTTTCTTTGATAATCGTCACTCTTTGAGTGGAAGCAGGGAAGGTATTTCTTGCATGGATGAGTCATTGCATTTTCAATTTTGAGAGTGATTTATGCTTTGTTTTTGCTATGATGAATGATTTTCCATTTTATATTTTAAGCTGTTAATTCTATTATATAAGAAAGCCAGTTGTCTCTAGAAATCTTTATGAACTCTCCTATTGCTTCAATTAAGTAATCAGCCCCATCTCCAGGATTTTCCATTTAATAACTGCCTTATTTGTTACCAAAATAATGTGTGTCTTGTGTAGAAAATGTAAACATGCAGAAGGAAAGAAAAAACAAATTCCTGTAAAAACTACCCTTCAGACACAGACCCTCCCAACGTTTTGAGGACTGTACCTTACATATGTATATCTACATGTAAAAAAAAATAGTATTAGAAGCTGGGCATGGTGGTGCACACCTTTAATTTCAGCACTCAGGATGCAGAAGTAGAAGGATCACCATGAGTTTAAGGCCAGCCTGAGACTGCATAGTGAATTCCAGGTTAGCCTGGGCTAGAACAAGACCATACCTTCAAAAGTAAAACAAAAAAATTAGAATATATACAGCATATAATATATACAACATATAAATATATTTAACATATATAATATATACAACATATATAGTTTTTCAAAGAGCAACATAATATGAATAATGTTTTATAGCCCACATTCCCTTAATATAACTCTTTTTCTACATTATTCTTCTGTATTATCATTTTAACATCATCTATATTACATGTATGAATTTATTTAAGCAACCTCCTAAATTCACACATTTAGGTCGAGTCAGTCTTTCAACACTGTAAATAATTCCACAGTGAATGAATATCTTATTAGCTAGATCTTTCTGACTAGTCATGATTATTTCTTCAGGAGAAATTTCTACAAGTGCAGTTTCTAGAAGTAAAGGTAAGCAACAGTCTGAGGTGATTATGTCAAAATAACAAATTGCCTTCCATTCATTCTCTCACCCCCTCCCCTTTTTTGAGGCAAGCCCAACAGACTGGCCTTTTTCTGTTAGAAAGAGCGAGCAAGAATGAGAGAGAGAGAGAGAGAGAGAGAGGTGCACCAGGGCCTCAGCCACTGCAATGGAACTCCAGACACGTGCACCTCCTTGTGCACATGTATGACCTTGTGCATACATCACCTTGTGTGCCTGGCTTATGTGGGATCTGGGGAATCGAACATGGGTCCTTAGGCTTTGCAGACAAGCGCCTTAATGGCTAAGCCATTTCTCCAGCCTGCACCTCCCCTTTTTAATGCCCCCCTTTTCCCTTTACAATCTTCCTTCATCGGTGAATATTACCTCATTTCTAGGTTCTTCAATTTCTGGCAATATTGTTTTAATGGTAGCAGCCTTTTTTTTTTTTTTTTTTTGTCAGCCTTCAACCCTTGTAGGACCCTGAGACATACCATCCTGACTTTCCCAGGGAGGAGTTGTATTTGATGATAAGATGGAGCCTCGGTTTTGTACTCTGTCATTTAATGTTGAACATAAATGGTTAACTCAGCCTCGATATTGGCTTGCAGCGAAAGGTGTCTGGGGCCCCCAGAAGATATTAATCACTCTGAGATTGCTACTACAAGTAGCTGAAGATCTGTCTGTGCTTAAGTTTTTTTTTTTTTTTAAAAACTTCCCTGTCATTTTTTTTTTTTTTTTATCAAGGAAAGGGGTGTCAGGTTTCCCCCTCTCAGGTGTTGTCTTGGCAAGAAACCTGCCTCATTGAGAAACCCTTCTAGCAAGCAAATGACTACAAACACATCTGCATTGACAAGTCGAAACTTATACCCTTCTATGGGGTTTTTTGCTCTTTTGAAAATGTTAATAAAAACTTAATGTGGAAAAAAAAACAACTTTTTCCAAATATGTGTACCAATGGGCCCGAGGCAACTCATACTTTCTTATAAAATAAAGTAGGTCACTCACATCAATCATGTCGTCTTAGCACATTTTTTCCAAATTAGGAATTCTCCATCCATCATCCCATGGTATGGCATCCCTCTTCCAAACATTTCCTTTTAATATGCTCTTTAACATGATAAGCAAATCTAATAGAATACATTAGTGTCACTTTGCCGTGATGGAGTGTTTCCTCCGTGAGTTCAGGGAAACGTTTTTACTGCTCTCTTCCCAACAACCATTGCTTGTTGAAAACATGACGATGGTCCCAAAGCTAACCAAGACCACATTTGGATGTTAACCTTAGAAAGATTCCCCAGGGATTCAACGTCACCTCCCCATGTGTCATAGATGCAGAAATCTGAAGGATTTGTGTGCCCCCCCCCACAAAGTAACAAGTCCAAATTCTGCAACAGGAGGGACACGTTTAAATTTAGCCCATCGGCTCAGTGATGTCACGCACAAACACATAGTAGACGGAATAGATCAAAAGCATGCACTGGGCTTCATGTTCAAGCCACATTGCCAGA
This sequence comes from Orientallactaga sibirica, assembly GCA_036365145.1. NCBI lineage: Eukaryota > Metazoa > Chordata > Mammalia > Rodentia > Dipodidae > Orientallactaga > Orientallactaga sibirica. Next base: position 110,231,756 of record JAEOAD010000001.1, on the reverse strand, counting down.
ACACTTCCGAATCTCCTCGATGCAGAAAGGGTAAGTCCTCTGCTTCATATGTCTGTTGTTCCCCAAAACTGGTCACCATCTTTTGCATGCGGCTCTGGTGAGAGGAATGCTCGGATTATGACCCACCGGAGATAGATATTTTTGCAAATTCATACATGTGCCAACATTTACCTGGTGATAAAAGGGCACTACTTTCCACTCTGAACTCTTGTTCTCTGACTCATGTGTTCAGCGTTAGCGCTTGGATTTCTGGAAGGATTTTTTGTTGTTGTTGTCATTTTGGACTGCGTTTTGGAATAAAGTATTTGGGCAAGTTAGGAAGGGAGAGAGATTTGCAGAGTGCCTGTGAATTCAGCGGTCTCAGGCTTTTTGGCCACCGGATGAGGAATCATCTGAATAGAGCAGGGAAGTAGTGGCTGTTTTTGAGATGTTTGGACCAGTGGGATCCTGTAGATGCTGGTGTAGCAGGCCTGCTTTGAGAGTCACTTTGGATCTGGTCAGCCACAGCACCTGACTCTGCACCATGAGTGCTCAAAGATGAAACCTGAGACTCTGCGTCCCAAGCACAAGCTCAGCCATCATCAACAAAAGGGATTGCACTGGGGACACAAGCTAGGAACAGTTCCCACCTTCATAGCAGCTTGGAAACCAGCTGGAGTCAAGAGGAAGAGGATGGGAGAAGGAAATGAAAATCCCCAGGGAGCTTTGTGGAGGGAGAAGTAGGCGAAGCAGGATTGGGGATGACAGGCTGTGAACTTGGTGCCAGGCCCCATGGGAACTAAGCTAGGACTATGCATAGGCCAGGAAGAGCATTCTACACAGTACGATGAAGGGGCTGGAAGGGCAGGAGTGCCCGACAAAATAGTCAGGACCAATGCCAGGCAGGTTCATGAAGAAACGCGAGAAGGGAATGCCACATGCGAAGAGACAAAGTTGTTAAGCAGTGTCCCTCCCCTCCCCGACCTCCAAGCCATTCTGGTCATGCCAACAACACATCTGCCTGAAACAGGATCAGTATTGGAGTGAAGATGTTACATTGTTATGTTTGAATCCCGACCTTTCTGTGTGTTTGATGCTTGTCCAGCTACACCAGGCAAATGCTGTAGCAATTAAACCTTTGCCCTTGCTGTGGTCAGAGGATGCTCCTGGGAACCCCGGGTGCACTCAAAACCGAGGCTCATAAAACTTTAGGATTTCCCAAGTTTCAGGGATTGGGGTGAGTTGTCACTTTCCCTCCTGCCTGTGATACCAGAAGGATTGAAGCGATGTAAGGCATCTGGAACTCAGATCGGGTCACTTATTTCCTCAGTAAATGTCTGAGCAACTACTAAGTGCTTAACATTACTCTAGGTATTGGGGGACAATGTGAGCGAACAAGACAGTGGGATTCCTGACTTTTACTTTATGGTGCACAAGAAGTGAAGGAGAGAGAGAGGGTCTCAGTTTCAGGGAAATGAAGGAAGTCAGCAGAGTCCTGTGACAGCAGTGACTGAAGTCAAGAGGAGAAGTACCCACTGAGAAGCTGCTCAGAAGAGGTAGAAGGCGAAGGGGCTGGGGAGATGGCTCAGCAGTTAAGACGCTTGCAAAGCCTCAGGACCAGGGTTCGACTCTCCAGTACCCACGTAAAGCCACATGCATAAATAAAGTGGAACATGGGTCTGGAGTTCATTTTCAGTGGTTAGAGGCCCTGGTACACCCATTCTCTCTCTCTCTCTCTCTCTTTTCTGCCTTTTGCTCTTTCTTTCTCAAATAAAAATCTGGAAGGTCAAGAAGGAGAGAAGCTAGTGAGATGGAGAGCTGGGGGTGGGAGTAAGCTCCCCCAGGAGGACCCCAGAAAGTGCAAATGCAGAGTGAGTCCAAAGATGCTGGTGAGCGAGGGGGGAGTGGGAGCAGCTGGGGCAACCGGCCCAAAAGGCAGCAGGAGCCAACTTGGGGTTTAAGGGGCAATGGGAAGCCCCTGTGGGGTTTTCAGCAGGACAGTGACGGAGCTATTGAATGCCAGGGTCCCTGTTGAGAGCCACTGTTAGCCACCATAGGCTCTGACCTCACCCTTGCCAACTTCCCTGCAAAGTCAAAACAAGTGCTTGGAGTGCATGAGCTTTTATTTTTACAGCAATCTTTGTACCCAAACCACCATAGCATTTTTAATAACAAACTGGCAGAGAGTCAGACATCTGTACTTGAAAAAAAAAAAAGAGAGACCAAGCCAAGTATTTCTAAATGTTTTCTATTTACTTGTAACATTAGAATAACCATGAGGCTGCTTTCTACATAATCGGAACCATTCTCATTAGGGTTCGACAGATCTCGGCCTTCATGGTTCTGGGGGGTGGTTTTCATTACGGCAGTGACATTGATCTGACGGGAGTGAATCTCTCCTTGAACATTTGTGGAGAAGGGGGGAAGAAGTTGAGAGGAGCCAGGGCAAGCTAGGAAAAAAGAAGAATTCTGGAAAGATAACCATCAGCTTGGCACTGGAGTAGCAACGAAGGGGTCTAGGCTTTGAAGTCCAGAAGAGCTGGGCTACAAGTCCAGCTGGGCAACCTTGGGGGCATCACTTAGCCTCTCCGGGATCCAATTCATTCACAAGCCTTACTGCATGGAGTTGTGACGGGGTCCAAGAGACATAACATTGGCAAAGAGTCTGGTTCAAAGTTGCTTTCTTGGAGCAACCTCCAAAATTAGTACGTGTATCATCCAAGGTTGAGGCACGTTTTCCATCAGTTTATGTCTTTTCCTAGTCTGTTTACAAGATTTAACAAGTTAATGCCCAGTTAAATTGGGATTTTTGATAAGCACTCAATGGTTATTTTGTACAATTGTGTCCCATGCAATATTTGGGATATACTTAAGGGTTTTCAAAAAGCATGCTTTTTAAGGCTGGGGAGATAGCTCAGTGGGATAAAGTGCTTGCCATGCAACTCTGGGTTCCCTAGTTCGGATCCCCAGCTTCCATGTAAAAGGCAGAAGCTGTGGTGAGTTTCCCTTATCCCGGCATTCCTACTTCGAGAATGGAGATAGGGGAATTTCTCAGAACCTTGAGTGATGAACGAGAGACCCTACCTCAAACAAGGTGTTGTGGCTACACTCACATGCACACACATACACACACATTTTTAAGTATATGCTTTTTATCTAACATTTAAGTTTACCCAGGCATTATATAGTTTGTCTGGAAACCATATTCAATTGTCCCAGGAACACTGAAAGAGAGAGTTTTGGGAACAGCCCAGTTACTCTCTGGACATCAGTGTCGGGGCAATCTAATGCACGGGGTGCCTACAGAGGGCTTACCTCAGAGCAGGTGCTCAGTCAGGGGATGTGGAATGAACCTAGCAGACCTTGTCTAAGGCGGTCTGTTTGTAAGTATATACCTTGGCAGAGGAGAGATCCCCCGTCCTCCCACCTCATCTGCAGAATAAATCTGGAATCCAGAATGGGGGGGGGCAAGTGGAAGGATAGGATCTCCATGCCTTGTCAACCTCCTCAGCGGCATACAACCAATGGGAAGCTGGGTCCACACAGTCCCTCATCCTATGGCTCTCCCCAAAACAACATGGACTGCAAGAATATTTCCCACACACTTGTTTCATGAGATAAAACTTCCAAGCTGCAGAACCCATTCAGCACCCCCCTCCCTCCTGGCTGCCTGGCCGGGAGTGGGCATGCGTGTCTGCTGACAGAAGTCACTGGAAAAGGAAGGTGAAGTCAGATACAGCCTCCCTCAGCCTGCCAGGCCATGTTCATCCCTGGAAGCCCTGAGGGAGCCCTGAGTGGGGACTTCCCCAGGGACCTGGGCCAGACTGGTAAAGAAAGGACCCCGAAAAGCAGCCAGCCAGTAAACTCCTACTTAGTTCATTTTCTAAGACTTCTGAACGTGTTTTGAATTTTCTCTAAATTAAGATAATCATAAAAGGTTAAGATATTTCAACAGAGCGCCACCTGATCCCAGGGCTTGATTTGTATGCTTAATTAGTTCCCGAACATATGGTTCAGAGTGTCTTATAAAAACAGGGTAATGACTAGAGGTATATTTGGATATAGATGGACTGATGTTAAAGGGACATTCAGACCCATCTCAAAGCCTTTAACCTACCCTTGATCTACGCTGGGAGCTTTGGTTGACATCTGTTTCAAAGAGATAGCAAAAAAAAAAAAAAAAAAAAAAAAAAAAAAAAAAAAAAAAGGCTTTCCAGTGGCCTCATGATAAAACAAAACCCCATACAGAGATAGACATCGCTCATTAAAATAGTTAGGATTCAGCACAGGCCTAGGAATGTAGGGCCTGAGAGTAGGAGTCGGGGAGGAAAACTGCTGGGGAGATTGGCCTCACCCAATGTGTAGGGAAGGAGCAGATGGGTCACAAATGTCCCCAAGTTCCTTCATGCACTTCAGTCCCTGATAATCCATCACGTGTACCTACCTATGTGTTGAAGTGTAGAATCAAACCCATGTCCCCAAGTCACTCCCCTAGCTCCCGTGTCACCCCCACCTTCCATATCACTCTGGGACGGGACTTCTGAGAGTCCTCAGCAAGAATGAGGTGTGACACTGAGATGCCCACTCCTTGGGCTGATCATGGGGAGCATGTCACACTTCTGTCTGCCTTCAAAGAAGGCGTGCACTGAATAGATTTTTTTTTTCGATGTAGAGTCTCACTCTAGTCCAGGCGGACCTGGAATTCACTATGTGGTCTCAGGGTGGCCTCAAACTCACAGGGATCCTCCTACCTCTGCCTCCCGAGTGCTGGGATTAAAGGTGTGTGCCACCAAGCCTGGTTCTGAATAGATATTTTTAAAACTCATGGTTGATCTTCACATCACAAGGTCCAGACAAAGTCTCTCCCTAACTGCCCATCAGATTCCTGCTCCTAAAGACCTTTTGTCTAGACACTCTATTTGTAAATCTCGGAGCCACATTGAAAATGGCTATCCATTAGACAACTGTCATAAAGGGCTATGAATAGATCCCAGAGATCACCCAGCCCATCCTTCCCTTTGGCTTATGTTATCTGCACTGTCTCCAGGCAATTCATTCATCTACCCCTTCCCATTCTTCATATATATAAATAAATAAATTATATATATATATATATATATATATATATATATATATATATATATATGAGAGAAAGAGGGAGAGAGAGAGAATGGGCACACCAGGGCTTCTAGCCACTGCAAATGAACTCCAGATGCATGTACCACCTTGTGTATCTGCCTTGTGTGGGTTCTGGGGATTGAACCTGGATCCTTGTGCTTCACAGGCAAGCACTGCTAAGCTATCTCTTCAGCCATACTCCTTCCTATTCTTTAAGCAAGGGATCCTTGCACCTGATAGGTTGGGAATGGGGTGCTATGGGAAATGCAGAGCTGGCCTGGTGAGGTTCTACCCTCTGTGAGTTCCTGGTTAAAGGAGGGATCAAGAATGGATGGGAAGGTGCATTTGAGAGTGCTGGGTGCAGAACCAGAAACATGAGAGAAACTGATCATTTCCAGCAGAGGCTACACGGCCCAGCTTCTGAGAACACAGCGTGTGCCTGGCTCTAAATGGCATACCAATTTGGACAGTGGTGACTCAGGGTGACGAGGCCCTGCAGGGGAGCGAATGACACAAGCCCAAGATTGGAGAAAGGAAGCGACTGTGGTGTCCAAAAATAGCAAGTTGCTTCCCAGGTCACCAAGCACTTATTTGGTGCTAAGCCATCCTCGTTAGGTTGAGGAGGCAGTCCCTTCTATTGTGTAAATAAGAAAACCTGAGGTGCCACACTTAGGTGCAGTAGGACCACCATTCAGATGTCCCAAGTTCACAGATGGCTGAGATTTTCAGGTCAAAGTCAGATAGCAGAGGGTCTTAAATAAAGATTAAGAAGGGAGCTGTTTCTTCTGCTGTCCCTGAGATCTGAGGAAGGACTTTTAGCAGGACTGGGCAGCTGGAATAGAAGAAGCTGGTGCAGAGTGATCCTGGGGGTAAAGGGGGCGGGGCACGGTGCAGGAAGTCTTGGGGGTGGAGCAGGAAGCTGAAGGAGGCAGCTATGGACCTCTCTGTGAAGTCATCAGAGCCAAATTAGGCCAGGAGCCAGTGAAAGAAGGAGAGGGAACGCAGAAAAGGGAGCTCGAGGCTATCATGTAGAAGACAGGAAGGAGGTTCCAAGACTCACCAGCAGCTGCGCATTCAGAAGGCTGGCCGCAGTTCCTCCAAACCCAGCGGAGAAAGCAGCTTCCCAAGCAGCCACCACAGTGCAGAGCAGGTTCAAGGCGTCAGATGCTCTCACATGCATGACGTCACCACGTCCTCACCACAACCCAATGGTGTGGCTGTTCTTCCTCTCTCCGCTTTAAACATGACCCAACTGAGGCACACAAGGGTTCGTGGACTTAGCCATGCTTTCCCTTGGGAGCTTGAACTGGAAAGCGACCACATCTTCCACCCAGAGCATGAATTCCTGACCACTACCTAAATCCCATCAGGTCTCACGGTGCCGCTCAGATGGCCAGAGAGGGGTGGTTCCTCTCCGTGCATCAAAGTGCATCTACCTAGCCTGTCCCTGGCCTGCAGAGTTTTCCCTAGCTCAGCCCCAAGTTACCTTTCTCCATTATTCCCTCCCAGGGGCTCCACAGGGTTCTCATTGCCACAGTTGCAGGCAGGAGGTCAGATCCCTGCTGTGATAGAGGGAGATCAAGTCCCTGGGAGCTGGAGACCTGTCCTGGGGCAACACAGCAGGAGACCTCCAAGCCCCAGTGGGTTGGAGATCAAAGCTAGAAGGGGGGCGGATAATGGAGCAACAAGGAACAGCAGTGCACAGGGGTGGCCCAGACCGCTCCCATATCATTCCTGTGCTGCACTGATGGACAGGGTCTCTTGAGGCTCAGGGACACCCCCCAACCCTGGGTCTAGGGATGAGGCTTCCCTGCTCCCCAGTCCCATGTTAGGGACCAGGATCTAAAGAAATGGGAGATGGCGAAGTGAAGTGTTCTGTGAATAAACACTTTCACGGGCCTAACCCGATGCCCTTTGACGGCATCTTGGGGCATGTCCACAGCCATGCTGTCTGGGACTACTCTTGCTGTTTTGTGCTGTACCTAGGTACTACATGGCATTGTTTGTCCTATCTTCGACGGCTCTGAACATACTGCCATCTATACTATAGGACTTCCAGAAATCTTGAAGCCTGTCCAGTGGGGACATACACCATTGGTCTCATAAAAGCACTCAACACAGATATGTTCCGAAAGGTTAGTCTTACAGCATGGCAATGGCTCTGTCTAGGGAGCCTAAACCCAAAGTTCCATGCTGGCTGACTTCCTGAGAAATGCGAGATGGGCCACACTGCCTCAGTTTCCCCATATGCAGCCTGAAAGAATGACTGATCCTGTGGCACTACAGAGCTTTGATCTGGTAGTACTGTGCATAAATCTGGACCCCCGTTGCAGCACACTTACACTGTGTTCTGTTACTAACTAGCATTGTTAAGTGCCTGGGAAGTCCCCTTGTGCCCCTGTGTGCCCTCAGTCTCCAACAGTGAGTGCTTCAGCTGCGTGGAAGCAGAGAACTTCCTTTTCTAGGAGACTGCTGGTCCTAAGACTGAGCAGAAAGGTAGTTAGGAAATAAAGATTTTCCTTTCCCCAAGAATGTATTCATTTATTTTCCTTCCCTCACTCCCTTCTGCATTTCAAAAGCTGTTTGTCTGCTGAGCACTTAAAAGTAATAACTGCTTTCCTGTGGTAACAGCTATGTCTCACTGCCAGGCTGTCATTTGGGCAGCGTTGGCCATCACAGGCTAATGAGTATCACCATGTCCAACTGATATTTCAAATCACCACAAAGGAATGTGAATGTCAGACAGTCCAAGTGGCCTTGCTGGGAGTGGTCACATCATCGCTGTTATACTCCTAGAAGTTGCAAAACTGCACAGGAATCCACAGAACAATCTCATCCAACCCTGTGTTCCTGGGATCCCTGGACTAGTATCTCCTTGGCTAGAAGTTCAAGTTCAAGTTTGGTTCCTTCTGGAGGCGAATCTGTCACAGGCTCTCTTTTGGCTACAGGCAGATGCTGGCAACCCTGGGTGTCCCTTTGGATTTGAGCTCCATGAGTCTGCCTCTGGCCCCATTTTCATATGGCATTTTTACCACTATGTCTCCATGTGACCTGGTTTACAGATTTCTCTCTCCTGAGAAATGCCACCCTCATGATGCCTTCTAAACTGGATCAGATCTCCACAGCACCTATTTCCTAGCCAGGGCTCATCCACAGGTGCTGGTGGCCATGGATTTGGAGAGGATGGCAGGATGCTGGAGATCCAAGATCTAAGAATCAGAGAACTAAGAATCAGATGGAAAGCTGGACATGGTGGCGCACGCCTTTAATCCCAGTACTTGGGAGGCAGAGGTAGGAGGATCGCTATGAGTTCAAGGCCACTCTGAGACTATATAGTGAATTCCAGGTTAGCCTGGGCCAGAGTGAGACCCCACTTTGACAAACCAAAAAGAAAAAGAAAAAAGAATCAGATGGAGGGCTGGAGAGATGGCTTAGCAGTTAAGGGGCTTGCCTGCTAGACCTGAGAGTCCGTGTTCAACTCTCCAGATCCCACATAAGCCAGATGAGCAAAGGTGAGGCAAGGACAAGGTCGCATATGCCCACTAGGTGGTGCAAGCGTCTGGAGTTTGATTGCAGTGGCTGAAGCCCTGGCACATCAATTCTCTCTCTCTCTCTCTCTCACACACACACACACACACACTAAAACAATAAATAAAAACAAAAAAGACTCGGGTGGAGGTACCAGTCAGTTCCTGCTCCAGCCAAAGGTGCTGCAAGCCTTTAGCTGGGATTCCAGAGCCCACAGCCCTGGAAATACAAGGGGTAGGTGGAGCATGCAGGTGACAACCTTCACACCATGCAGTCTGGCTTGCTTGCTGGCTATAAGATTTGGGCAACTGTCATCAACTCTGAAGTGCATGAAGGCTGTTCAGAGGCACCACCTACCTTCTACATTTGATAGGTGAGAACACTGAGCTCTGGGAAAACCATGTCCTCAGGTTGTATTGTTGGGGCGTGGCAGAGTCAAGTTCAGGCTCAGCCATATACCATTCTTCATCTTAAACACTTTATTCTCTCATCACTGGTTAAAACGCAAGTATGGCCTGGCGTGGTGGTGCATGCCTTTAATCCCAGTACTCGGGAGGCGGAGGTAGGAGGATCGCCAGGAGTTCAAGGCCACCCTGAGACTACAGAGTGAATTCCAGGTCAGCCTGGGCCAGAGTGAGACCCCTACCTCGAAAAACCAAAATAAATAAATAAATAAATAAATAAAGTCTGGGTGGCTTGAAGGATTGGAAAAACTTTAATCCCTTTGCAATCTGTATCAGGCCCTCCCATCAAAGACACTTTGATTTGGTAAAAATAGTAATGTTATTATTTGACATAAATATGTTCACAGCCTTATGAAAGTGTGAAATAAACATGTCTTTAGAAAACTGCAAATTTCTTTTTATTGTTACATAGGACCTAAGCTGATGCAATACACTCAGTTTGCAGATGACCCCTGATGGCTCCCTCCCTTTCCAACCAGATTGTCCCCTCAGCCTTTCCAGCTGAAATTCTAACAGGTCAATGACAAAGTTCGCTGCCACTTCCTGAGTGAGGTGACATGCCACGTTCCACATCAAGTGTTGATCATAGAACATTACTTCACTTTTCCTTGTAGAATCACTTCTGTACGTGGGAGGAACTTCTTCCTTTTCTGCTAAGTGGGGATACTGAGGCCGGGTTCCATCTGCAGGTTGTCTCTTGTGTTTCCCTCAAACGGTGCCTCTAGGTGGCACAAACCCTCTCCATCTGTCCAAGGTGTCATCATCACTGGTTATTGTAGTAACACTCACTGCAAAATGCCAGGCAATGACCTCTTCAAGCATCGCTAAGAAAGCCACCTACTGCACTGTACATCCACTTAAAGTGTGTGACTCCATATAGCCACTTAAAGTGTGTGAGTCTAGATAACCACTTAACATGTACGGCAGTGATTTTTTTTTAGCACACAGAGACCTGTGCAATTATCCCCACAGCCCAGTCAAACCTTGTAACCTCTGGCTGTCATTTTCCTTCCCCTCACTGCAACCAGGTCTAAACAACCATGAATCTACTTTGTATCTCTATAAAGTTGTCTGTTCTAGACATCTCAGGTAAACAGAAACATATACTACATGGTCTTTCCTGCCTGGCTTCTTTTATTTAACATAATGTCTTTCTTGACTGAGGCCTTAATTAACCCAACAGCAAACATCAACAATCCCACTAAGAAGAGCCCTCAGGGAAAATAAGACCAGGGGGAGAGAGAGAATATAAGACTATAATCTTTGTCAAACAAACAAACCAACAACCTGGGGCTGGAGAGATGGCTTAGCAGTTAAGGCACTTGCCTACAAAGCCCAAGGACACAGGTTTGATTCCCCAGGACCCACATAAGCCAGATGCAGAAGGTGATGCATGTGTCTGGGAGATTGTTTGCCATGGTTAGATGCACTGGTGCACCCATTTTCTTTCTCTCTCTCATAAATAAAAATAAAAAATATTTTCAAAAAAACTTTTAAAAAGGCTAGAGGGATGGATTGCTTAGTGGTTAAGGCATTTGCCTGCAAAGCCAAAGGACTCTGGTTTAATTCCCCGGGACCCGCATAAGCCAGATGCACAAGGTGGCACATGTGTCTGGAGTTTGTTTGCAATGGCTGGTGGCCCTGGTGCACCCATTCTCTCTGTCTCTCTGTCTCTGTCTCTGTCTCTCTCTCTCTCTCTCTCTCTCTCTCTGACTCTCTCAAATAAATAAAACATAAAAAAATTTAATTAAAAAAAAAAACACAGGGGCTGGAGAGATGGCCCAGCAGATAAGGTGCTTACTGTAAAGCCCGATGATCTGGGTTCAGTTCCCCAGTATCAAAATAAAGCCAGATGCAACCCATTCTGTCCCTCTCATTCTTTGTTGCTTGCAAATAAATAAAGAAAAAAAAAACTAAAAAAAAGCAAAACAATGTTTTTTCAAGTTCATCAACACTGCAAAGTATCATTACTTCACTTTCATTTCACGGATAAACCACATCAGGAATATTCCAGGAAATCACTCTAGTGCAATAGAGACAAACATTTTTATTCAAACAATGATGTTTGGTTAATAAAACCTGTTAAGAAATGTTCCTTGGGCTCCCTAAAGTCCTCATCGTTAGGGTCTCACAATTCAGGATTTGTGATCTTTTCAGGAGGATGTACTGGGCTACAGCAGGATTTGGTTAGCCAACTTTTCTGAATAGAATGTGGAAATTCAGAGTAAAAACAGGGCTGGAGAAAGTGTTTTCAACTGAGACTGAGCAGGCAGCCTTGCTAAGTGGGACCCTGAAAACACCCTTCGTGCTGAGCAAGCCACGATGGCCTCCCTTCAAGATACACTGTGTTTCAGACCCGCCCTTGGCTCTTGGTTTCTCTTCTTCTGTGGAAAGGCTGTTTTCTGCCAATCAAATTCTCAACAGAGCATAGCTGGAGAAGAAGCCCCTCTCTCAACCTGCGGGAGCCCCCCCACCCCAGGCTGAGTAGTCATAGGTCGTGTAGACCAGCGGGAAGGGGCTCTGGAGAGAATTCTGGATACAGCAACATGGAGATGGCTTCGTCCTTCCTTTCACAAGACCCTGTTCCTTTCTGGAGAAAATTCTGCCTAGTACAACAGTCTGAGGCCAGGGGGAAACCAGCACTCATACCTTCAGCCCATTGAGTCCTGGCTGCCTTTGATCCAGGCATTTCCTGTGGACTTTCGAGTGAGAGATGGGGGAGTATTACCCACAAGCCACCTTTCCAGTCAGAAGCTTGCCACTCCTTTCAAGAGTCTTAGGCCCTTGATTATAACATACTGTGGGTTCAGGTTGCCCCACTTTATCCTGGGGTGCTCTTCTACAGTCTCCTAGGGGATGGATACCTTTTGTACTGTCTGTAAGCAGCTTCCTAAAGTGGGGATCAGAGAGCCAGTGAATTACACAGGTTTTTTTTTTTTTAATTTTATTTATTTACTTGCAAACAGAGAGAGATAGCAACAGAGACAGAGAAAATGGGCCCACCATGGCCTCTCGCCACTGCAAATGAATTATAGATACATGTGCCACTTTGCGCATCTGGCTTTATGTGGGTACTAGGGAGTTGAACCCTGGGCCAGCAGGCTTTGCAAGCAAGCACCTTTAACCACTGAGCCATCACCCCAACCCAAAATACAGAGCTTAATGACCTACTTTACCTGCCTTGGACTAGCATCTCTGGTGTGGATGTGAAAGATATCTGTGGGAAAAGCTGAGAACTAAGGCTTGACTCTGGCTTCCTGGCTGGTGTAGCTGACCTCTCCCCTCTGGGCTCCTGGTTCTCCCTCAAGAAAATGAAGCCTTCAGCTGGAATGGGCTTGAACCAGCTTTCAACTCATGTCCATTGGTAGAGGCTACAGGAGGGATGTGTACTCAAGAGATATTTTGAGGGCTGGGAAGAGAATCCACTGGGATCAAATAGCAATGTCTGCTCTGAGCAAAGAGGGAGCTGACTTCCCATATAGTGCCATGCCTGACACTGTCATCCGAAGTCAACTTGGGCTCAGGTTCTGTATGAATTCGTGGTTCTTCTTTCTTGCTCTAACTGTTTTCTTCACCTTCTCTGAGGATCTATTTAAAGGGTTGTTCCCATCCACCAGGATGTGACAGTGGGCTGTGAATCATTACTTGGGGGATTGTACCATGTAAGCTAGAAACAGCCAAGGTGAGGAAGGCTAGGGAGCAGAATTAGCCTAAAAGAGTTTCTCTGGCCAGCATGAAACTGAAAGCCACAAACCATAATGAAGCAAAAATGAATAAGCTTCTCCCAGGTTATTCACTACACGACAAAGGCAAGATGCAGCCTCCATCCACCCAGCTTCGTCATGGGGTGGGCTAGAGACATTGCTCAGTGGCTGAAACAGTCACAACTCAAGCAGGAGGTGCCAAGGTCCCCCACATAAAAAAATTCTATGGGGACACGAGGATCAGCCAGTCTTGCTTTTTTTCATTAAAAAAAATTTTTATTTTATCTATTTGAAAGAGAGAATAGGCAAATTTTATATATATATATATATATATGAGAGAGAGAGAGAGAGAGAGAGAGAGGGAGGGAGAGAATGGGCACACCAAGTCTTCTAGCCACTGTAAATGAACTCCAGATGCATGCCCCACCTTGTGCACATATCTGGTTTTACGTGGGTCCTGGGGAATCAAACCTGGGTCTTTTGGCTTTGTTGGCAAGCATCTTAACTACTAAGCCATCTCTCCAGCCCCGGCCAGTTTTTCTTTAAGGACTACAGATGGGGAAACTGAGGCCTTTTAGTCTATCTTGCATTTCTCAGGAAATTAGTGACAAAGCCAGCATAGAATTTCAGGTTTGGGCTCCCTGGCCAGTGCTTTTGCCAGGCTGTGTACTAACCTCTTGACAACATGTCCCTATCCAGGCCTTTTATGCACCGAAGGACATTCAAAGCATGTGCGTCTTCAACTGTATGGTCCTGAAGACTTCCAGCAGCCCCACAGTGTAGATGGTAGCTATGTTCAGACCTGCTAAGAGTGTGAAAAACACTACCACGCAGGATTTTTTTTTTTTTTTTAGAAATTGGCAATCCCACTTTTTCTCATATTTTTTAAATTGTTTTTTAATTATTTATTTTTTTGGAGAGGGACACAGAGAGACACACAGAGACAGACAGAGAGAGAGGAAGACAGAGATGGGTGCGCCAGCAGTGTCTCAGCTGCTGAGAATGAAATCCAGATGCATGCGCCCCCTTGTGGTCAAGTGCAGCATTGCGCCCTTGCGTCACTTTGCATCTGGCTAAACGTGGGACCTGGAGATTGGAACCGCTGGAGATTGGAACCAGCGTTCTTAGGTTTAGGAGGCAGGCGCCTTAACCCATAAGCCATCTCTCCAGCCCTTTTTTCTCGTATTTTAAAAAACGTTTTATTTTATTTGTTTGAGGGAGAGAGGGCGGGGGAGAGAGAGAGACAGGCAGAGAGAACGGGTACGCCAGGGCCTCCAGCCACTGCATATGAACTCTAGACACATGTGCCACCTTGTGCATCTGGCTTACGTGGGTCCTGGAGAATTGAACCTGGGTCCTTTGGCTTCACAGGCAAGCGCCTTAACTGCTAAGCCATCTCTCCAGCCCCCATGCAGGGTTTATACACCACACAGGACAGCAAAAGCAGCAGCCTTGAAGAGCGTGGCTGTAGACCACGATGCTAATTGGAGAGCAGTGACCCGGGTGACTGAAGGTGTTCCTTTGCAGAACACTTCTCCACCATCCATTTCTTTGGGTCCTGGCCTCTGACATGGGGCTGGAGAGCAGCAGGCACGCTCTGGCCCCAGGCTTCTTCCATGGACCCAGGGTTAGGGTATCCCCAGACCATTAAAAAAGCCCTGGGAGGTGGAGATGGGAGAATTTTCTGGAAGCTCATGGAGAGTATAACAAAGAACAGCAGAGTGAGAATCCAAAGTGAGAATCCCTGCCCAAAATGAGGTGGACGGGGGTGGGGGGTGGGGGGAACTGTCCCGAAAGCTGTCCTCTGACCTCCGCCCATGTGCTGTGGCACGCACAGGCTCATACACATAAATGTCAATAATAATAGCTTTTCTAAGTGATGAAAACAACACGGGCTGGGATCATCGCTCGGTGATGGTAGAGCACTTGCCTAGCATGCACAAAGGCCCCAAGTTCAATCACTAGCAAAAATAGAAAAAAAGTAAAAATAATTTGGAACGGAGGCAGGCTGGAAATGAGCACCTCTCTGAGCACAGTGAGAAAACCACCCAGAGAGCTTAATACAGTGCCAAGCACCCAGTAACCCTACCTCAGAAAAGCAAGCAGGGCCTTCCTGTTATTCTCTAGGCTCACCCTTTGGTGACATTGGACCTGGCGATATGAACTATTCTGAAACTGGTCCGCCCCTTAACAGGGCGATAACTCCTGGTCTCTCCACGGAGGCCCCACATTCACCGGTTCCAATAACACAATTAGTCATTTCTTCATTCCAGAGATATCTGCCCATGGGTGGGTGCATATGCGCGTGCGTGCGTCTGTGAGAGTGTGTGCGCCTTTCTGAGCAGGGGAAAATCCATATTCTCTCTCTTCTGACCAAATTGATCAAATAAATCTTCCGTAAGGAGCTGCTAAATGAATCACAGCTGGCTCTGCCCTTTTACAGGTTATAGAAAGCACCCGTTACAGTTCTTTTAATTTATCAGAGGGGGGAAAAAAGATGCCCTCCTGTGCCCCTTCCCTCTCACAATAATAATCAGAACCAGTCTATTTTCCGAGGGTCCGAGACTCATTTTCAAAAAAATGTGTATCAATAGATGTAACAGCAGGAGGAGTATTTTGCCAAGTTCCAGCCTCCAGCACGGCAAAGGTGCCCTGACTGGGGGAGAGCATTTATAAAACCACATTTAATAAAAGAGAGTGTTATATTAAGTATGTTTGCTGGTGTATTTAAGCATATGGTTTCCATATCAGGCAGAAAGATGGCAAACATGTGCTTTTACCTTTTTTTTAACCTTTCCAAGAGGCGTCCTTTCTGGCGGGTGGTGGGATGAGTGAGTGAATGTGTGTGCGTGCGTGTGTGTGTGTGTGTGTGTGTGTGTGTGTTGTTTTGTTCTGCTTTTTACAACCCGAGCTCACGTGGAAAAGCGGAGAGAAGCGTTCAGTAAACACGTGGAGACTCTTCTTTTTCTACTTATGTAATTAGCCCAAGAAGCTTGCCTGGCTTGTTTTCTGCTATGGTCCCAACATCCTCCAGGCTCCCTGGCCGTCATGGAGGCGCAAGGAGCTGGCCAACTTAAAAAGTGTGAATCAAGTTCAGCTGCAAAGATCTGAGCTCCCGGATTTTGAACATGAACCCACCACTTAGAGCAAGAGCCCTGCCGATGGCCCCCTGGCTCTGAGCCTCAAAAGTCCCTATTGACTAGCCACCCATCCAACTATTCGTCTGCCCAGGGACCCTTTTTGGCACTTGGCTTGAGTATTGGGGATTTGATCAGTTAGATTCCTGTAAGGTCAGAGGCATTTGGCTGTGACCCCTATAATCATGGAGTTTCTGGAACAGCAACTAGTGGCGACTTGTCCAGCTCACCACCATAAAACAATCCAATACACCTCCAATTCTGAGATGATCTGAGAAGCCAAGAGGCCACACTAGGAAAGGACTGGGATTGGGGGCCTCCGCAGCAAGCTGCCTAACCTAGTCCCCACCCCCACCAGCCCAAGCAGATCTGACTGAGCCAGTTATAAATCTACTGGTACCATTTCTTTTTCGTCACTTGCCTAATCCTGTGCCCTTCGTTTCATGTGCTGTAATTATTAACATCTGCTTTCTGAGCCTGACTCGCATGGAGTTTGCAAAGGCAGTGCTCAGTCCAGAACAATGGTGACAGCTGTTTCATTTAGCCTAGGGCCAGCACTTCCTGTTCAGTCTGCATCTGCCCTTCTGTGTCCAATTTCGGTTTCGGGGTTTTGTGTTTTGTTTTCTATTTTTTTTCCCTTCATCTGACCTTGCTATATGTTTAAGAAGAATTTCAAACTTAGTACTGCAGCTAGAGTTTCTAGCACATATGCGTATTCGATTGGCGACAGGCAGAGAGAGACGGGAGAAAGCCCAGGTTGTCTCCAGCAGCTAACACGGCAGAGGCCCAGGGCAGGAAGGAGATTTGGCCTGAGATTCAGGTACTGGGCTCTGGGGACATTTCTGAGGCTGGAAGGTAAGAGCTCTTGTGACCTCTCTGGGCCTTGGGCACAGGAAGGATAAGCTCCACTTATCTGTCCACCAGCCTGGGCTCCTTGTCACAGCTTCTCTGATAAGGAGTCACCCAAGCATCTCCTTGAGGGACCTGTAACTCCAAGGGTGGCCACCAACACACAGGGGCCCCTCTTCTATGGGCATCAAATAAGTTACTCAGATGGAGCAAGAGTTATGAAGCTCAGCTTCACTTTTCCTTCAGAGTCACCGCGGATACAAGAAATTCCTTTTAATGTGCGCATGGAGGCCCATGGAGTGCAAAGGCAGAGCTATGGAGAGAATCAAGGAATCAAGCTTTGCAGTCTGCATGGACCCTGTATCATACAAGGCTGTGTGCGTCCTCAGGGGACAAAGGAGATGGGAACCCACACCTGCCCTTCCACCCACCTCCTCCTACTCTAATACCACCTGACCCACACTTAGGTCCCCAGCCCAGCTGGTATACAGATGTCAAGTTATTAATCTGAGAACCCCTCCATGAGTGCCAGGTTAGAGACCTCAACATTTGTGCAAGGTACCCTCAGGCCTTGCTGAATATTTATCAGCCTGAATAGGCTGAAAACCAGTCTTTGCATGGATAAGAAGTTGCAAGAAGGCACGAGTGCTCTGTGAATGCTCAAAGTAGAGAGTGAGAATCAGACAGACAGAGACACGGTGACTCAAATGGGGACAGAGGCAATGGTGACTCGATGTCTATGCTTCTTATTGGATCCGAGGGCATCAGGAGGGCAGAGGCCTTGGAAGCTGCCACCAGCTCCTTTATGTCCCTTAACAGGTGACAACGCGGACATCTGGACAGAGGAAGTCACTGGTCTACAGCTGAGGCTTGGCTAACCATGACCTAGCCACAGAAGCCAGTAAACATCTGTTGTTGGTGGTTCTGGGAGCTGGAGGCATGTCTCCATGTCAGTATGGAATGTCCTTTGTCCATCCGAGCCCTTCTCCACACTTCTAACGTGGCTCTGGACCCCATTCCCAGGTGGGAAGAGCCTCCCAGATGGGAAGAGCGAGGGAGACTGGCGAGAGACACAGCCATTTCGTTCTTACCTCTGAGGTCATTTCAGGATCATGACTTCTGGCAGCCAGTGGCCAGATGTTCCCCAAAAGCTCTTAAGACAAGAACCAGCCCTAAGATGACACAGAAGGGCGTGGATGGAGCTGGCAAGTGGTCCATGACCCAGGTCTTGTGGAGGCTGAGTAGGCAAAAGGGAGAGAAGCACCGGACAGGGTGATGTGGGGAATGAGGAAGGGCTTGACCCAAGGAGGCCCAACACTTCCTTGACTCAGGCCGGAAGTAGCCAAGAGTTCTCACCTCACAGGGCCTTCCTACGTTCTAGAGTGCAGAAGAATTGCAGCCTCTGAGGACTCACAGCCCAGTGAGGCCATCCAGGGCCCCTTCACCTGCTGAAGGGAGCCCCACCTGCTGGAGGGCCTCCTCCAAGCTGGCTGCGCTTGTCCCTGCCCCCACTCTCAGGCGCTGCCTCCCCCTCCACACTTCCTTCTCTTTCTCACTCACTCCTTTTCTTCTTAAAGTTAATTGCAACTTTTTTTCTCAGCGCCCTGATCTGGATAAGCCACATCTCATTAGAAAAAGATTTAGCCAGAGCCAAAGCAGGCAGGAGAAGGAATCCCTAATCAACAGAGAAAAGATTTGGGTGTAATTGCTCTCTCCCGCCATTCTCGCCCCCTCCTTCCTCCAATCTTTTTCTGCTCATTAATCTGAAAAGAAAGTCGCAGGCTAATGTCTTGGTGTTCAAGTATCTGCTGCTGCCGCTGCAAGCAATTCCAAGAGCTTGGGGGTGAGGGGGAGGGGTGGCAAGCAGAGCTGTGGTGGTTGCGGTGCACGAGTGAAATAGTTTGGTTGTGAGTTATGCTTGAAGCACCCTGGCTGGGACAGTGTGCATGTGTGTTTGTGAAATGCCTTGGTTGTGGGAGGGTGTTATAATTGGTTATAGGTATGGGTGTATGAAGGGCTTTGATTATCGGGTGCATGCATGAAGCCCTTTGTGTTATCGGGTGTGTGTGTCTGTGTGTGAGTGTGTGTGTGTGTGTGTGTGTTTTAGCTCTTTGGCTATTGCTGTGGGTGTCTGAAGGGCTCTGAATTATTGGGTGGGTGTAAAGCACTTTCATTGTTGAGATACATGAAAGGCTTGGTGGTAGTGGGTGTGTGTTTGTAGGTGTGAAGTGTTTGGGGGGGTGAGATATAGGTAGGTGAAGAGAGGGGAACCGTTCCATTGCTGGTCTCTGTGTGTGAGGTGGTTTGGTTGTCAAGGGATGAGTGTTCAGCCCTTAGGTTGCCTTGCATGCCCTTGTGTATGCCCATATGCACAGGCTCGTGTGTGTGTGTGTGTGTGTGTGTGTGTGTGTGTGTGTGTGTATGTGTAATGCTTTCTTTGTTTGGAGCCTGTGTATCACGTAACACATGGCTGCTTTGGTGTTTTCTGTCAGCCATATCCTGCAGGTGCTTAAATGGTGACACATGGAAAATGCTGAACTTAGGAGCAAACCAACTCTTCCAGGTAAGGACCCGGGGTATTCCAACACCCAGCAGTAGACCAGCACCCTGTTTTCATGCTCTTCAGAATCTGGAAATTTCTGCAATGATCATCTGCCATTTGTGGGAAGAGGAAAAAATACTTGAGTATTTTTAACCAAAAAAACAAAAACAAAAAAAAAAAAAAAAACACATGTTCACAAAGGAAATAGTAATACACAGTCCTGGTAAAATGTGACTACAGGGCTGAGTGATATGACTCAGCAGGCAAGAATGCTCACTATACAAGTATGAGGACCTGAATTCAATCCCCAACATCTACATAAAAAGCTGATGTGGGGGCTGGAGAGAATGCCCAGTGGTTAAAGCCTGAAGGCCTGGGTTCAATTCCCCAGTACCCATGTAAAGCCAGATGCATAAAATGGTGCATACATCTGGAGTTAGTTTGCAGTGATTGGGGGTCCTGGTGCACCCATTCTCTCTCTCTCTCCCTCCCCTCCCTCTGTTTGCAAATAAAAAAGAAAGCTGGATGTGGTCATGCACACCTATGACTCCAGTCCTAGTACTGTGAAGGCACAGAGACAGGACAACCACTGGGGCTCACTAGTCAGCCATTCTGCCTGAAAATGGTAGCTCCTGGTTGAGTGAGAGACTCTGTCTCAAGGAAATAAAGTGTCATAATGAGAGAGGAGGACACCCGGTGTGCTATGGTCTCCACATCCATGTGCACAGGGCATGCTCATCTGCACACACACACGAATATACCATTCACACACCCAAAATGTATGGTTACTACAAGGGACTGTATCACAGAAAGTCACCATCGGTCTGGAGAGATGGCTCAGCGCTTTTCCGAGGTAGGGTCTCACTCTGGTCCAGGCTGACCTGGAACTCACTATATAGTCTCAGGATGGCCTTGAACTCATGGCGATCCTCCTGCCTCTGTCTTCCAAGTGCCCAGCTCTCCGTTAAGACGTTTCTGCAAAGCCTAATGACCAGGGTTTCATTCCCCAGTACCCATGTAAATCCAGATGCATAAAAGTGGCGCATACGGGCCGGAGAGATGGCTTAGCGGTTAAGGCACCTGCCTGCTAAGCCTAAGAACCCGGTTCCAATCTCCAGGTCCCACTTTTAGTCAGATGTAAAGTGACGCAAGGGCGCAATGCTGCACTTGCCCTCAGGGGGGTGCACACATCTGGATTTCATTCACAGCAGCTGAGAGACTGCTGGCTCGCCCATATCTATCTGTCTCTCTGTCTCTGTCTCTGTCTCTGTCTCTCTCTCTCTCTCTGTGTCTCTCTCCAAAAAAAAAAAATTTTTTATAAAGTGGCGCATGCATCCAAAGTTCATTTGCAGCAGCTAGAGGCCCTAGAACACCCATTCTGTCTGTCTGTCTCTCTTCTATCTCTCTCTGCTTGCAAATAAATAATAAAAATATAAGTTTTTTTTTTGCTTTTTAAAATATTTATTTATTTGTTTGTTTGAGAGAGAGAAAGAGGGAGAGAGAGAATGGGTGCACCACAGCCTCCAGCTACTGCAAACGAAATTGACACATGTGCCACCTTGTACATCTGGCTTATATGGGTACTGGGGAATCAAACCTGGGTCCTTAGTCTTCGCAGGCAAGTGCCTTAACTGTGAAGCTATTTCTCCAGATCATAAAAATATGTTTTGTAAAAGAAATTCATCACCTTTGGCATCCATCCCCAGGACCCCTCCCCAGGAACCCCTTACAAATACCTTCTAAATACAGGCTAAGATGCACAAAGTGGTACATGTGTCTGGAATTCCTTTGCAGTGGCTGGAGGCCCTGGCATGCCCATTCTCTCTCTCTCTCTTCTCTCTCTCTCTCTCTCTCTCTCTCTCTCTCTGCCTCTTTCTCTCATCTCTCAGACAAATAAATAAATAATATAAATACAGGCTAAACACTTATTGCACTTATTGCAGACTACCTTCAACTTGCCTTTTCAGTTATCACTGCACCTCAGAGACTGTTCTTTATCCACATGGATTTATGTCCATGGTCTGCTCTTAACACATATGACAGAAATAATAAGGGGCTTCTGTTCTGGGCAAGCAGAGCACAATAAACATAATTACAGTAGCCCGGCATGATGCTAAGTCTCATGGTTATGGCCCCATTCAGTGCTCAGGAAGCCCCAGGAAAAAGTCATTACCCCTTCATAGATGACACCCATGCCAAGAGAAATACTGATTGAATCCACATGCTGTATGGCAGAGCTGGGACTTGAACCTAGATAGTCTTCAGGAAGCTGGTGTGTTCCCAGAGCCCTGGAGAGGATGTCAGTGGATGGGCCTGCCCTGCCCTCAGACACACTGAAGAGTCCCCAAGCCCCATCTGCTCATCTGCCTGCATTTCTCATGCTGTCCTAGCCCAAGCTTACAGAACTCCCCCCCCTTCCCTGTTGGTCACTCTGGGCTTGGGGTCAGACCTCAACACCTCTGGGCACTGTGGGAACAGCTGCTGTCAGGAGAAGCTGAGCTCCCACCTCCCGAGCTGACCTTGTTAGAGGGAGGAGGCTGGGCTTGAGGCTCTTTATGTTGCTGGAGCGCAGCTTCTCCACCTGATGATTATCCAGGGGCAGCACTGGCCATGGCCATGGGCATACCCTTGAGGGAACACCCGCTTGGGCCACAGAATTGCCTGGAATGAGCACAGCAAGGCCAGTTGGAGAACAGGCTCGGTGTCTGTGTCCCACAGCGGCCAGGGCCCTAGACTCCACGATGCCCCAGGGCCAACCTCCCCTCAGGGGGGAACATGTTCTCTTCAGCTGTTCCATCATCTTCTTCCTCATCGCATCTCAGCCCACTGCGCTTGGTACAAATGCCATCATTTCAGCAGGACAAATGACAAATGGATCTGTGTAGAGAATGCAAAAGACCTGCCTGGGACAATGGAGGAAAATGACCCAGCAGTGAAGAGTCTCAAAGACAGCCACTGACCCACTGAGAACAGGGGAGCGTCTAGAACAGAGCTTCCCAGCACGGTAGCCACTGGCCACCTGTGGCTGGGAACATTTGAAAAGGAGCTAGTGCAAACTGAGCTGTGTACACAGATCTGAAAATGGGATATCAAAGGAAAAAGCAAAGTGTTTCATGAATCAGTGGTTTTTGACTAGATACCAAAGTGACGTTTTTCAGATACCGAACAATTTGTAAATACATAAAACAACTTATAAAAGTTAATCATGGGCGGGCTGGAGAGATGGCTTAGCGGTTAAGGCACCTGCCTGCTAAGCCTAAGAATGCTGGTTCCAATCTCCAGCAGTTCCAATCTCCAGGTCCCACGTTTAGCCAGATGTAAAGTGACGCAAGGGTGCAATGCCGCACTTGCCCACAAGGGGGCGCATGCATCTGGATTTCGTTCACAGCAGCTGAGACACTGCTGGCACGCCCATCTCTATCTGTCTTCCTCTCTATCTGTTTCTCTCTGTGTCTCTCTCCAAAAATAAAAAAATAAAAAAAATTAAAAAAAAAAAGTTAATCATGGGGGCTGGAGAGATGGCTCAGCCATTAAGGTGCTTGCCTACAGAGCCTAATGACCTGAGTTTGGTTCTCTGGGACCCACGTAAAGCCAGATGCATAAAGAGGCACATGCATCTGGAATTCTTTTGCAGTGGCTGGAGGCCCTGGCACACCTATTCTGTCTATCTTCATCTCTCTCTGCTTGAAAATAAATACATAAAATATCTTTAAATGTTTAAAAAAGTTAATAATGGCTCATGCCAAATGCTTTGGCCACCCGTTATCTTTAACCATTCATTTATTTCTGAACCAGAGTCTTGCTACGTAGCCCAGGCTGCCCTGGAACTCACTGTGTAGCTCAGGCTGACCTTGAACTTGCTGTGATCCTCCTTGCTGTGTCTCCTGAATGCTGGGATTGTAGCTGTGCACTATCACACCTGCCCCGCTTTAATCCCTTTATAATGTGGCTACTACAAAATTTCAAGTGACACAGGTGGTATTGCAGTCAGGTTCACATTGCTGGCAGAAACCACCTGACCAAGAACAGCTTGTGGGGGAAAAAGACTTACAGACTCGAGGGGACGCTCCATGATGGCAAGAGAAAATGATGGCATGAGCAGAGGGTGGACATCACTTCCTGGCCAACATCAGGTGGAAAACAGCACAGGAGAGTGTGCCAAACACTAGCAATGGGGAGCTAGCTATAATACCCATAAGCTCGCCCCAACAATACACTGCCTCCAGGAGGCATTAATTCCCAGATCTCCATCAACTGGGAACCTAGCATTCAGAACACCTAAGTTGATGGGGGACACCTGAACCAAACCCCCACAGGTGTCTTGCATGCATGACTGGAATTTGTACTGGCCAGCCCTGACCTGTGGTACAGGAATTCTTTATGTGCAAAAGCACAGTCCCCATTTCACCAAGGAAACAAGCAACTCAGAAATTGATGGCCCTGAGCAAGGATACTAGGTAACGAATGAGAAGGCGGGATTCAGAGGCGCCAGAGGTCCCCACAGGGGCAGCCTGCTAGCGAATACAACGAATGCAAGAGAGGAACTATTGTCTTTGTGATATTGTGTGCATTATAAGTGCTTGCTTCCTGCAGCAGGGACCAGCGCCCACTGGAAATCCATCAGGGCAAAATAGAGGCCTGTGAGTTGACCTTTGACACTAGCCGGGGACGTTAAGGTGAAGGATATGCTTTGGGGTGAGGTTCTCTGTGTGAACCTGATCAGGTCCCATCTCAGCAGATGCCTTCTTCCACATGGTTGAGGGCAAGCTGGGTCCTCTGGTGAGGGGACATCCTTTCTCATGTTGTATGTAAGTGAGAATGAAAGGAGTCCAGATTTGGGAAAGTCGACCTGAGAATTAATGTGATTTAATTTTCCGGCGACAAAGTACTGTGCAGGGCGAACCTGGTACCCAGGAAACACTCTATACATGATGGTTCATGTAGTCCTCAGGTAGCTGGCCTGCTCTGGATGAGGAGACAGGTTGCTCCACTCTTGGGCAGTCTCTACCTGGGAGCGTCTACCTCAATCTGACACAGTCAAGTGCTGAATGTGATCAAGGCAGCTTCACCTTGAACTGGTTGTTGGAGGTTTCGTTACCACTGCAACCCAATTCCCTGATTGATGGGGTAACAGAAGCGCGCCAGCAAGAGAGCTGCTTGGCAGGGGGCCTAGGGGGAGATTCAAAACTGTTATAAGAGCGTGTTCTGGTGTGTTCCGAATATGACTGGAAACCTCCACATTGCAGTGATAGATTAGGGGCTGACTGCTTTTCCCCGGGTAGTGGTGGGCAGGCGTCATTTTTCTGTCCTTTGGTTCAGTGACATAGATCCTAGCCACAGGCCCTCTCCACACCCTTCCTCCCGTCCTGGGAGACTGACCTTGTTTCTTATCAACTGTTTTCACTTTTTTTTTTTTAATGCCTAAATTTTATTGGTCTCCTGCACTAAAGATAGGGACCTTATCAGCTCCCCAGCTGGCCTCCTGCACCACAAGCCCTTTATCCAGCGCAATAGCCTTCTTTAGTTGTAAGTGGGGCATGAGTTCATCTCCAAGGTTGTTATCTTGCACCTCATTGGGAGAATCTTGAGTTCAAAGCACCGGCCGCACAGGCGTCTCTGGCGTTCGTAGGCTGCCATCTGCTGGACAGTTCTGGTATGACGTGGTCTGGCATGTAAGCTGATTCAAGGCTCATGCAGTCAGTCAAGAAGTATTTATTGAAAAGAAATTACGCACTGCCTCATAGTCCTGAGCCCTTGGGATTTGTCCCCGAACAAAACAGATACATATCCCCATTCCCTATAATGTTACTGCAAAATGATAAGTGCATGAAAAAAGTGTCAAACATGGGCTGGAGAGATGGCTTAGCGGTTAAGGCATTTGCCTGCAAAGCCAAAGGACCCTGGTTCAATTCTCCAGGACCCATATAAGCCAGATGCACAAGGGGGCACATGCAGTCTGGAGTTCATTTGCAGTGGCTGGAAGCCCTGGCGTGCCCATTCTCTCCCTCTCTCTCCCCCTCCCTCCCTCTCCTTCTCTCCGTCTCTGCCTCTTTCTCTCAAATAAATAAATAAAATAAAATATTATATAAAAAAGTAAAACATAGGTGTCAATGAAGGTTAGATGCAATTTAGTTCTCATTGTCAGCTTCATAGAGAAGGTGGCCTTTGAGCAAAGACTTGAAGAAAGTGAGGGACTTTGCCATGGAATGGGTAACACTGGGAGACAGAAGGGAAGTGCAAATGTCCTGTGGTGGGCGTGCGTTCCCACATTGGGGAATACAAAGATTCTGGGGTGGGTGGAGAGAGGGAGTCAAGGAGGAAGAGTTAGGGGGTGATCAAAGGAAAGAGGAAGGCCAAATGGTGGGGCTTCAGGAGACATATCTAGAGACCTGGCTGTATTAGCCTGTTCTGACTCCATAACAGATATGTCAGGCTGAGTGGCTTAACCAACACATATTTGTTCCCTTTCTGGTTTCAGAGGGTGGAAACGGAAGATCAAGGTGTCAGCCAACTCCATTTCTGGCTTGCAGACAGCTATCCCAGTATGTCCTCACACAGCCCTTCCTCAGAGAACACACAAGGCATACAGCCTTCCACATACAAATCTGGGGGAGGGGCCCAAGCCTTCCATCTACAACATTGGCTTTTGCATCAGAGATGCTGTTCCGGGGGGGCGGGGAGGGAGACTGTGATGCCAAGACATCTGGAAAAAGCTGTCAAATCCCCAGATCCCTCTGGCAAGTCACCTCATTCATTCATTCAGCGAAGACATAAGTCAAATGGGCAGAAAGCTGAAGTCCAACCACATGTTCTGAAGGGACTGTGTGTGTGTAAGACACCCGCCCTTCTCATAAGCTCTGCAGAGGCAATAGAGCCAGGGAGGAGCTGCTTGGCTCTGTTCCGCAGTGAGGTCCCCATCTGCTGGCACCCCAGACACCTGGCACTACTGGCTGCAGTACAGAGGGGAAGGGCTCAGGAGATGGGAGACCAGTGGTGTGGCTCTGACTCAGAGCCCTGCTATTCGTCCGAAGCTTCTGCTCCCTTTGGAAGGACATCCAATCTCCTGGAGGAGCTATGAGGAGTGGAGGAATCCCTTATTCATGTCTCTGCTATTCACCAAGAACTTACTATGTGCCAGGCTCTGGTGTGTGTGTTAGAGGCACATTAGTAAATATACTAGTTGAATGGAAAGTTGAGTGGCATACAATGTCAAAAATTTAAAAGCAGGAAGATAATCAGTGGTTAAGCGTGCTTGCCCCAAGCATGAAGGTCTGGGGGGAGTTCAAGTTCCCAGCACCCACATCAACAGCTAGATATGGCCACAATACGTAGGTCTGTAATACCCTAGACCTATGGTGCGGGGGTGGGGGGGGAGACTAGAGAATGGCTAGTGCTCGCTAGCCTAGCCAAGAAAAACAGCAAAACTAGCGGCTCTGGGTTGAGTGAGAGATTCCATCTCAAGGAAACTGGAGGTTGAACACAAGGAAGACACCAATATTCTCCTCTGGCCTCTATACATGTGAACACAATGCACACGAATCTGCACAGATGCTTGAGCAAACATGAGAAATACACATACTACCCCACAATACAATGATAACAACAACTGCTGCTATACACACACACACACACACACACACACACACACACACACACACACTCAAAATAAACAAAACCTTAAACCAAAAGATACACATTGAAACTTCAGGGTTGTGTTCACTCTGGAAAAGAGGGAAGAGAATGAGGTAAAAAGAAACTGCTTATGCAAATAGGGCATAATATGGATTCAATAAATAAATAAATAAATGCCTTTAATCCCAGCTCTTGGGAGGCAGAGGTAGGAGGATCGCCATGAGTTCAAGGCCACCCTGAGACTACATAGTGAATTCCAGGTCAGCCTGGGCTAGAATGAAACCCTACCTTGAAAAACCAAAAATAAATAAATAAATAAATAAATAAATAAATGAAGTCATGTGTGAAATATTTGACTTAAAAGTCAGTAGAAGCCAGGCGTGGTGGCACACACCTTTAATCCCAGTACTCACGAGGCAGAGGTAGGAGGATCGCCATGAGTTCAAGGCCACCCTGAGACTACATACTGAATTTCAGGTCAGTCAGAGCTAGAAAAAAAAAAAAAAGTAAATGGAGAACTACAGACTTTGTAAAGTGGGCGAGGAAGATATCAGAAAGTTAGTAGTGATTATCACTGGGTAAGGAAAACCAGTTGTGTCTCTTTGTTTTTTCTTTTTATGATTTATGCTTTTCAAACACCCTGCAATGAGCAGGTACTACTTTTACAACCCAATGACAGAATTTAAAAATTAGGAAGCGTGGGCTGGAGAGCTGGCTTAGCGGTTAAGGCACTTGCCTACAAAACCTAAGGACCCAGCTTCAATTCTCCAGAACCCACATAAGCCAGACACACAAGAGGGGCGGCACATGTGTCTTGAGTTTGTTTGCAGTGGCTGGAGGCCCTGGCATGCCCAATCTCTCTATTATCTGCCTCTCTCTCTCAAAATTTGTAAACAAAATTTTTTTTTTAATTTTTTTTTTTTTTTGTGCGAGGTAGGGTCTCACTCTGGTCCAGGCTGACCTGGAATTAACTATGTAGTCTCAGGGTGGCCTCGAACTCTCGGCAATCCTCCTACCTCTGCCTCCCGAGTGCTGGGATTAAAGGCATGTGCCACCATGCCCGGCTAACAAAATATTTTTTAAAAAATTAGGAAGTGTGTTTCTGATTATTTCTACTCCCTCCTGGCAGGCGAATTGTTGATGGAGAGGGAGGGCCACGAAAGGACCCTCAAGGAAATCCCTAGGGCTGAAGCTTCCTGACCTTGGCTCAGGTAAGACAGGGCCCCGGTAGCCCCCAAGGTTATATAGACTCCTACAGCAGCCTGATCACTGAGGTCTCAACTCACAGGGTCAAGTTCAGCATTCCCTTCCTACTGCTAGAGGGTTCTAGACATCCAGAGAGTCTGTGCTCACTCAGGAGCTCTTTTCTGGCATTGCAGCAAGCCATTTAGTGTGTCACAGCAGAGGTGTTACGGGTCCGGAGGAGCTATGGGACAACTGCCATGGGTGCTACGCTCACAATGATGGTGTGGGAAGGTGGAGCCTTTACAGAGTGTCGGGTCTTTCAGAGGGATCTGTGCCTTGCTCACAGACCCAGAGGTGGGTTGGGTCTCTTGAGAGGGGCAGAGTGGGCTTGTAGAGGGCTTTTTCTAAGACCAAGTTCAGCTTCCTTGCCTTCTACTTGTGGCTGTCCTTCCATCATGTTCTAATGCACAAAGCCCTGCCTAGAAGCTGAGCAGATGCTGGCACCATGTCCTTGGACATCTAGCCTCTAGATTCATGCCCAGTAATGTTCTTCCCTTTACAAATCACCAGCCTCAGGCAGTCTCTTATAGCAACAGGAAACAGACCAAGGTAGATGAGGAACAGGAACAAAACAAAGAGATAAAGTCCCTGAGATCTGAGGTCTTTAGTACCAGGCTCAGACCTGGCACTACAACATTACCAGGCACATCCTCATTAGTGCACAACACACGCACACACACACACACACACACACACACACACACACACACACTTTATGTTGTACAAACAAGGGATCCAAGGCCATGGAGGAAGCTGAGGGAAGACACAGTCTTTGTTCCCATAAAGCTTACCAGCCAGCTTGGTAGATAATATTCCTGTGCCATGTGTCATATTGACAACACAACTTGTGTGCATGCTTATGTGAGTCAGCTTGTCATTACTGTAACAAAATACCTGAGCTTACAATGAGAAACGGTTTAGTCTGGCTCACAGCAACTCCGTTGCTTTAGCACCTCTGGCGAAATGGTGAGTCAGCGTATCATGACAAACAGCTTGTGGCGGGTTGAAACTGCTAAGGTTGTCTCAGAAGAGGAGAAAAGAGATGGGGAGGGGGATTAAAGGACTGTTCCAACTCTCTTCTCCTAGGGCACAGATCCAATAGTCGAATGACCTCCCACCAGTCCCCACAGCCTCCAAATAGCACATGGACTTACGGGGGCACTTATCCAAACCACAGCTCTCCTTAGAGAGCAAATGACAACTTGTTCATGAAACCACAGCCTTAGTAAAAATGTGCCAGGCAGAGCACAGGAAGAATGGAATAAAGCAGCTCAGACAAGAGGTGGTTCTTCACGACCCCTCTTGATCCAGTCTTGTCCCTTGTCCACTGGCTCTCTGACCTGTGAGGCTTCCCTGCGTGCACCACAACACCAGCTCCTTCCTCTCCCCATGGACCACACTGTGGGCTCCTGGTTGGTCTGGTCGGTGGAGGCCTGAGCAGAAGACAGGAGGGCAGGGGAAGGGTGAAACTTGAGATATTCTTTTTCTTTCATTTCTTTCCTCACAGGCTGGCTGCACCTCGCTAACCCCACTGAGGTTGCACTTCCTCTCAAAGTCACCTCTCCATGAGTGTCATCTTCCAAGTCAGGTAATTATGTTGTCCCCTTTTCCCCTCAGACCCAAGGGTGCTAAGCATCCCACAGTGGGTTACCGACTATCCCTTTAGGTTCACACACTGCCCATGCTTTTGATCATGGTCCTCTGACCACCACATGTATTCAATGGCAAGTATACACACACTCTCGCACACATATATGCACACACCCACACAAAGATTTTTTAAATATATTTTTTGAATTTATTTGTTTATTTGAGAGAGAGAAAGAGAGAGGGAGAGAATGGGCACACCAGGACCTCCAGCTACTGTAAAGGAACTCCAGATAGATGTGCCCCCTTGTGCATCTGGCTTACATGGGTCCTGGAGAATTGAACCAGGATCCTTTGGCTTTGCAGGCAAATGCCTTAACTGCTAAGCCATCTCTCCAGCCCTACACAAAGATGCTTTTAAAAAGGAAATGAATGGTTACATGCCTTTGCTTCTTCCCAAATGAGCTGGAAGATTCTTCCCCAAAATTAAAAGAGCCCTGGATCACACCTTCCAAGGCTCAGGGTCCATTGTAGAAGAGGTGGCAGGAAGAATATAAGAGCCAAATAAAGGGTAGGACTCCTTACAAATGCACTCTTCCAGACACAAAATGGCCTGGATATCCATGACCTCGCAGTGCCTACTACTACCTACACAGGATCCTCATAATAGGAGGAAAAGGTGATGACATCAAAATAAAAGAGAGACTGATTGAGAAGGGGAGGGGATATGATGGAGAGTGGAGTTGTGAAGGGGAAAGTGGAGGGGGGGAGGGAATTATCATGGTTTCTTGTCTATAATTATGGAAGTTGTCAATTAAAAAAAGTTTAAAAAGAAAGAATTCAAGATTAGGAAATACCAAACAAGGAAAGGAAAAAATAAAAAGAGCCCTGGGGGCAAAGTGAAGGCCTCTTTCTACCTGTGAGGAGTGAGGGTCCCACAGCAGAGTCTCAGCCTCACACAGCCCTTGGCAAAGCCTGAGGTTCAGGAGCCAATCAAGATGCCGGGTCACCAGCAAGCCAGGAGCTGCTCCCCGATGTCTCCTCTCCTGGCAAAGTGGACTCCTGGGTTTCAACCACTGTATTCAACTTGCTTTCAAGGAGCAGGGGTCTAGTGCTCAGCTTTCCTTGGACACCCTAGCCAGGGTACAAAGCAGCTTCGAAAGAAGGTAGTGCCTCTCTCTCTGCCACCTCCTTGGAGTCCTGTGGTGCACTCACTGGCCTTCTCCACTAATGGGCTGGTTTCCCTGTGGAAAACCAAAGATGCCTTTGACAGATCTGGACTTGGTTCCAGGCTGGTCCTTTTCCCACTGCAAGGCCCACTTCTTAGCTTCTCCTACTCTTGGAAGGTGCCCTCAGGAGGAAACTGGTCTTGGAACCCCCATGTTTCCTGAAGCAACTGGAAGAGGAGACAATAAATTACAGCGCTGGGCTTGGATCTCCAGGACAGGAGGATGGGTTCAGGCACGCCAAGACACAGAGCTGGAGGAAGCACAGGTGGCAATCCGGGCGATTAAGGGGTTCTTGGTCTGTCATCAGATTTTACTGTGTCACCATGTTCATGCCTGGGTTCTCTCCAGAGCAGGTGAGAGATGAGAAGGCAGGCAGGCAGGGTGTGCCTGTGAGCTAGCCCTACCCAGGTGGACAGATAAGGCAAGGTGTGGGGGAGGGAGGCGGGGAGCTCTGGAAGGCTGAGGAGACATGCCAGGGCCCTGGGCTGGTACCCACCAGGCAGCAGCAGCAGAGGGTGATAAAACTTTCCCCGTGGAACTTGCCTTCACACCAACTGCCATGAACGTGAAAGTGTGCTCTTCCAGAAAACAACTACCGACGCTCCATATACACAGCAGAGGTGTCCCAATGACAAACATTACCGTTGTGAAACATTGTGAGTGGAGAGTAGCAGGAAAGGAGAGGGGGACATTAAGAAGGCAGAGCTGGGCCTGGAGAGATGGCTTAGCGGCTAAGGCGTTTGCCTGTGAAACCTATGGATGCCTGGTTCGATTCTCCAGGGCCCACATAAGCCAGATGCATAAGGAGGCACACACGTCTGGAGTTTGTTTGCAGTGGCTGGAGGCCCTGGCGTGCCCGTTCTCACTCTCCCTCTCTCTTTGTCTCTAATAAATGAATAAATATATAAATAAAAATAAAATCTTTAAAAAAAAAAAGAGATTCGAAGTTGGGGCCCCGTGACGGCCGAGGAGGGGCGGCGGAGGCGGCCTCACTCAGGCCGCATCCTCGCGCTCCCCAGCGCGACCGAGGACGAGGCCGTGGGAGACCTGAAGCAGGGGCTGCCCTGCATGGCCGAGGCTCTGGCTGTGCACGTGGAGGTGCTGCATGCAGCGCAGCAGCAGCACTGCAAAAAAAAAAAAAGAAGAAGAAGATATAAAGCTGAGCATTTGCAAGCTGCTCAACCGGCACAATATTGTTTTTGGAGATAACACGTGGACTGAGTTTGATGAACCTTTTCTGACCAGAAATGTGCAGTCAGTGTCTTTTGTCGACACAGAATTAAAGGCGAAAGACAGCCCATTGACCTGGGCGCA
This sequence comes from Orientallactaga sibirica, assembly GCA_036365145.1. Classification (NCBI taxonomy): domain Eukaryota; kingdom Metazoa; phylum Chordata; class Mammalia; order Rodentia; family Dipodidae; genus Orientallactaga; species Orientallactaga sibirica. The sequence continues at coordinate 110,199,428 of JAEOAD010000001.1, read as the reverse complement.
TGCACCATTGCCCTTCACATCTTCCAGCTGAATGAAGGTGGCCCCAGCAGTGAGAATCTGGAGGAAGAGACAGAAAATATAACTGCAGCAAACCACTGGGTTTTGCCTGCAGCTGAATTCCATGGACTCTGGGACAGTCTTGTGTACAATGTAGAGATCAAATCACACCTCCTTGACTATGTGATGACCACCTTACTGTTCTCTGACAAGAATGTGGACAGCAACCTGATCGCATGAAACTGCATGGTGCTGCTACACGGTCCTCCAGGAACGTGAAAAACATTCCTCCGTAAGGCATTAGCCCAGAAATTGACCATCAGACTCAAGCAGGTACCCGTACAGCCAGTTGATTGAAATAAACAGCCACAGCCTGTTCTCTAAGTGGTTTTCTGAGAGAGGCAATTTGGTAACTAGAATGTTTCAGAAGATCCAGGAGTTAATTGATGATAAAGAAGCTCTGGTGTTTGTGCTGATCGGTGAAGTGGAGAGTCTTACAGCTGCCCGCAATGCAGAGCCATCGGATGCCATCCGTGTAGTCAGTGCTGTCTTGACCAAATTGATCAGATTAAAAGCACTCTAATGTGGTGATTCTGACCACTTCCAACATCACCAGGAAGATTGACGTGGCCTTTGTGGACAGAGCTGACATCAAGCAGTACGTTGGGTTCCCTTCTGCCTTAGCCATTTTCAAAATCTACCTGTTTTGTCTGGAGGAGCTGATGAAGTGCCAGATCATATGTCCTCACCAGCAGCTGCTGACCCTGCGAGAGCTGGAGATGATTGGTTTCATCGAAAACAATGTGTCAAAGCTGAGCCTCCTTTTGAGTGAAATATCAAGGAAGAGTGAGGGCCTCAGCAGCCAGGTCCTGAGGAAACTCCCTTTCCTGGCTCATGCACTGTACATCCAGGCCCCTAGCATCACCATCGAAGGTTTCCTCCAAGCTCTGTCTCTGGCAGTGGACAAACAGTTTGAAGAGAAAAAGAAACTTTCAGCTTACATTTGATCCTGGCCGTCTCCATCTGTGGAGAACCAGGAGTGGTATCACCTACCTCTCACTGCTCCGGGAATCCCTCCAAACTGCTCAGATCTGCACACCAGCTCTGTCAAAAGAGGGACCGTGTGTTGTTGAAAATATTGGAAAGCAAACCTTGCTTGTCTCTTTCGCTGTGTTGAAGAGAAAGTTGAAATGTATAGACCCAACCCACCTAATTGTTGGTTCCCATCACACAGGGAGCTGAGAAGTGTTTTACAAAAGGAGATAAACCCGACTCCTAAGCCACCTAAACAATGGTTGGGCCCATTGCTCAAACTAGGAAGGGGCGTTTGCTCTCTGCCCTGAGCCTGTCCAATCAGCTCGAGACACTGTTGAGTGGCTGAGCAATACCTATTCCTGTGACACAGGAACTGAGAAGTAGGGCTGGGGAGATGGCTCAGTAGCTAAAGGCTCTTGCTTGCAAAGCCTACTGGCCTGCGTTCAGTTCCCCAGTACTCACGAATCCCCAGATGGAAAAAGTGTACATGCATCTTGCATTTGTTTGCAATGACAAGAGCCCCTGGTGCCCATGCACACACACCCTTTCACACACAAATAACTTTTTCTTAATCGAGGATCCCAGGTAAGAAGCTCTTGGGCATTGATAAGATGTCATGTTCACAGGAACACCACACATTGGTCAAGCAGCATGGGCAGTGTGTGGAGAGTCTGCCCATTGCTTTGCACAGTCAGTAATGTCTCTCCCATCGCAAGTGAAGATTGGTGTTGTGAGATAGAAAATGAGCAGGGCAGTGCTCTTACGCAAAAGTACCTTTACCTTCAGTGCTTTGTACACGAAGTCCACGTTTCAAGGTACTGCCGCCTTTATCACAGGAGTTTTTAAATATTAAACTTGTTTTCAGAAAAAAAAAAAAAAAAAAAAAAGCAGAGCTGCTACTGCCCTCAAAGCCTTGTCCCCATTGGTCGGCTTCCAGATACACACTTTGAGGTGAGGGGAAATAACGCTTTCTACATGCTGGGTTTTCATTTAGGGTTGATCACGCCACAGTTCTCATGGCATATTGCAAATCCCTGCTCTGGCTCTTGTGAAGTCATAGGCTGTAATTCCCTAAGCCTGGTCTCAGACTGACCCTGCTCGAGGTCAATTTTGCAGACCCATGGGGACACAATTAGATAAGTAAGCAAGGTATAGGAGGATGCCAGCTCCACTCAGCCACACTTTCTGCTTCCCTCTGCTTCCCTAAGCGAACATAAAACCAAAAGGACCTATCTGATCAGTCAGGAAGTTGGACAGAAGCGACCCGAGCCTTCACTTGGTGACCACATGGCTGCTCAGGTAGCACCATTTCCAATAGCCATGGTCATCTCCTGCAAGGGTGATCGATGAGGATCTCACTCATCCCCAGGGAAAGGGAGGGTGGGTGGTCACCAGGCCACTCATCTTGACAAAGCAACCACAGCCCTGGACCTATAGGCTCAGAAATGTGACTTGTCACTCATGGAGTCACTGAGTCATTCACTGGATACACCCCCCACTCCCCGGGGAGACAGTGATGGACAAGCACACTGGGCCCTCATAGAGTCCTGCAGAGCATGTGCATTTCGGAAGGGCCATCCTGTCACCACAAGGGCACCTTGTGCTGGCCTTTTCTTTGTTATACTATTTATGACAATGGCGATGGTAGCTTATACCCTATGATGTCATACTGGGAACAGCCGCTGTATTAAGAACCTTACATCTCCTTACTCCTCACAACAGCCTAGTGGAAGGTATTGTTACTATACCTGCTACAGAAATGAGGAAAGGGTAGGTGACTTCCTTAGGGACTGACTGGCCAGGCAGATGCTCCCTTGCTCTTGGGAAGCCAGTGACTGTTGCAGATGCTCAGTGACTTGGGGATGGAGGTGGTGGTTAGATACAGTGGGCAGCATATATTGACCAGAGGCATCAGTTGCTCTATAGTAACTGAACAGACACCAGCACAGGCCAGCCTCATCCCTTACTTGGGAAAAGCCAAGGACATCGTGCTTGGCCTTGTTTTGTTTTGCTAAGCAAAGGCAATATCCTCTTTCTTAGGCCTACCTGGCCTGTACACACACACACACACACACATACTCATCCTCATGCACACGATCATGTACACTCACATAATCTCCCATACCACGGACATAGTCCACCCCCTACTTCCACGTTCATATAGGAACCTTATCTACCATGGGCCACATGCATGGGCGCACACACACACACACATATATATATATATATATATATATATATATATATATATATATATATATATATATTCTTCTGAGGACCTTATTCTTTTGGGGTGTGTTAACACGGTGCACCAGGTACAATGGTCTCCCACTCCTTGCTTTGGACCTGTTATATTCATTTAGTAGGACTTTTAAGATCACTTGATTTCCTTAAATCCAGCACCCCTGGCTGTGTCCCAGAATCGCTGAACGGCCACTACCCTTGACACCTAAAACACACAGGGGTATCTGAAGTGGTCCTCTCGGGGGCTGAGTCTCCACATAGTCTCCATGTTAAAATGCTGGACCTGCCTGCTTGGTGTTCAGTAAGCTCCAAAACCAGCTCACCACCACCACCACCACCACCAGCACCACACACACACACACACACACACACACACACACACACACACACACTGCTTGGCCTTGGCTCCTTATTCCTGTGCAGATTGGTCCAGTGTATGCCAGGCCCTCACTGCTGGTCAGCATCCCTTCTCGTTTGATTTGCCACTCACCCACTGTGGTGGTTTGATTCAGGTGTCCCCCATAAACTTAGGTGTTCTGAATAGTAGGTTTTCAGCTGATGGAGTTTTGGGAATTAAGACCTCCTGGGGGGCAGTGTATTGTTGGGGGTCAGCTTATTGGTATTATAGCCAGTTTCCCCTCCTCCAGTGTTTGGCACACTGTCCTGCTGATATTGTCCATCTGATGCTGGCCAGGAGGTGATGTCCACCCTCTGTTCGTGTCATCATTTTCCCCTGCCATCATGGAGCTTCCCCTTGAGTCTGTAAGCCAAAGTAAACCTTTTTTCCCCACAAGCTGCTCTTGGTCAAGTGATTTCTGCCAGCAATGCAAACCTGACTGCAACATTCACCATTCCTGATGACACAAAATGAGCAAGCTTCTGCTGGCTGTGTCTGGGTCTAAAAGTTACACATGCTATGACCCAGAGCGACGTTCTATCCCAGGAGACAATTGACTAGGCTGAGGAGCCAATATGACCCTCAGTCACTCCATGCTACGGGGATCCAGAGTGGGGAGGTACAGACTGGAAAGATGGCTCAGCGCTTAACGGTGCTTGCTGGCAGAGAGGGACCACAGAGTAGGGTAGTTTTGGAAGGCTTGCAGGGGAGGTGAGATTCTGGGCCTCCTTATGGGTCGGATTGTGTCTTCCTCAAGGTTCAGAGGCTCAACTCCTAACCGCCAGAACCTCAGAGCATGCCATTATTCAGAAACAAAGTCATGACAGACACAGTTAAGGTGAGGACCCAACCCAATATGACTGGGATCTTAAAAGGCTGAACTTGGAGAGCGATGCAAGCAGAGTCAGGTGAGCAGAAGGCAGAGATGGCGAGCCAAAGAATGCCAGATTCTGCCAGCCAAACCCCAGAAGCTGGAGCTGGGCAGCGACCCACTCTCTTTCACCAACAGGGAGGGGGAGGTGGCCGGGAACTACAAGAAGTCAGGAGTCCTGCTGATCCTAACCTCCAACTTCAGCCTCCAGAACCAAGTTGACAAATGTCTGTTGGTTAAATACCTAGTAGTTTGTGCTCTTCCGAAAGCCCTAGCAAAGGCTGTGTGCCGCACTCAGAAAGAAACCTTGCTGCTAGGTGCTGAAGCAGGTAGGTTCTAAGCCCCCATACCCACCATCATCATTTACAGAACTATTAAAAATGTGTTTAGCAAGGGGCTGGAGAAATGGCTTAGCAGTTAAGCACTTGCCTATGAAGCCTAAGGACCCCGGTTTAAGGCTCGATTCCCCAGGACCCACATAAGCCAGATGCATGAGGGGGTGCATGCATCTGGAGTTTGTTTGCAGTGGCTGGAGGCCCTGGCATGCCCATTCATTCTCTCTCTCTGACCTGCCTATTTCTGTATCTCTCTCTCTCTCTCTCAAATTAATTAATTTTAAAAAAGAGTCTATCTTAAAAAAATGTTTAGCAGGGCATGGTGGCACACACCTTTTAACTCCAACACTCAGGAGGCGGAGGTAGGAGGATCGCTGTGGGTTCAAGGCCAGCCTGAGACTACATGGTGAATTCCAGGTCAAGCCTGAGCTACAGAAAAGCTCCTTCAAAACTCCAAAAACAAACAAACAAAACAGTTTAAGCCAATGCTTTAAGTTTAAAGGTTGGCAGCCAGGGCACAAAAGTAGTCTGGGAATGAGGGAGGAGGCAAGATCTGGGCGACCCACAGAGCCAAGCCTGCCCCCTGCCTGTTTGCAGATGAGCCCCCATGGCCAGGCAGGGAACATGAAGCTGAAAACCTGGCCACATCCCCAGCAGTCTCCCAGGCCTGTGTGTGCTCTGCCAGCTGGCCGGGCTCCCCACAGTGTACCTGGCTGAGAGTCAGTAGGAAAACAGTGTGTGTTTGTTGAGCCCTGCACTGAAGGGCGTTAGATCAATGCAAAGCTAATAAATTAGCAAGAAGTGGATTTGTTGATTTGCGGTGGTTAGAGCTGCAGGATCCAGGGTCAGCTCCGGGTCCTTTCCACAGCCTGGGGTTGGCTCCGGAGTGAACTCAAGAGGGGAAAGTGCCAGTTCTGAGTTGAATTATGTCCTCCTAGGTTGGAGTCCCAGCTACAGAGCTGTGATGTGGTCTCATTTGCAAACAGGGTCTTCATGGGTTTAATCAAACATAGAGGAGGCACACTGGATTTGGGAGCTGTAGACCAATGACCAAAGATCACACAAAGGAGGTTTGGACGGGGACACACAGCAGGGGAGCAGGGGCAGAGAGTGAAGAAATGCATCCGCAAGCCAAGGAGTGGCCAGGCTTTCCAGCACCACCAGAAGCCAGGTGGGGTAGGAAGGTGCCAAAACTGTGAACCTGGAAAGCTATATGTTCTGGGACTGGGGTGGCTTGCACTTGAGCTGGGGGGAGGCCTGGGATACGGACAGAGAGCCATGAACCAGGGAGCAGTGGACGGCTACAGGCTGTTTTAGGGACTGATCTTTTTGCGCCTTCACCTGCTGTGTCCACTGCCCCACAGAGTGTGCGTGCCTCTGTCCTCGTGGCCTTTTACAGGCTTGTCGTACTTGATGGTCAACTAACCCCCGCAGCACCCACCACCACAGCACACCGGGCCCAAGTTTCCCAGCTCCCTCTCTTCACCCCATCCTCCTGCCTCTTTCTCATCAACGGCCCCTTCCTTCAAGGCTACTGGATTCTGCAGGCCAGTGTCACATCCTCCAAGGCCAAGTTCAATTTGGTGTCTGTTGTGACTACTTTGTGGAGAATTGCGCCTCCCTTGACTTTGAACCTAGGGAGAGGAGGAGGCATGACCTATGTCTTCTCGCCAGCACTTCACCCATGCTCTGACTGGTGTGGGTTAGTGAAGGGTTTGCATCTGCCTCTTTTTTTTATATTTTATTTTTATTTTGTGTTGGTCCTGGGGATTGAATTTAGAGCCTTGCACATGCTAGGCAAGTGCCCCACCGTGGAGCTATAACTACAGCCCATGAATCTGGCCCCATCATTGTCAGAGCAGCTCACCAAGGACTGCGGCTCTGCGTGTATTTTGCAAAACTGCAAGTCTGCAGAGTGCCTCACCCATGCTCTGAGTTTCTAAGTGAATGAGTTTTGAGTCTACGTACCACAGCCTCGTTTGTGGCCATTGGTGTGCTCAAAGCTGCAAGGTGCTTTGCAATAAAGAAACCAGCTTCACTTTGTTCAGCCACATATTTCTTGAACGTATTTGCTAATACAGAGCAGAGAATGCCAAGTGCTTGCATTTTCCATTTCCCCGTTTATAACCCCTGATGTCTTTTAATTCAGCATAGATCTACCCAGAATAAAGACAACAAGCTGGGCCTGGTGGCTCAGGCCTGAAATCCTAGCTACATTAGGAGGCTGAGGCACAAGGATTAAAAATTCAAGACTAGCTTGGGCTACAAAGTGAGTTCAAGACCAGCCTGGACAACTTAGTGAGTCCCTATTTCTAGATAAAAAGTGAAAGGATAGCTGGGGATATAGGCCAGTGGGGGAGCACGTGCCTAGCATAGAGAGGCCCCCTGGGTTTAATCGTCTATACTGTAAAACAAAATAATAATAAAAGACTATACTTCCCAGCTGTCTTTACAGCCCTGTGATAAATTCTAGACAATAAAATACAGGCAGAAGCTAATCATAACATGACTTCTAGAAAGGAATTTAAAACAGAGCGGCAGGCCCTGCCCTTCCCTGCACAGTTCTCTTTGTGTTTGAGTTGTGACTGGAGGTGTGGGGACAGTCATGGACAATGAAAGAGCTTCTTATGGGTGACCTTAGATTTACTCTGCATTCTGGATTATCTCCAGACTTTGTTTACCAGGGATAAAAAAGAGTGAGTTCTCAGCCAGGTGGGTATGGGGGCTCTCGCCTTTAATCCCAGCACTTGAGAGGCAGAGGTAGGAGGATCGCCATGAGTTCGAGGCCACCCTGAGACTACAGAGTGAATTCCAAGTCAGCCTGGGCTAGAGTGAAACCCTGGATATCCATCACCTTGCAGTGCCTGAAACTACCTACACAAGACCGTCATAATTAAAAGAGACTGATTGACAGGGGGAGGGGATATGATGGAGAGTGGAGTTTCAAAAGGGAAAGTGGGGAGGGAGGGAGGTACCTGGGGATATTGTCTACAATTAAGGAAGTTGTCAATAAAAATAAAAAAAAAATGAAAAACAACAAAAAAGTTAGTTCTCCTTTGCTTTTATCTTATTTAAACCGCGTGATCCAGTGTTTTCTATCCCATGTAGCCAAATGCAATCTTACCTGAGATCCCCCAGAGCCCATTTTCTACATCACTAAGAAACTGACGAACTCCTGGTCCAGAATGTCAATGCCAGGGCAAGAGCGCACCCCAGGGGCTCAGCCTCCCTTGCAAGGGTGGGGTGGTTGTGCCCAGTTGAATACAAGTAAGAAGGGACCAAGGAAAGGTGACAGCCAGCACCTGGGCAGGTGGTGACCAACAAACAGCCAGGCACAGGGTCATGGTAGTGTCCCTATTGTCATTCCCCGCCCCCCATCTTATTTCCCTCTCTCTCTCCCTCTCCAGCCAGCTTTCAGTCTTTCAGGCCCCACCCACCACTGCCTGCCCCTGCCTGTATTGCTCATCCCCATGGCCTCTGTCCAGCTGCAGCTCAGCTTGAGTATTGCCCTACCCTGCCGAACAAACTGTGCAGACCAGCCCCCTGCCTAGTATCTTGCCCTGCAGTGCTCCTGAACTTGACACTCAGCATGTCCTTGGTTTGTCACTTATCTCTTGCCCTAATCCCCACGCAGGAGGACTTCGTGAAGGAAGGCACAGTCCCTGCTTCATTTGCTCATCAGTGGGCACTCAGCACTTCACACCAAGTTGGTGGCTAGTAACAATTTCCTGAGAAGCTTGGGGGGGGGGAGGTGGGCAAACTCCACAGGGCACGGGGCCCAGCTGGGTGATCTGTGCCCTCAGACATACTTCCGGTGTTCTTGCCCAAGCAAGACCTTGACTGCCTGGCAGGGTGCACAGCACTCAGGGTGCCCAGTGCTCCAGGCTTCACTGCTTCTAGCCACAGCTGTCTCCTGCCTTAGGGGAGCCATGGAGGGCGGAAACCTGAGAGAGGATGTGGGGAGCTCCTCCTGGTTGCCCACAGCAGGTACACAGACTTGAGGTCAAAATCAAGTGCTCCTGCCAGTACCCAGGCTCCCAGTTACCTTCCTGGGTGCTCCTTCCACAGGTGCTTTGATGCATCTGTAACTCCTGCATCAGCAGACCACTTCGTGCGGTCTCGCCCTTCTACATGCTCTCCCGAGACTTGTTCTTGCCGCCATCGCTCATGTGAATATATTGTGCAGCTTCACGTAGGTGAGCAGCCTCATTTCTTCGTCGGGATCACACATTGTGCTCAGTGGGTTGATCATGAGTCAAGCAATGCCTTGTGGGTACCACTTCACACACATGTCCGAGTGAATAAGATAAACAACTACAGTGTGACTGCTGGTCACAGGACGAGGTGCTCACGACCCCTTCCAGGCACACCAGCCAGATGGTCCCTCAGGGAGGTCCTTCCGACTTGCGTGCACACACAGGAGAACGGCCTCATCTGCCCACGATGGGGTCTTCTCATCCTGGCTGTATCTGGTTGTGGCTCTTATCAGCTCCCCCTCCCAGATCTCTACACCCTGTCCTTCCTCCCACCCTGAAACCCAAGGTGCAGGGTGCTACTGTCACCTTGCTCTTGAAATCCCAGAAGTCCTGCTGTGCAGCCTACTCCCTCTGTCTGGACCACTCCCAACCCACTGTTGACCCCCAGGAGTCCCACAACTGATTATGATTCTCTTACATGGAAAGGGCTAACCTCCCAAATTTTGTCTCTATGAAATTCACCTGTCTAAAAGGTAAAAGGGTGGTGGGCTGGGGATGTAGCTTAGATGGTAGAGCGCTTGCCTAGTATTCACAAGGCCCTGGGTCCATCCCCAGCACTGCATAAACTGGACATGATGGCACACACCTGTAATCCCAGCACATGGGAGGTAGAGGCAGGAAGATCAGAAGTTCAAGGTGGTCCTCAACCACAAAGCAAGAAGCCAGCATGGGATACATGTGATCCTGTTGAAGGAAGGCAGGAAGGAAGGAAGGAAGGAAGGAAGGAAGGAAGGAAGGAAGGAAGGAAGGAAGGAAGGAAGGAAGGGGAAGGAAGGAAGGGAAGAAAAAAAAAGGAAAAGGTATGGTGTTTTGGGAGAGCAGCTGGATCAAGTGGAGGGAATTCTATGTCACTCTCTGCTCTGCATCTGTCCTTCCTGACAACCCCATCCACTGCTCTCAGGACAGGGATGATCTGAGCTACAACTGAACCCTTGCCCTTCAACCCTCTTCGGTCTCCTAGAGGGTATGGGAAGCCTCTTTGTTCATCCTCTCTGTCATTCATCAGTGCACAGAGGGCTGAGTGATGCACTTCTAGATCTGAGCCCAGATCTGGCTTCACCTGCTCAGTCAGGGGACTGTGGGATCCTCTCCCCTCTCATCCTCACATCCCTCCCCTAGGATGGGAAACCTTGGCCTTGGAGTATGTACCTTTGCAGGTCCCCCTAGGACACTACCCTGGGGGAGGGGAGGGGAGCTGTAGCTCTGCCACTGGGGCCTATGAAGCACGACTTCCTGGTTAGTTCTCGGGCGGCACCCTCTCTGGGAGCTGCAGGTGGGCTGTCTGCCTACTCAGAGCAGAGCAGTGAGGGTGGCACTCCTGGGAATAGTGGGAAATTTGAAAGGATGTGGTTCCTGGGGTCTCTGGGGCCACAGTTCCCCAGGCACGTCCAGGCAACAGCAGGGCAGGGTCTTGAGTGGCTGAGAGTGTGACGGGAAGAAACACCCAGGAGACAGCTTCAGAGAACAGCTCTTGTTTATTCAACAAAAACTGGGTTTTTATAAACAGTTGAGAGAGAGAGAGAGAAAGCACAAAGAGGGTCCCAAGGGGATTGGTGGGTTCAAAGGTTGTTTGCTGATGCCTAGTTGGCATATAGGGACGTTCATTCCAGCACATAGGGACAGGGTCAGGTGATCTATGTAGCGGTGGAAAGAGGTATAAGGCATGAGTCACAGGGGAATGGGGCTGTGTAAAGGTTGTTGAATGATACTGCATAAGGAGTTTCCTAGGTAACTGGCCAAAGGTCAGGGATGAGTAGAGCCTAAGTCTTATCAGGATGACCAGGCACCCTGGGCTGGGAGGGAGGGAACAGCCCTCCTCCTTCCAGTCTTGGTGTCCCAAGATTTGTCCAGGGGGTCCAGGCTTACTGCTGCCGGTCCAGGACCCAAGTTTTGCCCGGGTTCAAGTCATGTCCAATAGCTTAGGCCTGGGGCCCTGCCTGTGTCCAACAGCAGGGAGCTTTGTAGACTCCTTCTCCCACACCACCCCATTATCAGTCCTTAACACACAGACTTATATTTTTAGACAAATTTAATAGATGTAAGTTTAGTCTATCTTCAAAGCTTTAAGCAGAGGCCAACAGTCAACTTCCCACCTGCCCACCAGTTTTCCAAGGGGGAGAAGGGGTCCAACCACCCCATGGGAAGGACATATTTGGGGATATAATTACATATATATAATTATATCTGGAGTCCAATAGAATGTCCAGCCAGAGTTCAGCTTTGCTTCCACAGGGCAGGACTCCTAGGTCAGTTACTTTCATTTTACTGGGATGAAAACACCTGAGCAAAAGCAGCTAATGGGAGAAAAGGGCTTATATTGACTCACAGTCTCAAGAGGAAGCATCGTGATGATAGGGGCAAGCATGACACGAGCAGAGGCGGGACATCACGCCATGCCACAGCAGGTGGAAGGTAGAATAACAGTGAGGCAAGCTATGGCAAGAGGGAGCTGGCTATGGCGCTCGTAAATAAACCCACTGCTGGCAACACACCTCCTCCAGCAAGGCACCTCCTCCCAAATTGCCACCAGCTGGGGACAAAGCATTCAGAACACATGAGTTTATGGGGGACATCTGATTGAAAACACTACATCTCCCCAGAGAAAGTTTGGGATCCAGTGGTGTGATCCCTAAGGAAGAATCAGCCACCAATCAAAGAAAACTGAGCTCTTGTGCCTGGGAAGGAGGAGAGCAGCTCCTGGAATCAGGCTACTGAGGCCCACCTCAAGAAGCCTGCTGTTTACCCAGAACCAGTGATGAAACATGTGACTGTGCCTGGAGTCGGAAGCAAATTTTGAAAGAGCCTTGAAAAATAGAATTTCTGTGCCCAGTGCAGTGGTGCCATCCTGTAGTCCCAGCTACCCAGGAGGATCCTAAATTCACAACCAACCTAGGTCACCTAGAAAGACCCCTTATTGTGTGACTTTTCCCTGAGGAGATGTGAACAAACATGTATTCACCCCACATAAGGCATCAATGATGGGCCAAAGAAATGGTTACACCCAAGCATAGCTTGCTAATCCAGTGAGTTTATTGAGGTTGTTTATGAGTGTGGGTAATTCCAAAGCAGCGTCATCCCCCCAAAGTTCATCCCAGCCTGGGCAACAAACTCACAATAATATACATCCCCTGAGCTCCCTGCACACCTTGCAAACAGCTCCATGGGAGATTCTCCTCTCCCTTGGCAATGGTTTACTGCTTATGGATGGGGGGGGGTCCCTACAAGCGTGTAACTTTCTAAGCTTCCTGAATCTTATCATCATCTCTCCTTCCAGGAATGTTTCAAACCAGAACAAATAGCTACGTAACCCCCCATCTGAAGTGGTCATTGCATTCACGACCTCACAATGGCTATTGTTACCTGCACAAGACTGGCATATCCTGGGCCCATCAACATGTTGTCACAGATGATGGAAGAGGACAAAAAAAAAGACATCAAAATAAAAGGGGAGGTAATGAGCCTTAGGGGTATAAAGCCTGCCCTTCTCTGGCTAAATGTATATATTATTCCCACCAAGCTGCCCTGAAAGCACTACACTTAATGTTCATATTCACATATTAATGCTACTCTCACTTCTGGTTAGAGAAGCTTCTCTTTTCAGTTGGCGATGACCACTGGGATGACCCAAAAGGCAACATAGTGCTGAGAAGAAGGGATGGAGGAGTGCCCAGCACTGAAACATCTCTGTCACACCCTCCAAGGCTCAGGGACCATTGCAGAAGAGGGGGCGGATAGAATGGAAGAGCCAAAGGAAGGGTACGACTCCTTACAATGCAACTGTCCAGACAGAAATTGTATATCCATGACCTTGCAGTGCCTAGCAATGCCTTCACAAGACCCTCATAATAGAAGAAATAGATGATGACATCAAATTAAAAAGAGACTAATGGAGAGAGGGAGGGGATATGATGGAGACTGGAGTTCTAAAGGGGTATGAGGGCAGGGGAGGGAAATATGCATTTTTTGTATGTAAGTATAGAAGTTGTCATAAAAATAAATAGATAAATAAATAAAAATAAAAGGACTAGTTGGAAAGAGGAAGGGTTCAGTGGAAGGGGATGGAAGACAATGGAAGTAAAGGGAGGGAATTATGATCAAAATACACTATGAAAATTGCCCATAAGAAGTTAATAAATCTTCAGTGCTGTGTCAGCAGTTAAAGGCACTTGCTTACAAAGCCTGCCAGCATGGGTTTAATACCCACGTAAAAGTTGGACACAATGAGGTACACATGCCTGTAATGCCAATGTGCTTGTGGCAATGGGAGGCAGATCTAGAAGAACCTAGAAGCTCATGGGCCACCTAGACTGGCGCTCACACAGAGCAGCAAAAATAAGAGAGACCTTGACCCACACAAGGTGAAGGAGAGGACAAACAACCTGAGGCTTTCTTAACACCTCTACGTGTACCATGAGGAGGCACAGGCAAGTGTGCATGCTCATAGGTGTGTGCGTGCGCACGTGTGTGCACATGCGCGCGCACACACACACCATACACACATAAAAGAAGAAAGAGCTCAGACGCTGGGAATGTGGCTCGTTTGGCACAGTGCACAAATCCCTGGATTTGATCTCTAGCACCAAATAAACTGGGTGTGGAGACGCATGCGTGTCAAGCTCTCAAGCAGTGGAGGAGGAAGATCAACAGTTCAAGATCATCTCTGGCTACATCGTGAGTTCAAGGCCAGCCTAGGATACATAAGACTCTTTCTCAAAAAACTACCTAAACTGACCAGTTTATGAGGCTGTCTGCCTCGGATATTCATCTTTATGGGTGCTCCAGAATCCGGCTCTGTGCTCCCCACACCCCCATGAAAGCGGGCCCTCTCACGAGTCCCTCCCTCAGCTTTGCCAACTCCACTAATTTCACTAAGCTTCCTGACTGACGCCAAGCGCCACTTATCCCACCAGAGTAGGAGGACCTCAAGTATCCCAGCCTCCTCTTGAACTTGCTATGTTTTATAAAGAAAGCCTCCGTGCTCTCTTTGACTGGGCTTTTTCACCAGAACTGCTTGCCTTAGCTTTTCAAGTGGAAAATAAATCTCTCAAATGGAAAGTTGCCTGCTGAAGAAAAACTCATACAGACTCCAAATGCCAGAGGAGGTGTGCCAGAGCCTCAGACCTTTCGCAGCTATCGGGTCACTTTTTTTGTGCCTTTGATGAGGGTGTTTGTTTTTGTGCCTGTGTAGTATGTGTATGGTATATGCGAGTATGTGTACCCATGCCGAGGCCAGAGGACACTGTCAAGTGTCCTGATCTATTTATTGCTCTTCCACCGGATTTCTGGGAGACAGGGTCTCTCACTGAACCTGAAGCTCATGCTGTTTTTCAGTTAGACTGGCTGAACAGTGAGTCCCAGCAATCCTCCACCTCTGCCCCCTTCAGTGCTGAGGTTCCAGGCATGCGTGGCCATGCGTGACTTTTCACTTGTCACCAGTCATCATGTTGTTCAGCAAGTGCTCTGACCCACGGAACCTCTCCCAGCCCCATTGTTTTGCTTTCTTGCTTTCCTGTCGCCTTCCTTCCTTCCTTCCTTCCTTCCTTCCTTCCTTCCTTCCTTCCTTCCTTTCTTTCCTTCTTAGCTTTAATGTGTTTCATTAAAGGAAAAGAAAAGTACACTTGGGCTGGAGAGATGGCTTAGTGGTTAAGGCATTTGCCTGCAAAGCCAGATGATCTTGGTTCGATTCTCCAGGACCCAAGTAAGCCAAATGCACAAGGGGGCACATGCATCTGGAGTTCGTTTGCAGTAGCTGGAGGCCCTGGTGTGCCCATTCTCTCCCTCTCTCTCTCTCTGTCTCTCACACACACACACACACACATACACACACACACACAGTCTCTTTCCCACTCATAAATAAATAAATAAATAAATAAATAAATAAATAAATAAATAAAATAATTATAAAAATATTATAACTGGGACAGTTATAATAACTGTTCTGTTTAAAAGACATGGCATTAATGAGAAGGAAAAAACTAGGATCATCATTCTACAATTGTTCAGTTTTGCTTTTCTCACTCTAAGAATATTGTCTTTTTCAGAGAATGGCAGCTAGCTGGTCACACTTAAGTCAAGTGTCCACACTTAACCAGAGGCCTCACTCACATGTTAAGTTTGAACATTTCCCCAATTCTACTTGTAAGTCTTCTCATTTACCTTGGTACTTAAGAACTGCTTTGGCTTGTTTCAAACTTTTGTTTTGTTTTTTAAGATAGGGTCTCACTCTAGCCCAAGCTGACCTAGAACTCTATTGCTCTAGGCTGGCCTCAAATTCACAATGATTTTTCTACCTCAGCCTTCCAAGAACTGAGATTAAAGGTGTGTGCCACCATGCCTGGCTTATTTTAAACATTTTAAAACAGGTAATAAGTTAGAAAACTTCCTGAGTAGAGGTATTCTGGTTAAGGATCAAAACAGTGTGGTCAAGCTGAGCATGGTGGCACACACCTTTAATCCTAGCACTTAGGAGGCAGAGGTAGGAGATTCATTGTGAGTTCAAGGCCAGCCTGGGACTACATAGTGAATTGCAGATCACACTCAGCTACAGTGATACCCTACCTCAAAAACCTAAAAGAAAAAAAAGCCGTGTGTGGGGGCGCATACCTTTAATCCCAGCACTCGGGAGGCAGAGGTAGGAGATTGCCATGAATTCAAGGCCACCCTGAGACTACATGGTGAATTCCAGGTTAGCCTGAACTCGAGTGAGACCCTACCTCGAAAAACCAAAAAAAAATAAATAAATAAAAAAAATTAAAAAAATTAAAAAAAGTGGTCAAATGCAAAGCAAAAGTAATAATACAAATGCAATTAACAACAAGAAAACTAATTTTTCTCAATGAAGACGCTAGCCATTCTGTAAAGATTTATCATTTCCAAGCCCCAGTGAAAGGAACTGAGTAATTTACCAGTTTTGTTTGCTACTGTGTGCCTTTAAGCTACCTCACTACAAACCTGAGCAACATCTGCGGAGTGTCACGTCACGTCACGTCAAGTAATAGTGCTGAAGTTGATTGTTACGGGCTGTCCCCTGTGTATTGAATGGTTGCATCTTAATTATTTGCACGGATCAGTGGTCCAATAACACAGAGATAGAGAACAGCATCTAGAAAGTTATCTCCTCCACTGCTCAGGAATAAAAGAGTTAACCATTCTTCCCATTAAGTCCTTGTTTATACTGAAATCTGATGGAAATTCAAGTGTCCATTTTCTCTCCGTCTCTCTCTCTCTTTCTCTCTCTCCCTCTCTCTCTCAAAATATTTAAAATTCAAGTGTCACTTTTCCCAAGCTGCAGCACGAAGAGGCTGCTGAAGGCCATCGCTACACAACACAGTACATTGCGACATAAGGACTCTTTCCTTCACCAATTCTGGCACACTTCCGAAATACCCCCAACAGTCCACTTTTATTTCTGACCAGGATGCTGGGTGCCAATAATCGGACCTAAGCACATGTACGTATAAGCAGCGAGATTATGGTCAACAGGCTCTGAAGACTGAAAAGGGCAGAGTGAGGCTGGTGGTACCCCAGCCACATCACCCTTCCGGGCCGCAGTGTCCCTCCTGGTTGATCAGACTGTCTCCACTTTTGCTTTCTTGAGACAGGATCTCATGTAGCCCATGCTGGCTTCAGACTCCTTATGCAACCAAGGATCACCTTAAACTCCTGCCTCCCTTTCCACCTCCTAAGATCTGGGATAACAGGCACGCATCACCATGCCCAGTGTTTGTGGTGTTGGAGAGCAAACGAACCCAGGCCTTCATGCATGCTAGTAAAACACGCTGCCAACTGACCTATAACCATAGCCTGGTGAGAGTGAGTATGGGCACACCAGGGCCTCCTGCCACTGCAAACGAGTTCCAGATGCAGGCTCCACCTTGTGCATCTGGCTTTATGTGGGTACTAGAGAATCAAACCCTGGTAGTCAGGCTTTGCAAACAAGCACCTTTAACTGCTGAGCCATCTCTTTCCAGCCCAGAGTTTTTGTTTTAAAATATTTATAAACATTCACCTGTTGTCTTTTCCCTTCTGACAAACCACAGCATGAATTATCCCTAAACTTATTGTTTAAAAATTTAACACTACATTCTAGCCCCATCTTCCCAGCTCATGGGCAACAGATACCATTTTTTTTAAAAAATATTTTTTATTAATGTTTTATTATTTATTTGGGAGAGAGAGATACAGAAATAGGCAGGTAGAGAGAGAGAGAGAGAGAGAAGTGAATGGGTGCGCCAGGGCCTCTAGCCACTGCAAACGAACTCCAGATGCGTGTGTCCTCTTGTGCATCTGGCTTACGTGGGTCCTGGAGAATTGAGCCTCGAACTGGGGTCCTTAGGCTTCACAGGCAAGTGTTTAACCTCTAAGCCATCTCTCCAGCCTCCATCTTTTTTTTTTTTCTTTTTTGGTTTTTCGGGGTAGGGTCTCATGTCTCACTCTAGGCCAGGCTAACCTGGAATTCACTATGTAGTCTCAGGGTGGCCTTGAACTCATAGCAATTTTCCTACCTCTGCACCCCTAGTGCTGAGATTAAAGGTGTGCACCACCATGCCTGGCTTAGCCCATCCTTTTTGAGCAACTCTGTGGTGCCCGGTGTGAAAGTGCCAAGATTTTATTAAGCAGCCCCAGCTGAGGGACACCAGATCGCTTTCAGGTCAGGTTTTGGTTGGCTTCTTTGCTCGGAGTGTTTTCGTTCTTGTTGTAAATGACCATGAATAGTCACTGCACTTCTCCAGTTTTAATTTTGTAGGATGGAGTCCTAGAAAGGAGACAGTTTTGGTAGGAACTGCGTGAGGGTGGCCCCCCCCAAAATCTTGAAATTCACACTCCTTCAAACTAACTCTCTAAATTCTTCTGTTGAACTCAAAGAGGGTGAGATTTCTCAGAGTTTTTTTTTAATACTTTCAATTTTTTTATTATTTACTGATTTTTTTTAATAAAAAGGTTGCACCCTTAGACGCCCTCCCTCGCCCCAATTCTTCAGTGGGGTTGTTGGTATTCATTGTGGGAACCAAGAGGACACAATTGGCCTCTGCGGGAGAGGGACATGGTGCCTCAGGCTATTCCCACCCACCCTTACAATCCTTCCCTCTTCCTCAGTGTTCCGTGAGCCTCAACGGGTAAGACAGAGATCTGATTTAGCGTTGCTTTCTGTGTACTCTGCATCTCTGATATGATGAGGTGACCATCAAATCTGATTTTTGAGTGACCACAGTGTCTGTCACTATCTCCCTGGAACTGGTTTTCAGGCTGGCCAGGAGAGCAGTATTCGTGTCACCACTTCCCCTGTAATGACTTCTGGGTCCAGCCAGATGAGGTGGAGGTGACCTGTCTCATGGTAGACAGTCAGCTGTCTCTTCTTGATGTAGTGATGTATCCTTGTTCCCCTGCACTCTCCTCCATGCCACAGCACACCAGGCCCTACCCACCCACATGAACTGCCAGGGCACCAGGAGCAGGGGCCTACTGGCTGGGAACCAGAAAAGCTTTATTTATTTATTTATTTATTTATTTATTTATTTATTTATTTATTTATTTTGCTTTTTCCAGGTAGGGTCTCGCTGTAGGCCAGGCTGACCTGGAATTCACTACAGTCTCAGGGTGGCCTTGAACTCATGGCAATCCTCCTGCCTCTGCCTTCCAAGTGCTGGGATTAAAGGTGTGCTTTGCCAAGCCCTTTTTTTTTTTAAAAAAAATTTATTTGAGAGTGAGAGAAAGAGAGAGAATGGGAACACCAGGACCCCTAGCCACTGCAAATGAACTTCAGACGCATGTCCTACCATGTGCACCTGGCTTATGTGGGTACTGGGGAATACAACCTGCATCCTTAGGCTTTGCAGGCAAGCACCTTAACCACTAAGCCATCTTTCTAGCCCAAGAAAGCTTTTTTTTTTTTGTAAAATTTTTATTTTTATTTTTCTTTATGATTGGAGAATCTGTTTTATTTTACAGACAGCAGAAAACACTAGGGAGATATAATCCATCAATATGACGAGAAGAGATAGCAAGTGCCTGCCATGAGACATACCGCCTCTGCCACATCTTCTGGGACACAAGACATTTTCAGAGGAAGCAGTGACAAGAGTGCTGCTCGTATCACTAGCCTGACAGCCAGGTGACAGAGGAGTGGGGCGGGAGAATCCCTTGAGCCTCACTCACCGATCATCCTAGCCTCGCTGGTGCTGTAGAGCTCCAGACCAATGAGAGACCTTGTCTGCAAAGAAAGGTGGGTGACACCTCCACATGAGCCCATGTACATGCACGCACATCCACATGCACGCACGCCCACATGCACACACACTAAAACCAAAGTGAAATGAAATGAAAGAAACCTCTTTCCATCCTATTACCGAGAAAGCTTTTTTTTAATTAAAAAAAATTCACTTCATATTTTGAAAAGACATATGAAATTACTTTATAAACCCTCAAGCATTTACAGATGGTGATAGTTTGATATTAAATTCTAATTTAGGATACTTCCAATTCCATTCTCCCAGTGCACCCCCCCACAAGTTTCTGGAAGCTCTGGTAAATGGGGAAGGAGTGTATAGTTTTAGGGTGACCTCTAACTCCTCACTCTAGCCAAGCTTGGAATCACTGCATAGGGGTTCATCTGGTATCCCATTCTTTTTTGTTTTGGGGGTTGTGGGTTTTTTTTGTTTTGTTTTTTTTTTTGAGGTAGGGTCTCACTCTGGCCCAGGCTGATCTGGAATTCACTGTGTAGTCTCATAGTTCAGGCTCAGGTAACCTGGAACTCACAGTGATCCCCCTACCTCTGCTTCTCAGTGCTGGGATTAAAGATGTGCACAGCCATGCCAAGCTTGTCATCTCATTCTGTCCCTACTTGGGGCTGAGGCTTTCCCATAATACACACACTTGTGCCTGCACACACCTCTCCTGCACAAATGTATAAACACCTGAAGTGTTGGCGAGTGGGAAGCATTTAGAGTTCAGGACATATGCAACTTAAAAGTCAACATTAAGGGCTGGGGAGATGGCTTAGCAGATAAGGCATTTGCCTACAAAGCCAAAGGATCCTAGTTAGATTCTCTAGGACTCATGTAAGCCAGATGCACAAGGGGGTGCATGCATCTGGAGTTTGTTTGCAGTGGCTGGAGGCCCTGGCATGCCCATTCTCACCCCCCCTTTCTCTCTCTCAAATAAATAAATAATATTTTTAAGAAGTCAACATTGAATAAATGTGCTTTGTATATAATCCACTCTGGTGTGTCTGAAACTCAGGTGCTTGTCTTTTCATTCTGCCTTTGCAGTCTCTGTCTCCTCCATACCCCTGCGCTCTCAGCCAGGAGAATAAGGACCCAAACGAAGCACAAGTCTTTCCCTGTCTCACTCACTGAATTCCTCTGCAGCTATGTTTCTCCAGAGCCAAAGTAGGGGGTTCTTAGAGGACCCTCTGACAGTGGGATCCACCCTCCTCACAAAACCATAGGAGATATAAGCTCAAAAACTTCTCACTCTTTTCATACCCCAAAGTTCAGCCCCCTTTCCACTCTGAGTAGAAAGGAGAAAACTGTAAGCAGAGGTTATCACCCACTGCCTGTCACCATCAGAGGAGCCACGTTCCCATGTCCCCACCTCTTCCTGCCTTCCTCCAGAACCCCCCTTCATATCACCCCCTTTGCTAATGGCAGACAGCAGCCTCAAGAATGGGCTCAAGACACATGACCCATGCTGATCCAATTAAGGAAAATCTCAGGCTTTGGTCAATAACTATCAGAAGAGAAAGGTTCTCGTTGACTCCTGTTGCCCACAGATACAAACAAGGAAATATGTGACCTCTTGTTACCATGAGCTGAAGACAAGTCCTACGTAGGCAGGAATGCGAGGCTGAGAAGTGGAGAGAAGAGACACACCTTGTACCCTGAATCCCATCCCCCTTCGGGTTGGTGTCTTTTCCCGTGGACCATGGTGCCATCCTCATTAAGACAACTGGAGTGTGTGTTCTCATTCTCCTAGAGACAGAATTTCTTTTTTTTTTTTTTAAACTTTTTGTAAATTTTATTTTCATTTATTTATTTGAGACAGAGAGAGAGAATGGGCGCGCTAGGGCCTCTAGCCAATGCAAACATACTCCAGGTGTATGTGCCACCATGTGCATCTGGCTTATGTGGGACCTGGAGAATCGAACCTGGGTCCTTAGGCTTCACAGGCATGTGCCTTAACCGCTAAGCCATCTCTCCAACCCAGGTGACAGAATTTCTCTGCCTCCGGAGCCCCCTCGAGTCAAAGGGGCGTCTGCCTTTGTCATCATCTGTCCAGACCTTGTCCACAACACACTGACTCAAGGAACTTGGAATATTGTTTTTTAACCCTGTGCACTGTGCACTCAGCTTCTCAAATCTACATCGGGTCCTGTTATGTCCCCACTCAGAACTCGGCCACCTCACTAAGGCCCGGTGTCCCTTCATGGCTTTTTCCCACTCTGGCTCAGCATACTTGGCACCCTCTCCTCGGAGCAGGGGGCTCTGCCTTGGGTGGGTCACCATCTTCACCATCTTCTGGATCTTTTATTCCAAAGACCATGATTCTGAAAACACAAAGTCAAAAAATCCAACTCTTGTTCTCAGCCCGGGGCTGAGAACATGGCTGGAAGCGATGGTCCACTTGGCTCATTGGGGAGAACGGCAGGGTTAGATAAAGAACCAAGACCTTCAGCTGGGTCAGCCTGGACTAGATTGAAACCCTGCCTTTACAAACAAGAACAAACAAACAAACAAAGAAAAACCCAAGACCTTCAGTGGTGCATTGGCTCAAATTGCCCCAGTAGAGACGCCTT